>CP136056.1:433495714-434095714 GCA_032464435.1 Aegilops umbellulata
AGAAGAGACTATGGGAGAGTTGAAGCAATTTATGAACTTCTGTTCTATGGTGAAAATCCACCGAATGTCGTAGTCTTCAAATGTTATTGGTTTCAGCCAAAGGAGACTAGAAGGACTCATGAACATGTAGGGCTAGTTGAAATCAACCAAAGCACTCATTTAGATGTTCCTGATGTCTATATTATGGTTCAACAGGCAACCCAAGTATTCTATCTACCGTGGGCCTGCCAAACTAATCCAAATCTGAAAGGTTGGGATGTCGTTTATGAAGTGCCGCCACGTGCTAGACTTTCTCCCCCAAAGGAAGAAGATTATGAACCTCACATTAACCCAGACACATATGAAGGAGAATTCTTCCAAGAGACACGTCTTTCCAAAAAGCATTTCAAGAACCACTATACTTCACCCCAAATCATTGAAGTAGATAGCGACAATGAATCCGACATCACCCCAGAGAGGAACAAGAAGAGGCGGAACAAGAAGAGGTTACTGCTGCGGATAACTTGTCAATGCTTGACCGATTACGTCAAGGTGGCCTTGCACATGTTGATGCCAATGAACCCTATGAGCCCGTCATTGATTATAGTGATGATGATGATTATGCATTTATTGATGATACTGATCGAGATTATTAGTAGTGTCAGGTATTACATTTTTTTATGTTGTACTTGATGATGATACACTTAAGTGATACACATATTATTATTCATGTCGGTCTTTTTTTATGTTGTACTAATTTCGTTTACTGTTTGTCATGGCAGGTGTTGAAAGATGGTGGGCGCTGGTCGGGAGCGTGGTCTGAGGTCTTCCATTCCAGACGCACCTCTCCGCCGAGCGTTGCTGGACAGTATGGCCACACCGCCGGGCCCTTCTTCGTCGACCGCGGTGCCCAGCAGGGGACGAGGTAGGAAGAGAGGAGGTGGGGCACGTGGTCGTGGGAGAGGAGGTAGGGTGACTGCTACGGCGCCTTCCTCGCCGCCACCCCCAGCCGTTTCACCCGAGCACGTGACTGCTAGGGTGGACTCCTCCGAGGAGGAGGCTACACGGACTCCGGTCCATGAGCCTCCGGTCCACGGGTCTTGGGCCCACGAACCTCGGGTCGACTGGCCTTCGGCCCCCGAGAGTTCGGCCCACGTGACCCCGGAGGAGCACACGTCCGGATGGGGTACCTGGCCGGATTTGCCCGAGGAGCCGAGTGTCCATGCTGATGATGGCGGGGAGCCGACTGATCTTGAGGAGGAGGGGGCACCGTCTACCAGCGTGGTGCTACACGGCTCCCGTCCGTGCCGGTGACCCGCGAGCAGAGGTGGTTGATTTTCCCTGATGGGGAGAGGTACGTAAGTGCATTTAATATTTTTGTACCTTGTGCATTCACATTTTTTCAAATAACTAATGCGTTGGCCTTGTCATGCTGCAGGGGTTGGGACCACCATCATAGTGTCCGCCGGCCCAACTCCGTCCTTGGAGTTCTTTGCCGGCAAAACTTCCCGGGGTTTGTCACGTTGCCTGGTGAGGGTCAGCTTCCAGAGCTCGGATTGAGCTGGGAGCACTACGTGGCTGCCTCGGCCCCGCTGGATGAGATTATCGATGGTGTCGTGTGCGACACGAGGGCAGACATGGTGATCAGAAAGTTCTGGGTAATTTCTCCTTTACACATTTAAAAATCTTCAACTAGCTAGTTATTAATTGTACTAATCAATATTGTCTCATTTGATTGCAGACATTCTATAGGTGTGAGGAGGGATACGAGGAGGACGCGGCACATGTTATCGAGAACGTCTGCAAGCGCCTACTCCAGAACTTACGGCACGAGGCTCGGGTGCAGGTTGTTCGAGACTACTACGCCTTGCGTGGTATCAAGAAGACCAAGCCGGCGTGCCGCGATAAGTTCCTGAGTAAGGAGCAGTACATGAAGGTAATTCTTAAGGCCTTCTCTACTTAAGTTCCTTCATTTAGTAATTCTTAGCCGTAGCGCTCAAGTTTCTATTTGCTAACTTAGGCGCCTCCGAGATGGTGTGCGGATCGGATGGATTGTTGGGAGGTGTTGGTCGATGAGTGGTGCTCACGACGATGGCTAGCCCTCCACAAGGAGGCCAAGGACAAACGTGCCCAAATGGAAGGTGTGCCACACCATCAAGGCAGCTCCAACTTATATCAGTTCGGGCGCAACTGGGTATGTGGTTTGCTTCATGATTCATGCAATTCATTCATCATGCTAGCTTGAGCCCTTTAATTACTAATTTTCATTGTTTCTCTCTTTCAGGCACGCTACAATAAGGCGGATAAGGTGCCAGAGGTGTACGACCTGTATGCCATGGCCCACACTGCCTCTTTCAAGAAAGTCAAGGCTTTCTCTCAGTCTGACCTTGATGATGCAAACAACTTCACCAACATCTCCTCCCACAACAAGCTCGTGAGATATAGAGATGAGGGGAAGGCGAGGAAAGGGGAGGACTTTAACCCGAGCCAGGGTCCCATTGATCCAGAGCTGTTGATGATATCTGGTGGCGGGAGGTCCCATGGCTCCATAGCCATTGGAGATGGACTTATCCGTTGTCCTAGCACTCTCCCGGAGATCAAGGCGCGTCAGTCGAGCTCCGCTCCTAAGATAAGGCCTCGTGAACGGCCAGTGCAACTCGCCATCAAGGTTAGTGATACGTACTCAGTTATCTTTCTCCATTACATTGTGTGCGCTTCCATCAATGATTACAAATGGTCATGTGAGTGGTGTTGCAGGCTGCTATACAGAGTGAGAGAGATAGAACAGAGAAACTTCTGGCGGAGGCGGCGGAGAGGCAGCGGGAGTTGGAGGAGAGGACGGCAAAGATGATGGAGGAGGAGAGGGCATGGAATGACATGCAGGCAAGGGCCATGTACGAGCTCCTTGTGGTAAGTTTCTTCTGCAGATTAGCCAAAACATTCATGTAGTGTTTGTCTCATTACTAACTAGTATGACTGAGTCGTCAAAACCAAATGTGCAGTCTGTGTGTGAGAAGACAGGTCAGACCGCTCCGCCGATGCCAGTGATTGCTCCTGGGACCACGGTGAGTTTTATTTGAATGGACATTACTTGCTAGTCTTAACATTTGAGTGTCATCATGCTAACAAGACATTGGAAATGATCTTTGGTGCAGCGTAACTCCAGACAAGCATCGCACGATCCTTCTCCAGCTACCGACACGAGCCACCCCGCTCCTACACCTCCTGGATCTTGGTAAGTTTATCTAGTGTTTTGCTTAACACATGCATAAAGACCTAGATTTAGTTTTATTTCCTCCAATGCTTACCATAATGACCTAGACTTAGCTTCTTCTCCTCCAAAATGACTTAATAAGCTTACTGACCTCCAAAACCATCCATTTTACCTAAGTTAGCTCTAAAACGATCTGTACTTAGCTTACTTATGTCAAAATTTGCATAATTAGCTTAGTTAGCTCATAGACGATCCATTTTACCTAAGTTAGCTCTAAAATGACCCATTTTACCTAGGTTAGCTTATAAATGATCCAGTTCATCCAAGTTAGCTCAAAAATGACCCATTTTACCTAGATTAGCTCCTAAATGATCCATTTTACCTATGTTAGCTTTAAAATGACCCATTTCACCTAGTTTAACTCCAAAATGACCAATCTTACCTAGGTTATCTCATAAACGATCCATTTCAACTAATTTAGCTCATAAACAATCCATTTCACCTAGGTTACCTAAAAAAGATCCATTTCACCTAGGTTACCTAAAAAACGATCCATTTCACCTAAGTTAGCTAAAAAAGATCCATTTCACCTTAGTTACCTGAAAAACGATCCATTTGACCTTAGTTAGCTCATAAACGACCCATTTCAACTAAGTTAGCTCATAAATGATCCATTTCACCTTAGCTAGCTCATAAACGACCCATTTCAACTTAGTTAGCTCATATATGATCCATTTCACGTAAGTTGGCTCATAAATGACATACTCTTCTTGTTCTAGTCTTCTTCTTGTTCTACTCTTCTTGTTCTAGTCTTCTTCTTGTTCTACTCTTCTTGTTCTAACTTTCTTATTTTTCATTTTGCAGATTTCATTCACTTGATGAAAGCTTGCATAGATGGAGTGCTCCTTATCCCTTTCTCTGTTTCTTTTGTATCGTTGAACTATATGCATGTATCGTTGGATGAAACTATTGTAATATATATGGTTGGATGCCTCTATGTTGAACTTGTTATGTATGATGGAACTATGCATGTAATATATATGGTTGGATGATGAAGTTATGTGTTCGATATCTTATATGTTTGCTCTATAATGGCCTTTTGAAATATATCTATATATGTCATATATATTTGTGATGAAAATTGTTGGATTTAATAAAAAACAGATAAAAGAGCCAATATGCAGGCTCTTTGCCGTCTGCCACCGACGGCAAAGGGCTCTTTGCCGTCCGCCGCGGACGGCAAAGAAGACACGTGGCATCCAGCTGTGCTTCCTGGGAGCTGACCCATTTGGCCAGTTTGCCTACAGTGGCAGACGGCAAAGACTTTGCCATCAGTGGCAGACGGCAAAGACTTTGCCATCAGTGGCAGATGGCAAAGAACCTGCCATGCAGTGACGTGTAGATGACATCATACGGCGGACGGCAAAGGCCTGCCGTTAGCCACTTAACGGACTGACAGCGCAATTATTGCCGTCCGCTCTCTTTGCCGTCTGCCGCGCTCTCTTTGCCGTCTGCGGCGGACAGCAAAGACTTTGCCATCAGTGGCAGACGGCAAAGTAGCTGTTTACCGTAGCCTACGTTGCCGGAGCCTTTTGCCGTCCGCGGCTGACGGCAAAGGCCTTTGCCGTCCGCCGTTCATGCCTTTGCCGTCCGCCGTGGCAGACAGCAAAGTAGCTGATTCCTGTAGTGTTCATGACAGAAATGATCAGATCAGCAAGAAGATAAGCTATGTGCAAGCCCAACAGTGCAATTTCAGTCAAAGATATGGTTCAGATACAAGGTTTGTTTCTTCGTGGAGGGTGATTTGGAAACATGATATGCCTGGAAGAAAGCACGGATGTGCCACATACTCAGAAAGGAGGATGGTCCAGCAATTCCTGTTTCAACAAAAAACCCAGTCTTCCTCAGCAAGATACTCTTGATGGTTTTCAGCATAAACCATCCAATCATCCTCAGTACGGCACGGGTGCAAGATAGTACATTGTGAATTGACAGCAGATGTCAGAATCAGATCCGCAACAGTTGGTCAGAAGCAAGAATCAATCAGAACACAAGTCTGCCTCGGGAATCAGATTCTCAGATATATGTGAAGGAAGCCAGATATACACCTAAGTGTGACAAAGGACTATGAATACTGACGACAACACTAAGCTCTGTACAAGTACCGGTGAACCTGGAATATGATCCTGATGAGCCCTTGTCTTCTTTTCTCTAGTAATGGCACCACGCCTGTGTTCTGAGCCATTTTTGGTCGTCCAGGGTGGATGCCGACTTTATATTTCTCTATTCAACAACTGTCACGAGTTCTGAGCTGCTTTCTGGCCGTCTCGTATAGCTGTTGAGTTTCTTTTTGTGACAGTGGCCCTACGCTTTTAGCTACTTTTCAGCTATCTTAGGGAGCTGCCACTTCTTCTTATCAACACGGTCTCATGCTCCGAGCTGCTTTTCAGCCATCTTGAGCCATGGTTGAGCTATTTCAGTGATGTCCCAGATCTGAGTTGTAAAGACCGTTCTGGTGGCTACTGATTTATTTGCCGATTTCTTGCAAGGGTTCAGATGATCATTTTCCCCCGGTCAGATTGTTGCACCCAACAGAACCTATGGTCACCCGAAGAAGTAATATGACCCCGCTCTTTCAATCAAGGATCCAGATTAAGGAAAACAGTAATGAAGGAGCAAGACCGGTGATGCAGGTATGAAAATTGTTGCAAGACCCACATGGTGTAGATACCTTGAATAGTCTAAGTCAGTATGGATCACCATGGATATTCACCTAAAGGGTCTGCTCGGTTTTGGATGGTGAATAACAGTCTGGAAGCATGTGCCCTCACTTATGTGAAGCATCAACGGATAGCCTGTCATGGAAAAAATTCTTTCACAAGATTCACAGTCAGTCAAGTCTGCGGATACTATCATATAAGGACATACCCCTTTATGTTGGTCAGGACATGCGACGGTCAAATATTTGGAATGAATCTGAGACTCAAGACAGTGGAGCCAGTCAGCATGATTCAGAAATTCCTGCGATAAGTCAGAATTTGTCAGGAAAATGGTTATGCCTCAACTCACTATTTGGAACCCAAAGGACCGACATTTAGTGGAGGAACCCAATGCAAGGAGTCAGAGCTTAGGTGTTCATCAAGAAAATCTGATCACTAATTCATGAACAGTTGCCAGTACAGACACAACAATCAGAAATCACCCTCGGATTTGTGAGACAGGCATATATTTCAGTCATGGTAATCTCAGATAAGTCAGCAGGTATGAAAAGAATTGGAGCCAGTATAAGCATGAAAATGTGAGATAAGCTCTGTCAAGATATGGATAAAGTAAAGCAAACCACCCCAGAACCAGTCAGGTAAGGCAGATGAAGAATTTAATGGGAACAATCAACGACGAAAAAAAGGATACCCGAGTTAGAAACGGTTTCCTTAAGGCAGTATATTCATACTTGTTCCCTGAGCAACTAAATCTCGAGGACGAGATTTCTTTAAGGGGGGAAGGTTTGTCACAGCCTGATTTTTGGCCCTTTCTTTTTCATTTGTTTTTCTGAGATTTTTGCTTGAGTTTTTTTTATCTCCGTGGCTTTGTGGTCTGGAAACTGAAGAAGATGACCTCTTCTTTGCTTCCAGGGTGGCTTGTCAACCTCAAATCCTCATTTCCATCTTGGACCAATCCCAATAATCTTTTCTTTGAGAATATTCCTTTTTCTGTTAAAGTAATAACTCAATTTGCCCTAGGTTGTGAAGCAACCTATATTTCCATCACTCCTAAAATTCCCACATAATTCTCATAATTTTTTTGGGTCATATCTTTCTCAAATGTGGCAAAATATTTCTTTGGCCATGTTTCCTATCATCCTCAAATATATTCATTTCCTATTCTGTCCTGAATGGCAGATTGTGAAGCAAGTGCCATTTATCTTTACCCAATTGACTCCAAAATTCTTGGACACCTTTTCATGTCCAAATAATTGGCTCATGACAAATTTCAACTTAACTGGCCTAATAAATATTCCTGAGCAATTTTTCAAAGTTCCTGTCAGAGGGAACTAGTTGTGAAGGAAGTACTAGCTAGGCATATCCAAATGAGTTGAAATTTATGCATGCCCTCAATATCATCATATCATAGCCCTCCACCAAAGTTGAGCTCATGAAATGTATCCATGTGAGTTGAGCATCAATTCTTTGGTTATGTCCAAATTTTCAGTTAATGAAGTAAGTATATTTTATCTTGCTCCATTATGGCTGTAAATTTTCCTAGGTCTTCTCTTATCCATATAACCTATCTCCACCAAATTTGGGCATATTCCATCTAGCCAATATTCCTCTAGAATTTTTGCAAGTTTCTGGTCAGTGGATATGCTTGTGAAGAAAGTACCATTTTGGTTTATCCAAATGGTATGAAACCTTTTTAAGAATATTCATATGTCCAAATCATCCTTGCTTGCCAAATTTTAGCTCAAGTGGCTTCTCCATTTGAGTGCACCATCATGATGTTGATTCTGGACCAAATATTCAGTTGTGAAGCAACTATGATTTATCTTTGTCCATTTCTCCTAAAACTTTCCAGGACCATAGTCCTTCCTATCCTAATCATTCCAGACAACCCCATTTGACCCAATCAAGTTGCTGTTGATCACCAGTGCTCATCCAAAACTGATACAGCAAACTGCAGAGGAAAAATCCCATCGATCCAGTGCACCTCTTCTTGATCTCTCGCTTCCCTCAGCCTCAGTGATGCAAGGACTCATCACTAGACAACTCGGAGCAACCTCTCGCGTGCCCTCCTTGCCGTTCTCAGTGGTGCCTGCGTCGTTTGCACGCGCTCTAGATGCAGCAAACACGCTCTAGCTCCATCTTGACGCTGTGCTCATCCGTTCTCCCCTGGTCTCTACCCGCAGCCTTGTCCAGTAGCCTCCTCGTGATCGACTGCGTCTCCCTGAGCCCTTGCCCCCTCTGTCTTCTTCTCCAGTGAGCCGTCCCCCTCGCCGCACAGTGCGCGCGCTGTAGCCGACCGTCGTCTTCTCCTATGTTGGCTTCTTCCTCCCTTGTCTCCGAGCTCCGCTCGTCTCCGTGAACCCTGGCGCTTGTCCGCGTCTCCCCTCGTCGTCTTGCCGCCCCTCCCCGTAACCCTTGGCCGCGCGTGCCCGTCGTCAGAGTGCGGACACGTAGCCGCGCGCGTGCCATCTCACCCCCTCACTGCCCCCAGCTATATAAGCCCACCCCGAGGTGCCCCGACCTCACCAGCGGCCTCAACTCACTCCTAGGACCCCGCCTAGCCACTAGCCGAGCCGGAGAACCTCTCCTCGCTGCCCTATGCCGCCATGGTTGCCTCAGTCCTTCCCGTAAATTCGCGCGCAGCCGAGCCCTCCTCCACCTCTAGCCCCCACCATCGCCTTGCCCATACTCCGGCGACTCTCCCCTTGCCCTTGCCCCTTCGCAGGAGCCCCTCTAGGGCCGTGCCCCGAAGACCACGTCTGCCGGAGCCTGTCTCTGTCCCGAGAGATGGCTACTCATTTAAATCCGAGAATAATGGTTGTTCTATTTATATGAGAGATATGTTTTATGGTCATGCCCCGCCGGTCAATGGTTTATTCTTAATGAATCTTGAACGGGATGTTACACATATTCATAGTATGAATACCAAAAGATGTAAGATTGATAATGATAGTCCCACATATCTGTGGCACTGCCGCCTTGGTCACATCGGTGTCAAACGCATGAAGAAGCTCCATACAGATGGACTTTTGGAGTCTCTTAATTTCGAATCATTTGACACGTGCGAACCATGCCTCATGGGTAAAATGACCAAGACTCCGTTCTCCGGAACAATGGAGCGAGCAACCAACTTATTGGAAATTATACATACTGATGTATGCGGTCCAATGAGCTTTGAGGCTCGCGGTGGCTATCGTTATGTTCTCACTCTCACTGATGACTTAAGTAGATATGGGTATGTCTATTTGATGAAACACAAGTCTGAGACCTTTGAAAAGTTCAAGGAATTTCAGAATGAGGTAGAGAATCAACGTGACCGAAAGATAAAATTCTTACGATCAGATCGTGGGGAGAATATTTAAGTCACGAATTTGGTACGCACTTAAATGTGGAATCGTTTCTTAACTTACGCCGCCTGGAACACCTCAGCGTAACAGTGTGTCCGAACGTCGTAATCGCACTCTATTGGATATGGTGCGATCTATGATGTCACTCACTGATTTACCGCTATCATTTTGGGGATACGCTCTAGAGACAGCTACATTCACTTTAAATAGGGCACCGTCTAAATCCGTTGAGACAACACCGTATGAATTATGGTTTGGGAAGAAACCTAAGTTGTCGTTTCTAAAAGTTTGGGGATGCGATGCTTATGTCAAGAAACTTCAACCTGAAAAGCTCGAACCCAAGTCGGAAAAATGCGTCTTCATAGGATACCCTAAGGAAACCATTGGGTATACCTTCTACCTCAGATCCGAAGGCAAGATCTTTGTTGCCAAGAACGGGTCCTTTCTGGAGAAAGAGTTTCTCTCGAGAGAAGTAAGTGGGAGGAAAGTAGAACTCGATGAAGTACTGCCTCTTGAACCGGAAAGTAGCGCAGCTCAGGAAGATGTTCCTGTGGTGCCTGCACCGACTACAGAGGAAGTTAATGATGATGATCAAGGTACTTCAGATCAAGTTGCTACTGAACTTCGAAGGTCCACAAGGACACGTTCCATGCCAGAATGGTATGGCAACCCTGTCCTGGAAATCATGTTGTTAGACAACGGTGAACCTTCGAACTATGAAGAAGCAATGGCGGGCCCAGATTCCAACAAATGGCTTGAAGCCATGCAATCCGAGATAGGATCCATGTATGAAAACAAAGTATGGACTTTGACAGACTTGCCCGATGATCGGCGAGCGATAGAGAATAAATGGATCTTTAAGAAGAAGACCGACATGGATGGTAATGTTACCATCTATAAGGCTCGACTTGTCGCTAAGGGTTATCGACAAGTTCAAGGGGTTGACTACGATGAGACATTCTCACCCATAGCAAAGCTGAAGTCCGTCCGAATCATGTTAGCAATTGCCGCATATTATGATTATGAGATATGGCAAATGGACGTCGACGGCATTCCTTAACGGCTTTCTTAAGGAAGAATTGTATATGATGCAGCCGTAAGGTTTTGTCAATCCTAAGAATTCTAACAAGGTATGCAAGCTCCAGCGCTCCATCTATGGGCTGGTACAAGCATCTCGGAGTTGGAACATTCGCTAATGAAATGATCAAAGCGTTTGGGTTTATGCAGACTTATTGAGAAGCCTGCGTTTACAAGAAAGTGAGTGGGAGCTCTGTAGCATTTCTCATATTATATGTGGATGACATACTTTTGATGGGAAATGATATAGAACTTTTGGACAGCATTAAGGCCTATTTGAATAAGTGTTTTTCAATGAAGGACCTTGGAGAAGCTGCTTACATATTAGGTATCAAGATCTATAGAGATAGATCGAGACGCCTCATAGGTCTTTCAAAAAGCACATACCTTGATAAGATATTGAAGAAGTTCAATATCAGTCCAAGAAGGGGTTCTTGCCTGTGTTGCAAGGTGTGAAACTGAGCTCAACTCAATGTCCGACCACGGCAGAAGATAGAGAAAAGATGAGTGTCGTCCCCTATGCCTCAGCCATAGGGTCTATCATGTATGCCATGCTATCTACCAGACCTGATGTAAACCTTGCCATAAGTTTCGTAGGAAGGTACCAAAGTAATCCCGGCATGGAACACTGGACAACGGTCAAGAACATCCTAAAGTACCTGAAAAGGACTAAGGATATGTTTCTCGTATATGGAGGTGACGAGGAGCTCGTCGTAAAGGGTTACGTCGACGCTAGCTTTGACACAGATCTGGATGACTCTAAGTCACAAACCGGATACGTGTATATTTTGAATGGTGGGGCAGTCAGTTGGTGCAGTTGCAAGCAAAGCATCGTGGCAGGATCTACATGTGAAGCGGAGTACATGGCAGCCTCAGAGGCAGCGCATGAAGCAATATGGATGAAGGATTTCATCATCGACCTAGGAGTCATACCCAATGCGTCGGGGCCGATCACTCTCTTCTGTGACAACATTGGAGCTATTGCCCTTGCCAAGGAGCCCAGGTTTCACAAGAAGACCAGGCACATCAAGCGTCGCTTCAACTCCATTCGTGAAAATGTTCAAGATGGAGACATAGATATTTGCAAAGTACATATGGATCTGGATGTCGCAGATCCGTTGACTAAACCTCTTCCGCGAGCAAAACATGATCAACACCAGAACTCTATGGGTGTTCGATTCATCACAATGTAACTAGATTATTGACTCTAGTGCAAGTGGGAGACTGTTGCAAATATGCCCTAGAGGCAATAATAAAATGATTATTATTATATTTCCTTGTTCATGATAATTGTCTATTATTCATGCTATAATTGTGTTATCCGGAAATCATAATACATGTGTGAATACATAGACCATAAACATGTCCCTAGTGAGCCTCTAGTTAACTAGCTCGTTGATCAACAGATAGTCATGGTTTCCTGACTATGGACATTGGATGTCATTGATAACGGAATCACATCATTAGGAGAATGATGTGATGGACAAGACCCAATCTTAAGCATAGCACAAGATCGTGTAGTTCGTTTGCTAGAGCTTTTCCAATGTCAAGTATCATTTCCTTAGACCATGAGATCGTGTAACTCCCGGATGCCGTAGGAGTGCTTTGGGTGTACCAAACGTCACAACGTAACTGGGTGGCTATAAAGGTATACTACAGGAATCCCCGAAAGTATCTGTTGGGTTGACACGGATCGAGACTGGGATTTGTCACTCCGTATGACGGAGAGGTATCTCTGGGCCCACTCGGTAATGCATCATCATAATGAGCTCAATGTGACCAAGTGGTTGATCATGGGATCATGCATCACAGTACGAGTAAAGAGACTTGCCGGTAACGAGATTGAACAAGGTATCGGGATACCGACGATCGAATCTCGGGCAAGTATCATACCGATAGACAAAGGGAATTGAATACGGGATTGATTGAATCCTCGACATCGTGGTTCATCTGATGAGATCATCGTGGAACATGTGGGAGCCAAGATGGGTATCCAGATCCCGTTGTTGGTTATTGACCGGAGAGTCGTCTCGGTCATGTCTGCGGGTCTCCCGAACCCGTAGGGTCTACACACTTAAGGTTCGGTGACGCTAGGGTTGTAGAGATATTAGTATGCGGTAACCCGAAAGTTGTTCGGAGTCCCGGATGAGATCCCGGACATCACGAGGAGTTCCCAATTGGTCCGGAGGTAAATATTTATATATAGGAAGTCCAGTTTCAGCCATCGGGAAAGTTTAGGGGATCATCGGTATTGTACCGGGACCACCAGAAGGGTCCCGGGGGTCCACCGGGTGGGGCCACCTATCCCGAAGGGCCCCATGGGCTGAAGTGGGAGGGGAACCAGCCCCTGGTGGGCTGGTGCACCCCCCATGGGCCTCCCCCTGCGCCTAGGGTTGGAAACCCTAGGGGTGGGGGCGCCCACGTGACTTGGGGGGCAAGTTCCCCCTCTTGGCCGCCGCCCCCCTTGGAGATGGGATCTCCTAGGGCCGGTGCCCCCCTAGGGGCCCTATATATAATGGGGGGAGGGAGGGCAGCTGCACCCAAGTCCCTGACGCCTCCCTCTCCCTCTGTAACACCTTTCCCTCTCGCTGAGCTTGGCGAAGCTCTGCCGAGATCGCCGCTACTTCCACCACCACGCCTCGTGCTGCTGGATCTCCATCAACCTCTCCCTCCTACTTGCTGGATCAAGAAGGAGGAGACGTCTTCCCCAACCGTACGTGTGTTGAACGCGGAGGTGCCGTCTGTTCGGCACTAGGATCTTCGGTGATTTGGATCACGACGAGTACGACTCCCTCAACCCCGTTCTCTTGAACGCTTCCGCTCGCGATCTACAAGGGTATGTAGATGCACTCCTCTCTCTCGTTGCTAGATGACTCCATAGATTGATCTTGGTGAAGCGTAGAATTTTTTTTATTTTCTGCAACGTTCCCCAACAGGAGCGAGCAACATATTCGTTGGAAATCATACATACTGATGTATGTGGTCCGATGAATATTGAGGCTCGCGGCGGGTATCGTTATTTTCTCACCTTCACAGATGATTTAAGCAGATATGGGTATATCTACTTAATGAACATAAGTCTGAAACATTTGAAAAGTTCAAAGAATTTCAGAGTGAAGTGCAAAATCATCGTAACAAGAAAATAAAGTTTCTATGATCTGATCGTGGAGGTGAATATTTGAGTTACGAGTTTGGTCTTCATTTGAAACAATGCGGAATAGTTTCGCAACTCACGCCACCCGGAACACCACAGCGTAATGGTGTGTCTGAACGTCGTAATCGTACTTTACTAGATATGGTGCGATCTATGATGTCTCTTACTGATTTACCGCTATCGTTTTGGGGTTATGCTTTAGAGACGGTTGCATTCACGTTAAATAGGGCACCATCTAAATCCGTTGAGACGACGCCTTATGAACTGTGGTTTGGCAATAAACCAAAGTTGTCGTTTCTTAAAGTTTGGGGCTGTGATGCTTATGTGAAAAAGCTTCAACCTGATAAGCTCGAACCCAAATCGAAGAAATGTGTCTTCGTAGGATACCCAAAGGAGACTGTTGGGTACATCTTCTATCACAGATCCGAAGACAAGACATTCGTTGCTAAGAATGGATCCTTTCTAGAGAAGGAGTTTCTCTCAAAAGAAGTGAGTGGGAGGAAAGTAGAACTTGATGAGGTAACTGTACCTGCTCCCTTAATGGAAAGTAGTTCATCACAGAAATCTATTCCTGTGACTCCTACACCAATTAGCGAGGAAGCTAATGATAATGATCATGTAACTTCAGATCAAGTTACTACGGAACCTCGTAGGTCAACCAGAGTAAGATCCGCACCAGAGTGGTACGGTAATCCTGTTCTGGAGGTCATGTTACTTGACCATGACAAACCTACGAACTATGAGGAAGCGATGATGAGCCTAGATTCCGCAAAATGGCTTGAGGCCATGAAATCTGAGATGGGATCCATGTATGAGAACAAAGTGTGGACTTTGGTTGACTTGCCCGGTGATCGGCAAGCCATCGAGAATAAATGGATCTTCAAGAAGAAGGTTGACGCTGACGGTAATATTATTGTCTACAAAGCTTGACTTGTTGCGAAAGGTTTTCGACAAGTTCAAGGAGTTGACTACGATGAGACCTTCTCACCCGTAACGATGCTCAAGTCCGTCCAAATCATGTTAGCAATTGCCGCATTTTATGATTATGAAATTTTGCAAATGGATGTAAAGACTGTGTTCCTGAATGGATTTTTGGAAGAAGAGTTGTATATGATGCAACCTGAAGGTTCTATCGATCCAAAGGATGCTAACAAAGTGTGCAAGCTCCAGTGATCCATCTATGGACTGGTGCAAGCATCTCGGAGTTGGAATAGACGTTTTGATAGTGTGATCAAAGCATATGGTTTTTACAAACTTTTGGAGAAGCCTATATTTATAACAAAGTGAGTGGGAGCTCTGTAGCATTTCTAATATTATATGTGGATGACATATTGTTGATTGGAAATGATATAGGATTTATGGATATCATAAAAGGATACTTGAATAAGAGTTTTTCAATGAAGGACCTCTATGAAGCTGCTTATATATTGGGCATCAATATCTATAGAGATAGATCAAGACGCTTAATTGGACTTTCACAAAGCACATACCTTGATAAAGTTTCGAAGAAGTTCAAAATGGATCAAGCAAAGAAACGGTTCTTGCTTGTGTTACAAGGTGTGAAGTTGAGTCAGACTGAATGCCCGACCACTGTAGAAGATAGAGAGAAAATGAAAGATGTTCCCTATGCTTCAGCCATAGGCTCTATCATGTATGCAATGCTGTGTACCAGACTTCATGTGTGCCTTGCTATTAGTTTAGCAAGGAGGTACCAAAGTAATCCAGGAGTGGATCACTGGACAGCGGTTAAGAACATCCTGAAATACCTGAAAAGGACTAAGGATACGTTTCTCGTTTATGGAGGTGACAAAGAGCTCGTCGTAAATGGTTACGTCGATGCAAGCTTTGACACTGATCCGGACGATTCTAAATCGCAAACTGGATACGTGTTTTTATTGAACGGTGGAGCTGGCAGTTGGTGCACTTCTAAACAAAGCGTCGTGGCGGGATCTATGTGTGAAGCGGAGTACATAGTTGCTTCGGAAGCAGCAAATGAAGGAGTCTGGATGAAGGAGTTCATATCCGATCTAGGTGTCATACCTAGTGCATCGGGTCCAATGAAAATCTTCTGTGACAATACTAGTGCAATTGCCTTGGCAAAGGAATCCAGATTTCACAAGAGAACCAAGCACATCAAGAGACGCTTCATTTCCATCCGCGACCAAGTCCAGGTGGGAGATATAGAGATTTGCAAGATACATACGGATCTGAATGTTGCAGACCCATTGACTAAGCCTCTCTCACGAGCAAAACATGATCAACACCAAGGCTCCATGGGTTTTAGAATCATTACTGTGTAATCTAGATTATTGACTCTAGTGCAAGTGGGAGACTGAAGGAAATATGCCCTAGAGGGAATAATAAAGTTATTATTTATTTCCTTATTTCATGATAAATGTTTATTATTCATGCTAGAATTGTATTAACCGAAAACATAATACATGTATGAATACATAGACAAACAGAGTGTCACTAGTATGTCTCTACTTGACTAGCTCGTTGATCAAAGATGGTTATGTTTCCTAACCATAGACATGAGTTGTCATTTGATAAACAGGGTCACATCATTAGGAGAATGATGTGATTGACTTGACCCATTGCGTTAGCTTAGCACTTGATCGTTTTTAGTTTACTGCTATTGCTTTCTTCATGACTTATACATGTTCCTATGACTATGAGATTATGCAATCCCGGTTACCAGAGGAACACTTTGTGTGCTACCAAACGTCACAATGTAACTGGGTGATTATAAAGGTGCTCTACAGGTGTCTCCGATGGTACTTGTTGAGTTGGCATAGATCGAGAATAGGATTTGTCACTCCGATTGTCGGAGAGGTATCTCTGGGCCCTCTCGGTAATGCACATCACTATAAGCCTTGCAAGCAATGCAACTAATGAGTTAGTTGCGGGATGATGTATTACGGAACGAGTAAAGAGACTTGCCGGTAACGAGATTGAGCTAGGTATTGAGATACCGACGATCGAATCTCGGGCAAGTAACATACCGATGACAAAGGGAACAACGTATGTTGTTATGCGGTTTGACCGATAAAGATCTTCGTAGAATATGTAGGAACCAATATGAGCATCCAGGTTCTGCTATTGGTTATTGACCTGAGACGTGTCTCGGTCATGTCTACATAGTTCTCGAACCCGTATGGTCCGCACGCGTAACGTTCGGTGACGATCGGTATTATGTGTTTATGTGTTTTGATGTACCGAAGGTAGTTCAGAGTCCCGGATATGATCACGGACATGACGAGGAGTCTCGAAATGGTCGAGACATAAAGATTGATATATTGGATGACTATATTTGGACATCGAAATGGTTCCGAGTGAGATCGGAAATATACCGGAGCACCGGGAGGTTACCGGAACCCCCCGGGAGGTATATGGGACTTATTGGGCCTTAGTGGAAAGGAGGGGAAAGGAACAAAGGAGGGGGCGTGCCCCCCCCCCCCAAGCCCAATCCGAATCGGGAGGGGGGCCGCCCCCGCCCCCTTTTCCTTCCTCCCTCCTTCCCCTTCCTTCCCTTTCCTACTCTAACTTGGGAAGGGGGAATCCTACTCCCACCAGGAGTAGGACTCCCCCCTTGGGCGCGCCTAGAGAGGGCCGGCCCTCCCCTCCTCCACTCCTTTATATACGGGGGAGGGGCCACCCATAGACACACAAGTTGATCAGTTGATCTTGTAGCCGTGTGCGATGCCCCCTCCACCATAATCCACCTCGGTCTTATCGTAGCGGTGCTTAGGCGAAGCCCTGCGTCGGTAGCAACAACATCACCATCATCACGCCGTCGTGCTGAGGGAACTCTCCCGTGAAGCTCTGCTGGATCAGAGTTCGTGGGAGGTCACCGAGCTGAACGTGTGCTGAACTCGGAGGTGCCGTACGTTCGGTACTTGGATCGATCGGATCGTGAAGACGTACGACTACATCAACCGCGTTCTCATAACGCTTCCGCTTACGGTCTACGAGGGTACGTAGACAACCTCTCCCCTCTCGTTGCATTGGGCGCATACGCCGACCCAAACGCCGTCAAAATGGGTCGGGCGAGCGTTGGGCGCATACGCCGACCAAAACGCGAAAGCAGACGTCCGTGTCCGCTTGGCCGACCCAAACGGACAAAAAGCGGACGAAATCACCGTTCGTTTGGGTCGGTCCGTTGGAGTTGCTCTAAGTTCCCATAAAAAAAGAAGTTAAACGAGAGATGACTGCTCCTACACTGATCGAGTCATAGGCTCCTAGCCATTGACCGGTTCGGTTTGAACGATCTCCTCCTTTGCCAATGGGTACGTAGTACATCTCAATGTTCGAAACTTACAAATTACTGCTCGCATTTTTCATACAACACGCCATCCTTTGCCCATAGCCATAGGCGCAGGGGTCACATTCCATGGCGCGATGTTCTAAAGTTAAACCTCGCTGCTGCCTGTCCATATACTTTTCCTTGTTACTCCTAGAATAGAGTGGGGCCCTTATCATATGGAGCGATACAAAGCACCCTGTTTTGCGACGCTCGATGCAGCTTTGCGCATTTTGTCAAATCAAATTCAAACAAGGCAGAAAGGAGACGACCGACTGTAATCGTAAACAAATCTATCTATCTAATAGTACGAGGGGAACCTTCTTGCGGTAGGTGTATTAGTAATCGTCGCGACAAACCCGTGTCGGTCCCCTTCTTTTATCACCGGTGTCGGCAGGCAGCCCACGATCGCAGCTCTCCTGAACATTCCGCTTCTGTTCCGCCATGACTGCGAAGGTGCCCGCCACTATTCCGTTTTCCCGGACCGAAAGCGTCTCCAGGTGGCACCAACCGTCACGTTCCTTTCGGAGGGGACGAGACGGCACCCCAACCTGCCGTCACTGATGCTTCGTGTCCGTGTCTCCCATGCGCGGCTGATGCCTGTATGATTCTTAGGTTGCATAGGCCGAAGGATAGCACATCGATCCGAGGCGACTCGACACGGCGATGTTGATGCCGCACCAGAACTTATCCAGGTTGCGAAGGACGTCAAAAAAGGGGAGGGAGAGGGAGCTTCCCAGCAGATAGATAGGTTCATTGCCATATTTACATGCAAACATGTCAGCTCGATCAGTCTAACAGGGGAGAAAGATGTGGCACGTACGTACTACTGCTAATTTACACCGTGGATGGTTAACGCCAAATCTCGTCAGAGCAGGAGGCCGAGGCGCTCGCTGGCCACGTCGCAGCGGACGGGCGCCAGCCCGACGCGGCCGCGCTCCAGGTCGTACTCCACCCACACGTTCATCTGGTGGTGGTGCCCGATCACGTACGCCATGATGGGCACCATGTCCGCGTTGCCGAACGTCAGGCACCACACGCCGTCGCCGCCGCGCCGCTCCCCGGGGACCTTGTACAGCAGCCTCTCCCCCGCCACCGCCATCTCCGCGCCGTTGAACAGCAGCGTCACGCTCGGGAGCCTCGCCGCCGGCGGGGTCCGCCCCTGGGGCACGCGGAAGCACGTGTCGAACGCCTCCTGGAACGCGAAGCTGGGGTCGTCGAGCGCGGGCAGGAGGGGCCTGGCCTGTCGCGTGAACTCGGCTTTCAGTGCCGAGTAGGCGTCGCCGAGCAGGAAGGTGAACTGCGTGCCGGAGTCCACCATGGTCTGCCCCGCCCCGGTGTGGTCCGGCGCGAGCACCGAGGCCGGGATGGGGAGGTGCTTGGCGCCGACGCGGATGCCCAGGAGCTGGACGGAGTAGGCGACGCGGTCGAAGTAGGGGAGCGGCAGCGCCGGCTGGTACAGGGGCGTGTAGTTGAGCGGCAGGTAGGTGGGCAGGTCGCTGTGGCCGAGGAGCAGCACGCCGGCGTCGTCGCGGTCGGAGATGCAGTAGGAGAAGCGGCGGGTGCTGGCCTGCGAGACGAAGGAGAGGGCGCCCCTGTTCATGCCCAGCAGCCCGGCGCTCGCCACGCCGTCCGGGGAGGAGTCGAACGCGGAGGCCATGCAGCCGAACGCCGCGCGCAGCGGCGGCCCGCTGCCCACGGCGAAGACGTCCGTCGCGAGCGCGCCGTCGGAGGAGGACCCGTCCGCGTAGGAGAGCGACACGCTGCACCTGCTCGACGCCCCGTCGCAGGCCGGCGGCGACGGCAGGTCGCGGGAGCGGCACTGCGCGGATGCGCAGGGCACGGCGGCGAAGGTGGCCGAGGCCCGAGGCCGAAAGGACGCCGCACTGTACCTGTTCCTGGCGCCGCCCGCCGGCGCGCAGAGCAGCCAGGACAGCTCGCTGCCGGTGTCGAGCACCATGGTGACGTTCTGCGGCGGCGTGCCGACGGCGAGCGAGACGGTGAGGCTGACGTTGTGGTGGAACCGCAGCTTGCTGGGCTGCCGCGGCAGCGCCCTGGCCGGCATCTGGCGCGCCCGCAGCGCGAAAAGCAGCGGCTTCGGCTTCGCCCCCGCCTCGGACGGCCAAGGCGCGGCAAGCAGGACGAGGCAGGCGAAGACGAGCAGCGGGGGAGGCATGGCGGTGGTTGGGATGGGAGCAGGCGAAGCCCGGGACCTACGCGTGCATGTGAATGCTTGTGTTGTTGGATTCCGGTGTGGGGTTTTGGTTCGGGGTGGATTTTATGGGGTGGCGGCCGACGCGAGCGCGCAGTGGCGAGTGGAGTGGAGTGGTGGTGACGACTGACGGACGGAAGGGAGGCCGCGGGGGGTCACTGTCGCAGGGAGGCAGCCGGGGTTCTTTGCACCTGTCGTCTTCTATCTTTGGAACCACGGAGCGCCAGCTGGGTGGTCAGAGACATTTTAAGTCGGAGTACGCGCCAGTACTGAGGTTTTACTGCAGCAGTAATAATGCGTGTACTAGCACAGTATCGACGGAGTAATTGGAAAACTTTTCGTGGAAGCTCACGCGGTCGGATTCTCTGGACCGCTGAGGCCTCCTCTATTTTCAGTCAAATTTAAACGGCCGATTTAACCATGATGTTATGAGCTACTCCATTCACTTTAAGATATACTTCTGAGTCGAAAAAAGTTACTCTCCAATTCATATTAATTCTCGCTGATTTAGTAAGGACAGGAGGGAGTCGAACTTCTTATAATTAGGAACGGATGGAATACTATGTTATGATAAAACATATTTTCAATACAAATCTAATGATATATAATTTAGATATTGTTTTGATGCTCCAAGAACGCTATTTTCAAAAACAATTTGGAGATTCTTTTTTAACACAACTTTCATGCTTGTCCTTCCATTGTGAAACTATATTTTTTTGCAAATATTCCATTTTAAAACTTTGTAAGCAATCGAAACATTTGTCAAAGTTTGCTAAAAAAAGGTTAAGTTTTGTTTGAATTTATTTTCTTTCGGTTTTTCAGATTTTACAGTTCGTCACGAGCTCATTTGAGCTCACGAGCAGAAGAGAACTTCCGGCGCCGTACTAGCTTTTTCGTGGAGTATGTACGGTGCAACTGAAAAAAATCATGGGAATTCATGAGTAAAAATTTGACCACCGGTTTAACTAGAAAAATATAAGTTATGTTCCATAGAATGTATACCATTGAAGACATGTTTCAAATGCAAATCCCATGGTATAATGGTATAACTTCTGGGCATATGGCTCATACTTTTTTAACCCGAATTACACGGGGTCTCCTTAATCTACACCGGAGGGATAACTTTGTAGCTAGTATACAGTCTTATCTATTCCAGGGTTCCAGGATTCTTCAAATAAATGAGGCCTTCAAGACATGATTTATGTGACTAGAAGAGTTGGCGCGCTTTGTTGCACCATTGATGTCATTGGATTTTCATACTTTTTTTTATTTCATCAAAATATAAGGCCTCATTCATTTTGGAGGATTTTCATAGGAAAAGCATAGGAACAAGAGTTTCATAAGAAAATTTCCTATAGATGCATTTGGTTTGTAGGAAAGACGTACGAGAATATTGTAGGAATACTACTCATTTTGTGTGTTTTTGAAGGAAACTAGACATCCACTCAAAACTCATTTTACGCGTAGAAACGAGGCAAGTCAATTCCTTAAGATGGCAAATGCCATCCTATCAAATTTCTATATTAATCTTAATTCCTACGTTTTAGTTTCCTCCAAACCGAACGAGACCTAAGGTGTGATAGTTTTCTGAAATGTCAAACCTCTTGTGGTGATGACTGACGGACGGAAGAGCGAAGGGTCACTGTCGCAGGGAGGCAGCCGGGGTTCTTTGCAGCAGTAATGCGTGCAGTACTAGCACAGTATCTACGGTGTAATTCAAAAACTTTTCGTGGAAGCTCACGCGGTCGGATTCTCGATTTTTTGTCGAAAGAGACCACTTGCCAAACGAAATTGCCAAAAAAAACCCCTCCAAATGAAATTGACAGAAAAGACCCCCTGGGCCGTGGCGGCGGGCGCGCCAGGCGACACGTGGCGCATGCCGCCACGATGCGAGGCGGCAGCCCCTGCCGCCACCGGGCTAGGCGGCAGGCTGCCCATAATCGGAATCAGCAATCGCGACGGAATGGGACTGGCGTGGTGGGCCCTGCCGCCCCAAGGGCTAGCGACAACACTGTAGCTGCTGGCCCTCCGACCTGTTGTTTCGATCTATTTAATTTTCAAATATATTTTATAATAATCAGTACGTTTAAGCTAGCTAAGAACTGGCATGGCAGGACGTGCGTGCATGCATGCAACAGCTGGTATTGCACTGCATGTCACATGCATGAGACTGCACGAGCAGGAAGGCTGTAGCTTGTTTATTGGTGAAAACTGGAAACAAGTAAAACCAAGGAAAGAAGATAAGCTTCATGCACTGCTGCCGCCAGCCTGTGAAGCGGCAGGGCCCAGCAGCTGCAGTGCTGCCGCCAGCCTCTGAGGCGGCTGAGCCCACCACGCCAGTCCCGTTCCGTCGCGATTGCTGATTTCGGTTATGGGCAGCCTGCCGCCTGGCCCGGTGGCGGCAGGGGCTGCCGCCTCACGTCGTGGCGGCATGCGCCACGTGTCGCCTGGCGCGCCCGCCGCCATGGCCTAGGGGTCTTTTCCGGCAATTTCATTCGGAGGGGTTTTTTTTGGCAATTTCGTTTGACAGGTGGTCCCTTTCAACAAAAAATCCGGATTCTCTGGGCCGGTAATCGTAGGCCTCCTCTATTTTCAGTCAAATTTAAATGGCCGATTTAACCATAATGTTAGAGCAACTTCAACGCAATGATCCAAACGGACACGAAATTTGTTTGTTTGGGTAGCCCGTCCGCCTAGCAGACATGAGGCAGACGGGCGACCCAAACGCAAGACCAAAAATCGGACAGGAGCTCGCCGCCCTCCTCCCCCCCGGCCCGTCGCGCCCGCCCCCCGCTCGCCGCGCCAGGCCCCGAGCTTGCCGTGCCGCTCCTAGCCACATAGCCCCCGACTCCTTTCCCGCTCCGGCTGCTCCATTATTCACTTCGCCCACCTCTGTGTTGATCCGTCGGTCCATCCACCTCGCCGTCTCGTGCTTGACACGCTCGTTTTTGCTTGCCCCGGATGGCGGGGATCGACCTCAACACCGTGGAGGAGGATGAGGAGGAGTCCTCGGCGGAGGCGCTGCTGGCCGAGAGCGACGGCGGGTACTGCTCCTCCCACTCGCACTCCCACTCCCAGTCATAGTCGCAGACCCAGTCCGGCGAGCTCCTCCGTGGCGGCCGCGACGCCGCCGCCGCGGCCCAGCGCGGTGTGCCTCGAGTTGTGGCACGCCTGCGCGGGGCCCGTGGCCCCCATGCCGCGCAAGGGCAGCGTCGTTGTCTACCTCCCACATGGCCACCTCGGCGACGCGCCCGCGCCGCCGTCGACGAGGCTCGAAACGGGAGGCGGCGGCCAGCGCCGGTGGACTCGCCGGTGCGCGCGGCGGTGGCCTGTGTAGGTGGCCTCATCGGTGAGCATGGTGGCGGCCTGCGCAGGTGGCCTCGCCGGTGCGTCGGTCTTAGCTCGTGCGCGGTCGCTAATATGTGGGTCCAGGGCGGACACAAGAGGACGTGAGCGAGCGACGAGAGCGTATGCTTTTGTCCGTCGCAGACCAATTTGTGGCTCAAATTTGGGCACAATTTGGATCAGGATGGACAACAAACGGACAGCAGGCGGACGCTCTGTCCATTTGGGTCACCTCGTTGGGCCATATTTTCTGTCCGGATTACCCAAACGGACAAAATGGGTCTTTGGGTTGGGGTCTTTGCATATCGTTAGCATCATGGATATTCCAAGAGTTCATACCAACAACATTGCAATCACGCTCATCATTCAAAGATATTTTTGTCAAACATTTTATAGAATTCTTCTTCTATCAATTGAGCACAATTTTTCTTTTCATAATTTTCATGAAAGACATTATAAAGATGAATAATATGATGCAACCTCAATTTCATTTTGTGTTGTTTTCTTTTTATAAACCAAACTAGTGATAAAACAAGAAACTAAAAGATTCAGTTACAAGATCTAAAGATATACCTTCAAGTACTCACCTCCCCGGCAACGGCACCAGAAAAGAACTTGATGTCTACTACGCAACTTTATTCTTGTAGACTCGTGTTGGGCCTCCAAGTGCACAATTTTGTAGGACAGTATCAATTTCCCCTCAAGTGGATGACCTAAGGTTTATCAATCAGTGGGAGGCGTAGGATGAAGATGGTCTCTCTAAAAAAACCTGCAACCAAATAACAAAGAGTCTCTTTGTGTCCCGAACACACCAAATACAATGATAATTGTATAGGTACACTAGTTCGACGAAGAGATGGTGATACAAGTGTAGTAATGATAGTAGATATTGATTTTTTAATAGGAACAATAAAAACAGCAAGGTAGCAAGTAACAAAAGTGAGCACAAACGGTATTGCAATACTTGAAAACAAGGCCTAGGGTGTCGGATGAGGGGTTCCGGCAAACCCTTAAGGTTCAAACACTGGGGTGCGCGCGAAGTCTTTCCCCCTACCGATCTACGTCCTAGCTCGCTAAGATCTCACGGACGAACTCGACGAACTCGCGACACAGAAAGACACGAGGTTTATACTGGTTCGGGCCACCGTTGTGGTGTAATATCCTACTCCAGTGTGATGGTGGTGGATTGCCTCTTGGGCTAATGAAGAACAGTACAAGGGAAGAACAACCTCCTGAGGTTGAGGTGTTCTTGTGGCTAGGGTAGGCTCTCGATCGGGTTGGATCAAGCTAAGATGAGATGCCTCTACTATGGTGGTTAGCTCTACTAATATAGGCTCTGGTCCTCTTCCGAAATATCGAGCGGGAAGGGAGCCAACAACGGCGGGCAAATTTTAAGGGGGACAACTAGTACAAGCTATCCTGACAAAAGTGGCTTTGCCTGCGAAAAGCTCTGGTGGTGACGCCGTCTTGGGCTCCACGATGACCTCCATCTTGTCATCCTCCTGGTCTTGGTCTCGTTGCACCAATATAGCAACCTTTGCCTGATGCCTCGGTACTCTTCGCCTGCGCTGGCCTCCCTAGCACCAAAGAGGAAATAAGGACGCTGCGCGCGCTGGTGCTTGCCTGATGTCGTTCGTCATGGCTCACGTCACGAGAGCCTCGTGAGGTTTGCCCCGCCTTGATATCTCCGCTCCTCGTGAGCCTGCCTGGCTAGGCCACTCCGGAGGATGTCTTGCGTCGTCCGCCTCGCGAGGCTTGGACCCTCGAGAGGGTCTCGGATGCCTTATTGATGAAGATGGGCCGTACGGCCTACTGGCTTAGCCACGTTGTGGGCCGCAGGCAGGCAAGTCTGGGGACTCCCGTTCCCAGAACGCCGACAGTAGCCCCCGGGCCCAAGGTGCACTCGGGCTTGGCTTCGCGGCGAAGCCAAGGGTCAGGTTCGGAGCACCGCGGGCCCCAAAAGCCTGCGGCCTCGGTTGACGCGTGGCGGTTGATTGGACGTGGGCGTCTTCGCTTCCCCATGTTGCCTCGGCAACTGCACGACTTGACAAGTCCTTGCGACATGCAAGGAAAACCATCATTACCTGCGATCATGGGAGACGCCGGTTGGCCTTCTTCCGTTATAAATGGGGAGGAGGGAGCGGAGCCCCCGTCGCCAATCTCTTCCTCGCTTGCTTGCTTCTTCCTCCTTGCTCCACTACTTGCAGCGCCACCGATGGCGCCATGAAGGAAGTTCTCTGCCGCCGAGAAGGGAAAGGCTCCTCGCGAGGGACCCGGCTCGCCGGCGCCCAAGCGCGGTCGTGGCCGTCCGCACAAGCATGCCGCGACCCCCGCCGTGGCCCACCATCGTTGCGGCGCCGCGCCACGCGGAGGGGATCGTCCCAGCCATGGCGGTCCAGCTGACGAAGGGAGGCGTGCGATGGTGGCGCGGCCTCCCCGTCCGTGCTTCTAGTCAGTGGAAGTGTCGCCGGAGGTCGTCGTCTGGTCGGAGAACCCGACCGGCAACTGGCTCCAGCTTCCGCGCTTCTCTGTTGACGAACTGCCGGCCCCTGGTCCAGGCGGGCTCTAGTTGCAGGCGGATGGTTGCTGCAGCAAGGCCTCTTGGGTCACGGTCGAGACTTCTGTCGCGGGCAACATAGCCCTTGCCCGCGGCTGGCAGACGTTTGCCAGCGCGCGCGGTCTGGGCAGGCAGTGCACGCTCCACTTCAGGTATGACGGTGGGTCGACCCTCTATGTGAGGGTGTTTGGGGAAGATGGTCGCCGCACCGGGTGCTGCCCCGAGACGAACAACGGTGAGGAGGTGCTCGGCCTTGGTGACAGTCGCGACGAGGACGAGGGCGAGCCTGCCCTCGGTGGCGACCGTGTCTCCTCCAGCTACGGCGGCTCTTCCTCCGGCGACGGCTCCAGCAGTGGTGGCTACGACCAGCCGCCGCGCAACCGCGCCCGCTTCGAAGGAGGCAGTGGGTCATCTCGTCGCCGCGCCTCCGTAAAGCGCGAGGAAAGGTCCGGCTAGGCTCAGGGCGCCACTAAGGGCCTGCCTCCGCGGATTGCGGCAACGCCGCTTTGTTTAGCTCTTTTTCCTGCATCAAAAAATTAAACCAGTATGGGCCCAGAGGGGCGTGTATCAAACTGTGGTTCCTTAGTTATCGCACTATGCGTGTTATCCTCATGCCGTGTTGTTATTTTTGCGCAAAGATAACTTAACCTGGTGCGTCCAGGACGTCCTCTTCCTCATGAGGCGTTTGTTTCCCCGCGTCCATCTTAATCTGGTGGTCTGTGCTTGCTCGGGAACTGCAAAAGTTCGTTAGGGGGTGCGCTAGAGGATTTGCCGTCCACCCAAGCCTCGACTTGGCGCTTTGTATCGTGGTACCCGAGGGGCAAGGATTAGGAGAGATGCACCGGCTTTCAGGCTCAAACAAGGGTGTCTCGCGAGAAGGCAGAGAGAAGAAAAATACTCGCGTGGGCACCTGCCTAGCCCCCTCGCGAGGTATGCGAGAGAGGGAACACGAGCAAACCAGACCCGAAAAATGCGGTAAGAGGCTAGGGAGTCAAATCAGCAATGAACACGAAGAGCAACTTCGATTAAGGAAAAGCGAGTCAACTAAGGAAAGCAAATGAAAAGTCGCGTCCGGCACCTAATCTAGTCTTCAAGTTTTCTCACCAGCGCGGAGCTAAGTGCTGCCACTAGGCGTGGGCGGGAGCCCCAGGGCCTGAGGCCGGCACTCCTGAGACTCCGGGGCGTGTACAGCCCCAACTCATTATTATGTGAGAGTGTCACGGGCGGCGATTCTTCACAGGCACCGAGCTTTCTTCACAGGCTCTGGGCCTTTCTTCACAGGCTCTGGGCCTTGCTTCATAGGCTCTGGGCCTTTCTTCACAGGCTCTGGGCCTTGCTTCATAGGCTCTGGGCCTTGCTTCATGGGTAGAACTTCGGGAGGTGCTGGATGTTCCAGGCGTTTTGGATAGGTGTCCCTTCTTGCGTCTCCAGGCGCACGACGCTAGGCCTGGAGATGTGGACGACCCTGAACAGGCCCTCCCACATGGGTGAAAGCTTATGCAACCCTTCCCTAGAGAGGACCCGCCTCAGGACCAGGTCACCCGTCTCGAGCGTACTGGAGCGAACGCTGCGGCGGTGGTATCGCCGCAGCGCTTGCTGGTACCTTGTCGCCCTTAATGCAGCTTCGCGATGACGTTCCTTCCCCAGCAGGAGATCCATCCCCCGCGTGGCGTCCTGCTGCGTTTTGTCAAACGCCAGGACCCGTGCGGAGCGATGCTTGACCTCGTGAGGAAGGACTGCTTCGGCTCCGTAGACGAGGAAGAATGGAGTCTCGCCCGTTGGCTTGGTAGTGGTGGTGCGGGTAGACCACAACACGGACTGGAGCTCGTCGTGCCAGCCCCTGCCGCAGGCCTCCAGCTTCTTCTTGAAGGTCCTGGTCTTGAGGCCCCTCAGGACTCTGCATTGGCGCGCTCAGCCTAACCATTGCTCCTGGGGTGGGCCACCGAAGCGTAGCAGATCTGCGTTCCAAGGTTAGCACAGTAGGTTTTGAAGAGGTTACTAGTAAACTGCGAGCCGTTATCTGTGATGATGCGGTTGGGGACCTCAAAGCGGCTCACGAGGCCCTTGATGAACTTGACGGCAGATCCGTCCGGGATGGTACGGACGGTTCCACTTCCGCCCACTTGGTGAACTTGTCGATTGCGACGTAGAGATAGCGATAGCCCCCTGGCGCCCGTGGGAATGGGCCTAAGATGTCCAGCCCCCAGACTGCGAACGGCCATGTGAGAGGGATGGTTTGGAGGCCCTGAGCAGGCTGATGGAGTTGCTTGGTGTGGAATTGGCAAGCTTCACAAGACTTCACCAGCTCGGCTGCGTCGTTGAGTGCTGTAGGCGAGTAGAATCCACTGCGGAACACCTTGCCGACGAGGGTCCATGACGACGAGTGGTGCCCGCAGTCCCCGCCGTGTATGTCAATCAGTGGCTCCCTTCCTTGATCGCTGGAGATGCAGTGCAGCATGACATCGTTCGGCCGTTTCCTATATAACTCGCCGTCTTGGATGCAGTATGCCGTGGCTTGCCGGGCCACACACTCCACGTCCTCTTCCTTCTCCGGTAGCGCCCCGTGTGTCAGGTACTCCTTGAATTCCTTGGTCCAGCATTCCTCCTAGGGCTTGAGCGCCAAGAGCAGCCGAGCTCCTGAGGTCGGGCCACAGGTCGGGGCTCCCGTGGCCGGAGGCTGTGGGAGCTCCTCCCGAGGCTGAGTAGTGCATGAAAGAGGTGGCGTAGCTGATGTCTTGAAGAGCCGCTCCTCAAAGACACGAGGCTCCGCTTGGATGCTCTCCTAGCGATGTCGTCGACTTCTTTGTTGGTGCCCCGTGGCACGTGCTGCAGCTTGAGACCTGAGAACTGCTTTTCCATCTTGCGTACCTCCGCGAGGTAGGCCTCCATGTGCTCATCCTTCAGCTCGTACACCTTGTTGGAGAAGTTGACGAGGAGTTGCGAGTCGCCTCTGATGGTAAGGCGCTTCATCCCTAGAGCTGCCGCAACCTTCAGGCCAGCTATAAGGCCTTCATATTCTGCGATATTATTGGAAACCTTATCGCCGTGTTGAAAGTAGAGTTGCACGGCATAGTAGAGCTTGTCCTAGGTGGGCGAGATGAGCACTGCTCCAGCTCCCATGCCCTGGTGCGCGAAAGCGCCATCGAAATACATGACCCAGCCGTCCGGAGCCTCACTCCCTGGGGAGGTGGACCGGTCTTCCCCTCCTTCAAGTATCGGGGCATCTGTCCATTCTGCCACAAAGTCAGCGAGCGCAGCCCCCTTGATGGCCCTGGTAGTGCTGAACTCCAACTGGAATGCTTGCAGCTCGATATTCCACTCAGCGACCCTTCCAGCTGAATTTGGGCTCCTGAGTACCCTCTCCAATGGGTAAGCTAAGACGACGTTGATCGGGTGCCCCTGGAAGTAGTGTCGCAGCTTGCGTGAGGCCACCAAAAGTGCAAGCAGGAGCTTCTGAGGCATGGGGTAGCGTGCCCTCGCGTCTCTCAGTACGGTGCTGACGAAGTACACCGGGTGTTCGACGAGGGCTGGCGCACTATCGAGGCTGGGGTCCTGCGGAGATTGGTGCATCTCCTGAGGTGGAGGGTTTCCTAAGACTTGGCCGTCCTCGGGAGCTTCTGCGACATTGTCCTGCCGAGCTTTGTCGTCCCCAGTTGATGCCTTTGCTACGTCTTCCTGACCCTGCGCTACTTTAGCTCCGGCTTGGCGCGGAGTGCCCTTGGCTTGGCGTTCCTCCCTGACCGCCACCAGTGCCGCGCTGGCGGAGTACGGGGTGGCGGCAAGGTAGAGTATCATAGGCTCGAGAGGCCGTGGTGCCACCATCACCGGGGGACTGGTAAGGTATTTCTTGAGGTCTTGGAAGGCCTGATCGGCCTCCAGGGTCCACTCGAATGGGCCTTTCTTCTTCATGAGCTTGAAGAAGGGTAAGGCGCGCTCTCCCAGCTTGGAGATGAAACGCCCTAATGCGGTCACCCGCCCCGCTATCTTTTGCATCTCTTTGAGGGTCTGTGGCGGGCTCATGTCCTCGATGGGCTTGATCTTCTCCGGGTTCGCCTCGATCCCTCTGTGGGACACAAGGAATCCCAGCAGCTTGCCGGAGGGGACACCGAACACGCACTTCTCCGAGTTAAGCCTCAAGTTCACCCGGTGCAGGCTTTCAAAGGTTTCCTACAAATCTTGAATCAATGTCCTCGCCTTCGAGACTTTACCACTATGTCGTCGACATAGGCCTCCGTGTTCCTCCCAGGCTGTCGCCCCAGGGCGATGTGCATCAACCGCTGGAAGGTAGCGCCTGCGTTGCGCAGCCCGAAGGGCATGCAGGTGTAGCAGTACACCCCACATGGTGTTAGGAAAGTTGTCTTCTCCACATCTTCCACCGCCATCTCGATCTGATGATACCATGAGAACGCGTCCAGGAAGCACAGCAAGTCGCACTCGGCGGTGGAGTCGACAATCTGGTCGATGCGCGTGAGCGGGAAAGGATCTTGGGGGTAGGCTTTGTTAAGGTTGGTGAAGTCGACGCACATCCGCTCCTTCCCGCCTTTCTTTGGCACTACGACAGGATTTGCCAGCCATTCGGGATATCAAACTTCCCGGAAGGCACCTGCCGCCTCCAGCTTGTGTGTCTCTTGGACGATGAAGGCCTGCTTCTCAGTGGACTGCCGTCTGGCTCGCTGCTTCACGGGGCATATGTTGGGGCATACCCTTAGATGATGCTAGATCACCTCTCTCGGGACCCCTACCAGCTGATTGGGCTCCCACGCGAATATCTCCTTGTTCGCGAGCAAGAACCTCACCAAGGCTTCCTCCTGTCCCGGGTCAAGGCCGGCTCCTATGGTGAAGGTGGCCCCCGAAGACCCGTCCTCGTTAACCGACACCTGCTTGGTTTCCGCCTTGTCTTGGGTGAACAACTGCTTCTTCTTGGTAGGCGCGGCCTCCTTGTCCTCGTGGGTACCGGCGCCGACCGGCTGTGTTGCTGCCGCGGTCTTGAAGGCGAGCCTGAGTGCCGTCATGGCATGCTTAGTGTCCCCCTTGATGGTGAGGACGCCCTTGCTTCCTGGCATCTTCATGAGGTTGTAGGCCGGATGGGTCACCGTCATGAACTGAGCGAGGGCTGGGTACCCGAGGATGGCGTTGTATGGGAGACCGATGCGGGCGATGTCGAAGTCCACCAGCTCAGTGCGGTAGTTGTCACGTGTGCCGAAGGTGACAGGGAGGCGGATCTGCCCTAGAGAGTGGGCAGCTCCACCACCCACTCCCGAAAAGGGCTTGCTGAGGTTGAGCCGCTCGAGCGACACGTGAAGAAGGCTGAAGGCTTCTACGGAGAGCAAGTTGAGGCCGGCACCGCCGTCGATGAGGGTCTTGGTGACGACCACGTTGCAGATGGTGGGCGTGCAGAGCATTGGGAGCATGCCGGAGCCGGCGGTGGAGCCGGGGTGGTCTTCTGAGCCGAAGGTGAGGTCGGCCTCTGGGCCAGCCCAACCTGGCGGAGCCCCTGGGAGCTTGGAGAGGCGGCCCCGATCTGACGGAGGAACGGTTTGACGTGGCGATCTGAAGGCGGTGCTTGAGAGCCGCCCAACAGGGCCGTAACCGCATGGTGCGCTCGCACCGCGTAGCGATCGGTGAAGAGGTCACGGAGATCCCCCCAGGAAGCCACTGTGGATCCCGGGAGGTTGAGCAGCCAGGCGCGCGGCTCGCCGGCAAGGGCCATGGGGAACCAGTTGGCCATGATCTTGTCGTTGCCTCCGGCTTTGAGGACAACCTCCTCATACGCCAGCAGGAACGGCGTCGGGTCTGCTGCACCGTCGTAACGCGGCAGCATCTCTGGCTTGAACTTGGCCGGCCACCGCACTCGGCGTAGACCGGGGGCCAGGGCTCGGTACCCAGATGCCCCGCTGCCGACGTCTGTCCCAGAGGTGGATGGCGGGGCACCCGCCATGGGAGCGAAGTGCGGCGGCGCGGGGCGCAGGTTGGTGGAGAGGAGCTCCGGCGCACCCCTACCTGGCGCGCCAAATGTCGGATGAGTGAAAGCACAAGTGCTCTCCAGGTGGTTTTGGTAATTAATGTCAACATATCTCTTGTTGGACTAATACTTTTATCTAGTATATTTTAGATAAGTCCAACAATGGAGTGGCATGGACTAAAGGTTGTGGGAACTCCTTCAAGATGCTAAGGACAAAGGATTGGCTAAAGCTTCAAGCTCAAGACTCTTCATTTTACATTAGTGATCCAAGATCACATTGAGTCCATAGGAAAAGCCAATACTATTAAGAAGGGATGAGGTGTTGCTTAATGAGCCTTTTGCTCCATGTGCTTGATGATATGCTCCAAAACCCTCAGCTACTTTCCCATTTCCACATATGACCTAAAACCCAAAGTCAAACTCGGCCCCACCGATTCTTTCTATCCGGCGCCACCGAGTTTCACATGTCATAAGCCATTGCCAAACCCTAGCAAATCGGTTCTACCGATAGGGATCTCGGTCTCACCGAGATGGGATTGCAATCTCACTGTGTATGTCCATTGTCAAAATAGGTCTCACCGAGTTTAGGCAATCGGTACTACCGAGATTACAATGTAAACTCTCTGGTTAACTCATTACCAAAATCGGTCTCACCGAGTTTAGTAATCGGTCCCACCGAGTTTGCGCGACCAACTCTTTAGTTAGCTAATTACCAAATCGGTCTCACCGAGTTTGTGTAATCGGTCACACCGAGATTACGTTATGCCCTAACCCTAACCTTATCGGTCCTACCAAGTTGCATGTCAGTCCCACCGAAAATCTCCAACGGTCACTAGGTTTACTATTTCGGTCCGACCGAGTTTGTTGATTCGGTCCCACCGAGATTGGTAAATTGTGTGTAACGGTTGGATTTTGTGTGGAGGCTATTTATACCCCTCCACCCCTCTTCATTCATGGAGAGAGCCATCAGAACACATCTACACTTCCAACTCATATGTTCTGAGAGAGAACCACCTACTCTTGTGTTGAGGCCAAGATATTCCATTCCTACCATATGAATCTTGATCTCTAGCCTTCCCCAAGTTGCTTTCCACTCAAATCTTCTTTCCACCAAATCCAAATCCTATGAGAGAGAGTTGAGTGTTGGGGAGACTATCATTTGAAGCACAAGAGCAAGGAGTTCATCATCAACACACCATTTGTTACTTCTTGGAGAGTGGTGTCTCCTAGATTGGCTAGGTGTCACTTGGGAGCGTCCAACAAGATTGTGGAGTTGAACCAAGGAGTTTGTAAGGGCAAGGAGATCGCCCACTTCGTGAAGATATACCGCTAGTGAGGCAAGTCCTTCGTGGGCGATGGCCATGGTGGGATAGACAAGGTTGCTTCTTCGTGGACCCTTCGTTGGTGGAGCCCTCCGTGGACTCGCGCAACCGTTACCCTTCTTGGGTTGAAGTCTCCATCAACGTGGATGTAAGATAGCACCACATATCCGAACCACGGGAAAAACATCCTTGTCTCCAATTGCGTTTGAATTTTCCAAACCCTTCCCTTTACATTCTTGCAAGTTGCATGCTTTACATTCCGCTGCTCATATACTCTTTGCATGCTTACTTGATATGTATTGTGTATGTTGAAATTGTGCCTAAAACTCCACTCAAATTGAAAAGGTTTAAAAACTGCAACTTTAGCACTAAGTGTCTAATCACCCCCCTCTAGACACACCTACTTCTAGACCCTACAAGTGGTATCAGAGCTTTGGTCTCCATTGCCTTGGTTTAATCACCATTGGAGGAAGATGGATGTGTCTACTTTAGGGAGTCTTAGACATAGAGTGCCTATTCTTGATGGAGAGTATTTTCATGAGTGGAAAAATGAGATGCTTGTGATTTTCAATCAATATCATTTGAACAAGTATATTTCTAGTCCTTGTGCACCTCATGTTGATCCTATGCATCCCACCCTAGATGAAGATATTGACATGATTCGCAATCTTAGAACCGTTGAGCTCATCATTAGAGGATTGCCCAAAAACTTGATTGCTAGTTTACCTACTCTCAAGTGTGCCTATACTATATGGAAATTTCTTGAGGAACGATTCCCCAATTATTCCTTGAAAAATTTGGATGAAATTCTCCATAAATCTATTGCCTTGAGTAAAATGAACTCTAGTGATCCTAGTTTTGGTAATTGTCTATTTGAGCTTACCAATCTCATGCGTGCTAAAGGAAATGTTGGAATCATTGGTGATATCATAACCGAATCCATAAGAATTCATAAAAGTGACCACTTTGATGAACATTTATCTAATGAATTACTCTCTCTAGGTTATGATCAATCACAAGATGATGTTGAACATGGATACTATGATGAAGATGATGATAGTGACTCCGATCTTGATGATGCAATGAGACACTTTGGTCTCATGGCAAATCTTCGAGGATATGTGTCAGGAGGAAAGGAATGGGTTCTCGACAGTGGATGTACTGATCATATGACCAGAGATGAAGAGATGTTCCGTGAGCTTGCTGAAAATGACGACCCTCGAAAATATGTCACCTTTGGTGATAATTCAAAGGGTAAGGTGGTTGGCCTTGGTAAGGTGGCCATCTCACACGATAGCTCCATTTAAAATGTCATGCTCGTTGAATCTCTTGGGTACAACTTACTTTCAGTATCTAGACTTGCTGATTTCGGTTTGAATGTCCTATTTACTGAGGTAGATTGCCAAGTGTTTCGTCGAGACAATCATAAAATGGTCTTTACCGGTATACGTAGAGGTGACCTTTACATTGTTGATTTCTCTAAAAAGGCACAACCTAAAACTTGCTTTATTGCTAAATCCTCAAAAGGTTGGTTGTGGCATAGACGACTAGGTCACGTTGGCATGAGAAACCTTGACAAGCTTATTAAAGGAAATCATATCCTTGGAGTTAACGATGTCATATTTGATAAGGATAGACTTTGTAGTGCTTGTCAAGCAGGTAAACAAGTTGGAGGAAGGCATCCCGTGAAGAACATCATGACCACAAGGAGGCCACTAGAGCTACTTCATATGGATCTTTTTGGTCCCAATGCCTACAAGAGTCTCGGTGGAAATTCTTTTGGTCTAGTTATAGTTGATGATTTTTCAAGATTTACGTGGGTGTTCTTTCTTGATGACAAATCGCAGGTCCAAAAGATCTTCAAAAACTTCGCTAGGAAGGCCCAAAATCAGTTTGACGTGAAGATCAAGAAGGTTCGGAGTGACAACGGAACGGAGTTCAAGAACCCAAATGTGGACACCTTTCTTGACGAAGAAGGGATTTCACACGAGTTCTTGGCTACGTACACACCTCAACAAAATGGAGTTGTTGAGAGGAAGAACCGGACGCTCATCGAAATGGCGAGAACGGTGCTTGATGAGTACAAGACGCCAAAGCACTTTTGGGCAGAAGCGGTTGAGACGGCTTGTCATGCAACAAATCGCTTGTATCTTCACAAGCTACTCGGCAAGACGGCATACGAGCTCCTCACCGGTAACAAACCCCAAGTTGGATACTTTCGAGTATTCGGCTCAAAGTGCTACATTCTTGATAAGCATCATCGTTCAAAGTTTGCTCCTAAATCTCATGAAGGTTTCCTACTTGGTTATGGTTCAAACTCTCACACTTACCGTGTCTACAACAATTTCACCCGAAAGGTTGAAGAAACGGTAGATGTGAAGTTTGATGAATCTAATGGCTCGCAAGTAGAGCAATTGCCAATTGATGTAGGAGACAAAGACCCTTTAGAAGCAATCCAAGACTTATCTATTGGCAAAATTCGTCCAACGGAAGTGAAGGAGAATACCTCGTCTATCCAAGTGGAAGCTTCTACCTCACTACAAGGTGAACCAAGAGTTGACACGGAAGCATCCACAAGTGGGACACACCAAGATGAAGAAAACGAGGAAACGCATCAAGACGAACATCAACAACCTCCTTCTCCACCACGACAAGAGAACAACAACGTCAACAATGAAGAAGACCAAGAAGATGAACAAGATGAAGAAGATGTTCAACGAAGACCCAAGCAAAAGCTTTCACGAGTTCGAGCAAGGATTGCCAAAGATCATCCCGTCGAGCAAATCTACAATGATATCCAAACCGGGAGAATTACTCGCTCAAAAACTCGTTTAGCTAACTTTTGTGAAAACTATTCATTCATCTCTAGCATTAAACCTATGAAGGTTGAAGAAGCATTGGAAGATCCGGATTGGATAAACGCTATGCATGAAGAGCTACACAACTTTGAGAGAAACCAAGTTTGGACATTGGTTGAGAAGCCCGACAACAACCACAACATCATTGGTGCCAAATGGGTGTTTTGCAACAAGCAAGATGAAGATGGACAAGTGGTTCGCAACAAAGCACGTCTCGTCGCCCAAGGGTACACACAAGTCGAAGGTATGGACTATGGTGAGACATATGCTCCCGTTGCTAGACTTGAGTCCATTCGCATCCTACTTGCCTATGCTAATCACCATAATATCACCTTGTACCAAATGGACATTAAAAGTGCTTTTATAAATGGTGAAATAGAGGAGGAAGTTTATGTCAAACAACCTCCCGGCTTTGTCAATCCTAAGAAACCTAATCATGTTTACAAACTTCACAAAGCTCTTTATGGTCTTAAACAAGCTCCTAGAGCATGGTATAAATGCTTGACCAAGTTCCTTATTGCAAGTGGTTTTAAATTGAAAAAATTGATTCCACACTTTTTTACTAAAAGGGTTAATGGAGAACTATTTGTATACCAAATTTATGTTGATGATATTATATTTGGTTCAACTAACCCTCGTTTTAGTGAAAAGTTTGGAAAGCTAATGTCGGAGAAGTTTGAGATGTCTATGATGAGTGAACTCAAATTCTTTCTCGGTTTGCAAATCAAGCAAACTAAGGAAGGTACATTTGTATCTCAAACGAAGTACACCAAAGACTTATTCAAGAAGTTCAATACGCAAGAATGCAAAGGTATGTCTACACCCATGCCTACTAGTGGACATAATGACTTAACCAAAGATGGTGAACCAGTTGATCAAAAGGTTTATCGCTCTATGATTGGTTCATTGTTATACCTATGTGCCTCACGTCCCGATATTATGCTAAGTGTGTGCATGTGTGCACGATATCAAGCTGCTCCTAAAGAATGTCATCTTAAGGCCGTGAAAAGGATAGTGAGATACTTAATCCATACACCAAATTTTGGCATTTGGTATCCTAAGAGGTCCTCTTTTGATCTTGTTGGCTATTCCGACTCGGATTATGCTGGAGACAAGGTTGATAGAAAGTCCACTTCGGGTACTTGTCAATTTCTTGGTAGATCTCTTGTGTCTTGGTCCTCCAAGAAACAAAACTCGGTATCCTTATCTACCGCCGAAGCGGAATACATCGCCGCTGGTTCATGTTGTGCTCAATTACTTTGGATGACCCAAACTCTTAAAGATTATGGGGTCAATGTGAAACATGTTCCATTGCTTTGTGACAATGAAAGTGCTATCAAAATTGGTCATAATCCTGTGCAACATTCTCGAACTAAGCACATTGAAGTTTGTCATCATTTCATTTGAGATCATGTTGCTAAGGGTGACATTGATCTTAAGCATGTTCGCACCGATAAGCAATTAGCGGATATATTCACTAAACCACTTAATGAGAAAGTGTTTTGCAGGTTGAGAGGGGAATTGAACATCATTGATGCTTCGAACTTGGAGTAGAAACTCCATTGGATACATGCAAGACATGAGCTTATGGCCAATCCATGATATATCTCTTATGATGACTATCTTATGTCTTGGATATATTTGTATCTTGCATGTTATCTAACCCATGTAGGTACTTGGTTGAATCTAATTCTATGAGATTGCAACTCACTCACATCTTAAGCAATCTCTACATCACCAAGTCTCTACACAACGGTGGTTGACGACAAGGAAGCACGAAACCATTTGAACATATCCTTTGACAAATTCTATGTTGAGCTTCATGACTGCCATTTTTGGATATACAAGTGCTTTTCCTTGCAAGAACTAACCCATGTAGGAAGATGAACTCAAACTCCAAGGGGTGCTCCCAACTCATGATGAGCTACATCACCCTTGAGAACCCACACAAGTTCAACTACATGAGCAAGATCCACACCACCACCCAAGGCATGTTGTTCCATCTTAGAGAAGCTTTACTCCAAGTCATGAGTCAAAGTAACTCAACAAGATGTGAATACATCAAGATGCTTAAACGAAAAATGGTAACCCCATTTTGAGCTTAAACGATGAGTATGACCTATGATCAAGTGTTCTCACTTGACTCCTAAGTCAATATACTCTAACATAGGTGACTATGTCACCGCCCAATTCTAGATGAAGTTCTCTTGTGTTCTTTTCTGTGTTATTGCATTTGTCCCTTGCATACTTGTTTCCCTCTTTTTCAAACAACAACAAAAAAAACTTCTTCATCCAGAAACTTTCATTCTTTACTTTTTGATTCTTGTTCTGCATATTCCTGCATCAAATTCCTTGAAAATCTTTCAGCTAATTCATTGCAAATCTTTGTGAGATCTTATTTGACTAGTGAGCTGAGGTGACAAGTGTTTTCTCTGTAATGAACTCGGTTTCACCGAATTGTAATTTTCGGTCCAACCGAATCCCTTCGGTACCACCGAAACATACCACTCGGTGCCACCGATTTCATAACAGGAAAAACAGTTTGCCACATATTCTATATTTTTTTCTGATCCAGCTTCACTCAATGAATCTTGTCCTCTACAAGCATCACAGTTTTATCCACTGCTTTGTGCTGCATCTCAAGGACCAAACCTATTCGACGGATTCCAGGAAAAACCTTCTTGGAAATTGATGTCAAAGGGGGAGAGAGAGATCACATCAAAGCTTATCATCGGGAAGAGAGAGATCGCATCAAAGCTTATCAACTACAAAGGAGAAAGTACTAAGGGGGAGAGAATACTCAAGGATCCCAAATATTAAGGGGGAGAAAGAAATCTCCAGGGAATCTCCAGGGGGAGAGAATACTCAAGGATCCCAGATGCTTGATGTTCAAGAGGAGAGATGCCACATGTCTTTTTGGGGGAAAGACATGTTCATATGTACTCATTTGAATTAAGTTCTATTCATATCTTTCAGCTCTGATTTTCTATTCCCTATCTTCTCCCAATATCCCATGCCAGATTCAGGGGGAGCAAGACATCTAAGGGAAAGAAATCATTCAAATTCATTGCATATCTTTACTCTTGGGGACATGTCTAATCCAATGTGGTACCTTGTACTCACTCTTTACATGTCATCCCAGTCTTGGTATTCTTGTGGTTTATTTTGGTTTGCTCTGGCTATTGGATGTACCTGTGTTATCTAACCTTGTTTGTACAGGTTCATTCCATCCTAAGCCAACTTAAGACTACAAGGTAAGTATATGCATCAGAATCATGAGTATGAGGAATTCTTGCTTTTTGTACATACTATTTGCAAGAAGGACTCATAAGCATGAAGGTATTTCTCTTAATAATCTTTTGCTCTGATGCATATGGCCAAGATACATGTAACACTTTGCCCACTCTGTCATGATTATGCTCTCACATGCTTCTATATTCTGTATTCACATGATTGCATACATGTAGGGGGAGCCTATGTTTGTCACATGTTCTTCCAAAGCTTTACTTGCTATTCTTTGTATCTTTATCTAAAGCTTTGATGTATGTTGCCATCAATTACCAAAAAGGGGGAGATTGAAAGCACAAGTGCTCTCCAGGTGGTTTTGGTAATTAATGTCAACATATCTCTTGTTGGACTAATACTTTTATCTAGTATATTTCAGATAAGTTCAACAATGGAGTGGCATGGATTAGAGGTTGTGGGAACTCCTTCAAGATGCTAAGGAGAAAGGATTGGCTAAAGCTTCAAGCTCAAGACTCTTCATTTTACACTTTTACTGATCCAAGATCACATTGAGTCCATAGGAAAAGCCAATACTATTAAGAAGGGATGAGGTGTTGCTTAATGAGCCTTTTGCTCCATGTGCTTGATGATATGCTCCAAAACCCTCAGCTACTTTCCCATTTCCACATATGACCTAAAACCCAAAGTCAAACTCGGCCCCACAGATTCTTTCTATCCGGCGCCACCGAGTTTCACATGTCATAAGCCATTGCCAAACCCTAGCAAATCGGTTCTACCAATAGGGATCTCGGTCTCACCGAGATGGGATTGCAATCTCACTGTGTATGTCCATTGTCAGAATCGGTCTCACCGAGTTTAGGCAATCGGTACTACCGAGATTACAATGTAAACTCTCTGGTTAACTCATTACCAAAATCGGTCTCACCGAGTTTAGTAATCGGTCCCACCGAGTTTGCGTGACCAACTCTGTGGTTAGCTAATTACCAAATCGGTCTCACCGAGTTTGTGTAATCGGTCACACCGAGATTACGTTATGCCCTAACCCTAACCATATCAGTCCTACCGAGTTGCATGTCAGTCCCACCGAAAATCTCCAACGGTCACTAGGTTTACTATTTCGGTCCGACCGAGTTTGTTGATTCGGTCCCACCGAGATTGGTAAATTGTGTGTAACGGTTGGATTTTGTGTGGAGGCTATTTATACCCCTCCACCCCCTCTTTATTCGTAGAGAGAGCCATCAGAACACATCTACACTTCCAACTCATATGTTCTGAGAGAGAACCACCTACTCTTGTGTTGATAACAAGATATTCCATTCCTACCATATGAATCTTGATCTCTAGCCTTCACCAAGTTGCTTTCCACTCAAATCTTCTTTCCACCAAATCCAAATCCTATGAGAGAGAGTTGAGTGTTGGGGAGACTATCATTTGAAGCACAAAAGCAAGGAGTTCATCATCAACACACCATTTGTTACTTCTTGGAGAGTGGTGTCTCCTAGATTGGCTAGGTGTCACTTGGGAGTCTCCGACAAGATTGTGGAGTTGAACCAAGGAGTTTGTAAGGGCAAGGAGATCGCCTACTTCGTGAAGATCTACCGCTAGTGAGGCAAGTCCTTCGTGGGCGATGGCCATGGTGGGATAGACAAGGTTGCTTCTTCGTGGACCCTTCGTGGGTGGAGCCCTCCGTGGACTCGCGCAACCGTTACCCTTCGTGGGTTGAAGTCTCCATCAACGTGGATGTAGGATAGCACCACCTATCTGAACCATGGGAAAAACATCCTTGTCTCCAATTGCATTTGAATTCTCCAAACCCTTCCCTTTACATTCTTGCAAGTTGCATGCTTTACATTCCGCTGCTCATATACTCTTTGCATGCTTGCTTGATATGTATTGTGTATGTTGAAATTGTGCCTAAAACTCCACTCAAACTGAAAAAGTTTAAAAACTGCAACTTTAGCACTAAGTGTCTAATCAGCCCCCCTCTAGACACACCTACTTGTAGATCCTACAATGAGGGGTTCCGGCAAACCCTTAAGGTTCGAACACTGGGGTGCGCGCGAAGTCTTTCCCCCTACCGATCTACGCCCTAGCTCGCTAAGATCTCGTGGACGAACTCGACGAACTCGCAACACAGAAAGACACGAGGTTTATACTGGTTCAGGCCACCGTTGTGGTGTAATATCCTACTCCAGTGTGGTGGTGGTGGATTGCCTCTTGGGCTGATCAAGAACAGTACAAGGGAAGAACAGCCTCCTGAGGTTGAGGTGTTCTTGTGGCTAGGGTAGGCCCTCGATCGGGTTGGATCAAGCTAAGATGAGATGCATCTACTATGGTGGCTAGCTCTAATTATATAGGCCCTGGTCGTCTTCCCAAATATCGAGCGGGAAGGGAGCCAACAACGGCGGGCAAATTTGAAGGGGACAGCTAGTACAAGCTATCCTGACAAAAGTGGTCTTCACCTGCGAAAAGATCTGGTGGTGACGCCGTCTTGGGCTCCACGATGACCTCCATCTTGCCGTCCTCTTGGTCTTGGTATCGTTGCACCAATATAGCAACCTTTGCATGATGCCTCGGTACTCTTTGCCTGCACTGGCCTCCTTAGCACCAAAGAGGAAATAAGGACGCTGCGCGCGCTGGCGCCCGCCTGGTGTCGTTCGTCATGGCTCACGTCATGAGAGCCTCGTGAGGTTTGACCCGCCTTGATATCTCCGCTCCTCGTGAGCCTGCCTGGCTAGGCCATTCCAGAGGAGGTCTTGCGTCGTCCGCCTCGCGAGGCTTGGACCCTCGCGAGGGTCTCGGATGCCTTGTTGATGAAGATGGGTCGTACGACCTGCTGGCTTAGCGACGCTGTGGGCCGCACGCAGGCAAGTCTGGGGACCCCCGTTCCCAAAACGCTGACATAGGGTCCATACTTTTGCTAGGGCAATCTCTCAACAATGCTAATGCAATTGGATCATATAACCAACCCACAACGTGCGATAAAGAGTCACTCCAAAGTTCCTATCTAGCGGAGAACATAAGAAGAAATTGTTTGTAGGGTATGAAACCACCTCAAAGTTATCCTTTATGATCGATCTATCCAAGTGTTCGTACTAAAAGAACACAAATTTATCCTTTTCGATCGATCTATCTAAGAGTTCGTACTAAAATAACACCATATGATACACATCAACCAACTCTAATGTCACCAAGATACTCCAATGTCACCGCGAGGAACCGTGAGTTGATTATACGATATGCATCAAACAATTTCAGATTCATAATACTCAATCCAACACAAAGAACTTCAAAGAGTGCCCCAAGATTTCTACCAGAGAAAACAAGGACGAAAACGTGCATCAACCCCTATGCATAGATTACCCCAATTTTACCTCGGGAATCCGCGAGTTGAGTGCCAAGACATATATCAAGTGCTCTCAAATCCAACAAAGTATTCAATCCGATAAAAGCAAAATCTCAAAGGGAAAACTCAATTCATCACAACAAGATAGAGAGTCAATTCATCACAACAAGATGACTCTCTACCAAGTATTATAGATTCTACTGAATGGTTTCTTAATAGTGGAATCCGCTAGATGCAAATTAGGGGAACATTCTGTAGAGAAACGTAGCATGCAATTTAAAAAAACTTCCTACGCTCATGCAACATCTATCTAGGAGATGCATAGCAACGAGAGGGGGAGAGTGTGTCTTTGTACCCTCGTAGACCGAAATCGGAAGCGTTAGACAACACGGTTGATGTAGTCGAACTTCTTCTAGCTCCGACCGATCAAGTACCAAACGTACGGCACCTCCGAGTTCTGCACACGTTCATCTCGATGATGTTCCTCGCCCTCTTCATCCAGCAAGGTTTCAAGGAAGTAGATGAGTTCCGTCATCACAACGGCATGGTGACAGTGATGGTGAAGTGATCCATGCAGGGCTTCGCCTAAGCACCGCGACAATTTGACCGGGGGTGTAAACTGTGGAGGGGGGCGCCGCACACGGCTAACAGTTGTTGTTCTATGTTGTAGGCTGAAAGTGCAACTATCCCTAGGTGGTTTTGGTAATTCATAACAACATATAGCTCATTGAGCTAATGATATTCCAAGATAACTATTTCAGGAAAGCTCAATGATTGTCATGGCATGAATGGTGAAAGTGGAACCTTCAAAATACAAAGGACCAAGGATTGGCTCAAGCTCAAAAGCTCAAGACTCTTCATTTTACATTTTAGTGATCCAAGATCACATTGAGTCCATAGGAAAAGCCAATACTATCAAGGAGGGATGAGGTGTTGCTTAATGAGCTCTTTGCCTTATGTGCTTAATGATATGCTCCAAAATCCTCAACTACTTTCCCATATCCACATATGAGCTAAACCCTAAGCCAAACTCGGTCATACCGATTCTTTCTATCCGGCGCCACCGAGTCTTCATATGTCATAAGCCATTGCCAAAACCCTAGCAAACCGGTTTCACCGATAGGGATCTCGGTCTCACCGAGATGGGATTGCAATCTCTCTGTTTCCTTTTCGTAACTTTTCGGTCTCACCAAAAGAGCGGATCGGTCCCACCGAGTTTGCCTGACCAACTCTCTGGTTAGCTAATTACCAAATCGGTCTCACCGAGTTTGTGTAATCGGTCTCACTGAGATTACGTTATGCCCAACCCCTAACCATATCGGTCCTACCGAGATGCATGTCAGTTCCACCGAAAATCTCTAATGGTCACTAGGTTTACCTTTTCGGTCCGACCGAGTTTGTTGATTCGGTCCCACCGAGATTGGTAAATTGTGTGTAACGGTTGGATTTTAAGTGGAGGCTATATATACCCCTCCACCTCCTCTTCATTCGTGGAGAGAGAGCCATCAGAACACATCTACACTTCCAACTCATCTGTTCTGAGAGAGAACCACCTACTCATGTGTTGAGACCAAGATTTTCCATTCCTACCATATGAATCTTGATCTCTAGCCTTCCCCAAGTTGCTTTCCACTCAAATCTTCTTTCTACCAAATCCAAATCCTATGAGAGAGAGAGTTGAGTGTTGGGGAGACTATCATTTGAAGCACAAGACCAAGGAGTTCATCATCAACACACCATTTGTTACTTCTTGGAGAGTGGTGTCTCCTAGATTGGCTAGGTGTCACTTGGGAGCCTCCGACAAGATTGTGGAGTTGAACCAAGGAGTTTGTAAGGGCAAGGAGATCGCCTACTTCGTGAAGATCTACCGCTAGTGAGGCAAGTCCTTCGTGGGGGATGGCCATGGTGGGATAGACAAGGTTGCTACTTCGTGGACCCTTCATGGGTGGAGCCCTCCATGGACTCGCGCAACCGTTACCCTTCGTGGGTTGAAGTCTCCACTAACGTGGATGTAGGATAGCACCACCTATCCGAACCACGGGAAAAACATCCGTGTCTCCAATAGCGTTTGAATTCTCCAAACCCTTCCCTTTACATTCTTGCAAGTTGCATGCTTTACTTTCCGCTGCCTATATACTCTTTGCATGCTTGCTTGAATTGTGTGATGATTGCTTGACTTGTCCTAAAGTTGCTAAAATCTGCCAAGAACTAAAATTGGGAAAAGGTTAAGTTTTCATTTGGCCAAGTAGTCTAATCACCCCCCCTCTAGACATACTTCCGATCCTACATAGGCGCCCCCTCCCCACATATATATAGGTTGGAGGGGAGGAGAGGCAGCCAAGGGGGTGCCCCAAGTAGAAGGAATCCTACTTGGGGTCCTCTCCCAATTCGCCCAACCCCCCCTCTCCTATTCCTATTCGGAGTAGGAAGGGAAGAGGGGGAAGGGGGAATCCTATTCCTTTTTTCCTTTCCTCCTTCCCCTTTCCATCTCCAATTTGGCAAGCCCATATGGGGGGGCGCACTAGCCCCTTTGTGGCTGGTGTGTTTCCCCTCTTGGCCCATAAGGCCCATATCTTTTGCCGGGGGTGCCCGGAACCCCTTCCGGTGACCCGATATGTACCCGGTACACTCCGGAACACTTCCAGTGTCTGAATACTATCATCCTATATATAAATATTTACCTCTCGACCATTTCGAGACTCCTCCTCATGTCTGTGATCTCATCCGGGACTCCTAACAACATTCGGTCACCAAATCACATAACTCATATAATACAATATCGTCAACACCTTTGGAGATACCTATAGATCATCTTTATAATCACCAGGTTACGTTGTGATGTTTGATAGCACACAAGGGATTCCTCCGGTATCTGGGAGTTGCATAATCTCATAGTCGAAGGAATATGTATTTGACATGAAGAAAGCAATAGCAATAAAACTGAACGATCAATATGCTAAGCTAACGGATGGGTCTTGTCCATCACATCATTCTCCTAATGATGAGATCCTGTTTATCAAATGACAACACATGTCTATGGTTAGGAAACTTAACCATCTTTGATCAATGAGCTAGTCTAGTAGAGGCTTACTATGGAGTATTTTGTCTATGTATCCACACATGTAATAAGTTTCCGGTTAATGCAATTCTAGCATGAATAATAAACATTTATCTTGAAATAAGGAAATATAAAATAACAACTTTATTATTGCCTCTAGGGCATATTTCCTTCAGTCTCCCACTTGCACTAGAGTTAATAATCTAGTTCACATCGCCATGTGATTTAACACCAATAGTTCACATCTTTATGTGATTAATACCCATATCACATCACCATGTGACCAACACCCAAAGGGTTTACTAGAGTCAATAATCTAGTTCACATCGCTATGTGATTAACACCAAAGAGTAATAAGGTGTGATAATGTTTTGCTTGTGAGAGAAGTTTAGTCAACAGGTCTGCCACATTTAGATCCGTATGTATTTTGCAAATTTTTATGTCTACAATGCTCTGCATGGAGCTACTCTAGCTAATTGCTCCCATGTTCAATATGTATCTACATTGAGACTTAGAGTCATCTAGATCAGTGTCAAAGCTTGCATCGACGTAACTCTTTACGACAAACTCTTTATCACCCCCATAACCGAGAAACATTTCCTTAGTTTTCTTTAAGGTAACTAAGGATAATTTTGACCGCTATCCAGTGATCTATTCCTGGATCACTATTGTACCCTCTTGCCAAACTCATGGCAAGGTACACAACATGTTTGGTACACAACATGGCATACTTTATAGAACCTATGGCTGAGGCATAGGGAATGACTTTCACTCTCTCTTTTATCTTCTACCGTGGTCGGGTTTTGAGTCTCTACTCAACTTCATACCTTACAATACAAACAAGAACTCCTTCTTTGACTGATCTATTTTGAACTCCTTTAAAATCTTGTCAAGGTATGTACTCATTGAAAGTCTTATCAAGCGTCTTGATCTATCTCTATAGATCTTGATGCCCAGTATGTAAGCAGCTTCACCGAGGTCTTTCATTGAAAAATTCTTATTCAAATATCCTTTTATGCTATCCAGAAATTCTACATCATTTCCAATCAACAATATGTCATCCACATATAATATCAGAAATGCTACAGAGCTCCCACTCACTTTCTTGTAAATACAAGCTTCACCATAAGTTTGTATAAAAGCATATGCTTTGATCACCTTATCAAAGCGTATATTCCAACTCCGAGATGCTTGCACCAGTCCCTAGATGGATCGCTGGAGTTTGCACACTTTGTTAGCACCTTTAGGATCAACAAAACCTTTTGGTTGCATCATATACAACTCTTATTTAAGAAATCCATTAAGGAATGCAGTTTTGACATCCATTTGCCAGATTTCATAAAATGTGGCAATTGGTAACATGATTCAGACAGACTTAAGCATCGCTACGAGTGAGAAAATCTCATCGTAGTCAACACCTTGAACTTGTTAAAAACTTTTTTTCGTGACAAGTCAAGCATTGTAGATAGTAACACTAACATCAGTGTCCGTCTTCCTCTTGAAGATCCATTTATTCTCAATGGCTTGCCGATCATGGGGCAAGTCCACCAAAGTCCATACTTTGTTCTCATACATGGATCCTATCTCAGATTTCATGGCCTTAAGCCATTTGTTGGAACCTGGGCTCATCATATATAGCTTCTTCACAGTTCGTAGGTTCGCCATGGTCTAATAACATGACTTCCAGGACAGGATTACCATACCACTCTGGTGTGGAACGTGCTTTGTTCGACCTATGAGGTCTAGTAGTAACTTGATACGAAGTTTCATGATCATCATCATTAGCTTCCTCTCTAGTTGGTGTAGGCATCACGGGAACGGATTTCACTGATGTGCTACTTTCCAATTCGAGAGAAGGTACAATTACCTCATCAAGTTCTACTTTCTTCTGACTCACTTCTTTCGAGAGAAACTCCTTCTCTAGAAAGGTTCAATTCTCGGCAACAAAGATCTTGCCTTCAGATCTGTGGTAGAAGATTTACCCAATTGTTTCCTTAGGGTATCGTATGAAGATGCACTACTCCGATTTGGGTTCGAGCTTATCAGGTTGAAGCCTTTTGACATAAGTGTCGCAACCCCAAAATTTAAGAAACCACACCTTAGGTTTCTTGCCAAACCACAGTTCATACGGTGTCGTCTCAACGGATTTAGATGGTGCCCTATTTAACATGAATGCAGCTGTCTCTAATGCATAACCCCAAAACGATAGTGGTAAATCGGTAAGAGACATCATAGATTGCACCATATTTAATAAAGTGCGGTTACGACGTTCAGACACACCATTACGTTGTGGTGTTCCAGGTGGCGTGAGTTGTGAAACTATTCCACATTGTTTTAAATGAAGACCAAACTTGTGACTCAAATATTCACCTCCGTGATCAGATCATAGAAACTAGATTTTCTTGTTACGATGATTCTCCACTTCACTCTGAAATTCCTTAAACTTTTCAAATGTTCCAGACTTGTGTTTCATTAAGTACATATACCCATATCTTCTCAAATCATCTTTGAAGGTCAAAAAATAACGATACCCCTCACAAGCCTCAACACTCATCGGACCGCATACATCGGTATGTATTATTTCCAATAAGTCATTGGCTTGCTCCATTGTTCCGGAGAATGGAGTTTTAGTCATCTTGCCCATGAGGCATGGTTCGCAAGTATCCAATGATTCATAATCAAGTGATTCCAAAAGCCCATCAGCATGGAGTTTCTTCTTGCGCTTTACACTAATATGATCAAAAAACGGAAGTGCCACAAGTATGTTGCACTATCATTATCAACTCTGCATCTTTTGGCTTCAATATTATGAATATGTGTATTACTACGATCGAGATTCAGTAAACCATTTACATTGGGTGTATGACCATAGAAGGTTTTATTCATGTAAACAGAACAATAATTATTCTCTGACTTAAATGAATAACTGTATTGCAATCAGCATGATCCAATCATATTCATGCTGAACGCAAACACCAAATAACATTTATTTAGGTCCAACACTAATCCCGAAGGTAATGGGAGTGTGCGATGGTGATCTTGTCAACCTTGGAATCACTTCCAACACATCGTCACCTCATCCTTAACTAGTCTCTTGTTCATTTTGCAGCTCCTGTTTCGAGATACTAATCTTAGCAACTGAATTGATATCAAATACCCAAGGGCTACTATGAACACTAGTAAAGTACACATCAATAACCTGTATATCAAATATACCTTTGTTCACTTTGCCATCCTTCTTATCCGCCAAGTATTTGGGGCAGTTCCGCTTCCAGTGACTATTTCCTTTGTAGTAGAAGCACTCAATTTCAGGCCTGGGTCTAGCTCTGGGTTTCTTCATGGAAGCGGCAACTTGCTTGCCATTCTTCTTGAAGTTCCCTTTCTTTCTCGTTGCCCTTTTTCTTGAAACTAGTGGTCTTGTTAACCATCAACACTTGATGCTCTTTCTTGATTTCTACCTTCGCCGATTTCAGCATGGCGAAGAGCTCGGGGATCATTTTCATCACCCCTTGCATATTATAGTTCATCACAAAGTTCTAGTAGCTTGATGATAGTGACTAGAGAACTCTGTCAATCACTATCTTATCTAGAAGATTAACTCCCACTTGATTCAAGTGATTGTAGTACCCAGACATTCTGAGCGTATGCTCACCGGCTAAGCTATTCTCCTCCATCTTATAGTCAAAGTTCTTGTAAGAGGTCTCATACCTCTCGACACGGGCATGAGTCTGAAATACCGATTTCAGCTCTTGGAACATCTCATATGCTCTGTGGCGTTCAAACCGTCTTTGCAGCCCCGATTCTAAGCTGTAAAGTATGGCACACTAAACTATTAAGTAGTCATCATACCAAGCTTGCCAAACGTTCATAACATCTGCAACTGCTCCTGCAATAGGTCTGTCACCTAGCTGTGCATCAAGGACATAATTCTTCTGTGCAGCAATGAGGATAATCCTCAGATCGCAGACCCAGTCTGCATCATTGCTACTATCATCTTTTAACTTAGTTTTCTCTAGGAACATATCAAAAACATAGGGGAGCTACAACACAAGCTATTGATCTACAACATAATTTGCAAATCTATCAGGACTAAGTTCACGATAAATTAAATTTCAATTAATCAAATTACTTAAGAACTCCCACTTAGATAGACATCCCTCAAGTCATCTAAATGATACGTGATCCAAATCAACTAACCCATGTTCGATCATCACGTGAGATGGAGTAGTCATCAATGGTGAACATCTCTATGTTGATCATATCTACTATATGATTCACGTTCGACCTTTCGGTCTCTAGTGTTCCGAGGCCATGTCTGTACATGCCAGGCTCGTAAAGTTTAACCCGAGTATTCCGCATGTGCAAAACTATCTTGCACCCGTTGTATGTGAACGAAGAGCCTATCACACGCGATCATCACGCGGTGTCTCAGCACGAAGAACTGTCGCAACAGTGCATACTCAGGGGGAACACTTATACCTTGAAATTTAGTTAAGGGATTATCTTGTAATGCTACCCCCGTACTAAGCAAAATAAGATGCATAAAAGATAAACATCACATGCAATCAAAATATGTGACATGATATGGCCATCATCATCTTGTGATTTTGATCTCCATATCGATCTCCATCATCACCGGCTCGACACCTTGATCTCCATCGTTGCATCATGGTCGTCTCGCCAACTATTTCTTCTACAACTATCGCTAACGCATAGTGATAAAGTAAAGCAATTACATGGCGTTTGCATTTCATACAATAAAGAGACAACCATAAGGCTCCTGCCGGTTGTCGATAACTTCTACAAAACATGATCATCTCATACAATAACGTATATCACATCATGTCTTGACCATATCACATCACAACATGCCGTGCAAAAACAAGTTAGACGTCCTCTACTTTGTTGTTGCAAGTTTTACGTGGCTACTACGGGCTTCTAGCAAGAACCATTCTTACCTACGCATCCAAACCACAACGGTGTTTCGTCAAGTTTGCTGTTTTAACCTTCAACAAGGACCAGCCGCAGTCAAATTTGATTCAACTAAAGTAGGAGAAACAGACACCCGCCAACCACCTTTATGCAAAACTAGTTGCATGTCTGTCGGTGGAACCGGTCTCATGAACGTGGTCATGTAAGGTTGGTCCGGGCCGTTTCATCCAACAATACCGCCGAATCAAAATAAGACGTTGGTGGTAAGCAGTATGACTATCACCGCCCACAACTCTTTGTGTTCTACTCGTGCATATCATCTACGCATAGACCTCGCTCTGATGCCACTGTTGGGAAACGTAGCGTGCAATTTCAAAAAAATTCCTACGCTCACGCAACATCTATCTAGAAGATGCATAGCAACGAGAGGGGGAGAGTGTGTCTACGTACCCTCGTAGACCGAAAGCGGAAGCGTTAGAAAACGCGGTTGATGTAGTCGAACTTCTTCTAGCTCTGACCGATCAAGTACCGAACGTACAACACCTCCGAGTTTTGCACACGTTCAACTTGATGACGTTCCTCGCCCTCTTGATCCAGCAAGGTGTCGAGGAAGTAGATGAGTTCGGTCAGCATGACGGCATGGTGACGGTGATGGTGAAGTGATCCGCGCAGGGCTTCGCCTAAGCACCGCGACAATATGACCGGGGATGTAAACTGTGGAGGGTGGCACCACACACGGCTAACAGTTGTTGTTCTATGTTGTAGGCGCCCCCTCCCCACATATATACAGGTTGGAGTGGAGGAGAGGTAGCAAAGGGGGCGCCCCAAGTAGGAGGAATCCTACTTGCGGTCCTCTCTCAATTCAGCCAACCCCCTCTCCTATTCCTATTCGAAGTAGGGGGGAAGAGGGGGATGGGGGAATGCTAATCCCTTTTTCTTTCCTTCTTCCCCTTTCCTTCTCCAATTTGGCCAGCCCATATGAGGGGGCGAATCAGCCCCTTTGTGGCTGGTGCGTTTCCCCTCTTAGCCCATATCTTTTGCCGGGGGTGCCCGGAACCCCTTCCGGTGACCCATATGTACCCGGTACACTCCGGAACACTTCTGGTGTCCGAATACTATCATCCTATATATCAATCTTTACCTCTCGACCATTTCGAGACTCATAGTCATGTCTATGATCTCATCCGAGACTCCGAACAACATTCAGTCACCAAATCACATAACTCATATAATACAATATCCTCATTGAACGTTAAGCGTGCGGACCCTACGGGTTCGAGAACTATGTATACATGACTGATACACCTCTCCGGTCAATAACCAATGGCGGAACCTGGATGCTCATATTGGCTCCTACATATTCTACGAAGATCTTTATCGATCGAACCTTTATGACAACATACGTTATTCCCTTTGTCCATCAGTATGTTAGTTGCCCGAGATTCGATCGTCGGTATCTTCATACCTAGTTCAATCTCGTTATTGGCAAGTCTCTTTACTCGTTCCGTAATACATCATCCTGCAACTAACTCATTAGTCAGTTTGCTTGCAAGGCTTCTTATGATGTGTAGTACTGAGAGGGCCTAGAGATACCTCTCTGATACTCGGAGTGACAAATCCTAATCTCGATCTATGCCAACCCAACAAACACCTTCGGAGATACCCGTAGAGCATCTTTATAATCACCCAGTTACGTTGTGACGTTTGAAAGAACACAAGGGATTCCTCCGGTATCCGGGAGTTGCATAATCTCATAGTCGAAGGAATATGTATTTGACATGAAGAAAGCAATAGCAATAAAACTGAACGATCAATATTCTAAGCTAACTGATGGGTCTTGTCCATCACATCATTCTCCTAATGATGTGATCTCGTTTATCAAATGACAACACATGTCTATGGTTAGGAAAATTAACCATCTTTGATCAACAAGCTAGTCTAGTAGAGGCTTACTATGGACACAATATTTTATCGATGTATCCACACATGTATCAAGTTTCCGGTTAATACAATTCTAGTATGAATAATAAACATTTATCATGAAATAAGGAAATATAAAATAACAACTTCATTATTGCCTATGGGGCATATTTCCTTCACATTCATCCATATTGGTAAGGCCTAGCACATCACATAAGGATTTTGGTATAGTGGAAACGCTAGCACCCAATTCACATAAATCATTAGACCCATAATTTTTAAACTTTAGTTTAATGGTAGGTTCCCATTCATCATGCAATTTTCTAGGTATTTAATTTTATCATTAAGAGCATGGAATCTTTACTTCTATAATATGTTTAGTGAAAGCTTTATTTTGTTCATAAGCATTGGATGAATTGATCATGGATTGCAACAAGGAAATACATTCAACTAAAGAACAATTATAATAATTAAAGTCCTTGTAATCCAAAGTAGTGAGCACATCGTTAGCTAAAGTTTTGATCTCTCCAAACCCACATTTACATTTTGATCATCACCCTCCGAACAATTGGGATGCCTTCTAGCTAAAGTTGACTCATCTCCAGCCCTTTTTCATCAAGTTTTATATTACTAAACAAAGATTCAATAGGTGAGACACCAATCATTTTAATATCTTCATCATGATTACAATAAAAACCGGGCAGAATAACTTTTTAAAGGAATTCCCGCTTAGCTCTCAACCTAGCGGTCCTCTCTTTACTTTCATTAATGGATGCATAAAATAGCTTTAATAGACTCATTAATATCATGCTTAGGTGGCAAAATTTTAATTTTGAGAGTATCAACACCAAGAGCAATTCTATCCATGTCCCTAGCCATATCATCAACTTTATTCTATTTTTCTTCTACCATGGCATTAAAAATATTTTGAGAATTAATAATTTATTTAATATTATCCTCAAGATCAGAGGGCATCCTATTATTATTATTATTATTATTATTATTATTATTATTATTATTATTATTATTATTATTATTATTATAAGAATTACCATAGGATTTTCCATAATTATTATAGGAATTTCCGGGAAACGGCCTAGGATTAAAATTTCCTCTAAAAGCATTGTTGTGAAAATTTCTAGAGACAAAATTCACATCAATAGCATCATTATTTTGCTCAATCAAAGTAGATAATGGCACATCATTAGTATCTACATGAGCACTTTTACTAGGAACCAATTCCATAAGAGCATCCATTTTATCACTCAAAGTATTAATTTCTTTGACATAATTTACCTTCTTAATAGTTGGAGTTCTTTTAGTGTGCCATTCAGAATAATTTGTCATAATATTATCAATGATTTTTGTAGCTTATCCTAATGTGATTTCCATAAGTTCCACCCGTGGCAGAGTCTAAGAGATTACCAGAAACAAAGTTTAGTCCCACATAATTTTTTATGATCATCCATAAGCTTAAACCATGAGTGGGACAATTTCTCATCACTAATTCATTCTCTCCCAAGATTGTGCGACATGTTCATGATCAAGTTGCTTAAGATTCATAATTTGATTTCTAAGAGAAATAATCTTAGCGGGAGGAAAATACTAAAAGCATCCTTACACTTATCCCAAGAATCAATACTATTTCGAGGCAAGGATGAAAACCAAGTTTTAGCACAATCTCATAGCGAGAACTGAAATAATTTCAACTTGACAATATCATTATCCATATCTTTTTTATTTTGCATACCACACAATTCAACGAAAGTATTAAGATGCGATGCATCATCTTCATTAGGACTACTAGAAAATTGTTTTTTCATAACAAAATTTAGCAAAGCAGCATTAATATCACACGACTCCACACTAGTGGCAGGAGGAGTAAGTGGAGCACTAATAAAATCATTGTTATTAGTATTAGAAAAGTCACACAACTTGGTGTTTTCTTGAGACATAGCGATGAAGCAAGGAAACAAAAATATTTTTGTGTTTTTTGTAAAAAAAATAGAAGTGGGGGAGATGAAAACGAGAGGAAAATAGCAAAAAAAAGGCAAATGAAAGTAAGATCAAGTAGATGATAGTTTATGCGAAGGTACTTGATAGGTTCTGGTGATGTCTCCCCGGAAACGGCGCCAGAAATTCTTCCTGCAAGTTGTGAGCTGCGTTGGAATTTCCTTGAAGATGAGAGGATGAAGCAGTACATTAGAGATAAGTATTTTCCTTAGTTAGAACCAATGTTATCAATCCAGTAAGAGAACCACACGGAACCTCGTTAGCATCACCTGCACACACAAAAGCAAATACTTGCACCCAACGCGGCCAAGGGGGTTGTAAATCACCGCTGTGGTTATTTGCAAGGATCAAATATCATAGTGGTGGATATATATATATATATATATATATATATATATATATATATATATATATATATATATATATATATATAAAGTGCAGCAAGGTATTTTTGGATTATATATATATGATAAAAGTAGACCCGGGGGGGCATAGTTTTCACTAGAGGCTTCTCTCTCGAACACATAGCATACAGTGGGTAAACAAATTACTGTCGGGCAATTGATAGAAAAGCATATAGTTATGATGATATTCAAGGCAATGATCATGTATATATACATCAAGTCCGAGACAAGTAGACGACTCCTGCTTGCGTATTATTACTCCACCCATCGACCGCTATCCAACATACATCCAGAGTATTAAGTATAAAATGGAGTAACGTCTTAAGCAAGATGATATGATGTAGACAAAGTATCCAACCAATACCAATAAACCACGTCAGTTCCCCCTTAATGGAAACAATACTAATACGTGTGTTGTCCCCTTCTGTCACTAGGATATAGAGCACCGCAAGATTTAACCCATTACAAAGCACCTCTCCCATTGCAAGATAAATCAATCTAGTTGGCCAAACCAAATGGATAGATCAGAGAGAAATACAATGCTATAACAATCATGCATAAATAAGTTCAAAAAATACTGAAATAATATTCATGAATAATCTGATCATAAACCCACAATTCATTGGATCCCAACAAACACACCGCAAAAGAAGATTACATCGGATGGAACTCCAAGAAGATCAAGGAGAACATGGTATTGAAGATCAAAGAGAGAGAAGCAGCCATCTAGCTACTAGCTATGGACCCGTAGGTCTATAGTGAACTACTCACACATCATCGGAAGGCAGCAAGATGATGTAGAAGCCCTCCGTGGTCATTTCCCCCTCCGATAGAGTATCGAAAAATGCCTCCAGATGGGATCACGGAAGAACAAAGACTTGTGGGAGCGAAAAAAGTATTTTGGGTGGATTTTTGTTGGTTTCCCAATATTTGAGAATTTATAGAAGTGGAATTAGGTCAGACGGATCCACGAGGGGCCCTCAAGGCATCAGGGAGCGCCTACCCCTAGGCGCGCCTTGTTTGTAACACCCCGATAATAAAGCTACAGTAACCTCACCCTAATATGCCATGTCATCATGTTTTATTAAAATAATTTGCCACTTGATGAAAACCAGAATCAAATTCAACATTCAAATAACAAGTCAAATTCTTGTTATTTCAATTTGTCAAATAAAAATGTTCGATGGGTTGCAAATGTTCAATAACTAATTGTCATGTAGGAACCAATATTTTTCCAATTAGTTAAATGCCCCTAAGCTATTTACAACTGGACCATAAGCATTTTATTGACCCATTTTAATTTAAAAGAAACTATTCAAAATAATTGGAACTGTTTATGCTAACTTAATATATATGGCCTAATAATTATGTACCAATTTTCTTATGCAAGAAGATCTTCTGGCATTTAATTAAAGTGCAAAACAAAAAATAATGACAATAAGAAAACATAAAATAGAAAATAAAAGAAAGACATAAAACCCTTCTGTCTATTGGGCTTTAAGTGCACATGGGGCGGCCCAGTCAATGTGACCGGCTTCCTGCTTCCTCGCTACAGGAGAGAGAGGCAGGGCAGTGGCGTGGCACTCATCCTTCAGCCATAGCTGCGCCATGACCAACGTGCCGGCCATCCACCAGGCACCCCCAGGCGCACTACAACAATCCTCCTCAGTCCCCTAGTGAACCCTAACGTGTCCATCCCGTCCCTCGTGTTGTTTCCTCCTGCCCCACATAAGCGCGATGATGTTGTCTCCATGGCCCTCATCATTCGCATGGCTAACTTCGTCCCCGCACGAAGTTAGCTTGTTCCCTGGCTTCCCGGTCATCGTCTACGTCACCTGTGAGGATCAGTTCGAGCCCCCTCGAGCTGCATCGCCTGGATAAAGTCATCTTCCACCTCCGGTCACCGCTCATCGCCGCTTCAATTTGTCGCCTCCAAGCCTTCATCGAGCTTGCTTTACAGCTCTATAGGTTCGCGGTGAGCTCCTTGGCTAATTCCCCTCGTTCACATCTTCGATCCACTCCGTTAGGTGCTATTTCTTGAGCTTACGTTGGTTTTTCCCTTGAAGAGGAATGGGTGATGCAGCAAAGTAGAGAGAAGTATTTCCCTTAGTTAAGAACCAAGGTATCAATCCAGTAGGAGGTACACCTAAGTCTCCAATAGTTTCACCTACACAAACAAACAAATACTTGCACCCAACGTGAAAAAGGGGTGGTCAATCCCTTCACGGTTAATCGCAAGGATGAGATCTGATAGAGTAAATAAATTGCAGCAAGGTATTTTTGTATTTTTGGTTTTATATATCAGAAAAATATGATCATAAATAGTCCCGGGGGCCATAGTTTTCACTAGAGGTTTATCTCTTGAAAGAACACATACATCGGGTAAACAAATTACTGTTGATCAATTGATAGAAAAGCGCAAAGTTAGGACGATATCTAAGGCAATGAACATGAATATAGGCATCTAGTGTATTAAGTTAACAAGAACGGAGTAACGCCTTAAGCAAGATGACATGATGTAGAGGGATAAATCCAAGCAATATGATATAAACCCCATATTTTATCTTTAATGTCAACAATACAAATACGTGCCTAGCCACCCCTACTGTCACTGGGTGAGGACACCGCAAGATTGAACCCATCACAAAGCACCTCTCCCATTGCAAGATAAATCAATCTAGTTGGCCAAACCAAATCAATAGATCGAAGAGAAATGCAAAGCTATCTCAATCATGCATAAAAGAGTTCAGAAAAGACTCAAATAATATTCATAGATAATTTGATCATAAATCTACAGTTCATCAGATCTCAACAAATGCACCGTAAAATAAGATTACATCGAATAGATCTCCAAGACCATCGAGGAGAACATTTTATTGAAGAGCAAAGAGAGAGAAGAAGCCATCTAGCTAGCTACTAGCTATGGACCCGTAGGTCTATGGTAAACTAATCACACAACATCGGTAGGGCAGCAAAGTTGATGTAGAAGCCCTCCGTGACCAAATCCCCCTCCAGCACAGTACCAGAAAAGCCCCAAGATGGGATCTCACGAGAACGGAAGCTTGTGATAGCGGAAAAGTATTTTTGGTGTGCCCTCTGGTATACAGGGAATATTTGTGTATTTATAGAGCTAAGATTAGGGTTAGAGGGGCTACGGGGGCCCCACAAACTGCAGGGCACGCCCCCTAGGGCGTGCCTAGTGAGCTTGTGGCCCACCCGTAGCTCTTATGGCTTCCTCCTTCGTGGGTGTCTTCTGGTCCAAGAAAAATCGTCAACAAGTTTCATTCCGTTTGGACTCCGTTTGGTATTGATTTTCTTTAAAAGACAAAAACAAGAAAAAATAGCAACTGGCACTGGGCACTACGTTAATATGTTAGTCCCAAAAAATGATATAAAATAGCATAATAATGCATATAAAACATCCAAGATGGATAATATAATAGCAGGGAAAAATAAAAAATTACAGATACGTTGGAGACATATCAAGCATCCCCAAGCTTAATTCCAGCTCGTCCCCGAGTAGGTAAATGATACAAACCGAACTTTTGATGTGGAATGCTACCTAACATGTTTATCAATGTAATCTTTCGTATCGTGGCATGAATATTCACAGCCATTAGGTTCAAATAAAAGTTTAATATTGACATAAAAATAACAATACTTCAAGAATACTAATAAAGCAATCATGTCTTCTCAAAATATCATGGCCAAAGAAAGTTATCCCTACAAAATCATTTGATCTTGTCATGTTCTATCTTCATCACACAAAGTATTTATCATGCACAACCCCGATCACAAGCCAAGCAATTGTTTCATACTTTTAATGTTCTCAAGCCTTTTTTAACTCTCACGCAATACATGAGCGTGAGCCATGGATATAGCACTATAGGTGGAATAGAATATGATGGTGGAGGTTGTGAGGAGAAGACAAAAAGGAGAAAGTCTCACATCAACTAGGCAAATTAATAGGCTATGGAGATGCCCATCCATTGATATCAATGCAAGTGAGTAGGGATTGCCATGCGACAGATGCACTAGAGCTATAAGTGTATGAAAGCTCAAAATAAACTAAGTGGGTGTGCATCCAACTTGCTTGCTCACGAAGGCCTATGGCAATTTGAGGAATTCCATCATTGGAATATACAAGCCAAGTTCTATAATGAAAATTCCCACTAGTATATGAAAATGATAAAATAGGAGACTCTCTATCATGAAGAACATGGTGCTATTTTGAAGCACAAGTGTGGAAAAGGATACTAACATTGTCCCTTCTCTCTTTTTTCTCTCATCTGTTTTCTCTTTTTTTTCCTTTTTGGGCTCTTTGGCCTTTTTTATTTTGGGCTCTTTGGCCTCTTTTTTGGTTTTAAGTCCGGAGTCTCATCCCAACTTGTGAGGGAATCATAGGCTCCATCATCCTTTCCTCACATGGGACAACACTCTAATAATTATGATCATCACACTTTTATTTACTTACAACTCAAGAATTACAACTCGATACTAGAACAAATATACGACTCTATATGAATGCCTCATGCATATGAGAACAATATGACAATGGTGGTGTGTGTCATAATAAAACGGAACGGTGGAAGTTGCATGGAAATATATCTCGGAATGGCTATGGAAATGTCACAATAGGTAGGTATGGTGGCTCTTTTGAGGAAGGTATATGGTGGGTTTAATGCACCGGTGAAAGTTGCGCGGTACTAGAGAGGCTAACAAAGGTGGAAGGGTGAGAGTGTGTATAATCCATGGACTCAACATTAGTCATAAAGAACTCACATACTTATTGCAAAAGTTTATTACCCATCGAAGAAAAGTACTAATATGCATGCTCCTAGGGGGATAGATTGGTAGGAAAAGACCATCGCTCATCCCCGATCGCCACTCAGAAGGAAGACAGTCAAAAATAAATCATGCTCTAACTTCATCGCATAACGGGAGACCATACATGCATGCTTCGGGAATCACAAACCTTAACACAAATATTCTTACTAATCCACAATTACTCTTTAGCATGACTCTAATATCACCATCTTTATATCTCAAAACAAGCGCAAGGAATCAAACTTCTCATATATTCAATGATCTTTGTCGGTGTCAAAACCGGCGGATCTCGGGTAGGGGGTCCCGATCTGTGCGTCAAGGTCGGATGGTAACAGGAGACAAGGGACACTTTATTTTACCCAGGTTCGGGCCCTCTCGATGGAGGTAAAACCCTACTCCTGACGGATTAATATTGATGATATGAGTAGTATAAGAGTAGATCTACCACGAGATCAAGGAGGCTAAACCCTAGAAGCTAGCCTATAGGTATGATGATGGTTATGATGTGTTCGTCCTACGGACTACAACCCTCCGGTTTATATAGGCACCGGATAGTGTTAGGGTTACACAGAGTCGGTTACATTGGTAGGAGATCCTGAATATCCGCACGCCTAGCTTGCCTTCCACGCCAAGGAAAGAACCTTCCGGACACGGGACGAAGTCTTCAATCTTGTATCTTCATAGTCCTGGAGTCCGGCTGAAGATATAGTTCGGCTATCCGAAGACCCCCTAATCCAGGACTCCCTCAGTAGCCCCTGAATCAGGCTTCAATGACGACGAGTCAGGCACGCAAATTGTCTTCGGCATTGCAAGGCGGGTTCCTCCTCCAAATTCTTCAAGAAGATAATAAACACCAAAAATAGTGTCCGACTCTGCAAAACAAGTTTCCACGTATTGCCATATAGAGAATAATGCAAACACAAATCAAATCTGCTGACGTATTCCGCAGTGCGTCATAACACTGCGACCAAGCCTTCTGTATGGATTATTTTTTGTTGTTCCACCGCAGCACGTTCAACGTGGCGGTTTCCTTGGCACGTCTTGTCGAAGCAGAGATCGTGTGCCCCTTTTAATGGGATTCTCATTAATGCGGACGTGGGTAACCCAACCGCGCCATTTACCACGGCGTGTGAGCGACAAGCGAGTTTTACAAGGTAGGTGGGGACGCATAACGGCATCAGCCTACATAAGGGGATAAAGATCCACCTCTTTCACCTACGCCTTCTTCCTCCTTTGCCCATCCATCTCCTGCGCACTCAAGCTCCAACGCCCGAGTTCGCTCTTTCTTCCCCAACCTGCTCCAGCGATGTCCGGAGCGGGTGGCAAGTGGATGGCTTCCTCCGTTACGGAGGGTCAAATCAAAAAGCTTAGGAAGGCCGGATATCTGTCCAAGGACATCCCGCACCGGCTTCCCGCGGCGGGGCAGCTTCTTCCCACCCCAAGGCCCCATGAGTGGGTAGTTTTTCTCCCCCATTTCCTCCGCGGACTGGGTTTTCCACTTCACCCTTTTGTCCGGGGGCTCATGTTCTACTACGGCCTGGACTTCCACGATCTGGCCCCGAACTTTATCCTCAATATCTCGGCGTTTATCATCGTGTGTGAGGCCTTTCTCCGCATCCGCCCCCACTTCAGCCTCTGGCTCCAGACCTTCAACGTCAAGCCCAAGGTGGTGTCCGGCACCCAGGCGGAGTGCGGAGGTGCTATGGCCGGCAAAATGGCCAACGCTCTCTGGTTCGATGGCTCCTTTGTGGAGTCCTTAAAGGGATGGCAGGCAGGGTGGTTTTACATCACCAAGCCACGCGACTCGAATTGGGTTGCGGCCCCTGAGTTCCGATCCGGACCCCCCACGCGGCTCATGTCCTGGAAAGAGACGGGCCTATCGTGGGGCAACAAAGAAGAAGTGACCGGATTGCAAACTTGCATCCGGTCCCTGATGAACAAGCCCATCCGGCATGTCAACATCATCCAGGTCATGCTCGTTCGCCGGATTCTCCCGTGCCAAGAACGGGAGTTCACTTTGTGGGAATTCAACCCGGCGCAGCACCAAACCCTCAATAGGCTCTTCGACACGATGTATGAAGACGTCTGGAAGGTGCTAACCAAAGGCGCCGAGTGCCCCACATCCGCTTCCGAGGACCGCGGATACAGCTCGTAGCGCAACGCTGGCGAGGTAGGCTATTTATACCTTTCACAGGTTCGTTAAGCCTTTCTACGTAGATTAACTCTATGTGGGATCTAAAAACTCCCTTTGCCTTTGACAGGCGTGGCTGAAGATAGCCGGACCAATCAACTGTTCGGCTCCTCTGCCCGAAGACCCAGCCCCAGCTCTCTTAGAGAAGCTGCTGGCTCCGGCGCCCTATGTGGTGCCGGAGAAGAAGGTCAAGAAGAAGAAGACCACCGGGATTCGAAAGAGTACCCGCAATGTGGTGGTGTCGAGCTCGTCATCTGGCGAGTCTGCGACGCCCTCCTCTCGTGAAAACGAGGAGGAGGAACAAGGAAGCTCTCCCCCTCCATCGAAGGGAGCGAATAAGAAGAAGGCCGCCCCAATAGGGGAGGCCGAGGGGTCGAGGAAAAGGAAGACCCCTCCGCCGGACTACTCCCCCAACGCCGAAGAGGGCGGAAAGGAGTGGCCGGACAGAACCAAGCGTCCAACGACATCGTAAGTATTCATATACCAGAATGACTCATAGTATCTTCAAGTGAGTAGCTTACCCTAATGTTGAATGCTATTTGCGTAGCCCGCCCCGAGCCGCACTCGATGATTCATCGAGCGGCTCCCTGGATTCGTCGGACATGAACTCTGTCCCGTCCGAAGTCTCCCCCAGCAGGGCGGATGACGCCGAAGCGGCGTCCCGCCGAACAGGGCAGGAGGAGGTGGTCCTGGAGGAGCAGCAAGGCAATCCTCAGGACCCCAGGAGTAAAGGGGATGAAACCCCCCAGGGCTCCCAGTCCGGCTTTGTGCCGGACACCGCGCCGGATTCAACCGTCCTGGCTCGCGGTGGGCGAACTCCTTCCAAGAGGAGTAAGCCGTCTGAGCCGGCGACCTCTGTCCAACCAGAGGCGCCGGATAGTCTGTTGGAGGCGCTTGAGGGCGCCACCATCGACGAGGAGCACCGTACTGTTATGAGTGCGGTGGTCCAAAGGGTTCAGTCCGCCAAGAGCGGACTGAATGAAGCTTGCGCTAGCCTTCTAACAGGCTTCCAGGTAAGCAAAAAATATGCTAAATTCATTACCGCATAGACAGTAGCCCCTGATGCTCTGTTCGGTGTTCGGAAAGAAAAGCCGAATAGAGGATCCAACAATTTTCGCAGGAGTCTAATAAAAAGTCTAATATGCGTATGCAGGCTTCCCTGCTGTCCACTGCCGCACTGACTGCGCAGGTGGAAGTCCTGAAAAAGGACCTCGAGCGGTCCGAGCAAGAGCTCGGCCATGCCAAAAGGCAGCTCGTGGAAAAGGAAGGTAAGAAATACCCCTTAGAAAAAAAAGAAAGAGAAAGAAAAAAAAGTGGTGCCTATAGAAAGGCTTGATTGCAAAAAGAAATAACAGGATTGTACTGCTTATTGTAGGGGCCACAACTGAGGTGGCAACCCTGAAGCAGGCGCTGACTAAGGCCGAGAAGAAAACGGCCGAGGAGCGCGCCGAGCGAGAAAAGCTTGGGGTCCAAGTCGGCGAGGTGCAGCAAGAGCTGCAAGCTCTCATGAAGAAACATGAGGATTTGGAGCTTGAGGCAAAAACGCAAGCATCCGAGCTCGCGTCGGCTGTTGAGACCACCAAGAGTGCCAAGGCCGAAGCCCAAAAGGCCCTCCAAGAGTTGGAGGATGTGAAAAAGATAGCAGCGGGTAAGGCATTCTTAATGCAAAGTAGGAATATAAAGGTGAAATACCTATTACTTACCCGAATCCGGAGTTCTCCAGGGGCGTTCTTCGATCTTCCCCGCAGCGCATCCGACGCCGCCGCATTCTACCGAGCTAAAGAGGGCAGCTCGACGGAGAGTGTGTTCTGGTCTCAGTATTCTGAGGCCAGAAACCCTTTGCCCTTAAGCGATCAGCTGAAGCAGCTGGCCGAGCTCCACAAGGCGGCCGAACAGGCCATGAAGGGCTTACTAGTTCGGCTATGGCCTGGAGAGGCCCTGCCTGGGAGCTACTTCGGGCTGGTGCGGCGGCTGGTGGAGGCCTGTCCACGGCTTGAGGTCATCAAGCGCTCCGTCTGCATAGAAGGTGCCCGGAGGGCCCTTGCCCGTGTAAGGGTACACTGGGGCAAGCTGGACGGAGAGAAGCTGGTGAAGGACGGGCCGCCGCAGGGGAAGGAGCATCGCAAGCCCGAGAACTACTACAAGGAAGTTCTCGCTGGAGCTCGCCTTGTCGCGAATGAATGTGCCAAAGATGTAATATTTCAATGAACTCGCTCGTTTGTATCCTGTGCGCTGAAAACTTGTTCATATGCGCTTAAGCAATGCTTTCTGAATTTAAAATATTATTTTCTGTGCGGCCGTTTATCAATAACTGAGAGATGGCGAGTCGTCGGCTTCTGCCCCCATGCAACTAGTGCTGGGGTGTTTGGGATAAACCTGAGGGCTCTTGTTCCCATAGTTGGGTCCTTCGAGGGAGGCGCTCAGCACAGCGAACCAGGCCATCGGACTATAATGTTTGAACACTCTCACTTAGCCATAGAACGTTATAATTTTAAATTTCGGCGAAGCCCCTAGTTCGGAAGGCCGAATTCGGGGCACTATCCACGCCTTTAGCTGGACTTAACCAGCTCTCCGCTCGAAGCGGCATAAGCCTTTAGGGACTCGAAAAACCTCTCGAACAGCGACCGGTCTCGCGCCTTATCATGGCAGTCTGTTTTAGCTTTCTCCACTGAGGTGCTCACCCACATGATCTGGGGCACAATCGCAGTGGTTCTCCTAGTGCTACCTTAGCCGATAGAGCGGAACGTAAGGCACCAAAGCATAGGAGCCGAGCAAACCCAACATATGACCAAAATCATGACTCAGAGCCGATGCATATAATGCTATAAGTTCGGGGTGCCGCACTTGTGAAAGTGGACGGACTTCTCACACCAGATAGAAGGGTAATAAAGCCCCTGGCGTGGTTTGCCGTACCATGGTGTACGGGTGCGATCATGTTATTTGAGTAAACATATGTATATTAAAAGAAGATAATGCAAAAAATAGACGAAAAGCTATGCATTATTTATGAGGAGGCTGTTTATTCAAGCCGAACGATACAAGTAGTGTGAAATTTTTTTTAGACTATTTAACATGTACTGACCAGGCGCAGGCCGCAGAATTTTAGAAACAGATATATCGCTCGAAATAGAGACCACCTGAGAGTTCCATGATGCGGCGTTGTTTTGTCTGCTTTCCTGGGTCCTGTATCGTCTGTGCGGCAGCGAGGCCGAACACTGTATCCAGAGTATGGAGTCCTGAAAGAAAAGAAGAACCCGGCAGCCCCTAGTACGTTTGACGCCGTATTGTTGGCATGCCGTTTTATCTGCCCCTTCCCCTATGCCCATGGAATTGTGAGGGCGTAATTGTGTACTCGAGGTACTAGCTCCGCTATGTAGCGATGGCTGGGGTTGGGGCCGTATTGCTACGCATGCTCTGAACGCGCCAATCGGTCTTGCTGCGGGTTACTCCGGGCGTGTTTTGCGTTGTCCTGCTTTGTAGCGGCCGGACTCGAGGGCTGCCTTAACAGGCTGCTTTGTACCTCTGCTGCGAGGGCCGCCGTGTGTTCCTCCGTACGGATGGAGCGTTTGGTGTTTCCGCTGACCGTGATTACACCTCGAGGGCCTGGCATCTTGAGCTTGAGATATGCGTAGTGCGGCACCGCATTGAATTTAGCAAATGCGGTTCGTCCAAGCAGAGCATGATAGCCACTGCGGAACGGAACTATGTCGAAGATTAACTCTTCGCTTCGGAAGTTGTCCGGAGATCCGAAGACCACATCAAGTGTTATGGAGCCTATGCAATTGACCTCTACACCTGGGATGACGCCTTTAAAGGTCGTCCTTGTGGGCTTGATCCTTAATGGATTCTATGCCCATTTTCCGCACTGTATCCTGGTAGAGCAGGTTCAGGCTACTGCCGCCGCCCATGAGGACTCTTGTAAGGTGAAATCCGTCAACGATTGGGTCAAGAACCAATGCGGAGAAACCGCCGTGACGGATGCTAGTGGGGTGGTCCCTTCGATCGAAGGTGACCGGGAAAGAGGACCATGGGTTGAACTTCGGGGCGACTGGCTCCATCGCGTATACGTCCCGTAGCGCACGCTTCCTCTCCCGCTTTGGAATATGAGTCGCGTATATCATGTTCACCATCCGCACTTGTGGGGGAAACCCCTTCTGTCCGTTGTTGTTCGGCGGCCTGGGCTCCTCTTCGTCATCGCTGTCTAGCCCCTTGTTTTTGTTTTCGGCTCTTAACTTGCCTGCCTGCTTGAACACCCAACAATCCCTATTGGTGTGATTGGCTGGCCTTTCGGGGGTGCCGTGAATCTGGCACGAGCGGTCGAGTATTCGGTCCAAACTGGACGGGCCCTGGGTATTCTTTTTGAATGGCTTTTTCCGCTGACCGGATTTATGGCCTCTGAATCTGGCGTTTACTGCCGTATCTTCATTGCTGTCGCTGCTGACGCGGCGTTTCTGTTTATTCCGTCGCGACCTGCCACTTTTGTCCTTGGTATCTGAATTACCTTGCTTCTTCGATAAGTTGTTGCTGTGAGCTAGCCAGCTATCTTCGCCCGCGCAAAAGCGGGTCATGAGTGTCGTGAGGGCTGCCATGGATTTCGGCTTTTCCTGTCCCAGGTGCCGGGCGAGCCACTCATCACGGATGTTATGCTTGAAGGATGCTAAGGCCTCTGCATCCGGACAATCGACTATCTGATTTTTCTTTGTTAGGAACCGTGTCCAGAATTGCCTGGCCGATTCTTCTGGCTGCTGGATTATGTGGCTTAGGTCGTCGGCGTCCGGTGGCCGTACTTAGGTCCCCTGGAAGTTGTCGAGGAATGCGGCCTCCAGGTCCTCCCAAGAGCCGATCAAATTTGCGGGGAGGCTGTTAAGCCAGTGCCGGGCTGGTCCCTTAAGCTTAAGGGGTAAATATTTGATGGCATACAAATCATCGCCACGTGCCATGTGGATGTGGAGGAGATAGTCCTCAATCCATACTGCCGGATCGGTCGTACCATCGTACGACTCGATGTTGACGGGTTTAAAACCCTCTGGGATTCTATGATCCATTACTTCGTCTGTGAAGCATAGTGGGTGTGCGGCGCCCCTGTAATGGGCTATGTCTCGACGCAGTTCGGAGGAGCTGTGCCTGTTGTGTTCGGCCCGGCCGGATTTATTGTGTCCGGAGTGAAAACTATCACGTGCCGTCGGGCGTCCGCGCGATCCATAGATCGATCTTGTTTGCCTTGCTTTGTCCTCCAGGACGCCTCGGAGGTCTGGTTCGTGTTCCCGTGCCTTGGTAAAGCGGCTGCGGGGCATGGCTTGTTTGGATGTTCGACAGGCTTCTCTGTCGCGGCCGCGAGGTGGCCGATCTGCCATGTCTTGGGTTTGCTCCTCTGATTGGGGTAGCGGCCTGCGCTTAGGATAGTTTTTGGAGGGGCGTCCGAGCTCGTGCTCTTCGGCCGCAAGGACTTCAGTCCATCTGTCAGCTAGCAAATCTTGATCAGCTCTAAGTTGTTGCTGCTTTTTCTTTAGGCTGTTCGCCGTGGCTAAAAGCCTGCGTTGAAAGCGCTTTTGTTCGGCGGGGTCCGATGGTACGATGAATTCATCGTCGCCGAGGCTTGCCTCGTCTTCGGAGGGAGGCATGTAGTTATCGTCCTCGACCTCTCGCTCTGCCGCTCTCTCGTGAGGGCGGTCTTCTCCATCTTCCTGTGCCGTATCCTGCTGGTTTTGGTGTTCTTCGGCGCTGTCCGGGGTAGTATTATCTCCGGTGCCAGAATCACCGTTTCTGCTGTGGCGGTATTTGGAGCGGCGCCGCTAACGTCGGCATTTTGGAGGCTTTTTCGAAGTGCCATCCTCTGCTGTTCCATCACCATCTCCATCTTTTGGAGCATCCACCATGTATATGTCGTATGACGAGGTGGCGGTCCAGCGCCCTACAGGTGCTGGTTCTTGCTCGTCTCCTCCTTCGTCGTCCATACCGTCGAAGTCTTCGGAGCCGAAGTCGAGCATGTCGGATATATCGTCGACAGTGGCTATTAAGTGGGCGGTGGGTGGGCTTTGAATTTCTTCGTCGTCCGAATCACAACCTCGCACGCCATACTTCGGCCCGGGCTCTCCTGACAAAGAGAGAGACTTGAGAGAATTCAGAATATCACCAAAAGGTGAATACTGAAAGATGTCCGCGGCGGTGAACTCCATTACAGGCGCCCAATCTGATTCGATCTGCAGGGGCACGGACGACCCGAAGTTCGGAGAAGAGTCCGGCTCCTTGGAGTCACAGGCCATGCGGAGCGCGGGGCTCGCGTTTGGCTCAATGGCCTTTATGATCGCAGCCCCCGAGGTGACGTCCAACCGTTCATCTTCAAAGGACGCAGCGGGCTCCGAATCGAGGATCGGGGCCGGAGCGTATGCGGCCTCCAGGACACTGTTCGGAGGCAGAGCTATATCATGCCCCTCGAGATAGCGCGGCATGCTTGGCTGTGGCTCGAATCCGTCGAAGATCAAGTCTCCGCGGATATCTGCCGTGTAGTTTAGGCTTCCAAACCTGACTTGATGGCCAGGGGCGTAGCTCTCGATCTGCTCCAGATGACCAAGCGAGTTGGCCCGCAGAGCGAAGCCGCCGAAGACGAAGATCTGTCCGGGGAGAAAAGTCTCACCCTGGACCTCATCGTTGTTGATGATCAAAGGAACCATCGGGCCTAAAGGCGACGACACAGAGGAACTCTCAATGAAAGCACCAATGTCGGTGTCAAAACCGGCGGATCTCGGGTAGGGGGGCCCGATCTGTGTGTCAAGGTCGGATGGTAACAAGAGACAAGGGACACTTTATTTTACCCAGGTTCGGGCCCTCTCGATGGAGGTAAAACCCTACTCCTGCCAGATTAATATTGATGATATGGGTAGTACAAGAGTAGATCTACCACGAGATCAAGGAGGCTAAACCCTAGAAGCTAGCCTATAGGTATGATGATGGTTATGATGTGTTCGTCCTACGGACTACAACCCTCCGGTTTATATAGGCACCGGATAGGGTTAGGGTTACACAGAGTCGGTTACATTGGTAGGAGATCCTGAATATCCGCACGCCTAGCTTGCCTTCCACGCCAAGGAAAGAACCTTCCGGACACGGGACGAAGTCTTCAATCTTGTATCTTCATAGTCCTAGAGTCCGGCTGAAGATATAGTTCGGCTATCCGAACACCCCCTAATCCAGGACTCCCTCAATCTTCATGAAAGTTTTTATTATATCCCTCTTGGATATCCATCATATTAGGACTAAATTCATAACCTAAGCAAATTGCCATACTATCTTTAAGACTCTCATAATAATATAAGTGAAGCATGAGAGTTTATCAATTTCTACAAAATAAAACCACCGCTGTGCTCATAAAAGATATAAATGAAGTACTAGAGCAACTGCCCAGCTCAAAAGATATAAGTGAAGCACATAGAGCATTCTAATAAATTCACGATTAATGTGTGTCCCTCTCAAAAGGTGTGTACAGCAAGGATGATTGTGTCAAAATAAAAATTAAAGACTCATATAATACAAGACGCTCCAATCAAAACACATATCATGCGGTGAATAAAAATATAGCCTCAAGTAAATTTACCGATGGATTGAAGACAAAAGAGGGGATGCCATCTGGGGCATCCCCAAGATTAGATGCTTAGTTGTCCTTGAATATTACCTTGGGGTGCCTTGGGCATCCCCAAGCATAGGCTCTTGCCACTCCTTATTCCGTAGTCCATCAAAACTTTACCCAAAACTTGAAAACTTCACAACACAAAACTCAACAAAAGACTCGTAAGCTCCGTTAGTATAATAAAGCAAAACGCCACTTTAGGTACTGTTGTGAACTCATTCTAAATTTATATTGGTGTTATATATACTGTATTCCAACTTATCCATGGTTCATACCCCCCGATACTACCCATAGATTCATCAAAATAAGCAAACAACACAACGAACACAGAATCTGTCAAAAACAGAACAGTCTGTAGCAGTCTGGAAATTGCGTATAAATTCTGTAACTCCAAAAATTCTGAAAAATTAGAAAAACTTGAGCAATTTGTATATCAATCTTGTGTAAAAAATTAAGATCAAAAGCACGTTTGTGTGAATTTTTAAAATTCTAGAGCTGGGCGCAAAAGTTTCTATTTTTTGGCAAAATCAAATCAACTATCGACATAGACCATCCCAAAGGCTCAACTTGGCACAAACACTAATTAAAACTCCTAAACACAATAAGAACAGTAGCATAATCGTGTATTTCATAGAAAATAAAATAAAAATATTGGGTTATCTCCCAACAAGCACTTTTTCTTTATAGCCTTTTAGCTAGGCATTGATAAATTTAATGATGCTCACATGAAAGATAGCAATTGAAACACGAAGAGAGCATCATGTAGCATGTGAAAAACAAGTTTTAGTCTAACATACTTCCTATACATAGGAATTTTATAAGCAAACAAATTATCAATACAAGCAAAAACTAGCATACGCAAGGAAGAAGAAAGAAACAATAACAATCTCAATATAACGAGAGGTAATTTAGTAACATGAGAACGGAGTGTAGCTCAGTTGGCAGGGCGGGGGAGTTCGCAGCCAGCCCACCAGGGTTCGAGTCTCGGCTCGAGAACTTTGGTGCTCACAGATTTTTCTTCTATAAAAAATGCCAACAGGCTAGTCTAGCCCAGGTTGGTCTCGTTTTTTATATTTTCCTCTCTCATAATTATAACATGTAGGATCATAATCAAATTCACATTCATGCAAAGTTGACACTCTTCCAAAAGAGTGGGATTATCATCAAATAAAGTCATGACCGCTCCAAGCCCACTTTTATAAAAAAATCATAATATTGATCATACTACAAAGTAGCGGGATCATTATTACCTAAAGCTGGGACTCTTCCAAACCCACTTTCAATATTGTCGCAAACATATTCGTAATGAGGCTTAAATAAATTTTCAAGATCATAAGAAGAATTAGCCCAACCATGATCATTGGAATAAGTAGTGGACATATCAAAATTAGCATCCCCAAGATCGGGGTTTTGCATATTATTAGCACAATTGACATTAATACAATTTATAACATCATTGCAATCATGCTTTTGATTCAAGGAGCTATCGTGAATCACTTCATAAATTTCTTCTTTTAACACTTCATCACAATTTTCAGATTCCTGAATTTCAAGAAAAACTTCACAAAGATAATCTAGTGCATGCACTCAACTCACTAGCAATTGGTTCATCATTGTTGGATATTTTAAAAAGATTAGAAAGTGGACGAGGATCCATAAACCCCTTTTTTCTTTGCTTCTGATTTGCAATAAACACACAATTATGGCAAGCAAAATAGGAAACAAACCAAGTACTCCCTCCATCCGAAAAAGCTTGTCCCAAGGTTGTCTCTCAAATGGATGTATCTAGCACTAACTTGGTGCTAGATACATTCATTTGAGGGACAAGCTTTTTCGGACGGAGGGAGTAAGACATAAGGGCAAACGAAAAGGCAACATAAAATATTTTTGTATTTTTTCTGAAAATGTTTCAAAAGTGGGGGAGATGAAAACAAGAGGCAAATGACGAATAATGCAAGTGAAAGAGATGAGAGCTTATGATAGGTACTTGGTAAGCTTGATGTAGAACCTCCCCGGCAACGGCGCTAGAAATTCTTCCTGCCACTTCTTGAGCTTGCGTTGGTTTTTCCCTTGAAGAGGAAAGGGTGATGCATCAAAGTAGAGATAAGTATTTTCCTCAGTTAAGAACCAAGGTATGAATCCACTAGGAGGTACACCCAAGTATCCAATAGTTGCACCTATACAAACAAACAAATACTTGCATCCAACGCGACAAAGGGGTTGTCAATCCCTTCACGGTTAATTGCAAGGATGAGATCTGATAGAGATAGGTATAAAAGATAAGTAAAAAAGGAAAAATAAAGTAACGTTAAATAAATTGCAGCAAGGTATTTTTTATTTTTAATTTTATAGATCTGAAAATATATGATGAGAAATAGACCCGGGGGCCGTAGTTTTCATTTGTGTCTTCTCTCTTGAAAGAACACATACGGTGGGTAAACAAATTACTGTTGAGCAATTGATAGAAAAGCGTAAAGTTATGACGATATCTAAGGCAATGATTATGAATATAGGCATCACGTCCGTGACAAGTAGACCAAAACGATTCTGCATCTACTACTATTACTCCACACATCGACTGCCATCCAACATGCATCTAGTGTATTAAGTAGCAAGAACGAAGTAACGCCTGAAGCAGGATGACATGATGTAGAGGGATAAATCCAAGCAATATGATATAAACCCCATCTTTTTATCCTTAATGGCAACAATACAAATACGTGCCTCGCTAACCCTACAGTCACTGGGTGAGGACACCGCAAGATTGAACCCATCACAAAGCACCTCTCCCATTGCAAGATAAATCAATCTAGTTAGCCAAACCAAATCAATAGATCGGAGAGAAATACAAAGCTATCTTAGTCATGCATAAAAGAGTTAAAAAAAGACTCAAATAATATTCATAGATAATCTGATCATAAGTGCACAATTCATCGGATCTCAGCAAACGCACCGCAAAAGAAGATTACATCGAATAGATCTCCAAGAACATCGAGGAGAACATTGTATTGAAGAGCAAAGAGAGATAATAAGCAATATAGCTAATAGCTATGGACCCGTAGCTGTGTGGTAAACTACTCACACATCATCAGTAGGGCAGCAAGGTTGATGTAGAAGCCCTCCGTGATCGAATCGCCCTCCGGCGGAGTATCGGAAAAGGCCTCAAGATGGGATCTCATGAGAACAGAAGCTTGCGGCGGCGGAAAAGAATTGTTGGTGTGCCCTCTGTTATATGGGGAATATTTGGGTATTTATAGAGCTAAGATTAGGGTTAGAGGGGCTACGGGTGGCCCGCAAGCTTGCAGGGCGCCCCCTAGGGCGCGCCTGGTGAGCTTGTGGCCCACACGTAGCTCTTTTGGCCTCATCCCGAAGCTTCGTGGGTGTCTTCTGGTCCAAGAAAAATCATCAAAAAGTTTTGTTTCATTTGGACTTCGTTTGGTATTGAGTTTTTGTAAAAGACAAAAACAAGGAAAAAACAGCAACTGGCACTGGGCACTAGGTTAATAGGTTAGTCCCAAAAATTAATATAAAATAGCATAATCATGCATATAAAACATCCAAGATGGATAATATAATAGAATGGAATAATAAAAAATTATAGATACGTTGGAGAAGTGTCATTGGGCGCCGCCCCCGTGCTCGTGTGTCGCCGCCATGGACGGAGGCTCGGCTCCCGCGTACATACTCTGCTGCCCGTGCCGCTGCTGCCTTGGCCCTCCCAGCTGCTGCTGATGCCGCTGCTATCTACCGATTCCTTGCTGTTGCCCGCTCCTGGCGCACTCGCTGCTTCCGCCGCCGCCACTGCACTTGCCCTGCTGCTCGCCGCCGCCGCTGCACTTGCCCTGCTGCTCGCCGCCCCGCCCCTCACCGCCTTAGCTGCTTCGGCCGCGCCGGCCAGCGCCTGGCCACGCCTGCCAGGGTCGCCGCCGCCCGGGGCCTCACCCTGCTCCCCACCTCTTGTCGCTGCTGAGTGAGGCCGCCGGCGCCTGCGCCCTTGCGAGCCCAACCGCCCCCTGCCTCGATTAACTAGGGTGCTAACCCCCCACGCTAGCCCCCACCAACACCTAGGCCCCACCCTACTAACCAAAGAAGTTAACTAAATTAATTTACCTCAACTAAATAGTTAAAATAATTCTAATCTAATCTGTGACACTACAGGAGGGTCCCACTAGGCCCAATTGACTGGTCAAACCGCTGACTAGGCACCCCCAGTCAATGACACGTGGGTCCCAGTTGACTCTGTTGACCAGTCAACTGGTCAACAGTTGACCTGATGACTCAGCTGACTGGCCCCACATGTCATCGACTATGGCTGGGTCTGGCTGTGTAATAAAAGTATTTAGAATTTTATTTCTGACTTAAGTTAAATGTAGAAATTCCAGAAAATCTTTAAAACTTCAGAAAATCATATAAAATAATCCGTAACTCGGATGAAAATAATTTATATATGAAAGTTGCTAAGAAAAATGTAACGAATCCGAATATGCTACCCGTACATCCGTCACATGCCTTTAGCATGATGAACGTGGATCCTTCCCCTCCGATTCATTTGTCCTAAAAATGCCAAACGCCAGGAAAACATTCGAAGGTATTTCCCCGCTTCATCTGTAACGTATAGTACTGCTTTAGGTCACCCCTAGCACAACGTATTGCCATGTCTTGCTTTGTGATGCTTTTGATTACTTTGTTATTAATTGCGTTCCCCCTCCATTACTTCCTTTCTGGTAGACCCCGAGACCGTTGTTGAACAAGTGACCGACTACTTCACCGTCGAGGGTCCTTATCTATCAGCAGAGCTTCCAGGCAAGCAAACCCCTCTGATCATTATGCTATCGCCCTTTCCATTCTCTCTCGTGCTTGCATTAGATTTTGCTACTGTAAATGATTGCTCCTATTCATATGCATAGTCTGCTTTTGTAACCTGCTTTTGTACCTTACCTGCTTATCCTATATGCTTAGTATAGGTTGGTTAGTGATCCATCAGTGACCCCTCACATTGCCCCTGTTGCCCCGCTGGATTACCAGATGAATCATGATCGACATCCAAGGTCTGACACATCTGTTGGGGAACGTAGCAGAAATTCAAAATTTTCCTACGTGTCACCAAGATCTATCTATGGAGAAACCAGCAACGAGGGGAAGGAGAGTGCATCTACATACCCTTGTAGATCGCTAAGCGGAAGCATTCAAGTGAATGGGGTTGATGGAGTCGTACTCGTCGTGATCCAAATCACCGATGACCAAGTGCCGAACGGACGGCACCTCCGCGTTCAACACACGTACAGCCCGGTGACGTCTCCCATGCCTTGATCCAGCAAGGGGAGAGGGAGAGGTTGAGGAAGATTCCATCCAGCAGCAGCACAATAGCGTGGTGGTGGTGGAGGAGCGTGGCAATCCTGTAGGGCTTTGCCAAGCATCGCAGAGAGGAGGAGGGAGAGAGGTAGGGCTGCGCCAAGAGGGAGATCAAATCGTGTGTTGGGCAGCCCCAAAACCTCAAGTATATATAGGGGAAGGGGAGGGGCTGCGCCCCCATCTAGGGTTCCCTCCCTAGGGGTGGCGGCAGCCCCAAAACCCATCTAGGGTTGCGGCCAAGGGGGGAGAGGGGGAGGCGCACCAGGGATGGGCCTTAGGGCCCATCTGCCCTAGGGTTTGCCCCCTTCCCCTCTAGGAGGCGCCTTGGGCCTTGGTGCGGGGGCGCACCAGCCCACCTGGGGCTGGTCCCCTCCCACACTTGGCCCACCCAACCTTCTGGGGCTGGTGGACCCACTTGGTGGACCCCCGGACACCTCCGGTGGTCCCGGTACACTACCGGTGATGCCCAGAACTCTTTCGGTGGCCAAAACCATACTTCCTATATATAAATCTTTACCTCTGGACCATTCCGGAACTCCTCGTGACGTCCGGGATCTCATCCGGGACTCCGAACAACATTCGGTAACCACATACAAACTTCCTTTATAACCCTAGCGTCATCGAACCTTAAGTGTGTAGACCCTACGGGTTCGGGAACCATGCAGACATGACCGAGATGTTCTACAGTCAATAACCAACAGCGGGATCTAGATACCCATGTTGGTTCCCACATGTTCCACGATGATCTCATCGGATGAACCACGATGTCGAGGATTCGATCAATCCCGTATACAATTCCCTTTGTCTATCGGTACGATACTTGCCTGAGATTCGATCGTCGGTATCACGATACCTTGTTCAATCTCGTTACCGGAAAGTCTCTTTTACTCATTCCGCAACACATCATCCCGTGATCAACTCCTTGATCACATTGTGCACATTATGATGATGTCCTACCGAGTGGGCCCAGAGATACCTCTCCGTCACACGGAGTGACAAATCCCAGTCTCGATTCGTGCCAACCCAACAGACACTTTCGGAGATACCCGTAGTGCACCTTTATAGCCACCCAGTTACGTTGTGACGTTTGGCACACCCAAAGTATTCCTATGGTATCCGGGAGTTGCACAATCTCATGGTCTAAGGAAATGATACTTGACATTAGAAAAGCTTTAGCATACGAACTACATGATCTTGTGCTAGGCTTAGGATTGGGTCTTGTCCATCACATCATTCTTCTAATGATGTGATCCCGTTATCAATGACATCCAATGTCCATGGTCAGGAAACTGCAACCATCTATTGATCAACGAGCTAGTCAACTAGAGGCTTACTAGGGACATGGTGTTGTCTATGTATCCACACATGTATCTGAGTTTCCTATCGATACAATTCTAGCATGGATAATAAACGATTATCATGAACAAGGAAATATAATAATAATCAATTTATTATTGCCTCTAGGGCATATTTCCAACAGTCTCCCACTTGCACTAGATTCAATAATCTAGTTCACATCGATATGTGATTAACACTCAAGGTCACATCCCGATGTGACTAACACCCAAGAGTTCTGGGTTTGATCATGTTATGCTTGTGAGAGAGGTTATAGTCAACGGGTCTGAACCTTTCAGATTCGTGTGTGCTTTACAAATATCTATGTCATCTCCTAGATGCAGTTACCATGCTCTATTTGGTGCTATTCCAAATAACTGTTCTACTAGACGAATCCAGTTTACTACTCAGAATAATCTGGATTAGTGTCAAAGCTTGCATCGGCGTAACCCTTTACGACGAACTCTTTTACCACCTCCATAATCGAGAAAATTCCTTAGTCCACTAGTTACTAAGGATAACTTTGACCATTGTCCTGTGATCCATTTCTAGATCACACTTGTACCCCTTGACTGACTCATGGTTAGGCACACTTCAGATGTGGTACACAGCATAGCATACTGTAGAGCCTATGTCTAAGCATAGGGGACGACCTTCGTCCTTTGTCTCTCTTCTGCCGTGGTCAGGTCTTGAGTCTTACTCAATACTCACACGTTGTAACACAGCCGAGAACTCCTTCTTTGCTGATCTATTTTGAACTCCTTCAAAATCTTGTCATGGTATGTGTTCGTTTGAAAGTACTATTAAGCGATTTTGATCTATCCTTATAGATCTTGATGCTCAATGTTCAAGTAGCTTAATCCAGGTTTTCCATTAAAAAACACTTTTCAAATAACCCTATATGCTTTCCAGAAATTCTACATCATTTCTGATCAACAATATGTCAACAACATATACTCATCAGAAATTCTATAGTCCTCCCACTCACTTCTTTGGAAATACAAGTTTCTCATAAACTTTGTATAAACCCAAATTCTTTGATCATTTCATCAAAGTGTACATTCCAACTCCGAGATGCTTACTCCAGTCCTTAGAAGGATTGCTGGAGCTTTGCATACTTGTTAGCATCTTTCAGGATTGACAAAAATCTTCTGGTTGTATCACATACAACCTTTCCTCAAGAAAATCGTCGAGGAAACAATGTTTTGATATCCTATCTGCACAATTTCATAAATAATGCAGTAATCGCTAACATAATTCCAACAGACTCTTAGCATCGCTACGAGTGAGAAAGTCTCATCGCAGTCAACTCCTTGAACTTGTCGGAAAACATCTTAATGACAAGTCGAGCTTTCTTAATGGTGACATTTACCATCATTGTTCGTCTTCCTTTTAAAATCCATCTGTACTCAACAACCTTACGACCATCAAGTAGTTCTTCCAAAGTCTACACTTTGTTTTCATATATGGATCCTCTCTCGGATTATATGGCCTCGAGCCATTCATCGGAATCCGGGCCCACCATCGCTTCTCCATAGTTCGTAGGTTCATTGTTGTCTAGCAACATGACTTCCAAGACAGGATTACATACCACTCTGAAGTAGTACGCATCCTTGTCATCCTACGAGGTTTGGGAGTGACTTGATTCGAAGTCTCATGATCACTATCATAAGCTTCCACTTCAATTGGTGTAGGTGCCATAGGAACAACTCCTGTGCCCTGCTACACACTAGTTGAAGTGACGGTTCAATAACCTCCTCAAGTCTCCACCATCCTCCCACTCAATTCTTTCGAGAGAAACTCTTCCTCGAGAAAGGACCCGATTTGAGAAACAATCCCTATTGCTTTCGGATCTGAGACAGGAGGTATACCCAACTGTTTTGGGTGTCCTATGAAGATGCAGTTATCCGCTTTGGGTTCGAGCTTATCAGCCTGAAACTTTTTCACATAAGCGTCGTGACCCCAAACTTTTAAGAAATGACAGCTTAGGTTTTTTTTTAAACCATAGTTCATACGGTGTCATCTTATCGGAATTACGTGGTGCCCTATTAAAGTGAGTGCGGTTGTCTCTAATGCCTAACCCATGAACGATAGTGGTAATTCGATAAGAGACATCATGGTTTGCATCATATCCAATAGGGTGCAGTTATGATGTTCGGACACACCATCACACTATGGTGTTCCAGGCGGTACTAGTCGTGAAACAATTTCCACAATGTCTCAATTGTGTACCAAACTCGCAACTCAGATATTCATCTCTATGATCATATCATAGATATTTTATCCTCTTGTCACGACGATATTCAACTTCATTCTGAAATTACTTGAACCATTCAATAATTCAGACTTGTGTTTCATCAAGTAAATATGCTCAGTATCTACTCAAATCATCTATGAAGTAAGAGCATAATGATATCCACTGCGTGCCTCAGCACTCATTGGACTGCACACATCAAAATGTGTTACTTCCAACAAGTTGCTTTCTTGTTCCATTTTACTGAAACCGAAGCTTTCAGTCATCTTGCCCATGTGGTATGATCTGCATGACTCAAGCGATTCAAAATCAAGTGAGTCCAAACGGTCCATCTGCATGGAGTTTCTTCATGCGTATATACCAATAGACATGGTTCACATGTCTCAATCCTTTTCAAAAATGAGTGAGTCCAAAGATCCATCAACATGGAGCTTCTTCATGCGTTTTATACCGATATGACTTACATGGCAGTGCCACAAGTAGGTGGTACTATCATTACTATCTTATATCTTTTGGCATGAACATGTGTATCACTACGATCGAGATTTCATAAACCATCCATTTTAGGTGCAAGACCATTGAAGGAATTATTCAAATAAATAGAGTAACCATTATTCTCCTTAAATGAATAACCGTATCGCGACAGACATAATCCAATCATGTCTACGCTCAACGCAAACACCAAATAACAATTATTTAGGTTTAACACCAATCTCGATGGTAGAGGGAGCGTGCGATGCTTGATCATATCAACCTTGGAAGCACTTCCAACACATCTCGTCAGCTCACCTTTAGCTAGTCTCCGTTTATTCCGTAGCTTTTATTTCGAGTTACTAACACTTAGCAACCGAACCGGTATCTAATACCCTGATGCTACTAGGAGTACTAGTAAAGTACACATTCACATAATGTATATCCAATATACTTCTATCGACAGCCTTCTCATCTACCAAGTATCTAGGGTAATTCCGCTCTAGTGGTTGTTCCCCTTATTACAGAAGCACTCAGTCTCGGGTTTGGGTTCAACCTTGGGTTTCTCCACTAGAGCAGCAGCTGATTTGCCGTTTCATGAAGTATCCCTTCTTGCCCTTGCCCTTCTTGAAACTAGTGGTTTCACTAACCATCAACAATTGATGCTCCTTCTTGATTTCTACTTTCGCGGTGTCAAACATCGCGAATATTTCAAGGATCATCATATCTATCCCTGATATGTTATAGTTCATCACGAAGCTCTAGCAGCTTGGTGGCAATAACTTTGGAGAAACATCACTATCTTATCTGGAAGATCAACTCCCACTCGATTCAAGTGATTGTTGTACTCAGACAATCTGAGCACAAGCTCAACGATTGAGCTTTTCTCCCTTAGTTTGCAGGCCAAGAAAATCGTCGGTGGTCTTATACCTCTTGATGTGGGCACGAGCCTGAAATCCCAATTTCAGCCCTCGAAACATCTCATATGTTCCGCGACATTTCAAAAACGTCTTTGGTGCCTCAACTCTAAACCGTTTAACTGAACTATCACGTAGTTATCAAAATGTGTATGTCAGATGTTCACAACATCCACAGACCACGTTCGAGGTCCAGCACACCGAGCGGTGCATTAAGGACACAAGCTTTCTACTGTCCGCATAATTGCTACTATCAACTTTCAACTATATTTTCTCTAGGAACATATCTAAAACAGTAGAACTAAAGCGCAAGCTTACGACATAATTTGCAAAGATCTTTTGACTATGTTCAGGATAATTAAGTTCATCTTATGAACTCCCACTCAGATAGACATCCCTCTAGTCATCCAAGTGATTACATGATCCGAGTCAACTAGGCCATGTCCGATCATCACGTGAGACGGACTAGTCAACGTCGGTGAACATCTTCATGTTGATCGTATCTACCATATGACTCATGCTCGACCTTTCGGTCTTCTGTGTTCCGAGGCCATGTCTGTACATGCTAGGCTCGTCAAGTCAACCTAAGTGTTTGCATGTGTTCCGAGGCCATGTCTGTACATGCTAGGCTCATCAACACCCGTTGTATGTGAACGTAAGAATCTATCACACCCGATCATCACGTGGTGCTTCGAAACGACGAACTTTCGCAACGGTGCACAGTTAGGGGGAACACTTTCTTGAAATTTTAATGAGGGATCATCTTATTTACTACCGTTGTTCTAAGCAAATAAGATGCAATAACATGATAAACATCACATGCAATCAAATAGTGACATGATATGGCCATCATCACTTTGCTCCTTTTGATCTCCATCTTCGGGGCTCCATGATCATCGTCGTCACCGGCATGACACCATGATCTCCATCATCATGATCTCCATCATCGTGTCTTCATGAAGTTGTCACGTCAACTATTACTTCTACTACTACAGCTAACGGTCACCAATAAAGTAAAGTAATTACATGACGTTTATGTTGACACGCAGGTCATAAATAAATTAAGACAACTCCTATGGCTCCTGCCGGTTGTCATACTCATCGACATGCAAGTCGTGATTCCTATTACAAGAACATGATCATCTCATACATCACATATATCATTCATCACATCCTTTTGGCCATATCACATCACATAGCATACCCTGCAAAAACAAGTTAGACGTCCTCTAATTGTTGTTTGCATGTTTTACGTGGCTGCTATGGGTTTCTAGCAAGAACGTTTCTTACCTACGCAAAACCACAACGTGATATGTCAATTGCTATTTACCCTTCATAAGGACCCTTTTCATCGAATCCGATCCGACTAAAGTGGGAGAGACTGACACCCGCTAGCCACCTTATGCAACTAGTGCATGTTAGTCGGTGGAACCTGTCTCACGTAAGTGTACGTGTAAGGTCGGTCCGGGCCGCTTCATCCCACAATGCCGCCGAATCAAGATTGACTAGTAACGGTAAGCATATTGAACAAAATCAACGCCCACAACTACTTTGTGTTCTACTCGTGCAAAGAATCTACGCAATAGACCTAGCTCATGATGCCGCTGTTGGGGAACGTAGCAGAAATTCAAAATTTTCCTATGTGTCACCAAGATCTATCTATGGAGAAACCAGCAACGAGGGGAAGGAGAGTGCATCTACATACCCTTGTAGATCGCTAAGCGGAAGCGTTCAAGTGAACGGGGTTGATGGAGTCATACTCGTCGTGATCCAAATCACCGATGACCAAGTGCCGAACGGACGGCACCTCCGCGTTCAACACACGTACAGCCCGGTGACGTCTCCCATGCCTTGATCCAGCAAGGGGAGAGGGAGAGGTTGAGGAAGATTCCATCCAGCAGCAGCACAACGGCGTGGTGGTGGTGGAGGAGCGTGGCAATCCTGCAGGGCTTTGCCAAGCACCGCAGAGAGGAGGAGGGAGAGAGGTAGGGCTGCGCCAATTGGGAGATCAAATCGTGTGTTGGGCAGCCCCAAAACCTCAAGTATATATAGGGGAAGGGGAGGGGCTGCGCCCCCATCTAGGGTTCCCTCCCTAGGGGTGGCGGCAGCCCCAAAACCCATCTAGGGTTGCGGCCAAGGGGGGAGAGGGGGAGGCGCACCAGGGGTGGGCCTTAGGGCCCATCTGCCCTAGGGTTTGCCCCCTTCCCCTCTAGGAGGCGCCTTGGGCCTTGGTGGGGGGGCGCACCAGCCCACCTGGGGCTGGTCCCCTCCCACACTTGGCCCACGCAACCTTCTGGGGCTGGTGGCCCCACTTGGTGGACCCCCGGACACCTCCGGTGGTCCCGGTACACTACCGGTGATGCCCAGAACTCTTCCGGTGGCCAAAACCATACTTCCTATATATAAATCTTTACCTCCGGACCATTCTGGAACTCCTCGTGACGTTCGGGATCTCATCCGGGACTCCAAACAACATTCGGTAACCACATACAAACTTCCTTTATAACCCTAGCGTCATCGAACCTTAAGTGTGTAGACCCTACGGGTTCGGGAACCATGCAGACATGACCGAGATGTTCTCCAGTCAATAACCAACAGCGGGTTCTGGATACCCATGTTGGTTCCCACATGTTCCACGATGATCTCATCGAATGAACCACGATGTCGAGGATTCGATCAATCCCGTATACAATTCCCTTTGTCTATCGGTACGATACTTGCCTGAGATTCGATCGTCGGTATCACGATACCTTGTTCAATCTCGTTACCGGCAAGTCTCTTTTACTCGTTCCGCAACACATCATCCCGTGATCAACTCCTTGATCACATTGTGCACATTATGATGATGTCCTACCGAGTGGGCCCAGAGATACCTCTCCGTCACATGGAGTGACAAATCCCAGTCTCGATTCATGCCAACCCAACAGACACTTTCGGAGATACCCGTAGTGCACCTTTATAGCCACCCAGTTACGTTGTGACGTTTGGCACACCCAAAGTATTCCTACGGTATCCGGGAGTTGCACAATCTCATGGTCTAAGGAAATGATACTTGACATTAGAAAAGCTTTAGCATACGAACTACATGATCTTGTGCTAGGCTTAGGATTGGGTCTTGTCCATCACATCATTCTTCTAATGATGTGATCCCGTTATCAATGACATCCAATGTCCATGGTCAGGAAACTGCAACCATCTATTGATCAACGAGCTAGTCAACTAGAGGCTTACTAGGGACATGGTGTTGTCTATGTATCCACACATGTATCTGAGTTTCCTATCAATACAATTCTAGCATGGATAATAAACGATTATCATGAACAAGGAAATATAATAATAATCAATTTATTATTGCCTCTAGGGCATATTTCCAACAACATCACCTCACCCCCTTTAGTTGTACGACTCTGCAGAGCTACTATCGAGTGCCAAGGGTGATACCTCGTAACGCACTCCTGATGATAACTCTGTAGTGTAGCTAATCGGTAATAGTCTATCGAGGGTGATTCCTACTTCACCACTCTGATATGACTCTGTCGTGCAACACCTCAAGTGTGAACCATCGAGGGTGATTCCTCTAAGTTCACCTTGACGGCTAAATTATGTGGATTCCATCGCGGGTGATTAGTCGGATCCCCCCTTGATGTTTTGGACACACGGTTACTTTGACTTTACCACAGAACCATGATGAAGTCGGGTCGGCCCCGAGGGGTACCCGTGAGATTTATTGAAGTCGGGTTGACCTGGAGGGTACCCGCGAGATAGTTACGAGGCACGCCAGGGTAAGGCAGACCGCCCTGGAGTGGGCTGGGCCTGGCCCTTGCCGTAAGTCCTCGAGATGGGGCGATTGGAGCACTGATCGTCACCACGAGCTCCCAAGACACTAACGAGATTGGGTATTTGATCTGATTTGGTCGTTGACCTATACGCACTAACCACCACGCAGGAACAGTTATGGGCACTCGACATCGTATGTCTCAGCCAAAGCTCTTCGGATGTCAGCGATTGAGCGGCGCGCGCCGGGTTGGACCGGTTATGCCTGCGCTTGTATAAGGGGGCTAGGTCTGCTCATCGGTTGCGTACACAACAGGCAGGAGTGCAAAGGGCGATGGGCCCAAGACCCTTGCACGCTTAGGATGTAGACTGACGTGTTGGCCTCTCTGTTGAGCCTAGGTAGGGCTACGATCTTCCGAGGCTAGGCATGACCCAGGAAAGTGTGTCTGGCCAGAGTGATCGAACGTGGTGGGTAATGTTGTGCATCCCTGCAAGGAAGTTTATCTATTCGAATAGTCGTGTCCACGGTAATAGGACGACTTGGAGTTGTATCCCGATCTATACAACTAGAGATGGATACTGAGATGTGAAATGGATATGATGGCTCCAAGATTTGTTTCTCGCAGAGAGTTGAGGAAGAGTCTCTGGGCGTTATTAGAATATACTTGCTACTTTAAATATGCTAATCTGTACTCTTCTAGTGCTGCGAGATGCTTCAAGTTGCTAGTCTATGATAGGCTAGGCTTTCCCCTCTTTTCTGGCATTTTTGTAGTTCAGTCCAAAGATATAGTCCCATTCCTTTGATACTGATGCATACTTAGTATAGATCTGATGTAAGTCTCACGAGTACTTTGGATGAGTACTTGATACATCTCCATTGTATCTATAATTTTTGATTGTTCCAGGCCAATATTCTACAACTTTCATATACTTTTGGCAGCTTTTTATACTATTTTCGTGACTAACATATTGATCCAGTGCCCAGTACCAGTTCCTGTTTGTTGCATGTTTTTTGTTTTGCAGAAAATCCATATCAAACAGAGTCTAAACGTAATAAAAACTAACGGAGATTTTTTTTGGAATATATCTGATTTTTGGGAAGTGGAATCAACACGAGACGATGCCCGAGGGGGCCACGAGGCAGGGGGGCGCCCCTGACCCTCGTGGACACCCCGTAAGGCGGTTGTTGCCCTTCTTTTGCCGCAAGAAAGCTAATATCCGGATAAAAATCGTGTTCAAATTTCAATCCAATCAGAGTTACGAATCTTCGGTTATAAAAGAAACGGTGAAAGGGCAGAATCCAGAACGCAGAAATAGAGAGAGACAGAGAGAGATCCAATCTCGGAGGGGCTCTCGCCCCTCCCATGCCACGGAGACCAAGGACCATAGGGAGAACCCTTCTCCCACCTAGGGAGAAGGCCAAGGAAGAAGCAGAAGAAGGGGCTCTCTCCCCTCGCTTCCGGTGGCGCCGGAATGCCGCCGGGGCCATCATCCTCACCGCAATCTACACCAACACCTCCGTCATCTTCACCAACATCTTCATCACCTTACCCCATCTATCTACAGCGGTCCACTCTCCCGTAACCCGCTATACCCTCTACTTGAACATGGTGCTTTATGCTTCATATTATTATCCAATGATGTGTTGCCATCCTATGATGTTTGAGTAGATTTTCGTTGTCCTATCGGTAATTGGTGAATTGCTATGATTGGTTTAATTTTCTTGTGGTTATGTTGCTGTCCTTTGGTGCCCATCATATGAGCGCGCGTGTGGATCACACCATAGGGTTAGTTGTTTGTTGATAGGACTATGTATTGGAGGGCAAGAGTGACAGAAGCTTCAACCTAGCATAGAAATTGATGCATACGGGATTGAAGGGGGACCAATATATCTTAATGCTATGGTTGGGTTTTACCTTAATGAACGTTAGTAGTTGAGGATGCTTGCTAATAGTTCCAATCATAAGTGCATATAATTCCAAGTCAGGGATGACATGCTAGCAGTGGCCTCTCCCACATAAAAATTGCTATCGGTCTAGTAAAGTAATCAATTGCTTAGGGACAATTTCGCAACTCCTACCACCACTTTTCCACACTCGCTATACTAACTTTCTTGTGTCTTTATCTAAACAGCCCCTAATTTTTATTTACATGCTCTTTATATTCTTGCAAACCTATCCCACAACACCTACAAAGTACTTATAGTTTCATACTTGTTCTAGGTAAAGCGAACGCTAAGCGTGCGTAGAGTTGTATCGTTGGTCGATAGAACTTGAGGGAATATTTGTTCTAACTTTAGCTCCTCATTGGGTTCGACACTCTTACTTATCGAAAGAGGCTACAATTGTTCCCCTATACTTGTGGGTTATCAAGACCTTTTTCTAGCACCGTTGCCGGGGGGTCATAGTGTGGGGTGAATATTCTCGTGTGTGCTTGTTTGCTTTATCACTAAGTAATTTTTATATGCTGTTCTAAGTTGTTATCTATCTTTAGTTATGGATATGGAACACGAAATACCGTAAACATTAGGTGTACTTGCTACTCATGGAGATGGGGAACCTCCTAAAACCCTCGATGCTGGTTATGTGAAAAATATTATGTACTACTTTGATAATCCTGAGAAAACCCCATTCAATTATGTAATGGTAGACACGTTGGATCAACATGAATACTTTAGGGATTATCGCTTGACTCAAAAAGGGAAACTTATGGGATCAAATTCATATGTTGCATTAGTATGCTCGGGAACTATGCTTGAGATATGATTATACTTGTTGCTCTAGGATGAAGGTTCCACACCTTCCCTTTTCATGCAAATTTAATGATGATAAAACCTTGGGTTCTTATGCTAACGGTATATATGATTACTATGAGGTGGAACAAGTAGAAGAGTTCGTTGCTTTTATGGGTGCTTATGAAATTGAATCTTTGTTTAAAGAGTTTGAAGATTTTGATGATTCAGTTTATAGACCTAAAATTTTTGCTATTCTTAATATTGCTATGAGAATTATGAATTCAATTCCGATATTGATGATTTTATTGAGAGAGTCTCCGCTGTCCAAGAAGAGATTAATATTTTGCAGGAGTCTATGGAAGAAGAAATTGATGAAACTGTGAGCTCATTGGATGAAAAAGATGATGAGGAGATCGAAGAACAAAAGGAGGAAGAGTGGATTGATCACCCGCGACCACCTTCTAATGAGAGTAAATCATCAACTCATACATTGTTTAATTTCCCTTCGTGCTTACCGAAGGATGAACGCTATGATAATTATTATGATCCTGTTGATTCTTTTGAAATATCCCTTTTTGATGATGCTCGCTATGCTTGTGGCCAAGATGCCAATATGAATTATGCTTATAAACTTGCTATAGTTCCTTATGTTAAACATGAAATTGTTGCTATTGCACCCACACATGATAGTCCTATTATCTTTTTGAATTCTCCCGGCTACACTATATCGGAGAAGTTTGCCCTTATTAAGGATTATATTGATGGGTTGCGTTTTACTACTACACATGATGATTTTGATAGATATAATATGCATGTGCTTGCTGCTCCTACTTGCAATTATTACGAGAAAGGAACTACATCTCCGCCTCTTTACGTTTCCAACACGATAAAATTGCAAGAAACTATTTATACTATGCATTGGCCTTTACTTTGTGTGCATGAATTGTTCTTTTATGACATGCCGATGCATAGGAAGAGAGTTAGACTTCGTCATTACATGATATATGTTACTTTGTGCTCACTACTAAATTACAAATCATTGTTAATTAAAATTGGCTTTGATATACCTTGGGATCCAAATGGATCCATTACTTGAGCACTATATGCCTAGCTTAATGGCTTTAAAGAAAGTGCTACCAGGGAGACAACCCGGAAGTTTGAGAGATTCATTTATTTCTTTTGTGTGCTTTTATAAAGTTTAAAAATAAAAATAATGTGCTGAGGTTTGCCTTTAGGATGTTTTAGACTACTTGTTGGTTTGTGCGGTGCAGGACAGAAACTTTGGTTGTAGTGCGCGATTTTACATTTTTTACTGGAACGTCAAACGGTTATGAAACTTTTTGCACTGTCTTTATATACAATTTTTTTATTTCTATTAATTTTGGCAGAACTTTTGGAGTACCATAGGTATGGTGAATGTTTAGATTACTACAGAGTGTCCTGTTTAAGACAGATTCTGTTTTTAATGCATAGTTTGCTTGTTTTGATGAAACTATCGATTTATATAAGTGGATTAAGCCATGGAAAAGTTATATTACAATAGCTACAATGCAAAAACAAAATATGAATTGGTTTGCAATAGTACTAATAGTAGTGATTTCCTTTATTATACTAACGGATCTTACTGAGTTTTCTATTGAGTTTTGTGTGGATGAAGTGTTCGAAGATCGAGGATGTCTCGATATGAGGATAAGTAGGAGAGGCAAGAGCTCAAGCTTGGGGATGCCCAAGGCCCCCAAGTAAATATTCAAGGAGACTCAAGTATATAAGCTTGGGGATGCCCCGGAAGGCATCCCATCTTTCTTCAACAAGTATCGGTATGTTTTCGGATTCATTTCGTTCATGCGATATGTGCAAATCTTGGAGCGTCTTTTGAATTTAGTTTTCAATTTTCTTTTATGCACCGTCCTGGTATGAGATAGTCCTTGGTTGATTTGTAGAATGCTCTTTGCACTTCACTTATATCCTTTGAGTATGGCTTTATAGAATGCTTCATGTGCTTCACTTATATCATTCGAAGTTTGGATTGCCTGTTTCTCTTCACATAGAAAACCGCCATTTGTAGAATGCTCTTTTGCTTCACTTATACTTGTTAGATCGTGGGCATACCTTTTGTGGAAAGAATTAAACTCTCTTGCTTCACTTATATCTATTTAGAGAGATGACAGGAACTGGTCATTCACATGGTTAGTCATAAAATCCTACATAAAACTTGTAGATCATTGAATATGATATATGTTTGATTCCTTGCAATAGTTTTGTGATATAAAGATGGTGATATTAGAGTCATGCTAGTGGTTAGTTGTGGATTGTAGAAATACTTGTGTTGATGGTTGTGATTCCCGTAGCATGCACGTATGGTGAACCATTATGTAACGAAGTTGGAGCATGAGGTATTTATTGATTGTCTTCCTTATGAGTGGCGGTCGGGGACGAGCGATGGTCTTTTCCTACCAATCTATCCCCCTAGGAGCATGCGCGTAGTACTTTGTTTCAATGACTAATAGATTTTTGCAATAAGTATGTGAGTTCTTTATGACTAATGTTGAGTCCATGGATTATACGCACACTCACCCTTGCATCATTGCTAGCCTCTTCGGTACCGTGCATTGACCTTTCTCACCTCGAGAGTTGGTGCAAACTTCGTCGGTGCATCCAAACCCCGTGATACGATATGCTCTGTCACACATAAGCCTCCTTATATCTTCCTCAAAACAACCACCATACCTACCTATCATGGCATTTCCATAGCCATTCCGAGATATATTGCCATGCAACTTCCATCATCATCATATACATGACTTGAGCATTTATTGTCATACTGCTTCGCATGATCGTAAGATAGCTAGCATGATGTTTTCATGGCTTGTCCGTTTTTTGATGTCATTGCTACGCTAGATCATTGCACATCCCGGTACACCGCCGGAGGCATTCATATAGAGTCATATCTTTGTTCTAGTATCGAGTTGTAATATTGAGTGGTAAGTAAATAAAAGTGTGATGATCATCATTATTAGAGCATTTTCCCAGTGAGGAAAGGATGATGGAGACTATGATTCCCCCACAAGTCGGTATGAGACTCCGAACAAAAAAAAGAGAAAGGCCAAAAAAGAGAGAAGGCCAAAAAAATGAGAGAAAAAGAGAGAAGGGAAATGTTACTATCCTTTTACCACACTTGTGCTTCAGAGTAGCACCATGTTCTTCATATAGAGAGTCTCTTGAGTTATCACTTTCATGTACTAGTGGGAATTTTCATTATAGAACTTGGCTTGTATATTCCGATGATGGGCTTCCTCCAATGCCCGAGGTCTTCACGAGCAAGCAAGTTGGATGCACACCCACTCAGTTTCCAGTTTGAGCTTTCATACACTTATAGCTCTTAGTGCATCCGTTGCATGGCAATCCCTACTCCTCACATTGACATCAATTCATGGGCATCTCCATAGCCCGTTGATTAGCCGTGTTGATGTGAGACTTTCTCCTTTTTGCCTTCTCCACACAACCTCCACCATCATATTCTATTCCACCTATAGTGCTATGTCCATGGCTCATGCTCATGTATTGCATGAAGTTTAAAAGGTTTGAGAACGTCAAAAGTATGAAACAATTGCTTGGCTTGTCATCGGGGTTGTGCATGATTTGAATGCTTTGTGTGGTGAAGATGGAGCATAGCCAGACCAAATGATTTTGCAGGGTTAACTTTCTTGGCCATGTTATTTTGAAAAGACATGATTGCTTTATTATTATGCTTGAAGTATTATTGTCTTAATGTCAAATGATAGACTATTGCTTTGAATCACTCGTGTCTTAATATTCATGCCATGATTAGATTATGTGATCAAGATTATGCTAGGTAGCATTACACATCAAAAATTATCTTTTTTATCATTTACCTACTCAAGGACGAGAAGGAATTAAGCTTGGGGATGCTGATACGTCTCCGTTATATCTATAATTTTTTATTGTTCCATGCCAATATTCTACAACTTTCATATACTTTTGGCAACTTTTTATACTATTTTTAGGACTAACATGTGGATCTAGTGCCTAGTGCCAGTTCCTGTTTGTTGCATGGCTTTTGTTTCGTAGAAAATCCATATCAAACGGAGTCCAAACGGAATAAAAACTGACGGAGATTTTTTTGGAATATATCTGATTTTTGGGAAGTGGAATCAACGCGAGACGATGCCCGAGGGGGCCACGAGGCAGGGGGCGCGCCCCTGACCCTCGTGGACACCCCGTAAGGCGGTTGTTTCCCTTCTTTCGCCGCAAGAAAGCTAATATCCGGATAAAAATCGTGTTCAAATTTCAAACCAATCGGAGTTACGGATCTCCGGTTATAAAAGAAACGGTGAAAGGGCAGAATCCAGAACACAGAAACAGAGAGAGACAAAGAGACAGATCCAATCTCGGAGGGGCTCTCGCCCCTCCCACGCCATGGAGACCAAGGAACATAGGGAGAACCCTTCTCCCACCTAGGGATAAGGCCAAGGAAGAAGGATAAGGAGGGGGACTCTCTCCCCTCGCTTCCGGTGGCGCCGGAACGCCGCCGGGGCCATCATCGTCACCGCAATCTACACCAACACCTCTGTCATCTTCACCAACATCTTCATCACCTTCCCCATCTATCTACAGCGGTCCACTCTCCCGCAACCCGCTGTACCCTCTACTTGAACATGGTGCTTTATGCTTCATATTATTATCCAATGATGTGTTGCCATCCTATGATATCTGAGTAGATTTCCGTTGTCCTATCGGTAATTGGTGAATTGCTATGATTGGTTTAATTTTCTTGTGGTTACGTTGATGTCCTTTGGTGCCCATCATATGAGCGCGCGCGTGGATCACACCATAGGGTTAGTTGTATGTTGATAGGACTATGTATTGGAGGGCAAGAGTGACAGAAGCTTCAACCTAACATAGAAATTGATGCATACATGATTGAAGGAGGACCAATATATCTTAATGCTATGGTTGGGTTTTACCTTAATGAACGTTAGTAGTTGCGGATGCTTGCTAATAGTTCCGATCATAAGTGCATAGAATTCCAAGTCAGGGATGACATGCTAGCAGTGGCCTCTCCCACATAAAACTTCCTATCGGTCTAGTAAAGTAATCGATTGCTTAGGGACAATTTCGCAACTCCTACCACCACTTTTACACACTTGCTATACTAACTTTATTGTGTCTTTATCTAAACAGCCCCTAAATTTTCTTTACGTGCTCTTTATATTCTTGCAAACCTATCCCACAACACTGATACGTCTCCAACGTATCTATAATTTTTTATTGTTCCATGCTAGATTATATTCTATTTTGGATGTTTAATGGGCTTTATTATACACTTTTATATTATTTTTGGGACTAACCTATTAACCGGAGGCCCAACCCAAATTGCTGTTTTTTTGCCTATTTTAGAGTTTCGCAGAAAAAGAATATCAAACGGAGTCCAAACGGAATGAAACCTTCGGGAACGTGATTTTCGGAACAAACGTGATCCAGAGGATTTGGAGTCCAAGTAAAGAAAGCAACAAGGAGAGCACGAGGCAGGGGGTGCGCCTACCCCCCTGGGCGCGCCCTCCACCCTCTTGGGGCCCACGTTGCTCCATCGACATACTTCTTCCTCCTACATATACCTACGTACCCCCAAACCATCAGAGGCATCCACGAAAACCTAATTCCACCGCCGCAACCTTCTGTACCAGTGAGATCCCATCTTGGGGCCTTTTCCGGTGCTCCGCCGGAGGGGGCATTGATCACGGAGGACTTCTACATCAACACCATAGCCTCTCCGATGATGTGTGAATAGTTTACCTCAGACCTTCGGGTCCATAGTTATTAGCTAGATGCCTTCTTCTCTCTCTTTGGATCTCAATACAAAGTTCTCCACAATCCTCGTGGAGATCTATTCGATGTAATCTTCTTTTGCGGTGTGTTTGTCGGGACCGATGAATTGTGGGTTTATGATCAAGTTTATCTATGAACAATATTTGAATCTTCTCTGAATTCTTTTATGTATGATTAGTTATCTTTGCAAGTCTCTTCGAATTATCCGTTTGGTTTGGCCTACTAGATTGATCTTTCTTGCAATTGGAGAAGTGCTTAGCTTTGGGTTCAATCTTGCGGTGTCCTTTCCCAGTGACAGCAGGGGTAGCAAGGCACGTATCGTATTGTTGCCATCGAGGATAACAAGATGGGGTTTATATCATATTGCATGAGTTTATCCCTCTACATCATGTCATCTTGCTTAAAGCATTACTCCGTTCTTATGAACTTAATACTCTAGATGCATGCTGGATAGCAGTCGATGTGTGGAGTAATAGTAGTAGATGCATGCAGGAGTCGGTCTACTTGTCACGGACGTGATGCCTATATGCATGATCATACCTAGATATTCTCATAACTATGCTCAATTCTATCAATTGCTCGATAGTAATTTGTTCACCCACCGTAATACTTATGCTCTTGAGAGAAGCCACTAGTGAAACCTATGGCCCCCGGGTCTATTTTCCATCATATTAATCTTACAACACTTAGCTATTTATATTTTCGTTTTATTTTACTTTGCATCTTTATTTCTCCTTATTATAAAAATACCAAAAATGTTATCTTATCATATCTATCACATCTCACTCTCGTAAGTGACTGTGAAGGGATTGACAACCCCTTTATCGTGTTGGTTGAGAGGTTCTTATTTGTTTTTGTAGGTGTGTGGGACTCGAGTGTGGTCTCCTACTGGATTGATACCTTGGTTCTCAAAAACTGAGGGAAATACTTACGCTACTTTACCGCTTCACCCTTTCCTCTTCAAGGGAAAACCAACGCAGTGCTCAAGAGGTAGCAAGAAGGATTTCTGGCGCCGTTGCCGGGGAGTCTACGCACAAGTCAAGACATACCAAGTACCCATCACAAACCCTTATCCCTCGCATTACATTATTTGCCATTTGCGTCTCGTTTTCCTCTCCCCCACTTCACCCTTGCCATTTTATTCGCCCCTCTTTCATTCGTTTTTTTCGTTTGCTTGTGTTGCCATGTGCCTTCTATGTGCTTGCATCTTCGCTTGCTAAAAATCTATTGTTATGGATCCTCATCCACTTGCTAATCTCTTTAAGAGATCCAATTATGATGAACCTATTGCTAATTAGTTGAGTGCACTAGATTATCTTTATGAGGTTTTGCTTGAAATTCGTGAATCTGAAAATTGTGATGAAGTACTTTATGAAGCGATTCATGATAGATCTTTGAATAAAAATCATGGTTGCAATGATTTTATTATAAATTCTATTGATGTAAATTGTGCTAATAATATGCAAAACCCTAAGCTTGGGGATGCTAGTTCTGCTATGTCCTCTACTTGTTGCAATGATCATGATTGGGGTGATTCTTCTTATGATCTTGAAAATTTATTTCAGCCCCATGATGAATATGAGATTTATAATAATGTTTGCAATAATATTGAAAGTGGGTTTGGAAGAGTGTCAACTTTAGACCCCACATATTTGGATAATGTTCAATCTTATGAAGTTTTTTGATAAAAGTGGGTTTGGAGAGGTCATGACTTTAGTTAATGTTAATCCCACTATTTTGGAAGAGTGTCAACTTTGCATACATGTGGATCGTGTTAAGAATATGTTTTGTGATAGCTATATTGTTGAATTTTCTTATGATCCTACATGTAATTATTATGAAATAGGAAAATATGGTTGTAGAAATTTTTATGTTACTAAATTACCTCTCTTTATGTTGAGATTGCTATTGTTTCTTTCCGCTTCTTTGCATATGCTAGTTTTTGCTTGCCTGGATAATTTGTTTGCCTATAAGATGCCTATGCATAGGAAGTATGTTATACTTAGATGTGTTTGTCACGTATTTTATGATGCTCTCTTTGTGCTTCAATTCTTGTCTTTCATGTGAGCATCATCGAAATTATCAATGCCTAGCTAGGGGCGTTAAACGATAGCACTTGTTGGGAGGCAACCCAATTTTATTTTTAGTTTTTTTTTGCTTTTTGATTCTGTTTAGGAATAAATATTAGATCTAGCCTCTGGTTAGATTTGTTTTTATGTTTTAATTAGTGTTTGTGCCAAGTTAAACCTATATGATCTTCTTGGATGATAGTTATTTGATCTTGCTGAAAATTCCAGAAACTTTCTGGTCACGAAAACAATTGTTAAAAATCACCAGAACATGATAAAATACCGATTCCAATTGCAGCAGATCAATAAACAAATTTCCTAGGTCGTCCTATTTGGTAGATTTTTCTGAGTTCCAGAAGTTTGCGTTAGTTACAGATTACTACACAGTTCTGTTTTTCATTCTGTTTTTCGTGTGTTGTTTGCTTATTTTGATGAATCTATGGCCAGTAAAAGAGTTTATAAACCATATATAAGTTGTAATACAATAGGTTTAACACCAATATAAATAAACAATGAGTTCAATACAGTACCTTGAAGTGGTGTTTTGTTTTCTTTAACTAACGGAGCTCACGAGATTTTTTGCTAAGTGTTGTGTTGTGAAGTTTTCAAGTTTTGGGTAAAAGATTTGATGGATTATGGAACAAGGAGTGGCAAGAGCCTAAGATTTGGGATGCCCATGGCACCCGAAGATAATCTAAGGACACCAAAAAGCCAAAGCTTGGGGATGCCCCGGAAGGCACCTCCTCCTTCGTCTACTTCCATCGGTAACTTTACTTGGAGCTATATTTTTATTCACCACATGATATGTGTTTTGCTTGGAGAATCTTGTATGATTTGAGTCTTTGCTTTTTAGTTTACCACAATCATCCTTGATGTACACACCTCTTGAGAGAGACACACATAAATTAGAATTTATTAGAACACTCTATGTGCTTCACTTATATTTTTTGAGCTATATAGTTTTGCTCTAGTGCTTCAATTATATCTTTTAGAGCACGACGGTGGATTTGTTTTATAGAAACTATTGATCTCTCAAGCTTCACTTATATTATTTTGAGAGTCTTAAAACAGCATGGCAATTTGCTTTAATTATAATATCATGACAAATTTGATGCTTGATAATTGTTTTGAGATATAAAGGTGGTAATATAATAGTTGTGCTAGTTGAGTAATTGTGAAATTGAGAAATACTTGTGTTGGAGTTCGTGATTCCCGTAGCATGCACGTATGGTGAACCGTTATGTAACGAAGTCGGAGCATGAGGTATTTATTGATTGTCATCCTTTGTGTGGCGGTCGGATCGCACGATGGTTAACTTCTACCAACCCTTCCCCTAGGAGCATGCGTAGTAGTACTTTGCTTCGAGGGCTAATAAATTTTTGCAATAAGTATATGAGTTCTTTATGACTAATGTGAGTCCATGGATTATACACACACTTACCTTTCCGCAATTTTCTAGCCTCTTCGGTACCGTGCATTGCCCTTTCTCACCTTGAGAGTTGGTGCAAACTTCGCCGGTGCATCCAAACCCCGTGATATGATACTCGCTATCACACATAAACCTCCTTATACCTTCCTCAAAAGAGCCACCATACCTACCTATTATGGCATTTCCATAGCCATTCCGAGATATATTGCCATGCAACTTTCCACCGTTTCGTTTATCATGACACGCTCCATCATTGTCATATTGCTTTGCATGATCATGTAGTTGAGATCGTATTCGTGGCAAAGCCACCGTTCATAATTCTTTCATACTCGTTGCTCTTGATTCATTGCATATCCCGGTACACCGCTAGAGGCATTCACATAGAGTCATATCTTGTTCTAAGTATCGAGTTGTAATTCATGAGTTGTAAGTAAATAAAAGTGTGATGATCATCATTATCAGAGCATTGTCCCAAGAGAGGAAAGGATGATGGAGACTATGATTCCCCCACAAGTCGGGATGAGACTCCAGACTAAAAAGAAGAGGCCATGAAAAAAGGAAAAGGCCCAAAAAGAAAAAAATGAGAGAAAAAGAGAGAAGGGACAATGTTACTATCCTTTTACCACAGTTGTGCTTCAAAGTAGCACCGTGATCTTCATGATAGAGAGTCTCTCATTTTGTCACTTTCATATACTAGTGGGAAATTTCATTATAGAACTTGGCTTGTATATTCCAATGATGGGCTTCCTGAAATGCCCGAGGTCTTCGTGAGCAAGCAAGTTGGATGCACACCCACTTAGTTTCTTTTCTTTGAGCTTTCATACACTTATAGCTCTAGTGGATCTGTTGCATGGCAATCCCTACTCCTTGCATTGACATCAATTGATGGGCATCTCCATAGCCCGATGATTAGCCTCGTCGATGTGAGACTTTCTCCCTTTTTGTCTTCCCACATAACCCCTATCATTATACCTTATTCCACCATAGTGCTATATCCATGGCTTGCACTCATGTATTGCGTAGAAGTTGAAAAGGCTGAAGTGCGTTAAAAAGTATGAACCAATTACTTGGCTAAAACCGGGGTTGTCTATGATATGAATATTTTGTGTGGGGAAGATGGAGCATAGCCAGACTATATGATTTTGTAGGGATAACTTGCTTTAGCTATGTTATTTTGATAAGACATAATTGCTTGGTTAGCATGTTTGAAGTATTATTGTTTTTATGTCAAACTTTTATCTTGAATCATATTAAATCTGAACATTCGTGCCACAATAAGAAGAATTACATTGAAATTATGCTACGTAGCATTCCACATCAAAAATTCTGTTTTTATCATTTACCTACTTGAGGACGAGCAGGAATTAAGGTTGGGGATGCTTGATACGTCTCCAACGTATCTATAATTTTTTATTGTTCCATGCTATATTATATTATGTTTTGGATGTTTAATGGGCTTTATTATACACTTTTATATTATTTTTGGCACTAACCTATAAACCGTACCCCAGCCCAAATTGTTGTGCTTTTGCCTATTTCAGAGTTTCGCAGAAAAAGAATATCAAACGGAGTCCAAACGGAATGAAACCTTCGGGAACGTCATTTTCGGAACAAACGTGATCTAGAGGACTTGGAGTCCACGTAAAGAAAGAAACGAGGAGAGCACGAGGCAGGGGCGCGTCCTCCACCCTCGTGGGGCCCATGTTGCTCCACCGACGTACTTCTTCCTCCTATATATACCTACGTACCCCCAAACCATCAGAGGCATCCACGAAAACCTAATTCCACCACCGCAACCTTCTGTACCCGTGAGATCCCATCTTGGGGACTTTTCTGGCGCTCCGCCGGAGGGGGCATTGATCATGGAGGGCTTCTACATCAACACCATAGCCTCTCCGATGATGTGTGAATAGTTTACCTCAGACCTTCGGGTCCATAGTTATTAGCTAGATGCCTTGTTCTCTCTCTTTGGATCTCAGTACAAAGTTCTCCATGATCCTCATGGAGATCTATTCAATGTAATCTTCTTTTGCGGTGTGTTTGTCGGGACCGATGAATTGTGGGTTTATGATCAAGTTTATCTATGAACAATATTTGAATCTTCTCTGAATTATTTTATGTATTATTGATTATCTTTGCAAGTCTCTTTGAATTATCAGTTTGGTTTGGCCTACTAGATTGATCTTTCTTGCAATGGGAGAAGTGCTTAGCTTTGGGTTCAATCTTGCGGTGTCCTTTCCCAGTGAAAGCAGGGGCAGCAAGGCACGTATTGTATTGTTGCCATCGAGGATAACAGGATATATCATATTGCATGAGTTTATCCCTCTACATCATGTCATTTTGCTTAAAGCGTTACTCCGTTCTTATGAACTTAATACTCTAGATGCATGCTGGACAACGGTCGATGTGTGGAGTAATAGTAGTAGATGTAGGCAGGAGTCGGTCTACTTGTCACGGACGTGATGCATATATACATGATCATACCTAGATATTCTCATAACTATGTTCAATTCTATCAATTGATCGACAGTAATTTGTTCACCCGCCATAATACTTATGCTCTTGAGAGAAGCCACTAGTGAAACCTATGGCCCCCGGGTCTATTTTCCATCATATTAATCTTCCAACACTTAGCTTTTTCTATTGCTGTTTTATTTTACTTTGCATCTTTATTTCTCTTTATTATAAAAATACCAAAAATATTATCTTATTATACCTATCAGATCTCACTCTCGTAAGTGACCTTGAAGGGACTGACAACCCCTTTATCACGTTGGTTACGAGGTTCTTATTTTTTTGTGTAGGTGCGTGGGACTCGAGCATGGTCTCCTACTGGATTGATACCTTGGTTCTCAAAAACTGAGGGAAATACTTACGCTACTTTACTGCATCACCCTTTCCTCTTCAAGGGAAAACCAACGCAGTGCTCAAGAGGTAGCAAACACCTACAAAGTACTTCTAGTTTCATACTTGTTCTAGGTAAAGCGAACGTTAAGCGTGCGTAGAGTTGTATCGGTGGTCGATAGAACTTGAGGGAATATTTGTTCTACCTTTAGCTCCTCATTGGGTTCGACACTCTTACTTATCGAAAGAGGCTACAATTGATCCCCTATACTTGTGGGTTATCAGTACTCACAGTTGCTTTGCTACCTCTTTTCCCCTATACCAGATTGCTGCGATCCGATGACGAAGTCCAGGAGCCAGATTCCACCACCACCGATGACTACTACTAACCCGAGGGTGCCTACTACTACGTGGAGGCCGCCGCAGACCTGGAGTAGTTAGGAGGCTCCGAGGAAAGGGGCCTTGCCTTTTCGATCATTGTCGCTTTTGTGCTAGCCTTCTTAAACCAAATTTTTTTAACTTATGCCTGTACTCAAATATTGTTGCTTCCGCTGACTCTTTTGTATTCGAGCTGATGTATTTGAGCCCGCGAGGCCCTTGGCTTGTAATATAAAGCTTGTACGACTTATTTTGTGTCTAGAGTTGTGTTGGGATATCTTCCCGTGAGTCCCTGATCTTGATCATACACATTTGCGTATATGATTAGTGTACGATTGAATCGGGGGCGTCACATTGTTGCTTTGTCGTGTCCTCGTTGCCCTTATGATCTCCTCCCAAAGCTTCTAGAGTCTCTCTTGTCTAGATTTTTTTTCAACAAGTTTCGTAGCATTTGGACTCCGTTCAGCACTGATTTGCGGGAAAACCAAAAACATGCAAAAACAATAATTGGCATTGGGTTAATAGGTTAGTCGCAGAAAATGATATATAATTGCATATAAAATGGAACAATAAAAAATTATAGATACGTTGGAGACGTGTCACCTTGTCAAGTATCTCAAACTCTTCCTTGAGTCTTGCATGGCCAACCCCAAGTTCAACCTTTTCGGATTTAAGCACACGAGCAAGAACAAGATCATGATCTTTCCTTAATTTAGCAAGATCAATGGTTTGTGAATCCTCAAGAGCCAAACAAAGACCTCACTCTTCCTTAAGAGAAATGTAAAGATCCTCTATCTCATCGGCATAGTCACGACTATGCCCTTCCATCTTAGTCATGGTTTCTTCATGAGACTCAATGATATCATTGGCCTCACCTAGTTGTTCCAAGAGAGAAACAAAGTGCTTCTTGGTCTCACATTTAAGCTTATACAAAAACTTTTCAAACTCATTCTCATCCACCTTTACATCCTCATGTTCATCTACAGAATCCAACAATGAAGGATTAGTAGTGATGAAAGTTTTGATGTTGGAGGTTACCTTGTTAATGCATTTTCCTATTAGGCACTTGGGGATGAGGTTCTCGTTGGGGGCATCGGAGAGAGACACCGAGGTTGGAGAAGAAGTGACAATGGCCACAAAGGCCGTTGCTGTCCATTCACCGCTTGCATTATCATCATCGTCATAATCGGAGATGTACTCTTCATGCGCCACCAACCCCTTTTGTGGCACCTTCTTCCTCAAGTTGTTTTTGTTGGGGAAGGACTTGGCCTTGTCTTTCCAAATGAGCTTGCCACCATTGTCTTCCCTCTTCTCGTAGGGGCAATCCACCATAAAGTGACTCACATTGCCACAATTTTAGCACGTTCTTACATGTTGCTTCACCTTGGAGCCACTTGAGTTGTTCTTGGAGAAGTTTTGGGCCTTGGGTTTCTCTTGTTGCCCCAAAATTGCCTTGACGCAAGAGCCATGTGCTCGTGGTAAGCATATTTGGTATCATCGGGGAAGCTCTCTTCTTCTTCCTCTTACTCTTCTTCTGGAATAGCCTTGGCCTTCAAAGCAAGGTTGGGCTTCTTTGATTGTTGAGCTCGTGCAAGAGCATTGTCAGTGGTCTTGTTCAAGATATTCATAGAAATGAACTCATCCAACACATCACTTGAGGAAAAGGTGTAAAAGTTCGGTCTTTGACGAATCACGGTGGACATGGCCTTGTTGTGAGGCATGATGGCCTTGACGAACTTGCACTTGATCCAACTATCATCCGTATCCTTGCTCCCATGATCTCGGAGTGAGACCACGAGAGTGGTCAACCTCTGGTAAAGCTCGCGAGGATCTTCATCATCATTCATCAAAAACTCATAGGCCTCATCAAGCACAACTTCAAAGTGGGAGCGTTGAATGCTCGAGCTTCCCTTGTACAAAGAGATAATTTGTTCCCAAACATCTTTTGCAAGAGTGAATGGCCGCAAGTGAGCTAGATCTTCGGGAGGTATTGCGTCTTGAAGAATGAACAATGCGGAGTGATTGTATTGATTGTCCACTTATTATTGTGCAGTGAAGTTGTTTGGATGATGCGGGTAGAAGCCTTGTTCAGTGATTCTCTAAAGATGTATTGAGTTGTGATTCAAATGAGACTTGATATGAAACACCCAAGGAAAATCATTTAACACAATCTTAGGAGGGGGACCAAGATGGCTGATATGAGGTGCATGGACCGGACCTCCATAGGCCGGAGGAGGAGCAACCGCGACATGGATGCCCGTCCCATTCTTTTCTTGAGGCAAAGGATTCTTATCACTACTAGCCCCCAAGTTACTGGAGTTGGCATCCGACTCTGTGGTAGTGGGTTTAACCACTTGAAGCGGATCAGTAGAAAGTTTTAGTCCCTCAAGGAAATCTTTAAAGAAGAATTTGACCTCGGTCGTCATAGAGGTCCTAATTGAGGAAATGGCTTCACTTAGGTCCTCTTGAGTGACCATGGCCACCGCCTCGGCCGCGGGTAGTTCATCTGCACTTGCCCCATCGTCAACCATACTATTTAGGCGGTTAAGCCCTTAAAAAGAGACGAGGCTCTGATATCAATTGAAAGGGTCGATATGGTTGACTAGAGGGGGGAGGGGGTGAATAGGCAACTACCAATTTTTAGCTTCTCTAGATAAGCAACTAGGTGAACAACCTATATGATGCTAACAACAAGACAAGCAAGCAAGAAAAGGATACACCACAATACAATTGTCGGTGTCAAAACCGGCGGATCTTGGGTAGGGGGTCCCGAACTGTGCGTCAAGGTCGGATGGTAACATGAGACAAGGGACACGATGTTTACCCAGGTTCGGGCCCTCTCGATGGAGGTAAAACCCTACTCCTGCTTGATTAATATTGATGATATGGGTAGTACATGAGTAGATCTACCACGAGATCAAGGAGGCTAAACCCTAGAAGCTAGCCTATGGTATGATTGTATATGATGATGGTTCTCTCCTACGGACCACAACCCTCCAGTTTATATAGACATCGGATAGGTTTAGGGTTACACGGAGTCGGTTACAATGGTAGGAGATCTTGAGTATCCGCACCGCCTAGCTTGCCCTCCACGCCAAGGAAAGTTCCTTCCGGACACGAGACGAAGTCTTCAATCTTGTATCTTCATGGTCCTGGAGTCCGGCGAAGGTATAGTCCGGCTATCCGAACACCCCCTAATCCAGGACTCCCTCAGTAGCCCCTGAACCAGGCTTCAATGACGACGAGTCCGGCGCGCAGATTGTCTTCACCATTGCAAGGCGGGTTCCTCCTCCAAGTCCTTCATAGAAGATTTTAAACACCAAAAATAGTGTTCGGCTCTGCAAAATAAGTTTCCACATATTGCCATAGAGAGAATAATATTAACACAAATCAAATCTGTTGACGTATTCTGCAGTGCGTCATAACACTGCAGCCAAGCTCTTTATACAAATTGTTTTCACTTTTCCACCTCAGCGCGTTTAGCGAGGCGGTTTCCTTGGCACGTCTTGTCAAAGCAGAGATCGTGTGCCCCTTTTAACGGGATTCTCATCAATACGAACGTGGGTAACCCAACCGTGCCATTTACCACGGCGCTTGGGAGGCAAGCGAGTTTTATTAGGTAGGTGGGGACGCATAACCGCATCCGCCCACATAAGGGGATAAGAATCCACCTTTTCACCTACGCCTTCTTCCTCCTTTGCCAATCCATCTCTCGCGCACTCAAGCTCCAGCGCCCAAGCCCGCTCTCCCCACCTCAACCTTCTCCAGCAATGTCCAGAGCGGGAGGCAAGTGGATGGTTTCCTCCGTTACAGAGGTTCAAGTAAAAAAGCTAAGTAAAGCCGGATACCTGTCCAAGGACATCCCGCACCGGCTTCCTGAGAAGGGGAAGCTTCTCCCCACCCCAAGGCCCCATGAGAGGGTAGTTTTCCTTCCCCACTTCCTCCGCGGACTGGGTTTTCCACTTCACCCATTCGTCCGGGGACTCATGTTCTACTATGGCCTAGATTTCCACGATCTGGCCCCGAACTTCATCCTCAACATCTCGGCGTTTATCGTCGTGTGTGAGGCCTTCCTCCGCATCTGCCCCCATTTCGGCCTTTGGCTCAAGACTTTCAACGTCAAGCCCAAGGTGGTGCGCGGCAGCCAAGCGGAGTGCGGAGGTGCTATGGCTGGCAAGATAGCCAATGTCCTCTGGTTCGAGGGCTCCTTTGTGGAGACCCTAAAGGGGTGGCAAGCCAGGTGGTTTTACATCACCGAGCCACGCGATCCGGAATGGGTTGCAGCCCCCGAGTTCAGATCCGGACCCCCCACGCGGCTCATGTCCTGGAAAGAGACTGACCTGTCGTGGGGCAACGAGGAAGAGGTGACCGGACTGAAGACCTGCATCCAGTCCCTGATAGACAAGCCAATCTGGCTGGTCAATATAGTCCGGGTCATGCTCGTTCGTCTGATCCTCCCGTGCCAACAACGGGATTTCAATTTGTGGGAGTTCGACCCGGCGCATCACCGAACCCTCAACAGGCTCTTCGACACGTCGTATGAAGACGTCTGGAAGGTGCTAATCAAAGGCGCCGGGGCTCCCGCATCTGCTTCCGAGGACCGCGGATACAGCACGCAGCGTCACGCTAGCGAGGTAAGCTATCTATGCCTTTGATAGGATTATTAAGCTCTTTTTCATAGATTAACTCTATGCGGGATCTAAACTCCCTTACCTTTGACAGGCTTGGCAGGCGATATCCGGACCAATTAACTGTCCGGCTCCCCTGCCCGAAGACCCAGCCCCGGCTCTCCTAGTGAAGCTGCTGACTCCGGCACCTTACGTGGTGCCGGAGAAGAAGGTCAAGAAGAAGAAGACCACTGGGACTCGAAAGAGTGCCCGTAACTTGGTGGTGTCGGACTCGTCGTCTGACGAGTCCGAGGCGCCCTCCTTTGTTGAAAACAAGGAGGAGGAAGAAGAAAGCTCTCCCCCCCAGTGGGGGGAGAAAAGAAGAAGAAGGCCGCCCCATCGGGGGAGGACGAGGGGTCTAGGAAAAGGAAGACCCCTCCGCCGGACTGCTCCCACGACGCCGAAAAGAGCGGAGAGGAGTGGCCGGACAGGGCCAAGCGTCCGGCGAAATCATAAGTATTCGTATACCAGAGTGACTCATGATATTCCTTTAATGCGCAGCTTTCCCTAATGTCGAATGTGATTTATGCAGCCCGCCCCGGGCCGAACTCGACGATTCGTCGAGCGGCTCCCTGGATACGTCGGACGTGAACTCAGTTCCGCCCGCTGTCGCCCCCCGCACTGTAGACGACGCCGAAGTGGCGTCACAACAAGCTCCGAGGCAGGAGGAGGTGGTCCTGGAGGAGCCGCAAGGCGACCTCCTGGACCCCAGGAATAAAGGGGAGAAGACCCCCCCAGGGCTCCGAGTCCGGCTTTGTGCCGGACGCCGCGTCGGACTCTTGAACAGTTCCGGTTCACGGTAGGCAAACTCCTTCCAAGAGGAGCAAGCCTTCTGAGCCGGCGGCCTCCGTCCAACCGGAGGTGCCGGACAATCTGCTGGAGGTGCTTGACGGCGCCTCCATCGACGAGGAACACCGTACTATTATGAGTACGGTGATCCGAAGGGTTCAGTCCGCCAAGAGAGGACTGGTTGAAGCTTGCGCTAGCCTTCTGACAGGCTTCGAGGTAAGTAGAAATATGTCAAAATATGACCGCATAGACAGTAGCCCCTGATGCTCTATTCGACGTTCGAAAAGAAAAGCCGAATAGAGGATCTATTAATTTCCGCAGGAGTCTAACAATAAAGAGTCAATATGCGTATGCAGGCTTCGCTGCTATCCACCGCCGCACTGACTGCGCAGGTGGAAGTCCTAAAAAAGGACCTCGGGCGGACCGAGCAAGAGCTCGGCCTTACCAGACGGCAGCTCGAGGAGAAAGAAGGTAAGAAATACCCTACAAAGAAAAAAGGTGCCTATAGAGAGGCGTGATTGCAAAGAATAACAGGATCATACTGCTTATTATAGGGGCCACAACTGAGGTGGCGACCCTCAAGCAGGCGCTATCTGAGGCCGGAAAGAAAACGGCCGAGGAGCGCACCGAGCGAGAGAGACTTGGGGCTCAGGTTGGCGAGGTGCAGCAAGAGCTGCAGGCTCTCATAAAAAAACATGAGAGCTTGGAGGTTGAGTCAAAGGCCCAAGCATCCGAGCTCGCGTTGGCCCTTGAGACCGCCAAGGGTGCCAAGGCCGAAGCCCAAAAGACCCTCCAAGAGTTGGAGGAGATGAAAAAGATAGCAGCGGGTAAGGCATTCTTAATGCAAAGTAGGAATATAAAAGTAAACTACTTGTCACTTACCCAAATCCGGAGTTCTCCAGGGGCGTTCGCAGATCTTCCCCGCAGCGTATCCGCCGCCGTCGCATTCTACCGAGCTGAAGAGGGCAGCTCGACGGAGAGTGTGTTCTGGTCTCAGTATTCTGAGGCCGGACACCCTGTGCCTTTGAGCGATCAGCTGAAACAGCTGGTCGAGCTCCACAAGGCGGACGAACAAGCCATGAAGGGCTTCCTAGTTCGGCTGTGGCCCGGAGAGGCCCTGCCTGAGAGCTACTTCGGGCTGGTGCGGCGGCTAGTGGAGGCCTGTCCACGGCTTGAGGTCATCAAGCGTTCCGCCTGCATCGAAGGTGGCCGGAGGGCCCTTGCCCGTGCAAAGGTGCACTGGGGTAAGCTTGACAGAGAGAAGCTGGTGAAGGACGGGCCGCCGCAGGGGAAGGAGCATCGCAAGCCCAAGACCTACTACAAGGATGTTCTTGTCGGTGCCCGCCTTATTGCAGATGAATGTACTAGAGATGTAATATTTGAATGAACTTGCTCGTGTTTATCCTGTGCGCTGAAAACTTGTTCATATGCACTAAGCAATGCTTATGGAATTTAAAATATTATTTTCTGTGCGGCCGTTTATCAAAAATTGAGAGATGGCCAGTCGTCGGCTTCTGCCCCCATGCCGCTAGTGCTAGGGTGTTCGGGATAAACCTGAGCGCTCTTTTTCACTTAGTTGGGTCCTTCGACGTAGGCGCTCAGCACAATGAACCAGGCAATCGGACTATAATGCTTGAACACTCTCACTTAGCCATAGAACTTTATAATTTTAAATTTCGGCGAAGCCCCTAGTTCGGAAGACCGAATTCAGGGCGCTATCCACGCCTTTGGTCAGACAGAGCCAGCTCCTCGCTCGAAGCGGTATAAGTCTTTAAGGACTCGAAAAACCTCTCAAACAGCGACCGGTATCTCGCCTTATCAGGACAGTCAGTTTTAGCTTTCTCCACTGAGGTGCTTAACCCAGCTGAACCGGGGCACAATCGCAGTGGTTCTCTAGTGCTACCTTAGCGGATATAGCGGAACGTAAGGCACCAAAACATAGGAGCCGGGCAAACCCCACTATTGACCCAAATCATGATTCGGAGACGATGCATATAGTGCTATAAGTCGGGGTGCCGCACTTGTGAAAGTGTACAGACTTCTCACACCAGATCGAAGGGTAATGAAGCCCCTGGCGTGTTTGCCGTACCATGGTGTACGGGTGCGATCATGTTATTTAATAAACATATATAAAAAGAGAATAATGCAAAAAATAGGCAAAAAGTTGTGCATTGTTTATAAAGAGGCTATTTATTAAAGTCGACCGATACAAGTAGTGCGATAAGCAAAAAGATATTAGACTATTTAACATGTCCTGACCAGGGGCAGGCCGCGGAATTGTGTTCGAAACAGATATACCGCTCGTAATAGAGACCACCTGAGAGTTCCATAATGCGGCGTAGCTTTGTCTGCTTCCCTGGATCTTGCATCGTTTGTGCGGCAGCCGAATCTAGCGACCCGACCTCAGATGGTCAAGTCTGTGTGTTCCGGTGTCATCCCTGGATCAGTAATGCTGACACCACACAGTACTTCGAAGGATTTATAGTAGAGTAGCAATCACACACTTATTACATCGGTGTCTCAAAGAGAACTTATTACAATAAATATGGCTTAAGGCCATCTAATATCGATAACAGCGGATGACTTGGAAGATAAGTGAGTCCATCATCTCCATCGGCATCACTGAGTATAGAACCACGACCTAAAGGCACCTTACTCATCGTCTGAAAAGTCTGCAACATGAAACATTGCAGCCCGAAAACGGGTCAGCACATAGAATATGCTGGCAAAGTAACGCATAGAGAATAATGAATGAATAAGCCTATACTACATGCATATATGGCTGGTGGAAAAGCTCTATGGTTACGGTTTTGCATAAAGCCAGTTTTTCCCTACTGCAAAGGAATAAATTTATTTAACTATCATGGTGGTTGTTAAACATCGAGAATGGTTGACAGCATTCCGATCCCAATTAAAAACTAATCATTAATCATCCCAACAACATTAATTAGAAGTAACATGATGAGATTCACATGATATTCAAGAACTAGATACTCAAGATGTCCATAATCGGGGACTAAGGATGGCAATTTTATCCATGGACATGGATATCCATGGATGTCCGACCCGAATGGATAGGGTTTGGATATGCTTTTCTGTCCATGGGCAGCACCCAAACCCGACCCGATTCCTCGTGGGTAGGGCATGGATATAATCTTGTACCCGTGGGTATATCCAAACCCGACCCGATAGTATGACTTAATGGGCAAAATAGGCTATCCCTACCCCACAGTTACATGTCCCAATGCAATTTTACACTTTTTTTTATCCAAAACACGCAAAAGAAATTACACAATCCCCGTCATAACTTTTATTAGTTGACATTTAGTACCCTTTGTAACATACCCCAACGCCTTTCCTTATTTTTATCTCCTTGTTAACTGACTCGCCATTCTCATCTTTTAGAAAAATACTAAATGATCTTATGTTGTTAGTGGAGGTTGATTTACCATAAGTGAAGCCTAGCATGCCATGAAGTGAAGAATGGAAGAGCTTATGTTAACATTGTGTTATGTCTTATTTATTTGTCTAGAGAGGACCCAATGGATATCCAGTGGGTATGGATATCCATCGGGTTTGGATATGGACACAGTTTTTCACCCGTGGATTTTTTCATGGATGGGCAAAGACTGTCTACATGGATATGGATATGGATTTGATATTTTTCAACCCGATCCAAACCCGACCCATTGCCATCCTTACTGGGGACATGGCTAATCATGATTAGTTTGTACACTCTGCAGAGGTTTGCGCACTTTTCCCCACAAGACTCGATCGCCTCCATTTGGTTTCTCGCACTACATGGTGTTTGAGAAACGGATGACCGAGACATAGTCTTTCAGAAGGCTAGCACCTTACGTTTGGATAGACCGGTACACCTACTTTCCCCTACATCTGCTAGTCTACCCTGTAAGAGTTCGCACGACTTAGTCAACTATGCCAGAGCCCATAATGGCTTGTGGCTGCACACGGAAGTTACTAGCATGAATGATCTTATGGTCCCTTTGAGCCTGGGTGGCGGTCCAAAGAAAAACAGGCAAGTCCTGATAGAAACCAGGTGCCTCAATCCACCCAGATGTGTATTTAAGTTGCCACCTTAGATAAACCATTAATTAATAATACTCACATCTGTCATGGATATCACTCACCCAATCCACGTCTACTAGCATATCATGGCATAATAAGCAAACGTAGAAGTAACTCCCAAAGGTTTCATAAGTAAAACAGATGATAGGTACTACCTCATCTACTTCCCATCCCACAATTAATTAGATCCTAATCATGCAATGTTTGAGGATTGATCTAATGCAATAAAACTGGGTAGTAGAAAAGGTATGATCAAAGTGTTACTTGCCTTGCTGAGGACCGGCGAAACCTAGAGCTTCGAAATAACAGGCGGCGCACTCCAGGTGATCTATCGCAGACAAACAGCAAGAATACAATAAGTACTCATCTAATGCACAGGGAAAACTCAAATAAAAGATCAAACCAGAAAGTTCAACTTAAGAACTCCTGTTGCAAAAGAACTGAATCGAACAAAGTAAGGGAAAACAAACGGCGGAAGAAAACAACTCGGTTCTAGCAATTTGAATCTAGGTCAAATTTTACAGTAGCAAAAACTTGTTTAAGTTGATTATTCGGAACGGCGATTTCGAAACGAAACTCCAGGCGCTTGAATCACCTGATTCCGATAAACGAGTGAGAAGATAAACTAGAACGAAGATCGGATCTGAAATCGCGATCGCGGAATAAATCCGACGAAAAGAAAAAAGAAGAACGGTTGAACGAACGGACGTTCGTTAACCTAGAAGAATCCGGTGATCACATTCGTTAGAACGAACGGTCCGGCGAACGGTCTCGAGGAAACTAAATCGGAGAAGAAAACTAATCCGATCTAGGGTTTCGGAAAAGAAAACGGAACGAAAAACCGATCTAGAAATCCGGAATGGTTTAGCGAAGAACCGGAAATAAAAATGAATCGGAAGAGAAGAATCAGAACGATTAGAAGAAAACGATCCGATGAAAAGAGAAAGAGACGCGGCGCGGTGGCTACCTCCGGCGAACGGCGGCGTTGGGCGGCGGTGGCAAGGTGCGGCGGCGACGCGGGTGTAGGGCGGCGGCGGCGCGGGTGAGGTGCGGCGGCGCAGGTGTAGGGCGGCAGCGGCGCGGGTGAGGTGTGGCGCGGTGGTGGTGGAGAGGAGAGGGCTTTGGTTTGATGATTTAGAGGGGGGTGCTTGGGTATTTATATTGGGGAGGGGAGGGGTTTACTTGGAGGAGGGATCAAGAATTAGACTAGGAATAGGAAAGAAAAAGAGGGAAAGATCTAGAAAACAAAAGGAATAACGAAAGTAGTACAAAAGTACTACTAGGATTTTCCTAAAAGAAAGAGGCAAAGGCGGCGCTGGCCTCCTAGTGCGCTAGGCGCGCGGCGCGATGGCCTTGGCCTCCTGGCCGGCGGCTCGGTGGCTTGGGCCTTTGGCCCAAGGCGCTGGAATTTTTTATTTTTTTTAAAAAATTGGTTTCGCGCGCGGAAAAACACAGAAAAATAAATCTACCGGACTCCAAAATTAATAAAATAAATTTTCCCCGACTCCTAAAAATGAGTCGAACAAAATGAACTTTTCTCTGGGCCAAAAATGTAATTTTTGAAAACTCGCATTTTTCCCTATCCAAATAAAATGCAAAATAACTCCGACAAAACCAATGATCCCTTTCTTTCAAAATTTGAGAGAACTCAAATATGAAAATAACGAAATCTCCAACTCTCTCCGAGGGTCCTTGAGTTGCGTGAAATTTCTAGGATCGACCAAAATGCAAGAAAATATGATATGCATGATGATCTAATGTGTAACATTCCAAATTGAAAATTTGGGATGTTACAAACCTACCCCCCTTAAGATGAATCTCGTCCTCGAGATTCGGGTTGGCTAGAAAATAGGTGAGGGTGGTCCTTGAGCAAATCTTCTTCTCTCTCCCAGGTGGCTTCATCCTCTGAGTGGTGGTTCCACTGAACTTTGCAAAACTTGATAACCTTGCTGCGGGTAACTCTGCTGGCATACTCGAGAATCTTGACTGGTTTCTCTTCATACGTTAAGTCATCCTTTAACTGAATCGCTTCAAGCGGCACTATATCTCTTAGCGGTACTTCCGCCATCTCAGCGTGACATTTCTTCAACTGAGAAACATGGAATACATCATGAACTCCTGACAGTCCTTCTGGCTATTCCAACTTATAAGCGACTTCTCCCATGCGTTGCAAAATCTTGTACGGTCCAACGAAACGCGGTGCTAATTTTCCCTTTACTCTGAAACGCTTAACTCGTCGAAGTGGGGATACTCGAAGATAAACTCTGTCTCCAGTTTCGTAAACTGTCTCCTTGCGTCTAGAATCTGCGTAGCTCTTCTGCCTTGATTGGGATACCTTGAGCCTATCGCGAATCAACTTAACTTTCCGTTCAGACTCCTTGATCAGATCGGGTCCAGAGAATTGACGGTCTCCAACTTCGTCCCATGACAACGGTGTCCTGCACCTCCTTCCGTATAAAGCTTCGAAAGGTGCCATCTTCAAACTGGTTTGGTAACTGTTGTTATAAGAAAACTCCGCAGAGGGCAAGTTATCGTCCCAACTAGATCCATAATCTAGTGCACAAGCGCTCAACATATCTTCCAAAATTTGATTGACTCTCTCAGTCTGTCCATCCGTCTGTGGGTGAAAAGCTGTACTAAACTCTAGCCTGGTTCCCAAAGTTTCATGCAACTGATTCCAAAACCTTGAGGTAAATTGGGTTCCTCTATCTGATACGATAATCCTCGGAACTCCATGCAAACAAATGATCCTGGTCATGTATATCTTCGCCAACTTAGCACTGGTGTAAGTGGTCTTAACTGGGATGAAATGTGCTACCTTCGTCAAACGATCAACTACTACCCAAATCGAGTATCGGCAATGGTTGTAACAATCCGGCTGGCTTCTGATGTTCGGCCTTCACTCTATGACACACATCACACACTGCTACATATGTTGCAATATCCTTTTTCATTCCGGTCCACCAGAATGTTTCCTTCAAATCCAAATACATCTTGGTATTTCCTGGGTGAATCGAATAGGGTGAATCATGTGCCTCCTGCAGAATCAACTTCCTGATCTCCGGGTCCTTGGGCACATAAACATGGTCCTCAAACCATAGGGTATCGTGCTCATCCTCACGAAATCCCTTTGCTTTTCCTTCGCTCATTCTCTTCTTTATGTCTGCAATCTCCTTATCAGATTTCTGAGCTTCTCTGATTTTATCCATCAATGTAGATTGAATCTCCAATGCTGCTAGATAGCCTCTCGGAACTATTTCCAAACATAGCTCTCGAATATCCTCGGCTAACTCCCTTGGTATTTCTCCCGTCATCAATGTATTGACATGGCTCTTACGGCTCAATGGGTCTGCTACTACATTTGCCTTTCCTGGACGGTAATGCAATCTCATATCATAATCCTTGATGAGCTCCAACCATCTCCTTTGTCTGAGGTTCAACTCCTTCTGCGTGAAAATGTACTTCAAACTCTTGTGATCCATGTACACCTCACAGTGATTCCTAATGAGAAAATGTCTCCATGTCTTCAATGCATGCACTACGGCTGCTAACTCCAAATCATGAGTGGCATAATTCAATTCGTGAGGCTTCAGTTGTCGTGAGGCATACGAAACAACTCTTCCTTCCTGCATAAGCACTGCTCCAAGTCCTCGATGTGAAGCGTCGCAATACACCTCATAATCCTTGGTCTGATCGGGCAGAATCAATACTGGTGAAGAAACCAATCGTTTCTTCAACTCCTGAAAACTGGCCTCACATTCCTCGGTCCAAATGAACTTGGTATCCTTCTTCAACAATTCAGTCATAGGCTTTGCAATCTTTGAAAAATTCTCAATGAATCTCCGGTAGTATCCTGCGAGTCCAGGAAAACTCCGGATCTCTCCAACTGTCGTTGGGGCTTCCCATTCGGTTACGGTCTCTACCTTTGAGGGGTCAACTGCTATCCCTTCTCCGGATATAACATGTCCAAGAAATCCAACTTCCTTCAACCAAAACTCACATTTGCTGAATTTGGCATATAGCTGATGTTCCCTTAGTTTATCCAAAACCAAACACAAATGTTCCTTATGCTCTTCTTCATTCTTTGAGAAAATCAGAATGTCATCAATGAACACTATGACGAACTTATCCAAAAACTCCATAAATACTTTGTTCATTAGGTTCATGAAATAGGCAGGTGCGTTAGTCAGTCCAAATGACATAACGGTATACTCATACAATCCGTATCTCGTGGTAAAAGCTGTCTTGGGTATGTCCTGCTCTCGAATCTTCAACTGATGGTACCCTGATCGCAAATCGGTCTTGGAAAACACTTTAGCTCCTTGCAAACGATCAAACAGATCATTAATCATTGGCAGTGGTTACTTGTTCTTGATGGTTACTGCATTCAATCCACGGTAATCAACAACCATCCTTAATGATCCATCCTTCTTCTCCACTAGAAGTACGGGTGATCCCCAAGGCGAAGAACTTGGGCGAATGTAACCTTTATCCAATAGCTCCTTAATCTGCTTCTTAATCTCCACCAAATCTTGTGCGGGCATCCTGTATGGTCTCTTGGATATTGGCCCAGTGCCTGGCAAAAGCTCAATTAAGAACTCGATATCTCTATCCGGTGGCATTCCTGGCAATTCCTCAGGAAACACATCAGGGTAATCCTTCACCACTGGTACTTCCTCCTGTACGACTCCTGATAAGGAATTTAATTGTGTCCTGTTGGGCGCATGTCGAGATACATACTTGATCCTTCTTCCTTCGGGCGTTGTAAGCAAAATTGTCTTACTGGCACATTCAATGTTCCCTTCATACTTTGACAACCAATCCATGCCTAATATCACATCCAATCCTTGAGATTCCAATACTATTAGGTCTGAGGGAAACACATAGTTACCAATCCTTAATGGTAACCGATCACACCATCGATTAGCCATATATTCTGCTCCAGGCGAGGTTACTAACATGGGTGACCTAAGGGCTTGGGTTGACAGGTTATACTTGTCCACAAATCCCCTTGATATGTATGAATGTGATGCACCAGTATCAAAAAGAACGAGTGCAGTAAATGACTTAACCAAAAACTTACCGATTACTGCATCAGGCTGAGATTCAACCTCCTCCATGCTAACGTGGTTCACCTGTCCCCTGTTGAAAGGGTTCGGCTTCTTCCCAGAGCTTCCATTGCCATTCTGGCCTTCAGGACATTCATTGGCGTAATGTCCGGTCTTGGAACACTTGAAACAGGTGACTTGACTCAGATCTCTCTTGGCTGGGGTTGATGGGGCGGTACGGTTCTGGCCATTGCTTCCTCCATTCCCATTACCATTCTTGTGGCCATTATGATTGTGCGGTCCACTTCCTCCATGGGTATGCTGAAACTGAACTCCCGGTTTAGGGGTAAAACTGGGCTTCTGCTGGGCTCCAGAGTTATACTTCCCCTGTCCATACTTCCTCTTGCGGTTCTCAGTCTGCTGTTGTGTTGCTTCCCTTCAATCATGATGGCACGATCTACCAACTCCTGGTAGTTGTTGAAACTTGCTACCATCAACTGCATGCTTAGTTCATCATTCAGACCTTCTAGAAACTTCTCCTGCTTAGCGGCATCCGTAGCAACGTCATCTGGGGCATAACATGCTAAATTGCTGAAGTCGTCAACGTACTGGCCAACTGTCCTTCCTCCTTGGCGTAAGTTGCGAAACTCACGCTTCTTCATGGCCATAGCTCCTGTTGAAACATGGGTAGTGCGGAAAGCTTGCTGAAACTGATCCCATGTGACAGTGTCAACTGGGTAAGTGGCTGTGAAATTCTCCCACCATGCTGTTGCGGGTCCGTCAAGCTGATGTGCGGCAAACTTCACCTTCTCAACATCTGTGCATCCTGCAGTGGTCAACTCCCTTACTATCTTGCGGAGCCAATCGTCTGCTACTATTGGCTCGGTGCTACTGGAAAACACCGGCGGATTTAGCCTAAGGAAACGGGCTAGATGATCAACAGGTGGCGGCGGCGGAGGGTTGTTGGTGTTGTTGTTCTGCTGGTTCTGGACTAACAACTGCATCAATTGGTTCTGCTGCTGGATCAACTGAGTGAGCTCCGGTGGGAATCCATTGTCACGTCTCGGAGGCATCTGAGGGTTTAGAAAAGATGAGAATTAAGAATAGAACGAGGTCTAAGAGAAAACACTACCCAAGTGCACATGAGACAAATTCACACAAAATCACTTCATTCAATCAAACAAGGGCTTACAAACGGTCTAGAACTATCGCAAAAGTGCGTGGACTATAATGTTTACATGGAGGGAATAATGCTACTAATATATGGTGGTCATCTACTAATTTGAATCGGTGGAAGACTCCATGATGTCTGCTTCAGCTTCGTCTTCAAAGTCGGGTTCACTTGGATCCGAATCGGTGTCGCCGATGATGATGTAGTTGCTCGGGCATGCGACGTACTTGTCTTCATTCTTGAATGCTAGTTTCCCCTTGAGGTCTTCAATCTCCTGCTTGAGCTCAACGTTGTGCCTTGCTAGAGCTACGATCTCGTCCATGTAGTCCTTGCGTGTACCCTTCAGTTCTCCTTCTAGCTCGATGATCCTGGCCTTCGCATTCTTCAACTCTATCATGTCGTTGCACATCTAGTTCTCTTGGCGTCGAATGTGCTGGTTTAACTCCTGGATGAAAGCTACAATGGATCTATCCTTCTTGGTGCTGACTATCTCCCATTCTTCATCTCGGCGTCCGTAAATCTGGTAAATAGTGTCCTTGAGGTCTTCTTGATAAACTTCTCCAATGCGTCCCATGGTGATATGAGCTGCCATGCTCTTTCCCAGACTTCAGGTTGGTGCACTGAAAACACTATCTATGGGCTTCGTGATTGGCACGAATGCCCTTCCCGGAACGTGAGCTTGAATCTTCCACCGCTCCTCTTCAGGCAGAGTGGCGTTGAAGGTCCCGGTGAAGCTTGGTAGTCCAATGTTCAGGTACTTGGTGACTTCCTTCAAGTGAAATCCAAAAGGTGTGCCTTCATCCGGTTGAGCGTACTTGATCTTCGCGTCCGTCATCCTAAAAGAGTAGAAAAGATGAGGAGTTAGAAAATGAGAGGAGAATAGTGATCTATGGCTTTAACTTAGTGGTCGTGTCCTACAGTCAGCGTGTGCTCTGATACCATCTCTGTAGCGACCCGACCTCAGATGGTCAAGTCTCTGTGCTCCGGTGTCATCCCTGGATCAGTAATGCTGACACCACACAGTACTTCGAAGGATTTATAGCAGAGTAGCAATCACACACTTATTACATCGGTGTCTCAAAGAGAACTTATTACAATAAATATGGCTTAAGGCCATCTAATATCGATAACAGCGGAAGACTTGGAAGATAAGTGAGTCCATCAACTCCAACGGCATCACTGAGTATAGAACCACGACCTAAAGGCACCTAACTCGTCATCTGAAAAGTCTGCAACATGAAACGTTGCAGCCCGAAAACGGGTCAGCACATAGAATATGCTGGCAAAGTAACACATAGAGAATAATGAATGAATAAGCCTATACTACATGCATATATGGCTGGTGGAAAAGCTCTATGGTTACGGTTTTGCATAAAGCCAGTTTTCCCTACTGCAAAGGAATAAATTTATTTAACTATCATGGTGGTTGTTAAACATCGAGAATGGTTGACAGCATTCCGATCCCAATTGAAAAGTAATCATTAATCATCCCAACAACATTAATTAGAAGTAACATGATGAGATTCACATGATATTCAAGAACTAGATGCTCAAGATGTCCATAACCGGGGACACGACTAATCATGATTAGTTTGTACACTTTGCAGAGGTTTGCGCACTTTTCCCCACAAGACTCGATCGCCTCCGTTTGGTTTCTCGCACTACATGGTGTTTGAGAAACGGATGACCGAGACATAGTCTTTCAGAAGGCTAGCACCTTACGTTTGGATAGACCGGTACACCTACTTTCCCCTACATCTGCTAGTCTACCCTGTAAGAGTTTGCACGACTTAGTCAACTATGCCAGAGCCCATAATGGCTTGTGGATGCACACGGAAGTTACTAGCATGAATGATCTTATGATCCCTTTGAGCCTGGGTGGCGGTCCAAAGAAAAACAGGCAAGTCCTGATAGAAACCAGGTGCCTCAATCCACCCAGATGTGTATTTAAGTTGCCACCTTAGATAAACCATTAATTAATAATACTCACATCTGTCATGGATATCACTCACCCAATCTGCGTCTACTAGCATAGCATGGCATAATAAGCAAACGTAGAAGTAACTCCCAAAGGTTTCATAAGTAAAACAGGTGATAGGTACTACCTCATCTACTTCCCATCCCACAATTTAATTAGATCCTAATCATGAAATGTTTGAGGATTGATCTAATGCAATAAAACTGGGTAGTAGAAAAGGTATGATCAAAGTGTTACTTGCCTTGCTGAGGATCCGCGAAACCTAGAGCTTCGAAATAACAGGCGGCGCACTCCGGGTGATCTATCGCAGACAAACAACAAGCATACAATAAGTACTCATCTAATGCACAGGGAAAACTCAAATAAAAGATCGAACCAGAAAGTTCAACTTAAGAACTCCGGTTGCAAAAGAATCGAATCGAACAAAGTAACGGAAAACAAACGGCGGAACAAAACAACTCGGTTCTAGCAATTTGAATCTAGGTCAAATTTTACAGTAGCAAAAACTTGTTTAAGTTGCTTATTCGGAACGGCGATTTCGAAACGAAACTCCAGGCACTTGAATCACCTGATTCCGATAAACGAGTGAGAAGATAAACTAGAACGAAGATCGGATCTGAAATCGCGATCGCGGAATAAATCCGACGAAAAGAAAAAAGAAGAACGGTTGAACGAATGGACGTTTGTTAACCTAGAAGAATCCGGTGATCACGTTCGTTAGAACGAACGGTCCAGCGAACGGTCTCGAGGCAACTAAATCGGAGAAGAAAACTAATCCGATCTAGGGTTTCGGAAAAGAAAACAGAACGAAAAACCGATCTAGAAATTCGGAACAGTTTAGCGATGAGAAGAGAAAGAGACGCGGCGCAGTGGATACCTCCGGTGAATGGCGGCGTTGGGCGGCGGCGGCAAGGTGCGGCGGCGGCGCGGGTGTAGGGCGGCGGCGGCGCGGGTGAGGTGCGGCGGCGCGGGTGTAGGGCGGCGGCGGCGCGGGTGAGGTGCAGCGCGGTGGTGGTGGAGAGGAAAGGGCTTTGGTTTGATGATTTAGAGGGGGGTGCTTGGGTATTTATATTGGGGAGGGAGGGGTTTACTTGGAGGAGGGATCAAGAATTAGACTAGGAATAGGAAAGAAAAAGAGGGAAAAATCTAGAAAACAAAAGGAATAACGAAAGTAGTACAAAAGTACTACTAGGATTTTCCTAAAGGAAAGAAGCAAAGGCGGCGCTGGCCTCCTGGTGCGCTAGGCGCGTGGCGCGATGGCCTTGGTCTCCTGGCCGGCGGCTCGGTGGCTTGGGCCTTTGGCCCAAGGCGCTGGAATTTTTTTTAAATTGGTTTCGCACGCGGAAAAACACAGAAAAATAAATCTATCGGACTCCAAAATTAATAAAATAAATCTTTCCCCGACTCCTAAAAATGAGTCGAACAAAATGAACTTTTCTCCAGGCTAAAAATGCAATTTTTGAAAACGCGCATTTTTTCCTATCCAAATATAATGCAAAATAACTCCGACAAAACCAATGATCCCTTTCTTTCAAAATTTGAGAGAACTCAAATATGAAAATAATGAAATCTCCAACTCTCTCCGAGGATCCTTGAGTTGCGTGAAATTTCTAGGATCGACCAAAATGCAAGAAAATATGATATGCATGATGATCTAATGTATAACATTCCAAATTGAAAATTTGGGATGTTACACCGAATTGCCGAACAGGTCGTCCAAAGTGTGGATTCCTGAAAGTAATAAAAAGAATTCGGCAGCCCCTAGTACGTTTTAAGCCGTATTGTGAGCATGCCGTTACTATGCCCTTCCCCTGTGCCCATGGTATTTCAAGGGCGTAATTATGTATGCGAGGTACTAGCCCCGCTATGTCGCGATGGCTGGGGTTGGGGCCGCATTTCTACGCTTGCTCAGAACGTGCCAGGCGGTCTTGTTGTAGGTTACTCCGTGCGCGCTTGGCATTGTCTGGCTCCTTAACGGCCGGACTAGAGAGTTGCCTAAAAAGGCTGCTTTGTACTTCCGCTACGAGAGCCGCCGTGTGCTCCTCCGTACGGAGGGAGCGTTCGGTGTTTCCGTTGACCGTGATTACTCCTCGAGGGCCTGGCATCTTGAGCTTGAGGTATGCGTAGTGCGGCACCACATTGAATTTGGCAAATGCGCTTCGTCCGAGCAAGGCGTGATAGCCACTTCGGAACGGGACTATGTCGAAGATTAACTCTTTGCTTCGGAAGTTATCCGGAGATCCGAAGACCACATCAAGTGTTACGGAGCCTGTACAGCTGGCTTCTACACCTGGTATAACGCCTTTAAAGGTCGTCCTTGTGGGCTTAATCCTTGATGGATCTATGCCCATTTTCCGCACCGTATCCTGGTAAAGCAGGTTCAGGCTACTGCCGCCGTCCATGAGGACTCTTGTGAGATGAAATCCGTCGATGATTGGGTCGAGAACCAATGCGGCAAAGCCGCCATGACGGATGCTAGTGGGGTGGTCCCTTCGATCAAAAGTGATCGGGCAAGAGGACCATGGGTTGAACTTTGAGGCGACTGGCTCCATCGCGTATACGTCCCGTAGCGCACGCTTCCGCTCCTTCTTGGGAATGTGGGTTGCGTATATCATGTTCACCGTCCGCACTTGTGGGGGAACCCCCTTCTGTCCATTGTTATTCGGCGGCCTGGGCTCCTCCTCGTCATCGCTATGCAGCCCCTTGTCTTTGTTTTCGGCTCTTAACTTGCCTGCCTGCTTGGACACCCAATAGTCCCTGTTGGTGTGATTGGCTGGCCTTTCGGGGGTGCCATGGATCTGGCACAAGCGGTCGAGTATTCGGTCCAAACTGGACGGGCCCTGAGTATTCTTTTTAAATGGCTTTTTCCGCTGACCGGATTTATAGCCTCTGAATCCGGCGTTGACTGTCGTATCTTCATTGTTGTCGCTGCTAACGCGGCGCTTTTGCTTATTTCGACGTGTCCTGCCGCTTTTGTCCTTGGTATCCAAATTACCAGGGTTCTTTTATAAGTTGTTGCTGCGAGCTAGCCAGCTATCTTCGCCCGCGCAAAAGCAGGTCATGAGTGTCGTGAGGGCTGCCATGGATTTCGGCTTTTCCTGTCCCAGGTGCCGGGCAAGCCACTCGTCGCGGATGTTATGCTCGAAGGCTGCTAGGGCCTCTGCGTCCGGGCAGTCGACTATCTGGTTTTTCTTTGTTAGGAACCGTGTCCAGAATTTCCTGGCCGATTCCTCTAGCTGCTGAATTATGTGGCTTAGGTCGTCGTCTTCCGGTGGTCGCACATAAGTGCCCTGGAAGTTGTCGAGGAATGCGGCTTCCAGGTCTTCGCAAGAACCGATTGAGTCCGTTGGCAGGCTGTTAAGCCAGTGCCGGGCCGGTCCTTTGAGTTTGAGAGGGAGGTATTTGATGGCGTGTAGATCATCGCCACGTGCCATGTGGATGTGAAGGAGATAATCCTCGATCCATACCGCCGGATCTGTCGTGCCATCGTATGATTCGATGTTTATGGGTTTGAAACCCTCTAGGATTTTGTGATCCATTACTTCATCTGTGAAGCATAGTGGGTGTGCGGCGCCCCTGTACTGGGCTATGTCACGACGCAGCTCGGAAGAGCTATGTCTGTTGTGTTCGGCCCGTCCGGATTTATTGTGTCCGGAGTGAAGATCATCGTCACGTGTCGTCGGGCGCCTGCGCGATCCGTAGATCGATCTTGTTTGCCTTGCTTTATCCTCCAGTACATCTCGCAGGTCTGGCGCATTTTCCCGTCCCTTGGTTGAGCGGCGTCGGGGCATGGCTTGGGTGGAGGTTCGACATGCCTCTTTGTCACGGCCGCGAGGTGACCGGTCTGCCATGTCGTGCACTGGTGATGTAGGCGCTTCCTCCTCTGATCGGGGTAGCGGCCTGCGCTTAGGATAATTCTTGGAGGGGCGCTCGAGTTCGTACTCTTCGGTCGCAAGGACTTCAGTCCATCTGTCAGCTAGCAAATCTTGACCAGCTCTAAGTTGTTGCTGCATTTTCTTTAGACTGTTCGCCGTGGCTAAAAGCCTGCGTTTGAAACGCTCTTGTTCAGCGGGGTCTGATGGTATGACGAATTCGTCGTCATCGAGGCTTGCCTCATCTTCGGAGGGAGGCATATAGTTATCATCCTCGACCTCTCGTTCTACCGCTCTCTCATGAGGGCTGGCTTCTCCATCTTCCTGCGCTGAATCTTGCTGGGTTGGGTGTTCTTCGGCGCTATCTGGGGTAGTATTATCTCCGGTGCCGGAATCACCATTTTGCTTTGGCGGGGTTTAGAGCGGCGCCGCTGACGTCGACGCTTTGGCTGTTTCTTGGAGGTGTCGTCCCCCGCTGTTCCATCGCCATCTCCATCCTTTGGAGTATCCACCATATATACGTCATATGACGAGGTGGCCGTCCAGCGCCCTACAGGTGCCGGTTCCTGTTCGTCTCCTACCTCGTCGTCCATACCGTCGAAGTCTTCGGAGCCGAAGTCAAGCATGTCGGTGAAATCGTCGATAGTGGCTACCAAGTGGGTGGTGGGAGGGCTTTGAATTTCTTCATCGTCCGTGTTCCTCGCTGACTGTAATCCGGCCAGGGCTCTCCTGATAAAGAGAGAGACTTGAGAGAATTCAGGATGTCGCCAAAGGGCGAGTGCAGAAAGATGTCTGCGGCGGTGAACTCCATTATCGGCGCCCAATCGGCTTCGACTGGCAGGGGCGCGGGGGGTTCGGAGTTCAGGGAGGAATCCGGACCCTCGGGATCACGGGTCACGCGGAGTGCGGGGCTGGCATTCGGCTCGATCGCCTTTGAGATCGCAGCCCCCGAGGTGACGTCCAACCGCTCATCCTCAATTGGTGCAATGGGCTCCGAGTTAAGGGTCGGAACCGGTACGTGTGCGGCCTCCAGGACACTGTTCGGAGGCAGGACTAGATCATGCCCCTCGAGATAGTGCGGCGCGCTTGGCTGTGGCTCGAACCCGTCGAAGATCAAGTCTCCACGGATATCTGCCGTGTAGTTTAAGCTTCGAAACCTGACTTGATGGCCAGGGGCGTAGCTTTCGATCTACTCCAGATGACCAAGCGAGTTGGCCCGCAGAGCGAAGCAGCCGAAGACGAAGATCTGTCCGGGGAGAAAAGTCTCACCCTGGACCTCATCGTTGTTGATGATTAGAGGAGCCATCGGGCCTAAAGGCGACGACACAGAGGAACTCTCAATGAAAGCACCAATGCCGGTGTCAAAACCGGCGGATCTCGGGTAGGGGATCCCGAACTGTGCGTCAAGGTCGGATGGTAACAGGAGACAACGGACACGATGTTTACCCAGGTTCGGGCCCTCCCGATGGAGGTAAAACCCTACTCCTGCTTGATTAATATTGATGATATGGGTAGTACAAGAGTAGATCTACCACGAGATCAAGGAGGCTAAACCCTAGAAGCTAGCCTATGGTATGATTGTGTATGATGATGGTTCTCTCCTACGGACCACAACTCTCCGGTTTATATAGACACCGGATAGGGTTAGGGTTACACGGAGTCGGTTACAATGGTAGGAGATCTTGAGTATCCGCACCGCCTAGCTTGCCCTCCACGCCAAGGAAAGTTCCTTCCGGACACGGGACGAAAGTCTTCAATCTTGTATCTTCATGGTCCTGGAGTCCGGCGAAGGTATAGTCCGGCTATCCGAACACCCCCTAATCCAGGACTCCCTCAACAAGCTTGCACAGAGTAAAGGTAAGAAATAACCACAAGTGGAGCCAGTGAAGATGAGTATGTGTTACCGAAGTTCCTTCCCTTTAGGAGGAAGTACGTCTCTGTTGGAGCGGTGTGGAGGCACAATTCTCCCCAAGAAGCCACTAGGGCCACCATATTCTCCTTTCGCCCTCATGATTGAACCTTTACAAACAAGGTTGGGGAAATGTACACAACTTATTTGGAGGCTCCCAACACCACCACGATTGTGGCTCTGAGGTGACATCTTCCGTCTAGGGTGCCCAAACACCCAAGAGTAACAAAATTCGCAAGGGATTAGTGGGGGATATATATATCAAATATCACTTGGTAGAAATGTAGATCGGGGCCCTCTCAACCAAACCCTAGAGAATCAACAAGTTTTGTTGGCTAGGGAGATAGATCGGGCGAAAATGAAGCTTTGAGCAACAATGTAGTTTGGGGAGATAAGAGGTGGGTCTTCTTCGCTCTTCTTGGAGAAGAAGACCCCTTATTATAGGGGGGACAAATCCTACCGTTTTTCTTTCCATGGCCCACACACAAGCGGTACTACTGCCCGGGCGGTAGTTCTTGTAACACAGTGCACGAATAGAGTGCCCCGACACGGTAGTGCCGTCGGAGCAGTACTACCGCTCGCCCCAGCGATACTATCTCTTAGAGTGCATGATGACCCACAAGTATAGGGGATCTATCGTAGTCCTTTCGATAAGTAAGAGTGTCAAACAAAACGAGGAGCAGAAGGAAATGATAAGCGGTTTTCAGCAAGGTATTCTCTGCAAGTACTGAAATAAGTGGTAACAGATAGTTTTGTGACAAGGTAAATTGTAAAGAGCAACAAGTAACAAAAGTAAATAAAGTGCATCAAGGTGGCCCAATCCTTTTTGTAGCAAAGGACAAGCTGGAACAAACTCTTATATAAGGAAAAGCGCTCCCGAGGACACATGGGAATAACGTCAAGCTAGTTTTCATCACATTCATATGATTCGCGTTCGGTACTTTGATAATTTGATATGTGGGTGGACCGGTGCTTGGGTGCTGTTCTTACTTGAACAAGCATCCCACTTATGATTAACCTCCATTGCAAGCGTCCGCAACTACAACAAAATTATTACGGTAAACCTAACCATAGCATGAAACATATGGATCCAAATCAGCCCCTTACGAAGCAACGCATAAACTAGGGTTTAGGCTTCTGTCACTCTAGCAACCCATCATCTACTTATTACTTCCCAATGCCTTCCTCTAGGCCCAAATAATGGTGAAGTGTTATGTAGTCGACGTTCACATAACACCACTAGAGGCTAGACAACATACATCTTATCAAAATATCAAACAAATACAAAATTCACATGACTACTAATAGCAAGACTTCTCCCTTGTCCTCAGGAACAAACGTAACTACTCACAAAGCATATTCATGTTCATAATCAGAGGGGTAATAATATGCATATAGGATTTGAACATATGATCTTCCACCAAATAAACCAACTAGCATCAACTAAAAGGAGTAATCAACACTACTAGCAACCTACTAGCACCAATCCCGGATTTTGAGACAAGAATTGGATACAAGAGATGAACTAGGGTTTGGAGATGAGATGGTGCTGGTGAAGATGTTGATGGAGATTGCCCTCTCCCGATGAGAGGAGTGTTGGTGATGACGATGGTGATGATTTCCCCCTCCCGGAGGGAAGTATCCCCGGCAGAACAGCTCTGCCGGAGCTCTAGATTGGTTCCACCTCGGTTCCGCCTCGTGGCGGCGGAGTCTCGTCCCGAAAGGTTGCTTCTCTTTTTTTTTCTCATCGAAAGACTTCATATAGCAGAAGATGGACGTCGGAGACCCACTAGGGGGGCCCACGAGGTAGGGGGCGCGCCCTAGTAGGGGGGGGCGCCCCCACCCTCGTGAGCAGGGTGTGGGCCCCCTGGACTTCATCTTTGGCCAGGATTTTTCTTTATTTATTCTAAGATATTCCGTGGAGTTTCAGGACTTTTGGAGTTGCGCAGAATAGGTCTCTAATATTTGCTCCTTTTCCAGTCCAGAATTCCAGCTGCCGGCATTCTCCCTCCTTATGTAAACCTTGTAAAATAAGAGAGAATAGCCATAAGTATTGTGACATATAGTGAAATAACAGCCCATAATGCAATAAATATCGATATAAAAGCATGATGCAAAATGGATGTATCAACTCCCCCAAGCTTAGACCTCGCTTGTCCTCAAGCGAAAAGCCGATAACAATAAATATGTCCTCATGTTTAGAGGTAGAGGCGTCGATAAAAAATAAAATACGGACATGAAGGCATCATGATTATTCTCATAACAGCAACATATATAGATTTTGTCATATGATTACTTATGTTCAAGCGATGAACTATTCACAATGCAAAAGTATAAATCATAAACCTTATTGGGATCCAACAAACTATAATCTCAGTCATTGAAGCAATTGCAATTTATCATAACATCGGAAAGAGTCTATGTCAGAGCTTAAAAGCAAGTCCACATACTCAACTATCATCTAGTCCTTCATAATTGCTAACACTCACGCGATACTTGTGGTTACGGAGTTTTAATCGGACACAGAGAAAGATAGGGGCTTATAGTTTTGCCCCACAACCTTTTACCTTAAGGGTAATGTCAACAATAATGGTACATGCTCCCCTACATCCAATTAGATATATATATCATGTTCTTTACAACATGCTGAGCTTGCCAAGGGATAAAATGAAAAAGAAAAGGTGAAGATCACCATGACTCTTGCATAAGGTAGAAGATAGTAATAAAAGATAGGCCCTTCGCAGAGGGAAGCAAAGGTTGCCATGTGCTTTTGTGGTTGGATGCATAAAATCTCAATGCGAAAGAACGTCACTTTATATTGCCCCTTGTGATGTGAACCTTTATTATGCAGTCTGTCGCTTTTATTACTTCCACATCACAAGATCGTATAAAGCTTATTCCTCCCACACCAATCAATCATACATATTTAGAGCAATTTTTATTGCTTTGCACCGATGACAACTTACTTGAAGGATCTTACTCAATCCATAGGTAGATATGGTGGACTCTCATGGCAAAACTGGTTTAAGGGTGTTTGGAAGCACAAGTAGTATCTCTACTTAGTGCTGAGAATTTGGCTAGCATGAAGAAGAAATAAGCTCAACAAGTTAGAGGATCCATGACAACATACTTTATCTCAGATATAAGAAAGACATAACTCATTACGTTGTCTTCCTTGTCCAACATCAACTCTTTAGCATGTCATATTTTAATGAGTGCTTCCAATCATAAAAGATGTCAATGATAATATATCTATATGTGAAACCTCTCTTTCCTTATTACTTCCTATTAGTTGCAACGATGACCAAAGCTATGTCTGCCAATTCCCAACAACTTTTAATCATCATACTCTTTCTATGTGAAGTCAATACTCTCAATAAGATCAATATGAAATCTTTGCCCCCCTTTTTTTAATTATTTTTCTTCTTTTCTTTTATTCACCAAGATCATGGCAAAATAATCAGGCCCTTGACTCAACACTAATATTTATTATATATAGCTCACGGACTCGATTACAAAGAGAGATCATAAAGCAAAACTCAAAATTAGATCATGCCATAAACTTTATTCTACTAGATCAAGATACTACTAATAGGATTGAATTAAGAAAAACGGTAAAGATAGGAGTTTTGATTGTGATACGATACCGGGGCACCTCCCCCAAGCTTGGCAGTTGCCAAGGGGAGTGCCCATACCCAAGTGATTATGTCTCGTTTGTCGGTGAAGAAGGTGGAGGTGACAGATAATCGTACATCGAGCGTAAGAGGTCCTCCAGCTTGCGAATAATGCCCTTGAGTGCGACAATATGTCCCTTCAACAGAATATTTTCTTGTGTGATATACTTGTTTTGTATACGAGCTAACTCAATCATCTTGGAAGCTTCGATCTCAGTTGGGGTAAGAAGGTTATGATCAAGTTGAATGATGTCCTTTGCTGCTGGAGCTTGATCTTCCGTGGCCTTCTTGATCCTTTCATCCTTGTTGATCCTCGTGGGTTCTTCCCTCTTCAGATTTATCTTCATTAGCCAGGCATCGTTGTCACCATTGTTGGAGGAGGGGGACGACATGATGCCTACCCTGGAAAACCCTGACAGAAAACAGCCCGAAAGAAGAACAGAGGAGATTTGCGTGATACGAGAGTCAAAACCTTCGGGAGAATATATAGTGAATTTTTACCGACCAAAATACGTATCATGCAAGAAAACGGAGTCCGGAGGGCACACGAGGTGCTCACGAGGTAGGGGGGCGCGCCTAGAGGGGTAGGGCGCGCCCACCACCCTCATGGGGCCCTCGTGTCCTTCCCGGACTGGCACTTATTTTTTTATTTTTCTAAATATTCCAAAACGAAGAGATATTGCCTTAAAAATTGTTTTGGAGTCGGTTTACTTACCGTACCACGTACCTATTCCTTTTCGGAGTCTGAAACGTTCTGGAAAGTGTCCCTTATGTATTCCTCCGGGGTTACGGTTTCAATAATATTGGTTTCAACATTTATGGGATTACCTGAGATATAGTGTTTGATTCTTTGTTCGTTTACCACCTTTGGATTTGTGCCTTCGAAGTTGTTGATTTTTATTGCACCGGAACGATAGACCTCCTCGATAACATAGGGGCCTTCCCATTTAGAGAGAAGTTTTCCTGCAAAAAATCTTAAATGAGAGTTGTATAGCAATACATAATCACCTACATTAAACTCACGCTTTTGTATCCTTTTGTCATGCCATCTTTTAACTTTCTCTTTAAACAACTTGGCATTTTCATATGCTTGGGTTCTCCATTCATCAAGTGAGCTAATATCAAATAACCTCTTCTCACCGGCAAGTTTGAAATCATAGTTGACCTCTTTAATAGCCCAATATGCCTTATGTTCTAGTTCGAGAGGTAAGTGACATGCTTTTCCATAAACCATTTTATATGGAGACATTCCCATAGGATTGTTATATGCAGTTCTATAAGCCCATAATGCATCATCAAGTTTCTTAGACCAATTCTTTCTAGACCTATTAACAGTCTTTTGCAAAATAAATTTGAGCTCTCTATTGCTCAAGTCTTGATGACCCACAAGTATAGGGGATCTATCGTAGTCCTTTCGATAAGTAAGAGTGTCGAACCCAACGATGAGCAGAAGGAAATGATAAGCAGTTTTCAGCAAGGTATTCTCTACAAGTACTGAAATAAGTGGTAACATATAGTTTTGTGACAAGGTAAATTGTAACGAGCAACAAGTAACAAAAGTAAATAAAGTGCACCAAGGTGGCCCAATCCTTTTTCTAGCAAAGGACAAGCCGGAACAAACTCTTATATAAGGAAAAGCGCTCCCGAGGACACATGGGAATATCGTCAAGCTAGTTTTCATCACGTTCATATGATTCGCGTTCGGTACTTTGATAATTTGATATGTGGGTGGACCGGTGCCTGGGTGTTGTTCTTACTTGAACAAGCATCCCACTTATGATTAACCTCTATTGCAAGCATCCGCAACTACAACAAAAGTATTAAGGTAAACCTAACCATAGCATGAAACATATGGATCCAAATCAGCCCCTTACGAAGCAACGCATAAACTAGGGTTTAAGCTTCTGTCACTCTAGCAACCCATCATCTACTTATTACTTCCCAATGCCTTCCTCTAGGCCCAAATAATGGTGAAGTGTGATGTAGTCGACGTTCACATAACACCACTAGAGGCTAGACAACATACATCTTATCAAAATATCAAACGAATACCAAATTCACATGACTACTAATAGCAAGACTCCCCAAACGTAACTACTCATAATCAGAGGGGTAATAATATGCATATAGGATCTGAACATATGATCTTCCACCAAATAAACCAACTAGCATCAACTACAAGGAGTAATCAACACTACTAGCAACCTACTAGCACCAATCCCGGACTTTGAGACAAGAATTGGATACAAGAGATGAACTAGGGTTTGGAGATGAGATGGTGCTGGTGAAGATGTTGATGGCGATTGCCCTCTCCAGATGAGAGGATCGTTGGTGATGACGATGGTGATGATTTCCCCCTCCCGGAGGGAAGTATCCTCGACAGAATAGCTCTGTCGGAGCTCTAGATTGGTTCCGCCTCGGTTCCGCCTCGTGGCGGCGGAGTCTCGTCCCGAAAGGTTGCTTCTCATTTTTTCTCATCGAAAGACTTCATATAGCAGAAGATGGACGTCAGAGACCCACCAGGGGGCCCACGAGGTACGGGGCACGCCCTAGTAGGGGGGGCGCCCCCCACCCTCGTGAGCAGGGTGTGGGCCCCTGGACTTCATCTTTGGCGAGGATTTTTCTTTATTTATTCTAAGATATTTCATGGAGTTTCAGGACTTTTGGAGTTACGCAGAATAGGTCTCTGATATTTGCTCCTTTTCCAGCCCAGAATTCCAGCTGCCGGCATTCTCCCTCCTTATGTAAACCTTGTAAAATAATAGAGAATAGCCATAAGTATTGTGACATATAGTGAAATAACAACCCATAATGCAATAAATATCGATATAAAAGCATGATGCAAAATGGACGTATTAGTGCACTATACATGAAGTAGCAGTGGTAGGGCAGAGTACGGTGGGAGTACCGCACCCGCGGTACTACCGCCCGCTACTGCCGCCCTACTGTCACGATGTGGCAAACGAGTCCTGAGGCATAAAATAAGCGGTAGTTGCAGCGGTAGTGAAGGAAATATGCCCTAGAGGCAATAATAAAGTTGTTATTTATATTTCCTTATATCATGATAACAATCTATTATTCATGCTAGAATTGTATTAACCGGAAACTTGATACATGTGTGGATACATAGACAAAACAGTGTCCCTAGTAAAGCCTCTACTACACTAGCTCGTTAATCAAAGATGGTTAAGTTTTCTAACCATAGACATGTGTTGTCATTTGATGAACGGGATCACATCATTAGGAGAATGATGTGATGGAAAAGACCCATCCGTTAGCTTAGCATAATGATCGTTAAGTTTTATTGCTATTGCTTTCTTCAATTCTTATACATGTTCCTTTTACTATGAGATTATGCAACTCCCGAATACCGAAGGAATACCTTGTGTGCTATCAAACGTCACAACATAAATGGGTGATTATAAAGATGCTCTACAGGTATCTCCGAAGGTGTTTTCTTGGGTTGGCATAGATCGAGGTAGGATTTGTCACTCTGAGTATCAGAGAGGTATCTTTGGGCCCTCTCGGTAATGCACATCATAATAAGCCTTGCAATCAATGTGACTAATGAGTTAGTTGCGGGATGATGCATTACGGAACGAGTAAAGAGACTTGCCGGTAACGAGATTGAACTAGGTATGAGGATACCGACGATCAAATCTCGGGCAAGTAACATATCGATGACAAAGGGAATGTCAGGACCCCGATCCTAAGCCACATCGATCCAGCGTGTAACACATCATATCACTTTGCGGCCTCACGCACGGTACTCCCACGGGTGCCACCTTACCTGGCCCGGGGCCGTTTGCGCCTTTTGGCTCACGTATATGATAGTGTCGCTAGCATCCATATGACAGAGAACCCGGGCCGACATGGCTAGCCGTGAACCCAAAGCGGCGCTAGCCTATGAGGACAGGCATACATGAATCACATCGAACATGTCGGTCATCAACGTATCTATTCGGGCTGTAGCACTGGGCTAACAGGACTCCGGTAACCCGGGCTGTAGCAGGCTAGGCAGGACTCCGAATATCAGCGCGTGACATTTCCCCGAAGGGACAGACATAGGAACGACGTGAATCACATGCCGGCCAGTCAAGTGTCCAAGCAGTAGTGCTGGGCTAGCAGGACTCCGGTGAACCGGGCTGTAGCGGACTACTATCGCTCAGAAGCACAAGACTTACATTTCCCCATATGAAAGGCTGCCAAGGATAAACAACTAGATAGTCGGATCCCACTCATACCAAGCATTTCAATCATACACACAATATGCCCGATATGAGTAAATACAACATGGCATCACAACAGTACTCTACGACTCAAGTACTTTATTTAGAAGGCTCCGAGGAGCCATACATATCATACATACAGATAGGGGTCACATGACCCAACACTCAAGTCATACAAACATACAAGCACATGCGGAAGCAAAGTAGTCTGAGTACAGACACTAGAAAGAAAGAAGGCTTGACGAAGCCTGTCTATCTACAAAGACCCTTCACAAGTCTTGGATCACCACCTGGGTGATAAGTCACTCGTCAACGTCGAGGTCTACATAGAACCCATCAGAGGGGTTGGTGCAGTCGTCTGAAAAACATGTTTAAAGCAACATGAGTACGGAGGTACTCAGCAAGTCTTACAACAGGAACCTACTATACATGCACATTCTCAAGAAGGTAGTGGGGTTATTGCAGCAAGCCAGCTTTGACCCTTGGCTAAGCTATCCTACGATAGACACCACTTGTAAAACATTTGTCGCACACGAGTCCACTAACACCAACACAATACTCCACCGTGGATCCTCTCTCGCCATCCCACGAGAGGGCCATCCGCGGTACTCACACTTATCTTGAGATTTTTAGCAGTATCCATTTAACTTGTCTATGATCTGATATAGGCAACCCAGAAGTCCATTACCGCGGACACGGCTATTCGAATAGATGATGTTAACCCTGCAGGGGTGTACTTCTTCACACACGCTCTCACCACTTATCGCCGTTTACACGACATGTACTCGGCAACCTTCAAGCGGAAGCCCAGCGAGGGTGTCGGCCACGGCCTACCTAAACACTCAAGTCTCTAGTCCAGGTTTATCGCCTATTCGGGTTCCATCCGCAGGGAGTCCGGCCGAGGTTTCCACTAACGGCCCCGAACGATGTGAACAGGGTTCCCGAGACACCAAACGGGCGAGTCGGTACACCGTGCCACGTGCCTACCGCAACACAGCCCACCCCGATGGTCAGCACCGCGTGCGGCCCCCAGCATACTACAAACACCAGAAACTACTTTGCAACTCCTGGACAAGGACAAGCGTGATCAAGAAGCCGAGAGAGTCAATTAAGGATCCCAATGTGTGGTAGTAACTGTATCATGGATCACAAACACAGAACTCAGTTCCTAAAGACGGCCTCAATGAAACAACCCACCATGTACTCCTACATGGCCTCTCATCGATTCCTTTACCAAATCGTGTTCAACACCTCACTCTTGTCACCGACACAACCTTTCACTCCAGTTCATCATCCCGATGAGCCAGACCTGACACAACTCTAAGCATAGCAAGCATAGCATGGTAGGAACACTCACACACATGTATTGGCTCAATCAACTCCTACACATGCTAGTGGGTTTCATCTAGTTACTGTGGCAATGACAGGTCATGCAAAGGAAGTGGGTTCAACTACCGCAACACACAGCAGTTTGAAACGCGTTGTCTTAATGCAGTAAACGAGAGCAGAAGCGAGAACATGGGTTTGTATCGGAATGATCAATGGTTTGCTTGCCTGATGGAGTGGTGGTGGGATACTGCCCTTCAACTGGATACTCGGAGATATCCTCGGAGGCAGAACCTACCACGAATGACACATTGCAACACAATCAATACATGACGATATGCAACAATATGATGCATGCAATGACATAGCAATATGAATGTGTCCTGGTCTTGTGCAAGTTAAACTAGAAGGAAATGACCCTATTTGAACCAAAGATTCAAATGGTAGTGCATTTATAAGATCATATTAGTGCAATACCTTATAATGCCTAAACAGTGGGTTTAACTTGTTTTAACATGCATGAAACTAGTTCCATTGGATAGATTGGATTTTTCTGATAATTTTTCATATATAGAACTTTGCATTTGGAGCTACAGATAATTTTTTATGAATTTTTGAAGTTTGAACTATTTTCTGGATTTTCCTGTATAAAAATAAATCCAGCAAAATAGATTACTGCGTCAGCATGAAGTCATGCTGACCTCAGCAGGTCAACAGACCGGTCCAGGTCAAACCTGACACGTGGGTCCCGCGTGTCAGGGTCATTAACTTAACAGATTAGATTATTTTTTTAAAACCTGGATTAATTAGCAGTCGAGGCCCACATGTCATAGACTCAGAGGAGTCAACTGGGTCCACAAGTCAACGGTTAGGGTCAACTCGCCGGCGTCTAGCCGCCGGCGAGGCCAGACGCGGCGGAGCAGAGTGGAATTGGCCATTCCGGCCACCAAATGGGGCGCGGAAGGCATCTGCGCACTCCTGGGAACGAACCGCGACTACTGGTGGAGTCAGATGGGGTCGGGGTGGCCGGAGTTGGCGCCGGCGACGAGTTTGGCGGCGCCGGGGCTCGGGTGAAGGTGGAACCGGGGCTGCGGGGCACGGCGAGGCGCGTGCGGTAGTGCGTTGGCCTCCTGGGGGCTCCAGGAACACGTTGACGTGCTCTGGCGCGGTTGGCAGGGGCTATGGCCGCGGCGGCGACATGGCCGGCGGAGCCAAGCTCTCGGGCTCGTCGGGGACGGGCGCTACGGCGAGCTAGCAGGCATGGGAGGAGGGGGAGAAGGTGCGGGAGCTCACAGGGAGGTCGACGAGCAGCTCAGCGGGCTCGGGGGCGAACGGAGCGGCGCGAATCGAAGAATGGCGGCCGGCGGGCACCGGGGTCGGAGACGAGCTGATGGCGGCGATGCAGGGCCTCCGGCGAGGCGTGGCTCGGTGGGGAGGGCGAGGGCGAAGTGGCGGAGCCTCTGGGCAGGTCAGTGGGGCGAGGGGGCAACGGTGGGCGCAGCTATGGCGGCGGAGCGGCGACGGGTGCGGCGGCCATGGCGCTGGAGAGCGAGAGAGAGAGCCAGGGGGAGAAGTGAGGTGTCCACGGGGTCGAGGGCGCGACGTGGAGGACGTCCAGCGCGTCGGGCGGCGAAGCGGCGAGCAGGTGACGCCGTGGCGAGCTCGCGCTCGCCGGCGTCAGCTCCCTGCCTGCCTGGCGGGGACGAAGCAGCTGGCTGGCGCGGGCCAGCACAGTGCTGGGCCGCCAGGTGGGCCGGCAGGTGGGTAACGTCCAGGTTAGTTTTTCTCTGTTTAACTGTTTTCTTTTTCTATTTCTTCTGCAACTTTGTGGACTTATTTAAAATACTTAAACAACTCCAAAAATCCCCAAACTGCTCATGCTTGCTATTTAAAATATAGACAACATGAAACATTTCTGTTTGAGAATATTTGAACATTTAAAATATTTTTATAAATTTTAAATGCCCAAATTCAAATACTTATGTGTTAATTCAATAACCTTCTGTTGGCCTAGAAAAATGTGCACTATTTTTGCCAGGGGGTTTAATCCAAGACAAAGAGGGTGAACATTTTAGAAGGGCATTTCAGGTTCATTGAAATAGATTTTAGTAAACCCTAGTTATTTCCAGGGGGGAAGTGTGTGTTGGGGGTTCTGGCATTTCCCATTTCAGAATTAAAAGAATGTAAACATGATGCACACTCTAATGCATGGCCTAGCTAGGGATGTGACAGGGAATAACGTATGTTGTCATAACGGTTCGACCGATTAAGATCTTTGTAGAATATGTGGGAGCTAATATGAGCATCTAGGTTCCGCTATTGGTTATTGACCGGAGAGGTGTCTTGGTCATGTCTACATAGTTCTCGAACCCGTAGGGTCTGCACGCTTAACGTTCGACGACGATTTGTATTATGAGTTATGTGTTTTGGTGACCAAAGTTTTTTGAAGTCCCGGATGAGATCACGGACATGACGAGGAGTCTCGAAATGCTTGAGAGGTAAAGATTGATATATTGGACAATGGTATTCGGACACCAGAATGGTTCCGGAGTGTTTCGGGTATTTTTCGCAGTACCGAGAGGTTACCGGAACCCCCCGGGAAATTAATGGGCCTACATGGGCCATAGGGGAGAGAGAAGGAGCCCCCAAGGGGTGGCGCTCCCCCCATGGGCTGTCCGAATTAGACAAGGGGAAGGGGGTGCGGCCCCCCTTTCCTTCTCCCTCTCCCTCACCTTTCCCTTTCCCCTCCGAAAGAAGGCGGGGTACTCAAGTCGAAGACGATCCTCCCTTTCCCAGGTAGCCTCTTGCTCGGAATGGTGTGACCATTGAACCTTGAGAAACTTGATATTGTGGCGTCGAGTGGTACGCTCGGCTTGATCAAGGATACGAACGGGGTATTCCCGATAAGTGAGGTTATCTTGAAGATCAAGCGTTTCGTGGTCCACTCCACGGATAGGATCCGCGAAGCAACGCCTGAGTTGAGAAACATGGAAGACATCATGAACTCTGGAGAGATGCGGAGGTAGTTCCAGTTGGTAGGCAACTTCCCCTCGTTTGGCAAGAATGCGAAAGGGTCCAATGTAACGAGGAGCCAATTTGCCTTTGATACCGAATCGATGGGTTCCCTTTAAAGGTGTAACCCGAAGGTAAGCCATCTCGCCGACTTCATAAGCCATGGGTTTATGCTTGCGGTCGTACTGACTCTTTTGCCGGAATTGGGCGGTTTTCAACTTCTCACGAATAATGCGAACCTGCTCTTCTGCATCCTGGATCATGTCCCGGCCAAAGAGTTGTCTCTCGCCGGTTTCTGACCAGTTAAGAGGCGTCCGACATTTTTGTCCATAAAGAACTTCGAAAGGAGCTTTACCCAAGCTAGCTTGATAACTGTTGTTATAAGCGAACTCGGCGAATGGTAGACACTTCTCCCAATCCATACCGAAAGAGATGACAGAAGCTCGGAGCATATCCTCCAGAATTTGATTGACTCGTTCTACTTGACCACTTGATTGCGGATGGAAGGCGGTGCTAAAGGAGAGACGAGTTCCCATAGCATTTTGGAAACTTTCCCAAAATCGAGAGGTGAAAAGACTTCCACGGTCTGAATTAATTTCCAATGGAACACCATGGAGAGATACTATTCGAGAGATGTACAAATCCGCTAGCTGGCTAGCAGTTATACTCTCGCGAACAGGTAAGAAGTGGGCTACTTTGGAAAGACGATCGACAACAACGAAGATAGCATTATTCCCTCTTTTGGTTCTGGGAAACCCGGTAATGAAATCCATACCGATTTTATCCCATTTCCATTCAGGAATCTCCAATGGTTGAAGGGTGCCAGCAGGCCGTTGATGCTCTGCTTTAACACGACGACAGACGTCGCAATTAGCAACGTATTGAGCGATTTCTCTCTTCATCCTAGTCTACCAAAACCTCTGGCGTAGGTCTTGATACATCTTAGTGCTACCGGGATGAATGGTGAGAGGGGATTCATGAGCTTCCTTAAGGATCAATTGTCGTAAATGTTGTTTCTTGGGAACCACCAAGCGGTTCTCGAAGAAGACAACACCTCGTTCATCCATGGAAAAGCATTTATCAACTCCGCTAGCAATGTTCTCCTTAATCCGAGATATTCCTCTATCATACCGCTGAGCGGTAATGATTTGATCCGTAAGGTTAGGTTTCGCCACCAGGGTGGAAAGGAATCCTCGAGGAACAATGTGAAGGTTAAGTTTATGAAATTCCTCGTGGAGAAGGGGTTGACCTTGTTGCAACATCAAGTTGTTACAATAAGATTTACGACTTAGTGCATCAGCCATGACATTGGCTTTGCCTGGGGTGTAAGTTATTCCTAAGTCGTAATCCGAGATCAACTCGACCCAACGTCTTTGCCTGAGATTCAAATCCGGTTGGGTGAATATATATTTCAGACTTTGGTGATCAGTGTAGATTTCGCAACGATTACCCAAAAGGTAATGTCGCCAGGTTTTGAGTGCATGGACTACTGCTGCAAGCTCTAGATCATGAGTAGGATAATTATCCTCATGTGGACGCAACTGTCGAGATGCGTAGGCAATCACATGACGATCTTGCATGAGTATGCAACCTAGTCCTTGTCGCGAGGCGTCGCAATAGGTAACAAAATCCTTGGAGAAATCTGGTGGTACCAGTACGGGAGCAGATGTCAGGCGTCTTTTCAGTTCCTGAAAGCTGAACTCGCATTGTGGGGTCCACTCGAACTTTTTACCTTTCTTGAGGAGTTCAGTTAGAGGCTTAGCAACCTTGGAGAAATTCTCGACGAAGCGGCGACAATAGCTCGCTAACCCAAGAAAACTCCGAACTTGCTTGACAGTTTCAGGTGGAGTCCAGTCAAGGACAGCTTGAACTCGCTCGGGATTGACAGCAATGCCCTTGCCAGAGATTACATGGCCCAGATAGGTCACTTCTGGCAACCAGAATTCGCACTTGGAGAATTTGGCATAAAGGCGATGCTCTCAAAGTTTCATCAATACTAGCCTTAGATGTTCGGCATGTTCTTCCTCATTCTTGGAGTAGATGAGTATATCATCGAGGTAAACCACAACGAATTTATCCAAGTACTCCATGAAGATCGAATTCATTAACCGAGAGAAGGTGGCTGGAGCATTGGTTAAACCGAAGGACATGACGGTGTACTCGTATTGGACGTAACGAGTGACAAAGGCCGTTTTGGGAATGTCCCCGTTCTTGATTTTGATTTGATGGTAGCCCAACCTCAAATCCATTTTGGAAAAGACTGAGGATCCAGCGAGCTGGTCATACAGATCGTTGATCCTGGGGAGCGGATACTTGTTCTTGATAGTGACCAAATTGACAGGTCGGTAATCCACAACCATCCGATCCGTTCCATCCTTCTTCTTGACGAAGAGGACGGGGCAAGCCCATGGAGATGAACTAGGACGGATGAAACCCTTTTGCAAGGACTCATCGAGTTGTTTCTTAAGCTCAGCTAGTTCTAGGGGTGCCATCTTATAAGGTCTTCTAGAGATTGGGACGGTTCCTGGGACAAGGTCTATCACGAACTCGACATCTCTGTCAGGTGGAACACCTGGCAGTTCCTCTGGAAAGACATCCGGAAAGTCACGGACTACCGGAATATCTTCGAGGTCTGGAAGGGGATTGGCATTTAGAGAGTAGAGCTGACGCTCCGATACTCGGGTCAAAACATTGACTGTCTTGCCCGATGGATGGGTAAGTTGGACAGTTCTAGTTGAGCAGTCAATCTTGGCGTAATGAGCTGACATCCAGTCCATACCCAAGATGATGTTAATGTCTGAAGACTTGAGAGCTATTAGTGACGCGAGAAAAACCAATCTGTCGACAAGAATTTCATTTCCATGGCTGATTCTAGAGGTTTGCCACTTAGAACCAGGGGTTTGAATTACCATGGAGGTGGGCATGTCACAAAAAGTAGTATTGTGCAATCGAGCATAGCTCTCAGAAATAAATGAATGAGATGCTCCAGTATCAAAGAGAACAGTTGCCGGATGGCAATTAACAAGGAGCGTACCGAGAACGACGTTGGGGTCCTCTTGAGTTTCTTCAGCTGACACGTAGTTGACATGGCCACGAGCAGTGGTGGCTGGCTTGGCGACAAGCACTTTTGCTGTTGACTTACCACGGCCAACAGACTTTCCGAACTGGCTGGGGTTGTTCTGGGGACACTCACGGATGTAGTGGCCCGGCTCACCACACTTGAAGCAAGTTGTTATATTGGGGCGTGGAGCAGTATTGGCAGTGGGGCCACCAAAAGTCTTGGGCGGCACATACTGTTGATTGGAACGAGGCGCCTCAAAGGATGGCCTCGGAGTATACCTGGGTGGCATAGCAGAATTTGGAATCCAGACCCGGCGCTTCTGTGATCCAGAACCGGATGAAGATCCATAGTCACGGGAGTGCTTGCGTGAAGCTTCAAAATCATTCTGCCCCGTCTCGGCACTGATGGCCTTATTGACTAGCTTCGGAAAAGAAATGCATTCATGCAGACGAAGGTCACGTCGGAGCTCAGGGCTAAGTCCCTTGCGGAACCTTGCCTGCTTCTTGGCATCGGTGGATACCTCTTCGGGAGCATAGCATGCAAGCTTCCCAAACTCGCGACTGTATGCATCCACAGTCAGCTTCCCCTGGGTGAAGTTACAGAACTCCTCCCTCTTGCGGTCCATAAGACCTTCCGGGATATGATGCTCACGGAAAGCGGCACTGAACTCAGCCCAAGTAGTGAGTTGGCCGACCGGACGCATAGCCTCATAATTCTCCCACCAAAGGCTGGCAGGGCCTTCGAGGTGATAGGCAGCAAAGGTGACCTTATCATCTTCAGCTACGTTGGCAGAACGTAGCTTGTGGCCGATGCTGCGGAGCCAGTCATCCGCATCGAGAGGCTCGATGGAATGATTAAACTTTGGCGGGTACAGCTTGACAAAGTCATTGATGGACACTGGATTGACCCTTTGCTGACGTGCAGTGTTTTGTTCAATCCGCTCTAGCAAGCGGTTGGTGTCGCGCCTGTTGCGCTCTGCCTCCAGCATCACTTCGGCCAGAGAAGGTGGTTGAGGCAGACTTTCCTCTCTAGGAGCACTAGCTTCTCCCTGCTCCGGAGCAGCAGGGTTGCTGCGGGTGTTGACCATCCTGGGAAAACAAAACAATGATTTAAACCAGGATGGCAAAATCTGGCCAAGGAAGTGCGGAATGTAATGGATAACAAGGAATGCAGAGATGATCATCCGTATGACATGGTAATATAGAAACTGCCATATATATACCAACGGTCATACACGTCATACATGGTTTAGTACAAGCTCAAGCTGAAGTACAACTAAGACGACAGACGTTACATCTCATCGGAGGCATTCCAAGCTCCTAAACATTATTTTTCTACACCTCCGGAATTGATACACACTAAGTCATATTCCACGGGTCACGCAGGACGGTGGACATACAACTGTTACAATACTAGCGAGACTACTACCAGCTCAGGCGGCTCCGTAGAAGTCCTCATAGAAGTCACCACCCAGACCTGGAAGCGGAACGTGGTCATCTAGAAACAGACGGTGCTGCGGTGCTTGTGGACCATAGGGACTTGGATGCGGCCTCGGTCCAACAGATGGCGGTAGCAGAGGCCCACGAGGAGGGGTGATGCCTCCCACCTCACGCCATTCCATAAAGTCTGGCAGACTAGCCCGCACAGGATACAAGTCTCTCGTATCCATGTATCCTACTTGCACAGCAGGTGCAAACCTCGTCAAGGTGGCCCAATGATCGGCACGAGCATTAAAGAGCTCCATACGCAAGGCCCGGTTTTCACGGTCCTTATCTTCCAACATCTCAGTAGTGGTGCAAAGGAGTGAGTCCTCATGGGATGCATCACTGTACATGCCCTGGAGGTAACCATGCGCCCCAGGGAGGGATGCTGGCATGTAGCGAAAATCAGTGTTGCTCAACAAGGCAGTTCTAGCTCGCATAATGGTCATCATCGAGTAGGCTGCATCTTGAACGGACATCCCAATAGTGATCCCGAGTCCATAAGAACAATGGAGTGGTTCCGTGGCTCCGGGATAAGATGGATATATCCTAACCGTGCACAGATTTTCTGGATTTTCCTGTATAAAAATAAATCCAGCAAAATAGATTACTGCGTCAGCATGAAGTCATGCTGACCTCAGCAGGTCAACAGACCGGTCCAGGTCAAACCTGACACGTGGGTCCCGCGTGTCAGGGTCATTAACTTAACAGATTAGATTATTTTTTTAAAACCTGGATTAATTAGCAGTCGGGGCCCACATGTCATAGACTCAGAGGAGTCAACTGGGTCCACAAGTCAACGGTTAGGGTCAACTCGCCGGCGTCTAGCCGCCGGCGAGGCCAGACGCGGCGGAGCAGAGTGGAATTGGCCATTCCGGCCACCAAATGGGGCGCGGAAGGCATCTGCGCACTCCTGGGAACGAACCGCGACTACTGGTGGAGTCAGATGGGGTCGGGGTGGCCGAAGTTGGCGCCGGCGACGAGTTTGGCGGCGCCGGGGCTCGGGTGAAGGTGGAACCGGGGCTGCGGGGCACGGCGAGGCGCGTGCGGTAGTGCGTTGGCCTCCTGGGGGCTCCAGGAACACGTTGACGTGCTCTGGCGCGGTTGGCAGGGGCTATGGCCGCGGCGGCGACATGGCCGGCGGAGCCAAGCTCTCGGGCTCGTCGGGGACGGGCGCTACGGCGAGCTAGCAGGCATGGGAGGAGGGGGAGAAGGTGCGGGAGCTCACAGGGAGGTCGACGAGCAGCTCAGCGGGCTCGGGGGCGAACGGAGCGGCGCGAATCGAAGAATGGCGGCCGGCGGGCACCGGGGTCGGAGACGAGCTGATGGCGGCGATGCAGGGCCTCCGGCGAGGCGTGGCTCGGTGGGGAGGGCGAGGGCGAAGTGGCGGAGCCTCTGGGCAGGTCAGCGGGGCGAGGGGGCAACGGTGGGCGCAGCTATGGCGGCGGAGCGGCGACGGGTGCGGCGGCCATGGCGCTGGAGAGCGAGAGAGAGAGCCAGGGGGAGAAGTGAGGTGTCCACGGGGTCGAGGGCGCGACGTGGAGGACGTCCAGCGCGTCGGGCGGCGAAGCGGCGAGCAGGTGACGCCGTGGCGAGCTCGCGCTCGCCGGCGTCAGCTCCCTGCCTGCCTGGCGGGGACGAAGCAGCTGGCTGGCGCGGGCCAGCACAGTGCTGGGCCGCCAGGTGGGCCGGCAGGTGGGTAACGTCCAGGTTAGTTTTTCTCTGTTTAACTGTTTTCTTTTTCTATTTCTTCTGCAACTTTGTGGACTTATTTAAAATACTTAAACAACTCCAAAAATCCCCAAACTGCTCATGCTTGCTATTTAAAATATAGACAACATGAAACATTTCTGTTTGAGAATATTTGAACATTTAAAATATTTTTATAAATTTTAAATGCCCAAATTCAAATACTTATGTGTTAATTCAATAACCTTCTGTTGGCCTAGAAAAATGTGCACTATTTTTGCCAGGGGGTTTAATCCAAGACAAAGAGGGTGAACATTTTAGAAGGGCATTTCAGGTTCATTGAAATAGATTTTAGTAAACCCTAGTTATTTCCAGCGGGGGGGGAAGTGTGTGTTGGGGGTTCTGGCATTTCCCATTTCAGAATTAAAAGAATGTAAACATGATGCACACTCTAATGCATGGCCTAGCTAGGGATGTGACAGGGAATAACGTATGTTGTCATAACGGTTCGACCGATTAAGATCTTTGTAGAATATGTGGGAGCTAATATGAGCATCTAGGTTCCGCTATTGGTTATTGACCGGAGAGGTGTCTTGGTCATGTCTACATAGTTCTCGAACCCGTAGGGTCTGCACGCTTAACGTTCGACGACGATTTGTATTATGAGTTATGTGTTTTGGTGACCAAAGTTTTTTGAAGTCCCGGATGAGATCACGGACATGACGAGGAGTCTCGAAATGCTTGAGAGGTAAAGATTGATATATTGGACAATGGTATTCGGACACCAGAATGGTTCCGGAGTGTTTCGGGTATTTTTCGCAGTACCGAGAGGTTACCGGAACCCCCCGGGAAATTAATGGGCCTACATGGGCCATAGGGGAGAGAGAAGGAGCCCCCAAGGGGTGGCGCTCCCCCCATGGGCTGTCCGAATTAGACAAGGGGAAGGGGGTGCGGCCCCCCTTTCCTTCTCCCTCTCCCTCACCTTTCCCTTTCCCCTCCGAAAGAAAGGAAGGGAGACCGACTAGGACTAGGAATCCTAGTCGGTTTCCCCCAACTTGGGCGCGCCCCTAGGGCCGGCCTCCTCCCTATCCTCCTTTATATATGGGGGCAGGGGGCACCCCAAAGCACATCAATTGTTCTCTTAGCCGTGTACGGTGCCCCCCTCCACAATTTACTCCTCTGGTCATATCGTCGTATAGTGCTTAGGCGAAGCCCTGCGCGGATCACATCACCATCACCATCACCACGCCGTCGTGCTAATGAAACTCTCCCTCGACACTTTGCTGGATCAAGAGTTCGAGCTACGTCATCGAGCTGAACGTGTGCAGAACTCGGAGGTGCCGTACGTTCGGTGCTTGATCGGTAGAATAGAGAAGACGTCCGACTACATCAACCACGTTAAGCAAACGCTTCCGCTTTCGGTCTACGAGGGTACGTGTAAACACTCTCCCCCTCTCTTTGCTATGCATCTCCTAGATAGATCTTGCATGATTGTAGGAAAATTTCGAAATTGCATGCTACATTCCCCTAAAGTGGCATCAGAGCTAGGTCTATGCGTAGATGATATGCACGAGTAGAACACAAAGAGTTGTGGACGATGATTCATACTGCTTACCACCAACGTCTTATTTTGATTCGGCGGTATTGTTGGATGAAGCGGCCCGGACCAACCTTACATGACCGCGTTCATGAGACCGGTTCCACCGACAGACATGCAACTTGGTTTGCATAAAGGTGGCTGGCGGGTGTCCGTTTATCCAACTTTAGTTGAATCGAATTTGACTACAACCGGTCCTTGTTGAAGGTTAAAACAACAAACTTGACGAAACATCATTGTGGTTTTGATGCGTAGGTAAGAATGGTTCTTACTAGAAGCCCGTAGCAGCCACGTAAAACTTGCAAAAACAAAGTAGAGGACGTCTAACTTTTTTTGCAGGGCATGTTGTGATGTGATACGGTCAAGATATGATGTGATATACGTTCTTGTATGAGATGATCATGTCGTGTTAAAGTTATGGGCAACTGGCAGGAGCCTTATGGTTGTCGTTTTATTGTATGATATGCACATGCCATGTAATTGGTTTACTTTATCACTATGCGTTAGCGATAGTTGTAGAAGCAATAGTTGGAGAGACGACCATGACGCTACGATAGAGATCAAGGTGTCAAGCCGGTGACGATGGAGATCATGACGGTGCTTTGGAGATGGAGATAAAAAGAACAAGATGATGATGGCCATATCATGTCACATATTTTGATTGCATGTGATGTTTATCTTTTATGCATCTTATTTTGCTTAGTACGACGGTAGCATTATAAGATGATCCCTTACTAAAATTTCAAGGTATAAGTGTTCTCCCTGAGTATGCACCGTTGCGACAGTTCGTCGTGCCGAGACACCATGTGATGATCTGGCGTGATAAGCTCTATGTTCACATACAACGGGTGCAAGACAGTTTTGCACGTGCGGAATACTGATACGTTTCTGTCGTATCTACTTTTCCAAACACTTTTGCCCTTATTTTGGACTCTAACTTGTACGATTTGAATAGAACTAACCCGGACTAACACTGTTTTCAGCAGAATTGCCATGATGTCGTTTTATGTGCAGAAAACAAAAGTTCTCGGAATGACCTGAAACTCCATGGGATGTCTTATAAAAAATAATAAAAAACCCTCGCCAAAGATGAAGACCAATTGGCCCACACCCTTTCCACGAGGGTGGGGGCGCTCCCTAGAGGGGGGGCGCGCCCTCCACCCTCGTGGGCCCCCTGGAGACCCTCCTACACCAACTCCAACTCTATATATTGGCTTTCGGGGAGAGAAAAATCAGAGAGAAGAAATCATCGCGTTTTACAATATGGAGCCGCCGCCAAGCCCTAAAACCTCTCAGGAGGGCTGATCCGGAGTCCGTTCAGGGCTCCGGAGAGGGGGATTCGTCGCCGTCGTCATCATCAACCATCCTCCATCACCAATTTCATGATGCGCACTGCCGTGCATGAGTAATTCCATCGTAGGCTTGCTGGACGGTGATGCGTTGGATGAGATTTATCATGTAATCGAGTTAGTTTTGTTAGGGTTTGATCCCTAGTATCCATTATGTTCTGAGATTGATGTTGCTATGACTTTGCTATGCTTAATGCTTGTCACTAGGGCCCGAGTGCCATGATTTCAGATCTGAACCTATTATGTTTTCATGAATATATGTGAGTTCTTGATCCTATCTTGCAAGTCTATAGTCACCTATTATGTGTTATGATCCGACAACCTGAAGTGACAATAATCGGGATACTTCTCGGTGATGACCATAGTTTGAGGAGTTCATGTATTCACTATGTGCTAATGCTTTGTTCCGGTTCTCTATTAAAAGGAGGCCTTAATATCCCTTACTTTCCAATAGGATCCCGCTGACACGGGAGGGTAGGACAAAAGATGCCATGCAAGTTCTTTTCCATAAGCACGTATGACTATATTCGGAATACATGCCTACATTACATTGATGAATTGGAGCTAGTTCTGTGTCACCCTATGTTATGACTGTTACATGATGAACCACATCCGGCATAATTATCCATCACTGACCCGATGCATACCAGCTTTCCATATACTAGTTTACGCTTATTTACTTTCCCGTTGCTACTGTTACAATCACTACAAAATACCAAAAATATTACTTTTGCTTTCTTTACTCTTTTGTTACCGTTACCACCACTATCATATTACTTTGCTACTAAACACTTTGCTGCAGATACTAAGTTTCCAGGTGTGATTGAATTGACAACTCAGCTGCTAATACTTGAGAATATTCTTTGGCTCCCCTTGTGTCGAATCAATAAATTTGGGTTGAATACTCTACCCTCGAAAGCTGTTGCGATCCCCTACACTTGTGGGTTATCAAGACTAATTTCTGGCGCCTTTGCCGGGGAGCATAGCTCTATTCTTTGATTCACTTGGGATTTATATCTGCTGGACACTTTGAAGAACTTGAAAGACGCTAAGACAACAATTATCCCTCAACTGCGAGGGGAGGTAAGGAACTGCCATCTAGCTCTGCACTTGATTCACCCTCTGTTATGTGTAAGCTTGCGACACCTAAACCTGCTTCTGCTATTCGTTCCGATATGTCGCATTTTATTGATGATGCCACTTCTGCTATGCATGATACTTATGATGAAACTGCTTCTATGCCTGATACTACTGTGCCCCTTAGTGAATTTCTTGATGAACAAATTGCTAGGGCTAGAGAGAAAGAAATTATTGAATCTGAATATAATGATGAAAGTGATGATGAAGATATGCTTGTTATTCCTGAGGGTTATGTTTTTGATATGGAAACTTCTGCCACTATTTTAGCTTGCAAAGATAGATATGAGCTCAAGAGGTTATTAGCTATGTGGAACAAAGAATCACTTAGAGATAAAATGAAACATGACCCTGCTTTTGCTACTTCACCTATCTGTGTTCCTGATAAGGATTATGAATTCTCTGTTGATCCTGCTATAATTACTTTGGTTGAATCTTATCCTTTCCATGGTTATGGATCTGAAACTGTTGTGGCACATCTTACTAAATTAAATGATATAGCCACCCTTTTTACTAATGATGAGAGATCTCGCTACTTTTATATCCTCAAAATATTTCCATTCTCATTAAAGGGTGATGCTAAGATATGGTTTAATTCTCTTGATCCTGGTTGTGTGCGTAGTCCCCAGGATATGATTTATTACTTCTCTGCTAAATATTTCCCTGCTCATAAGAAACAAGCTGCTTTAAAGGAAATATACAACTTTGTGCAAATTAAAGAAGAGAGTCTCCCACAAGCTTGGGGGAGGCTTGTCAAGTTACCTAATGCTTTGCTGATCATCCGCTTAAGAAACATGAAATACTTGATATCTTTTTTAATGGACTAACCGATGCTTCCAGAGATTACCTGGATAGTTGTGTTGGTTCTCTTTTCAGGGAAAGAACACCGGATGAAGCTGAAATTCTATTGAATAATATGTTGACAAATGAAAATAATTGGGCACCTCCTGAGCCAGCTCCTGTTCCAATTAATGATCCTATTCCTAAACCAACTCCGAAGAAGAGAGGTGTTCTATTTCTTAGTCCCGAAGATATGCAAGAGGCAAAGAAATCTATGAAATAAAAAGGTATTAAAGCTGAAGATGTTAAGAATTTACCTCCTATTAAAGAAATACATGGTCTTAATTTACCACCTGTTGAAGAAACATATGATCTTAATCCCTTATTTATTGAAGAACCTCCTGATCCCGATATCCCGACACAGGTAGTAAAGGTAAATTATCTCTATAGATATGATAATGCTGAAGTCCCTCCTACTAAAGTTGATAGTCGGTGCTTGGATGAGTTTGATAACTTTATGTTTAAGCAAGACAACTTTAATGCTTATTTTGGTAGACAATTAAAACAAAATGCTTATATGATTAAACGCTTGGGTGATTATATGGCTAGTATTAGAGGTGAACTTAAACTTGTTAGCAAACATGCTTCTATGGTTACCACTCAAGTAGAACAAGTACTTAGCTCAAAAAGAAGTGCTTGATGAGATGAATAGTAAGAAGAATGATTATGCTGTTAGAGTGGCTACTAGAACTGGTAGAATGACTCAGGAACCTTTGTATCCTGAAGGCCACCCTAAGAGAATCGAGCAAGATTCTCAGAGAAATAATATTGATGCACCTAGTTCTTCTAAGAAGAAGAAAAAGAAAAATGATAGAACCGTGCAAACTTCTAGTGAACCTATTGCTGAACCACCTGATAATCCAAATGAAATATCTATGTCTGATGCTGAAACACAATCTGGTAATGAACATGAACCTAATGAAAATGTTAATGATGATGTTCCTGATGATGCTCGACCTAGTAATGATAATGATGTAGAAGTTGAACCTGCTGTTGATCTTGATAACCCACAATCAAAGAATCAATGTTATGATAAGGGAGACTTTGTTGCTAGGAAGCATGGTAAAGAAAGAGAACCTTGGGTTCAGAAACCCATGCCTTTTCCTCCCAAACCATCCAAGAAGAAGGATGATGAGGATTTTGAGCGCTTTGCTAAAATGATTAGACCTATCTTTTTGCGTATGCGGTTGACTGATGTGCTCAAAACGAATCCTTATGCTAAATATATGAAAGATATCATTACTAATAAAAGAAAGATACCGGAAGCTGAAATTTACACCATGCTTGCTAATTATACTTTTAAGGGTGGAATACCAAAGAAACTTGGAGATCCCGGAGTACCTACTATACCTTGCTCCATTAAAAGAAATTATATTAAAACTGCTTTATGTGATCTTGGAGTCGGTGTTAGTGTTATGCCTCTCTCTTTATATCGTAGACTTGACTTGAATAAGTTGACACCTACTGAAATATCTTTGCAAATGGCTGATAAATCAACTGCTATACCTATCGGTATTTGTGAGGATGTGCCTGTTGTGGTTGCAAACGTTACTATTTTAACGGACTTTGTTATTCTTGATATTCCCGAGGATGATAGTATGTCTATTATTCTTGGAAGACCTTTCCTTAAAACTGCAGGGGCTGTTATTGATTGCAACAAAGGCAATGTCACTTTTCATGTTAATGGTAATGAGCATACGGTACACTTTCCGAGGAAACAACCTCAAGTCCACAGTATCAACTCTATTGGAAAAATTCCATCGATTATATTTGGAGGTTTTGAATTTCCTCTTCCAACTGTCAAAAAGAAATATGATATGCTTATTATTAGGGATGTGCATATCCCCGTTGAGGTAACTTAGTGTTATTCGAAATTTCTCCGGTTTCATGATTATCGGAATGAGTTTGTTAACAAGACTTGATCAACCTTGTTAGTGGATTCCTTTTGATGGGCATGAGATGGATGAAACTAGAAGCACAACCTTCTGTACCCTCTCTATACTTTCTGTAATTTAGTTGAAATAAAGTAAAAATAGTATTTTTCTGTCTGTTTCCTGACTTATCCGTGCAATATAAAAATATACCAAAAATAAAAGTCCTCAGAATGCCATGCCAATTTAATATGATTTTTTCGGGAATATTTGAGGATTTACTGTGCAAAATTACCGCGAGGGGAGCTGACACCTGGCCACGAGGGTGGAGGGCACGCCCCCCCCCTCTACGGCGCGCCCCCTGCCTCGTGGGCCCACGGTGGCCCTCCTCCACTTATCCCAGCACCCATCTTCTTCCTCTGCCTCACACAAACCCGAAAAACCATCTCAAGCACGAGTTCCAGCCACTTTTGCTATGATTTTCAATCTCCTTGCTCAAAGCACCTCTCGCTAAACTGCTTGGGGAGATTGTTCCTTGGTATGTGACTCCTCCATTGGTCCAATTAGTTTTTGTTCTAGTGCTCTACTCTTTGCAAATTTGTGCTGCATAGATGACCATGTTCTTGAGCTTGCATGACAAATTTATATGGTCCCAAGTAGTTCTAATGCTTGATATAGGCTCTAGGCACTTGTAGGAGTAGTTTCTATCAGTTTTATTGAAGTTGGTTCACTTTTGTTTGAAGTTACTAAAAATTTCAGATTATTTCAGAAAATAATAAAGAGACTTTTGAGGGGCTCATCGAGCCGAAGCTCAAAGGAGAAACAAAATGAAGAAGCTCAGAGGCCCAAATATAATTTGCCTCGTACCGCGGAGATACGGCCGTGTGAATGGCCTTCCGATAATTTCTTGACACAGGTTGGGATTTATGAGGATTTCTATTCATTGATTGAAAATGCTGGCCTCACCGACTTCGTCCGCGACCAACGTCCACAGTATCTCTTACTCACAAATACTTTTGTGCAAAACTTCTACTTTTACCCTAAGGAATCACCTCCTTCAGTAGAGTTTCATTTATATGACGTTGTGAAGAAAATGCCATTGTCTGAATTTTGCGCAGTCTGCAACATACCCCCTGAGGGTATCTTAGAGGTACCACCCCATAAAGAGGTGGAACCATTTGTTAAACTTATCTCTGTGGGAGAAACCAGGAAGGTTTCTGATGCAAGAATTACTAGCACACAGTTTCCTGTATTACGCTATTTTGCCTTATTTGCTAGCCGTTGCTTGATTGGTCGCGGGAACTGTGGGAACTTTGTGTTCTTGATATTATTATTTTGTTCCATGGTTTATACCGCGACAACACTGTCAGTATGGGCGGAATTGTTGCTAGACGGTTAAGTCTGAACCGTACTAAGGGGCCCATCTTTGGAGGCATTTATGCTTCTCGCCTTGCTGCACATTTTAACATAGCTATTAGGCATTATGAGAAAGAAGAAAAATTGTTGCGTAATGCCTATCTAGACTATAAGAGTATGATAGCACATGATTTTCTTGTTAAGGACAGGGAAGGAAGGCTCAAATATAAATTATTCTTTGATAAACATCATCCTGAAACTATTGCGCTGCCTGCTCCTTCTTTGTTTAATTTTGTAGGACCCTATCTCATTACGTGGGCTGCCGTTCAAGCTTACCGAAATCCTGCACCAGCCCCGGAACCGGAACCACAAGATGAGCCTCCACGACAATCTGTTTATTCTTGGGATCCAGAGATGACTGTCAGTCAATGGCAGTCAGAGTCTTCTTCATCACAGTATGATCCCAGCTATTCTTCTTCCCAGTACGACCCCAGCTACACCTATGGGTATCCGCCAGGCTATCCCTGGCAATAAACCAACTTAGGCCAAAAGCCTAAGCTTGGGGGAGTACGTATTTCCCACCGACGTTACATTTATGTTCACACACACTCATTGCTAGATGTCGGTGCTCATACTCTTTCACTGTAATATCCATGCTAGTTTAATTTATTTTCCCCGCTTTCTTCTTGTGTGCTTGTTAAAACTTAAGAAAGAACAAAAAATAGTAGTAGTTTACTTTCTTGCTGCTGTAGTAATTAAAAAGAAAACCCAAAAATATTTCTCGTTCTTCTTTTACTTGTTGGGAGCTTTCCCGTGTAAATAGTTTTATTTCTTTCCTTTTCTTTGGGGGCCGATAGGAGAAGACCATGATTAAATTGTTGAAGTGGCTCTTATATGCATTACTATTGAATTAACCAAGAGACCATATTGCCTTTGCCGAGGAAAATCTGGCTCCACAAGCACCTATGGGGACGGAGCCCCTTTCGGTTCGGCGGGGGGCGGAGGCCGCGCGAAAAGCAGATCGAGGCGGGGCACGCGAGGGGTTTTTACCCAGCTTCGGAGCTCTCCGGAGAGATAATACTCCTACTGCTGCTTTGTGGTTTGTACTGAGTTCTTGCTCGGGAGCGCTGAGTGCTACAGTACACTCAAGCAGCTAACGAGACCGATCGTTCCTCTGAAGAGATCCCCCCTTTCCTACGTTGTGCATGGGCCTCCTTTTATATGCTCAAGGGGTCTCCAACAGGTGGCAACGTAGGCAAGGGCAAAAATGGAAAGGTGCTGCGGTAGGTACAGCTACCTATATAGTGTATCATACCTAACCCTGACGGCAGGGGACAAAGGCATTAAATGCCTATCTACATCGCCCAGACGATGCAGAAAAGGGACCGTCAGGGGCGCCACCGCTCGCCACGATGGCAATCTTGTCAGCGCCGCATGCCATAGTGTACCCCTGGCTGCACAGCCTCCCGCCACGTACGTCTGGAAGGGTCCCAGAGCGACACGTAGGTGGGTGTGCTGGAGCGCAGGTACAGAGTGGTGGCTTGCCGCGGCAAGCGCCTTGCCGCGGCAGCTGTCTTGTCGCGTCCGGAAGCTTGTCGCTCGCCGGGTCCTGCCGGGACACGTGGCGCGTTGCGGCAAGTTCCTTGAGATGCCTTGGTTGGCCTTCCCAACAAGCTCCTCTTGCCGGGGTCTTGTGCCTTGAGTGGCCTTCCCGGCAAGCTCCTCTTGCCGGGGACTTGTCTCCTTGGCTTAAATACTTTGTTCTTGAATGGCTTCAAAGGATCCACGGAGGACCTTGGCGGTCACCCGGCAAGCCTTGCCGCGGGACGCTGCGACTGCCCGTGCACAAGTTCGGGATACTAGGGTACCCCTACTCTAGTACACCGACAGGAGCCCCCGGGCCTGGGCCATACACGGTGCCGAGCGCTGTTGGGCCAGGCCCAAAACAGGGCACGGGCACGGGCGGCATGGGTCACGTCGCACCTTGCTCCGTATCCACCGCGCCCTTCCCGAACGGCACGCGTCGATTGTGGCGTTGTGGGAGAGGTCGTGGGTGGTTCCTTTATTCGGAAAGGCGAAACGCCCGCCTCCTGGCGGTTTGCACCTTCCCCATGAACGAATTGAGGCATGGAGGCGCGGTCTTCGAGGCGTCCACTCCCCACGATCACGGGGTGGGGAGAGGTCGCCTCATCCGTCGCCTCAGTTCTGCACGCCTGCCACGCGGCCTCCATGCGCTTGGAGTGGCGAACGGTGGAGGCGGGAAACTGGGTCGTCACGGGCCGAGGCAGCGGGTCGGGCCCAGTTCCTTGCTCCCTCCGCGTCTTGATTGGCTGAGCGGGGCGGCCGAGCCCCCACCCCGCTCCTTTATAAAGAGCGGGAGGGGGGAACGGAAAACCGCATTCTTTCATCTCTTCTCCCCTTCAGCTTTTGTTCCCCTCTCTTCCACTCGCCATGGAGAAAGGGAACCATGGTCCTTCGACGGTGGCGACGAGGGTCGCCGCTAGGCAGCGCGTCCCTCCTCCCTCCGCACCCATGGCGGTAGAACCAGCCGCAAGGGGAAGAGGGAGGGGACGAGACTGCGGGCGAGGTCAAGGGCGAGGCCGAGGTGGTCGGGGAAGAGGTGGACGAGGCAGCTCGCCGGCTTCGCCTCCGCCAGCAGATCCTCTCCCCATGGTGGACCACATCGGGGACGACCCTTGGGAGTTCTTCGTCAGGCTGCGTCGGCCACCTCGTCGTCGCCTTCGTCTCCCGACTCCATTTGCGAGCGTGATGGAGTTGGATCCGCCCGAGACACTGAGGTTGCATATGAGGGGCTGCTGAGTCAGCGGTACGCGAGTCCGCGTCGACTTCTCGGCCCCTGATGTGATGTATCTTGGTCGAGGGTGGAAGACGTTCACCCACATCCACAGCTTGACGGCGGGACTCACCCTCCATTTTAAGCTGATGGAGGGCGGTCTCCTCTCCGTCAAGGTCTTCGGGTGCTTCGGGACTCGGGCACGGTGCTGCGTGGAGAGCTCCTCCGATAGCAAAGGCTCCTCCTCGAGCGGGAGTGACGAGGAGGGCAGCGACAGTGACGACGAGGGTAACGGGCGGCGGGATGACGGGTCCGACTAGGTGTCGGGCGCCGCTCCAGGTGGCACCAGCAACCCCATCATCCGCGTTGCCGGCTCCTTGAGCTTCTCGGGGTCGTCTCCTTGGGCGGCTGGCGTAGGGAGGCTGCGGAAGAGGACGAGGGCAGGCGGCAAGGCTGTCAACTCAGAGTACGAGGGCATGACGCCCTCGACAGCGTGCTGACGTCCTGCCGCCTCATCTTCGAGCTCTGCCTCCGGCGCCGCCATCACCATCCAGCCTTTGGACGGCCGCCGAGACGTTCTGTTGGTGTCTTCTGCCACCCGTAGCTCGTCTAGGCGCCCCTTTTGCCCTTTTCACCTCCTTGACCTGCCTCCTGAAGATAGGGACAAGAGAGGGATTACGGGCACCTTATCTCTTTTTAATTTGTAAGCCCTCGGGCCTTAGTTGCATTTAAAGCTTGTAATCCCATCATTCATGTTTTTCATTCTCCATGAACTGTACCTGAGTGGAATGCTTTTTTATGAAAAGGGGATGCTTGCCGGGTCACTTGTCTAGTGGGTTGAACCCACGTCAAGGAGCGAATCCTTTATATCTTTAAGACAGACACTTTTTTCCCGGCAGCAGGCCCTGCCGTCTTCCCACGTCGCTCGACCTTTCTCACGCTTTTGGCGGAGGCAGGGAGGAGGCGGGTTCAGGCTCCTCGTTTCGTCCCTTTGCTGTCGCGACTACGACCTAACCTTGCCCCGGGAACGAGCCCTAGGGCCTAGAGTTAAGGGAGCATGGTAGCTTTTTAGGAAGAAATGAGGTTTCGCATACCTCAGTCCATAAGAGAATGCATGATAAGGGATGAAAAATTTATCTGAGATTGCAGCCCCCGGCAACTCTGGTTCGCCGTGGGATAATCCTTGTACTTGCAGCCCCCGGCATTACTGGTTTGCCAGGGTCTTGCAGCCCCCGGCAACACTGGCTTGCCGGGGTCCAGATGCTGGTACGTCCTCCTTCTCTTCTTCATCCTCAAGTGGTCCGGCAAGGATATGCGAGTCCTGCGAACCAAGGGAGACAAAAAAACGGCAAAGGGACGCACACTCGACCTCTAAGTTAGGGGTTAGCCGCTACCAAGCACTATCAACCCTAACCAAGGACGAGACTCGACTCAACATGCATGCTAAAACTTAGGGCACCAGCGCTTCACTTATGCTCAGGGTCTGCGCCTGGCTTTGTACAAAAGATCACATGCAACAGCGGCAAGACTTGTACAAAAGGGTGGTTGCCGGACAGGGTCCGACAACCGCGCCTTACGGGTAAAACTTACGAAGATGTTCGATGTTCCAGGAGTTGCTCACCAGAATGCCATCTTCGGTCTCAAGGCGGACAACGCCATGCCTAGTGACTCGTTTCACCCGATAAGGGCCTTCCCACTTCAGCGTCAACTTGTTGGAATTCTTGGCGGAATGAACGCGCCGAAGAACAAGGTCGCCTTCCTCGAGACTTCTGGCATTAACTTTGCGGCTATGGTAGCGGCGCAAAGCTTGCTGGTATCGAGCAGCTCGTACAGCAGCCTGAAGACGGTCTTCCTCAAGGAGCAGCGCGCCATCTTGTCGCAGCTGCTCTTGCTCAAGCTCATCATAAGTGAGCACTCGAGGTGACCCGTATACGAGTTCCGTGGGGGTAACTGCCTCAGCTCCATAGACTAGAGCGAAAGGTGTCTGGCCAGTGGCTCAATTTGGCGTCGTGCTGATCGACCAAAGAACCACCGGCAGCTCCTCGATCCAGTTTCTTCCGCACTTGTGCAGCCTGTCGAAAGTCCTGGTCTTGAGTCCACGCAGCACTTCAGCATTTGCCCTCTCCGCTTGACCGTTGCTCCTGGGGTGAGCAACAGAAGCGAAGCAAACATTGGCGCCAAGATCTTGGACGTACTGTATGAAGGTGCGGCTCGTGAATTGCGTACCGTTGTCGGTGATGATCCTGTTAGGGATCCCGAAGCGGCAAACAATCGACCTAAAGAACTTGACTGTTGACTATGCTGTCACCTTCCTCACTGGTTCCACTTCCGGCCACTTTGTGAACTTGTCGATAGCGACGTACAAGTACTCAAAGCCCCCGACTGCTCGGGGGAAGGGGCCGAGGATGTCGAGCCCCCAGACCAAAAATGGCCAAGATAAAGGGATCGTCTGGAGAGCTTGAGCTGGCTGGTGTATCTGCTTGGAATGGAACTAGCACGCTTCACACTTGGTTACTTGTGCAGTTGCATCCTGGAGGGCTGTCGGCCAAAAGAAACCTTGCCGGAACGCTTTGTCGGCAAGTGCTCTGGCGCCAATGTGGTGACCACATATGCCTCCATGTACCTCTGCCAACAGCTTCTGTCCATCTTCCCGGGGAATACACTTCAATTTCACACCGTTGAGTCTTCTTCTGTACAGTTCGTTGTCGACGAACTGGTACATACTAGACTGCCGGGCTACTCTTTCCGCTTCTTCTTGCTCTTCGGGAAGTTCTCCTGTCTGAAGGAAACGGACGATCTGCTGTGCCCATGCTGGAGCTTGTGGCTCGACAACAAGGACTAAAGGCATATCTGCTGCTGCGGGAACATCCGCTTCTACAGCGAGAACCTGCGGCTCAACCAGAGCTTGACGTTCCCCGGCAAGCTTGCCGGAGCAAAACTTTTCGGGAGCGTCTGCTTCAACGAAACAAACCCTGGGGTCTGTCGGAGCAGACTGCTCCTCAGCACTCTTGGTGTTGATCTTGGGAACCTTCTTGGCGGCGGCTTCAGGAAGCTCTGCCGGAAGATAGTCACCAGAAATCAACTTCCTCTTCTTGCTCTATCCAGTTGATGGCGTGACGGATGGTTGAGTCAGCTTGAGCAGAAAGATCCCTGGTTCCACAGGTAACTTAAATGCTGCGCACTTTGACAGGCCGTCGGCGATGTCGTTCTGAGCTCTTGGAACATGTTCCATCTATAGGCCGACGAAGCGCTCTTCTAGCTTCCTCACTTCATCAACATAAGCTTCCATCAACGGACTTTGGTAATTCTTGTTTACTTGGCGGACGACAAGCTGCGAGTCACCCCTGACAATGAGCTTCTTGATCCCAAGGTCTGCCGCGATCCTGAGGTCGGCAAGCAATCCTTCATACTCTGCAGTATTGTTTGTTGCTTGCTCCTTGGGAAAGTGCATTTGGACCACGTACTTGAGGTGCTCTCCGGTGGGTGCGATAAGCAGCATGCCAGCACCGGCGCCTTGCAGCGAGAAGGCACCATCAAAGTACATCAGCCACTCTTTGCCTGCTTCCTCGACGGGGATGCTCGTCTCTGGAATTTCTTCATCTGGTGTTGGCGTCCACTCTGCTATGAATTCTGCCAATGCTCTGCTTTGGATAGTTGAAGTGCTTTCAAACTTGAGGCCAAAGCTTGACAGTTCCAGTGCCCACTCAACAATCCTGCCTGTTGCTTCTGGATTCTGTAGTATCCTCTTCAACGGAAAGCGAGTGACAACTGTGATCTCATGTGCTTGGAAGTAATGGCGCAGCTTTCTCGAGGCCATGAGGAGGCCGAAAAGCAATTTCTGCACACCAGAGTACCTTGACCTAGCCCCCTGCAGAAGGGAACTGACAAAGTAGACTGGGCGCTGCACCATTTTCTTCTGCTGTATCTCCTCGCACATCTGCGCAGATCCATCTTTGTCGGGACCAGAGCTTGTCGGGGAGGCCCCCGGCTTATCGCTGGATGCGCTTGCCGTGGTTGCTGGCCCATCTTCTGCCTCCCTCTCCGCTACTAACGTAGCACTAACCACTTGATTGGTTTGCCGCCAGGTACAGCAGCAACTTCTCTTGTGGCTTAGGTGCGACAAGTATTAGAGTGGAGGACAGGTATCTCTTCAAGTCCTGCAGCGCATCCTCCGCTTCCGGAGTCCATTTCATTGGGCCTGCCTTTTTCAAAATTTTGAAAAACGGCAGGGCGCGCTCAGCCGACTTAGAGATAAACCTGCTGAGAGCCGCCACACAGCCGGCAAGTCTGCGCACATCCTTGACGCGCTTCGGTGCTTTGATCCGCTCGATGGCCTTGATCTTGTCGGGATTGGCTTCAATTCCCCGCTGAGACACGAAGAACCCGAGAAGCTTGCCGGAAGGGACTCCAAACACACACTTCTCGGGGTTGAGCTTGAGGCTGATCTTGCGCAGATTTGCAAAAGTCTCTTCTAGATCTTGAATCAGAGTTGACTTGTCCCTGCTCTTAACCACTATATCATCCATGTAGGCTTCCACATTTCTGTGTATTTGCGGCTCAAAAGCAGTATGGACGACCCTTGCAAATGTTGAACCAGCATTCTTCAAACCAAAAGGCATCCGTACGAAATAGTACGTGCCACATGGAGTGATGAACGCGGTTTTCTCTTCATCCTCTTCTGCCATGAAGATCTGATGATATCCTGAGTATGCGTCAAGAAATGAAAGCAAGTCATATCCGGCCGTGGAGTCAACAATCTGGTCAATGCGCGGCAAGGGAAATGGGTCTTTGGGACAAGCTTTATTGACATCGGTGAAGTCGATACAAAGCCTCCATTTCCCGTTCGCCTTACGCACGACTACAGGATTGGCCAACCACGTGGGATGGAGCACTCCTCTGATGAGGCCTGCTGCTTCCAACTTCTTGATCTCTTCTGTGATGAACTCTTGGCGCTCCACAGCTTGCTTCCTGACTTTCTGCTTGACGGGCCGCGCATGAGGACAGACGGCGAGGTGGTGGTCAATTACTTTCCTGGGAACACCGGGGATGTCAGACGGTTGCCATGCAAACACATCGACATTCGCCCCCAGGAAAGCAACGAGCGCGCTTTCCTATTTAGGGTCGAGAGTGGCACTGATGGTAAAAGTACCACCAGTGCCGTCCTCCTTGGCGGACACCTTCTTGGTCGCTGGCGGAGCTGCCATCGTCTTCTTACACTTGCCGGTGGAGCTCGATGGTGCGTCCTCGACGGTAGCGCAACACTCCGAAGAGGTGCGCTTGTCGGAGTGGGCATCAGAGCTCTTGCCGGACTTGGTCTTCTTCTTCCCCCCGGGAGCTTCAGCGGCAAGTGTCTCGCGATCTGTTGCGGCTGCTGCTTCCCGGTAGATCTTGTCGGCACAGATAAGAGCATCTTTCTTGTTGCCAGGGACAGTGATGACACTTATCGGGCCTGGCATCTTCAGCATATTGTATGCATAGTGAGAGGCTGCCATGAACTTGGCGAGCGCTGGACGGCCAAGAATTCCATTGTAAGGCAATGGAAAATCGGCAACGTCAAAAGTGATCCTCTCAGTCCTGAAGTTTAGCTCACTGCCAAACGTCACTCGCAGCGTGATCTTCCCCTTCGGCTTGCTCCTTCCCGGGTTGATTCCTTGGAACGTGCCGGTCTCTTCGAGCTCGCTGTCAGGGACCTGGATTTTTCGGAGCACAGCGGAGGAGATCAGGTTCAAGCCGTCCCCGCCGTCAACTAGCATCTTAGTGACCTTGAGGTTGCGGACAGTTGGTGAGACCAACATCGGCAAACACCCGACAGCAGTTGTGCAATCAGGGTGGTCCTCAATATCAAAGATGATAGGCGTGCTGGACCATTTCAGAAGCTTGCGTGACTCAACGGGTGGTTCTGCTGCATTAACTTCTCGCACCCACTGCTTGAGTTGGCGGTGCGAAGTATGCAGAGAAGCACCGCCGTCAACGCACAAGACCTCTATGGCTTTCTGAAACTCCTGCTCGCTGGTCTCAGCGTCATCCATGTCTTCGTCGTCGTCGTCATCTTCATCCTTATCGCGGCCGCGGGGAGGTCTGTCGCCTTGCCGCTGCTTGGCATTGCCGCGGCGTCCTCCCCGGCCGGTGCGCTTCGTACCAGATCCTCCAGCACCTGCTTGGGCTTTCTCCTTGTCACGTCGCTCGTACTCGGCCTTTTGTAGCTCGACAAGCTGCTCGACTTTTTTGCAGCTCTGGAGGTCATGACCCTTGTTGCGGTGGATCTTGCAGTACTGTTTGTTGGTGTCGTCCTGCTTGTCGGTGGCCGCCACAGCCTGGCAGTTGGCGCACGCGGCAACCTCCTTACCGGAGCTATCATTCTTGGCTGTCTTGGCGCCACCTTCATTGCCGGACTGCTCAACAACTAGCACATATTTGCCTTTCCTCTTTCTGTTGTTCCGCCGCCGGTTTTTGTTTGTCGGGGCAGCATCATCGCTGTCAGATCCTCCTGTTCCTGTATTCTCTCCGGGGAGTTTCCTCCCTTCTTCAGCACGTGCACATCTGTCGGCCAGGGCATACAGCTCACTGACATCTCTGATCTTGCACATCGCCATCTCCTCCCGCATCCTGCGGTTACGCACATTCTGGTGGAACGCGCTGATGACCGCGACAGGGTGGACGTCTGGAATGTTGCGTTGCACTTGGTTGAATCTCTGGATGTACTTGCGCAGGGGCTCTCCTTCCTTCTGGGCAAGCAGATGAAGATCACTCTCCTGGCCATGAGGTTTGTGGCCGCCTGTAAAGGCGCCAACAAACTGATGGCATAGGTCTGCCCATGAAGATATGGAGTTTTCCGGCAAGTGCATGAGCCAGGACCTGACGTTGGGCTTGAGCACCAGCGGGAAGTAGTTGGCAAGGATCTTGTCGTCGCGCCCCCCAGCAGCTTGCACCGCAATGGTGTAGATGCTAAGGAACTCCGACGGATGCAACTTGCCGTCGTACTTCTCGGGTACGTCGGGCTTGAAGTTCTTCGTGCTGGGCCACTGGACTTGCCGCAGCTCACGGGTGAACGCAGGGCAACCTACTGCGTACGGCAGGTCGCCTGGTTCCCCTGGCGCATGCATGTCGACGGTGGGCCCAGCGCGCTTGTCGGACTGACGTCGCGCTTCTCTTCGGCGCTCGATGCGAGTACGAGCGTCTTCTTGCTGTCGTTCGTGGAGAACTTGGCGTTGATCGCGGCGAGTTCGCGGGTCTGATGAAGCAGTGGAGTTGCTGTCGTGGCGGACCCGGCGAGTCGGCGATCTTGGCCTTCGGGGCGGAGAGTGCACGGTGGTTGCACCCCCACCGGTTTTGTCGCCATCGGCTCACACCTGGCTGGCCTGCCGCGGCTGCGACGTGGTCACCTGCCGTGGAGTATCGCCGTTGGCGAAGCCGATGAGACTCTGAATGGTGGCCCTCCAGTCGTCGATCTTGTCTGGCGTTGGAGGGAAGTCTAGGAGCAGTTGAGCTCGCGCCAAAGCATCCGCTGGAGTGGCGGGTAGCGGTGGCGAACGGTGTGAGGAGCGGGATATGCTCGGACTTCCAACTACGTTAGAAGGAGCAGTATTCCGTCCAGGCGACCATGCCTCGCTCGCGCCAGCACGTTGGCGCGTATGTTGGCCTTGAGCATCCCGAGAGCCGCCAGCTCGATTTGGGTCCAGCGAGCGTATGGTACCGTGAGTACCACGACGCTGCCGGTCCTGCGCCTCCTGAGATGGGCGCGGTGCGTCCACGGACGCCCGGTCGTCGTGGGAGCCGGCTACGCCGCCGACGGGCAGCGCAGTCTTGTCCTTGGACTTGGTGACACCGTGGGCTCCCTCGTCGACGCCCGTTCTTCCGCCGGCGTCTTCCCCACCAGCCGTTTGGTCCGGCGGCGGTGGATTCGACGCGGACGGAGCAACTGCTTCCGAAGCCTTCTTCTTCGGCGGCATGTCGATGAAGTCGATGAAGGTCTAGCTCACGTGAACACCGGATCAGGTTCACACAACCTCGACGCCCCCTACCTGGCGCGCCAAAGATGCCGGGGAAAATCTGGCTCCACGAGCACATATGGGGACGGAGCCCCTTTCGGTTCGGCGGGGGGCGGAGGCCGCGCGAAGAGCAGATCGAGGCGGGGCACGCGAGGTGTTTTTACCCAGCTTCGGAGCTCTCCGGAGAGATAGTACTCCTACTGCTGCTTTGTGGTTTGTATTGAGTTCTTGCTCGGGAGCGCTGAGTGCTACAGTACACTCAAGCAGCTAACGAGACCGAGCGTTCCTCTGAAGAGATCCCCCCTTTCCTACGTTGTGCATGGGCCTCCTTTTATATGCTCAAGGGGTCTCCAACAGGTGGCAACGTAGGCAAGGGAAAAAATGGAAAGGTGTTGCGGTAGGTACAGCTACCTACACAGTGTATCATACCTAACCCTGACGGCAGGGGACAAAGGCATTAAATGCCTATCTACATCGCCCAGACGATGCAGAAAAGGGACCGTCAGGGGCGCCACCGCTCGCCACGATGGCAATCTTGTCAGCGCCGCATGCCACAGTGTACCCCTGGCTGCACAGCCTCCCGCCACGTATGCCTGGAAGGGTCCCAGAGCGACACGTAGGTGGGTGTGCTGGAGCGCAGGTACAGAGTGGTGGCTTGCCGCGGTAAGCGCCTTGCCGCGGCAGCTGTCTTGTCGCGTCTGGAAGCTTGTCGCTCGCCGGGTCCTGCCGAGACGCATGGCGCGTCGCGGCAAGTTCCTTGAGATGCCTTGGTTGGACTTCCCGACAAGCTCCTCTTGCCGGGGTCTTGTGCCTTGAGTGGCCTTCCCGGCAAGCTCCTCTTGCCGGGGACTTGTCTCCTTAGCTTAAATACTTTGTTCTTGAATGGCTTCAAAGGATCCACGGAGGACCCCTACTCTAGTACACCGACAGCCTTGTCTTCTCCTGTTTATTGAATGCTCGCAGATTCCAGCTTAGTCCAATGCACGTGCACTCTTATTATTATTCACATCGTCCGGTCATGCAAGTGAAAGGCAATTATGATGATATATGATGGACCGACTGAGATGGGAAAAGCTGGTATGAACTCGACCTCTTTTGTTATTGTAAATATGATGAGTCCATCATTCTTGATTCAGCTTATTATGAATAAACATGTTTGCAATGACAATTAGAGATCATAGTTGCTTGCGCCATGCTTGGTTAGCTATGAGTTATAATGATTTACCTTGCGTGCCAACATGCTATTGAGATGGTTATATTGTGGTATGATGGGGTGGTATCCTCCTTTGAATGATTTGAGTGACTTGACTTGGCACATGTTCATGCATGTAGTTGAAACAAATCAACATAGCCTTCACGATATTTATGTTCATGGTGGATTATATCCTACTCATGCTTGCATCCAATGTTTATTAATTTTAATGCATGTACATGGCTGTTGTCGCTCTCTAGTTGGTCGCTTCCCAATCTTTTGCTAGCCTTCACCTGTACTAAGCGGGAATACTGCTTGTGCATCCAATCCCTTAAACCCCAAAGTTATTCCAGATGAGTCCACTATACCTTCCTATATGCGGTATCTACCTGCCGTTCCAAGTAAATTTGTATGTGCCAAACTCTAAACCTTCAAATAAACATTCTGTTTTGTATGGTCGAATAGCTCATGTATCAACCAAGGCTGCCCTTATCTTCCATGTTAGGCGGGTTATTCTCAAGAGGAGTGGACTCCGCTCCTCACTCACGAGAAAATGGCTGGTCACCGGGTTGCCCAGTCCCATGCTTTATGCAAACTAAATCAAATTAATTGCAAACAAAACTCCCCCTGGGACCTGATGTATGTTGGAGGCACTCATTGTCTCGAGCAAGCCATGGATTGATGCTTGTTGGTGGAGGGGGAGTATAAACTTTACCATTCTGTTTGGGAACCGCCTATAATGTGTGTGACATGGAAGATATCGCCATCTCTTAGTTGCTATGTTGACAATGAAAGTATACCGCTCAAAATATAATTTACCTCTATTTCAAAACTGAGCTCTGGCACCTCTACAAATCCCTGCTCCCCTCTGTGAAGGGCCTATCTATTTACTTTTATGTTGAGTCATCACCCTATTACTAGAAAGCACTAGCTGGAGAGCACAGTTGTCATTTGCATTCGTCACTATTAATTTATATAGGGTATGACGATGATTGGATCTCTTTTACCATGAATTACAATGTCTAGTCAGTCCTTGATCTTTAAAGGTGATCTACATTTAAGTTTTGCGGTCTCAGAAAGGGCTAGCGAGATACCATCTTGTTATATCATATTATGATTGTTTTGAGAAAGTGTTGTCATCTGAGATTTATTATTATGGCTTGCTAGTTGATTATACTATTGATATGATTAATTGTGAGACCTGAGAATTATTGCAAATGTGGTTAGTTATGATATATGTTGAAAATTTGAATACTGGCTTGACATATTTACAACAACAAGAGCAAACAGAGTTTCTAAATTTTTTTCTTTTTCTCTTTTAGTTTGTCAACTGAATTGCTTGAGGACAAGCAAGGGTTTAAGCTTGGGGGAGTTGATACGTCTCCGTCGTATCTACTTTTCCAAACACTTTTGCCCTTGTTCTAGACTCTACCTTGTATTATTTGAATAGAACTAACCCGGACTGACGCTGTTTTCAGCAGAATTGCCATGATGTTGTTTTATGTGCAGAAAACAAAAGTTCTCGGAATGACCTGAAACTCCACGTGGTGTCTTATAAAAAATAATAAAAAATCCTTGCCAAAGATGAAGACCAGGGGGCCCACACCCTGTCCACGAGGGTGGGGGTGCGCCCCCCTACCTCGTGGGCCCCCTGGAGACCCTCCGACGCCAACTCCAACTCTATATATTGGCTTTCGGGGAGAAAAAGTCGAAGAGAAGAAATCATCACGTTTTACGATATGGAGCCGCCGCCAAGCCCTAAAACCTCTCGGGAGGGCTGATCTGGAGTCCGTTCGGGGCTCCGGAGAGGGGGATTCATCGTCGTCGTCATCATCAACCATCCTCCATCACCAATTTCATGATGCTCACCGCCGTGCGTGAGTAATTCCATCATAGGCTTGCTGGACAGTGATGGGTTGGATGAGATTTATCATGTAATCGAGTTAGTTTTGTTAGGGTTTGATCCCTAGTATCCATTATGTTCTGAGATTGATGTTGCTATGACTTTGCTATGCTTAATGCTTGTCACTAGGGCCCGAGTGCCATGATTTCAGATCTGAACCTATTATGTTTTCATGAATATATGTGAGTTCTTGATCCTATCTTGCAAGTCTATAGTCACCTATTATGTGTTATGATCCGACAACCCCGAAGTAACAATAATCGGGATACTTATCAGTGATGACCATAGTTTGAGGAGTTCATGTATTCACTATGTGCTAATGCTTTGTTCCGGTTCTCTATTAAAAGGAGGCCTTAATATCCCTTAGTTTCCAATAGGACCCCGCTGCCACAGGAAGGTAGGACAAAAGATGCCATGCAAGTTCTTTTCCATAAGCACGTATGACTATATTCGGAATACATGCCTATATTACATTGATGAATTGGAGCTAGTTCTGTGTCACCCTATGTTATGACAGTTACATGATGAACCGCATCCGGCATAATTATCCATCACTGATCCGATGCCTACGAGCTTTCCATATACTGGTTTACGCTTATTTACTTTCCCGTTGCTACTGTTACAATCACTACAAAATACCAAAAATATTAGTTTTGCTTTCTTTACTCTTTTGTTACCGTTACCACCACTATCATATTACTTTGCTACTAAACACTTTGCTGCAGATACTAAGTTTCCAGGTGTGGTTGAATTGACAACTCAACTGCTAATACTTGAGAATATTCTTTGGCTCCCCTTGTGTCGAATCAATAAATTTGGGTTGAATACTCTACCCTCGAAAGCTGTTGCGATCCCCTATACTTGTGGGTTATCAAATACCCAGGTTAAACTTGACGATCCTAGCATTTACATACATGGCCTCGGAACACCGGAGACCGAAAGGTCAAGTGTGAATCATATAGTAGATATGATGAACAAATAGGTGTTCACCATTGAAAACTACTCCATCTCACGTGATGATCGGACATGATTTAGTTGATTTGGATCACGTGATCACTTAGATGACTCGAGGGATGTCTATCTAAGTGGGAGTTCTTAAGTAATTTGATTAATTGAACTTTAATTTATCATGAAATTAGTCCTAATAGTATTTGCAAATTATGTTGTAGATCAATAGCTCGCGATGTAGCTCCTCGTTTATTTTTTGATATTTTCCTAAGGAAAAATAAGTTGAAAATGTTAGTAGCAATGACGCGGACTGGGTCCGTGATCTGAGGATTATCCTCATTGCTACACAGAAGAATTATGTCCTTGATGCACCGCTAGGTGACAGACCGATTGCAGGAGCAGATGCAGACGTTATGAACATTTTGCAAGCTCGATATGATGACTGCTTGATAGTTTAGTGCATCATGCTTTACGGCTTAGAATCGGGGCTTCAAAGACGTTTTGAACGCCACGGAGCATATGAGATGTTCCAAGAGCTAAAATTGGTATTTCAAGACTCATGCCCGTGTCAAGAGGTATGAGACCTTTGACAAGTACTTTGCCTACAAGATGGGAGGAGAATAGCTCAACTAGTGAGCATGTGCTCTGAATGTCTGTGTACTACAATCGCTTGAATCAAGTGGGAGTTAATCTTCCAGATAAGATAGTGATTGACAAAATTCTCTAGCCACTATCACCAAGCTACTAGAACTTTGTGATGAACTATAATATGCAAGGGATGATGAAAATGATTCCCGAGCTCTTCGCGATGCAGAAATCTGCAAAGGTAGAAGTCAAGAAAGAGCATCAAGTGTTGATGATTAACAGGACCACTAGTTTCAAGAAAAAGGGAAAGGGAAAGAAAGGTAACATTAAGAAGAATGACAAGCAATTTTCCACTCCCATGAAGAAACCCAAAGCTAGACCTAAGCCTGAAGCTGAGTGCTTCTACTGCAAAGGGAATGGTCACCGGAAGCGGAGCTACCCCCAAATACTTGGCGGATAAGAAGGATGGCAAAGTGAACAAAGGTATATTTGATATACATGTTATTGATGTGTACTTTACTAGTGTTCATAGTAACCCCAGGGTATTTGATACTGGTTCGGTTGCTAAGATTAGTAACTCGAAACAGGAGTTGCAAAATGAACAGAACTAGTTAAGGGTGAGGTGACGATGTGTGTTAGAAGTGATTCCAAGGTTGATAAGATCACCATCGCACACTCCCTCTACCTTCGGGATTAGCGTTGGACCTAAATAAATGTTATTTGGCGTTTGTGTTCAGCATGAATATGATTGGATCATGTTTATTGCTATGCGGTTATTCATTTAAGTCAGAGAATAATTGTTGTTCTATTTACATGAATAAAACCTTCTATGGTCATACACCAAATGTAAACGGTTTATTGAATCTCGATCATAGTGATACACATATTCATGATATTGATGCCAAAAGATGCAAAGTTGATAATGATATTGCAACATATTTGTGGCACTATCGTTTAGGTCATATTGGTGTAAAGCGCATGAAGAAACTCCATGCAGATGGACTTTTGGAATCACTTGATTATGAATCATTTGATGCTTGCGAACCATGCCTCATGGGCAAGATGACTAAGACTCCGTTCTCCGGAACAATGGAGCGAGCTACTGACTTATTGGAATAATACATACCGATGTATGCGGTCCGATGAGTATTGAGGCTCGCGGCGGGTATCATTATTTTCTGACCTTCACAGATGATTTGACCAGATATAGGCATATCTACTTAATGAAACACAACTCCCGAAGGTAGAGGGAGTGTGCGATGGTGATCTCATCAACCTTGGAATCACTTCCAACACACATTGTCACCAAAAGAATCACTTCCAACTTTTCAAATGTTGGAATCACTTCCAACATTTGGAAAGTTCAAAGAATTTCAGAGTGAAGTGGAGAATCATCGTAACAAGAAAATAAATTTTCTACGAACTGATCCCAGAGGCGAATATTAGAGTTATGAGTTTGGCCTTCATTTAAAACAATGTGGAATAGTTTCACAACTCACGCCACCTGGAACACCACAAAGTAATGGTGTGTCCGAACGTCGTAATCGTACTTTATTAGATATAGTGCGATCTATGATGTCTCTTACCTATTTACCACTATCGTTTGGGGGTTATGCATTAGAGACAGTTGCATTCACTTCAAATAGGGCACCGTCTAAATCCGTTGAGACGACACCATATGAACCGTGGTTCGGCAAGAAACCTAAGTTGTCATTTCTTAAAGTTTGGGGTTGAAGTGCTTATGTGAAAAAGCTTCAGCCTGGTAAGCTTGAACCCAAATCGGAGAAGTGCGTCTTCATAGGATACCCAAAAGGGACTGTTGGGTACACCTTCTATCACAGATCCGAAGGCAAGATCTTTGTTGCTAAGAATGGATCCTTTCTAGAGAAGGAGTTTCTCTTGAAAGAAGTGAGTGGGAGAAAAGTAGAACTTGATGAGCTGATTGTACCTTCTCTCGAATTGGAAAGTAGCTCATCACAGAAAACCGTTCCCGTGATGCCTACATCAACTAGTGAGGAAGCTAATGATAATGATCATGAAACTTCGGAGCAACTTAGTACCGAACTTTGTAGGTCAACCAGAGCATGTTCCGCACCAGAGTGGTACGTTAATCCCATTGTGGAAGTCATGTTACTAGACCATGACGAACCTACGAACTATGAGGAAGCGATGATGAGCCCAGATTCCGCAAAATGGCTTGAGGCCATGAAATCTGAGATAGAATCCATATATAAGAACAAAGTGTGGACTTTGGTAGACTTGCCCGATGATCTGCAAGCCATTGAGAATAAATGGATCTTCAAGAGGAAGACGGACGCTGATAGGAGTGTTACTATCTACAAAGCTCGAGTTGTCAAAAAAGGTTTTTGACAAGTTCAAGGTGTTGACTATGATGAGATTCTCTCACTCATATCGATGCTTAAAGTCTGTCTGAATCATGTTAGCAATTGCCACATTTTATGAAATCTGGCAAATGGATGTCAAAACTGCATTCCTTAATGGATTTATTAAAGAAAAGTTGTATATGATGCAACCAGAAGGTTTTGTCAATCCTAAAAGTGCTAACAAAGTGTGCAAGCTCCAGCGATCCATCTATGGAGTGGTGCAAGCATCTCGGAGTTGGAATATATGCTTTGATGAGTTGATCAAAGCATATATTTTATACAGACTTGCGGTGAAGCCTGTATTTACAAGAAAGTGAGTGGGAGCACTACAGCCTTTCTGATAAGTATATGTGTATGACATATTGTTGATCGGAAATGGTGTAGAATTTTTCTAGAAAGCATAAAGTAGTGTTTGAAAGGATTTTTTCAAAGAAAGACCTCAGTGAAGTTGCTTACATATTGGGCATCAAGATCTATAGAGATAGATCAAGACGCTTGATAAGATTTTTCAATGAGTACATACCATGACAATATTTTGAAATAGTTCAAAATGGAACAGTCAAAGAAGGAGTTCTTGCCTGTATTGCAAGGTGTAAAGTTGAGTAAGACTCAAAAACCCGACCATGGCAGAAAATAGAAAGAGAATGAAAGCCATTCCCTATGCCTCAGCCATAGGTTCTATAAAGTATGATATGCTGTGTACCAGACCTATTGTGTACCTTTCCATGTGTTTGGCAAGGGGGTACGATAGTGATCCAGGAGTGGATCACTGGACAACGGTCAAATTTATCCTTAGTTACCCAAGAGAACTAAGGTAATATTTCTCGGTTATGGAGGTGATAAAGATTTCATCATAAAGAGTTATGTCGATGCAAGCTTTTACACTGATCCGGATGATTCTGAGTCTCAATCTGGCTACATATTGAAAGTGGGAGCAATTAGCTAGAGTAGCTCCATGTAGAACATTGTAGATATAGAAAATTTGCAAAATACATACGGCTCTGAATTTGGCAGACCCGTTGACTAAACCTCTCTCACAAGCAAAACATGATTACACCTTAGTACTCTTTGGGTGTTAATCACATGGCGATGTGAACTAGATTACAGACTCTAGTAAACCCATTGGGTGTTGGTCACATGGCGATGTGAACTATGGGTGTTAATCACATGGTGATGTGAATTATTCTTGTTAATCACATGGCAATGTGAACTAGATTATTGACTCTAGTGCAAGTGGGAGACTGAAGGAAATATGCCCTAGAGGCAATAATAAAGTTGTTATTTATATTTATTTATATCATGATAAAAATCTATTATTCATGCTAGAATTGTATTAACCGGAAACTTGATACATGTGTGGATACATAGACAAAACAATGTCCCTAGTAAATCCTCTACTAGACTAGCTCGTTAATCAAAGATGGTTAAGTTTCCTAACCATAGTCATGTGTTGTCATCTGATGAACGGGATCACATCATTAGGAGAATGATGTGATGGACAAGACCCATCCGTTAGCTTAGCATAATGATTGTTAAGTTTTATTGCTATTGCTTTCTTCATGACTTATACATGTTTCTTTGACTATGAGATTATGCAACTCCCGAATACCGGAGGAATACCTTGTGTGCTATCAAACATCACAACGTAAATGGGTGATTATTAAGATGCTCTACAGGTATCTCCGAAGGTGTTTTGTTGGGTTGGCATAGATCGAGATTAGGATTTGTCACTCTGAGTATCGGAGAGGTATCTCTAGGCCCTCTCGGTAATGCACATCATAATAAACCTTGCAAGAAATGTGACTAATGAGTTAGTTGCGGGAGATGCATTACGAAATGAGTAAAGAGACTTACCAGTAACGAGATTGAACTAGGTATGAGTATACCGACGATCAAATCTTGCGCAAGTAGCATATCTATGACAAAGGGAATAACGTATGTTGTCATAACAATTTGACCGACAAAGATCTTCGTAGAATATGTGGGAGCCAATATGAGCACCAGGTTCCGCTATTGGTTATTGACAGGAGAGGTGTCTCGTTCATGTCTACATAGTTCTCGAACCCGTAGGGTCCGCACGCTTAACGTTCGATGACGATTTGTATTATGAGTTATGTCTTTTGGTGACCGAATTTTGTTCGGAGTCCAGGATGTGATCATGGACATGACGAGGAGTCTCGAAATGGCCGAGAGGTAAAGATTGATATATTGGACGATGGTATTCGGACACTAGAATGGTTCCGAAGTGTTTCGGGTATTTTTCGCAGTACCGAGAGGTTACCGGGACCCCCGAGGAAAGTAATTAGACTACATTGGCCATAGGGGGAGAGAGAAGGGAGCCCGCAAGGGGTGCCCCCCCATGGGTTGTCCGAATTGGACAAGGGAAGGGGGCGCGGCCCCCTTTCCTTCTCCCTCTCCCTCTCCTTTCCCTTTACCCCTCCAAAAGAAAGGAAGGGGCCCGACTAGGACTAGGAATCCTAGTAGGTTCCCCCCCTCACTTTGGCGCGCCCCTAGGGCCGGCCTCCTCCCTCTCCTCCTTTATATACGGGGGCAGGGGCACCCCAATGCACATCAATTGTTCGCTTAGCCGTGTGCGATGCCCCCCTCCACAGTTTACTCCTCCGGTCATATCGTCGTAGTGCTTAGGCGAAGCCCTGCGCGGATCACATCACCACGCTGTCGTGCTGACGAAACTCTCCCTCGACACTTTGCTGGATCAAGAGTTCGAGGGACGTCATCGAGCTGAACGTGTGCAGAACTCGGAGGTGTCGTAGTTCGGTGCTTGATCGGTTGAATCGAGAAGACGTTCGACTACATCAACCGCGCTAAGCTAACGCTTCCGCTTTCGATCTACAGGGTACGTGGACACACTCTCCCCCTGTCGTTTCTATGCATCTCCTAGGTAGATCTTGCATGATTGTAGGAAATTTTTGAAATTGCATGCCACGTTCCCCTACAGGTAGTGCCTGGGCGGTAGTACCATTTACAAGCGGTACTACCGCTCTACCGCCGCTCTACTTCCACTTAGCATTTTGAGCTACATCGAGATCCGCGAAAGTAGGGCGATAGTAGAGGCAGAAGTACCGCAAGCGGTACTACTGCTCTACTTCCACTCAACTACCGCCGAGCACGAATAGACAATAAAACACTCAAAATAAGCGGTAGTACGCGTGGTACTAGACCAATGGAAGTACCGCTGGCTGCTGGGTAGCCTTAGGAAAAGTTTTCAGAAAAACAAGGAGGAACTCCGAAGAAGCGGGAAGGTAAAGTGGGTGCAGCAGGAAGATGTGTACGTGATGATTCCACCCAAACCTTTTTGATGCGGACCCCCGCTTAATAGTACGATTTTCCTACGACTCAAGTCCACCGAAAATGAAAACACAAGAAAAAATAACCGTCTTGACTCTATAGCTCTGAGGGGCACGAATCGTCTTGTGCCATATGATAGATTATCTGAAATGCTCAATGCACATGATTAGTCCGCAAATGTATTGTCATCAATCACCAAAATCACTAAGGAAGAAATATGTCCTAACAATCTCTAATTGAGTCTGTGTGACTCGAACCTTATCTAGACCCGGACCCGACTCCCAGATCTGGCAAGGTCTTTTCGACTCCATATTATCCGGCTAGCATCCAATGCTACATGGTCAGTGAGACTGAACCATCCACCGTGGCATATGGTAGTCATGTATGTCAAAGAGTCCACACAACCATTTCGATTAGGGACCAATTAGAACAATCACCATACAATTATAGTCTCACAAATAAGTCACATACTTGTTTAATTATACTCATCATTGATAATGTTCTAAGTACTATATTTATCCATAAATATATTGGGAAGTATCATCTTACATGATTCCCTCTAGGGCATATTTACAACACATAAAGCTTGTTTGAATTTAAGTTAGTTAGATCACCTATTGAATTCATTTGCTATGTGTTGTTTCTTTTATGAACTATTGAACAACGCTACAAAATGATGATGATCTAGCAATGCTGGAACAAGGTGTTACTGCTCTATAAAGGACTACACTGGAGCAACATGAGGAAGGGAGAAGGGAGCGAGGAGAAACCATTCTGATGGTCACTAGAGATGCTGGTTCTAATGATGAAGATGCAAGAGATGTGACCCATCAAATGGATGAAAACTAAACCATGGTGACCCTATTCCTCTAGAGTTATGGATATAGAGCTTCATCTCTAGTATGTATGAACTATTGGTCAGCACTAGCACTTGCGTGTAGTTTCCTTCTTGGAGGCGTAGTTTTGAAGCACTTTCCCCACAGTTCGATTATTCTCATCGGTGGTGATTGATGTTGATGGTTGTTGTTGTATGCTTGAGTTCTCTTCGACATGACTTTCAAGGGTTGCATTGTTTTTTCCCTTGCGTGTTTGCATTGGTGTCAATTCTAATCGTGCAAAAGGCCGGTCGTGTGCTCATGGTATTTGTATTCTCTTGATGCGGCATTATGAATAAATAAAATCTGCCCTTTATTCAAAAGAACTTAATAAATGGCCGTGTAGGAAGCTTCTCAATCATCATACACAAGGTTTTAAAATTAAATTTGATACGGAGCTCATCCCAACGTGGGCGGAAATTTATTCAATAAATTTGTATGGATGTTATGTGTTTTAAGGGCATCTCAAATAGTTATTTGATTGTTGTTGATGATTTTTGCCACATAGGATATGTGATGTGTGGTAGAGAACAAAAGAGTAGAGAGAGGTAATTTGTATAGTTTAAACGAGCAACCTTGCACAAACTCCAAAATGCAAAGAGACAACAAAATTACTAATTCTCTCATTTCTATTGAACAACTTAGTAGATACATTCTATGTAATGGTTGTACGGAACTTGTTAGCTGATAACATGGACAATTTACCAAAGCGACATGGACAGTTTACCAAAGCGACATATCTTATGTGAGTTTTTGCTACTATTCAAGGCAAATTGTCTTTTGTTGTTTTTCAAAGTGCGTGTAGAGTTTGGAACCAGGCTTTCTTTACAAACTATCTAGTTTATTAATTAACTAGATAGATATAGTACATGAGACCAAAGAAACTTACACCAACATAAACAACAAATAACATTGATAAAACAATAAGTTATATCAAAGATTTTTGAATGTCATCTGGTCTAGCTTTATCGTCTACATTCACATTTATCCATACCTCCGGTGAAGAAATCACGAATAGCAAAATTTGCACAAACTTGATTAACCCTGAAGATCTAAAGAATTGCATGATCCATCCACCCCAATAGATGGGAAACTTTACTTGTTGGACAGATTGCGAGGTGCGATGTCGAACCATTGCTCCGCCATGTACTATCATGGAAGAATATTAGGAACACAAAAGGTGAAAATGAACCATTGACCAAATAAAATAGACACCACAAGCATTGTCACCACCGTTTAGACATGCCGAAATGTCGGACGGCATGGTTCCCCTACATTTCGACGTTGAATTAATGTGTTGAGGTGAGGGCAATCGATACCCAAGCTCATGGGCGGCCAACCTTTTCTTCCGCATGCATTCATATTCCCCTTGCGTTTTGAATTTGAATTTTCTGACATAGCAAAAAATTTGTATGATTCCACTCAGTCATATTTATATTTTCATCATTTCATGACCTTTTCTTTGTGCTCTCATGGTTTGAATCACTAGATATGCTTCGATGCGATCTCGATGAAATGTGAAGTTTTAGCATATTTGGTCTAATATTTGAATCTATCACTAAGAAAGGCCAAACATTTTTGTGTGATTGTACATCTAGCTCCCAAACAAAGTACTGTTTACAAGCCTTTGGAACTTCGATCTTCTTGCCCCTTCGAAAATTTATTCATTTCTTTAGTAGTATTACATTCATACCTTTTTTAAGGTGTATTTTTTGGAAGTCAATCTTTCCTATCTTTGATCAAGTTTATAGAACAAACAATCAATATCTGCAATACTAAATATAACAAAAATATTCAAAACTATATTTTATGATGGGCCTATGATACTTATTTGCTGTCTTTTTTTGCGGATAATATTTGATTTTCCCCCTATAAACTTACTAAAAATAGAAAAAATGTTTAGAAAAATTAACATAGCATGCAGAAAAAAACAGAGGAGGTATGGAGTTGAACCCGGAAAGAGAAGGGTGCTACTACTCTACTAGTGGCTGCAAGCGCTCTTTTGGTGCATTCACTGTCAGTAAAATCCCATCTACCGTCCGGATCAAGCCAACTAGAAGGAAAACGGATCTCAACCTTCACACGTCGCGAGTTACAGTGTACCAAGTACGTGCACCGAAAGTTGCTGTGAATGCGACGCCTGCTGCCGTCCGTTCCAGGAGCAGTCGAGGTGACAACGCATTGAAGCTACGTAACTAAAATGAGTACCGCAACACGTAAAGGCCCATCCATTCAAGCCCTCCGCGTTTCGGCTCAGAGCATTCATGGGCAAGAAGACGGCCTCCCTTTCAATCTTCTCGCCGGCCGGCGCTGCCCCTGCACGGCATGGTCGGTGAACGGCACGCCGGCCACGGGGTAGGGACACTCGTCTCGGACGGCTGCCGTGTTTTTTTTTAAAAGGATGTTAAACCTCTCGCCTCTACATCAATTGATGCATGCAATCATTTTTATTAATTATTTCACAAAGTTCTGACAAAAATATACATCAGTTCATTCTTTTTTTTGCGGGATACATCAGTCCATTCGAAGTTATCACTCACAACTACAAACTCGATAATATGGACGGTCGCGGTGCTAGCCGGTTAGATGTGATTAGGTCGTGTATACTCTTACTTAGCTAGGTTGCTTTGTTGGTGACAGTACTCATGGTACGAGTACGACGCTTGGCGCTTTAATTCGCCACGTACTGCTGCCTTTCACCCTTGCAGAATACTCCAAGCTATACCATCAGGGGGCTCTCGTACGCCGTCTGCGTCGTCCTTGCAGACCACTCTAGCTATAGCTATGCCATTAGGCGTTAGTGCATGTACAGCCTGCCATCAATTTTCCATTATTCTACCTAGTGGAGGAGCACCACTCTAGTGAAGTGCTAGCAGTAAAGCAAAGCAGTGATATACTGTAGTACGTAAGTAGTATGTTCTTGCAGCAAGGTGTTGTGGTCTGAGCGCGGGGGAAATATTCAAAGTTCGAACCGTGCGCTGCTGGTGGTAGGGTGCGGTCTGCGGGGCACCTCGACCTCGAAGGTTTGCTCTGCTGTCCCCCACTGCAGGCTTTGGCTTTGGCCACCGTAAACAAGCATGCATGCGTGCGTACGTCGGTACGTGCGGCGGGGCAAACCGTGCGAGGTTACAAGCACGAACGGCCTCGGACAAAGCGTGTGTCGCCACACAAGAGAAACGCCGCTGTCACAGGGGAACAGCATGCACGAGCAACCTCGTCACTCGTCAGCCTCACTCGTTTGGGGTTTTGTCAACCATAGTCGATAGACCCACCCGTAGCCACTTGATGCGGTATGCTCTAGTGCAAGCTCGGCATCAACACTCGTTTGGAGTTTTGTCAACCATAGGGAGGCGGACAGGGCCGTAGCCACTTGATACGGTGTGCTGCCCATAGCTCGTCTCGGAGTCGCTGGAAAACAGCAAGGCGCGGCAAAGGGGGCGATGTGCGTCAGCCACTTTCCTCGGACACGTTTGGCCTGCGGCGCAGAAGCGCATCCGCATCATGTTTGCTTTCGTCGCCCTAGAGCACAAAGCTGCCGAAACTCATCATTTTGATCAAGGATATCGCTCGTCGACAAGTAGGAGCAGTAGAGATTGGTTTGGCCAGGTTGGTTTTGAGACTGAGTAGTCTCGTCCCGGCAGCCCCACCATACGCTGTTTAACTCGTCCGCCATCAGTGGATGTACGCAGACAACAGTTTGCAGCATGGATCGCATCAAATAGGCCACCTACAACCACTAAACGGCTAATTCGACATTTTCTTTTTTCATTCCAGGCGTCTCTTTCACGTCGCACCGTCCCCATCCTCGCGGTGTGTTGAGGACGTCGTCAGATGCCACCGGCCAGACAAGAGTCCCCTGCAACCCCATTCAAGTGAAGACACATGGATCGTTTCCCTACAAAACGACCCAAAAAACGCAACCACCTGATCCACGAGCACCGGCATTCATCACGAAAATCAATGAAGACGAACCACCAGCACAGTAAGGTCGGCTGGGTGGATCTTGGCTTGCCCACCGGCATGCGATCCATGCGTTGTTCGCTCAGGATTGATCAAATCAATGGTTTCTCAGGCTTGGTAGGTAGGCAGAGTAGTGGTGCTGCTAGGACCCATGTCCATGGACCTCCATCATCAGATCAGAGGACGAGGATGGGTGCACCGTGCAGCTCGGGGTCGCCCTCCAGTGCTGCCCCCGGAGGATCTCGTCCAATTATTGAGCGTTAGTTGCATGTAGCTGTCGTCGAGGCGGCCGCGTTCATCTTCTTCAGCCTGTGCGCGCTGAGCAGGGACGGACGGAGCGGGGCTGAGAACTGAGATGGTCTGGTTTGCTGCCCGCTGTGGACCTTTCGCCGTTATGATGGCGCGCCGCAGCCGGAACGGCAATGATCGACCATGATGATGGATGGTTTGGGCAGCGGCCCCACCAGCAGGGGAGTCATCCGACAAATCATGGGCGGCCCATGCTACTAGTTGCACAAGTCAAGGGAAAGTCGCTGTTCTTAATCCCGGCCACGGCTACACAAGTAAGCCGGCCCAGCGAGGAACCAGCCCCACCTCGCTCGCTTTTCAGGATTGACCGCTCGACAATACCTGTGTACTGCTAACAGGTTGACCGTTACCTCTAAAATTTATAAATTCTGGAAAAGGTTCAAAAAAGGAAAAAAAATACAAGATTTGCAAAAAGTTCACGGATATTAAAAAAATAAAAAAATAAAAAAAGTGAAATTTTTCAGGATATTAAAAAAGTTCAAAGTTTTGAAACATGTTTAATAATTTTTAAAAAAAATCATAAATTAAAAAATCACGAATTTGATAAAAGGTAAAAAAATATGGAAAAAATTATGAATTTGAGAAAAACTTCATAAATTTGGAAAATATTTGTCGAATCAATTTTTCATGAGCTTGAGAAAGTTCATGAAGTTGGGAAAAATACGAATTTCAAAAAAGTTATTTCATTTGAAAAAATAAGAAAAAACAGAAAAAAATAAAAAGGAAAAGGAGACTGAATAAAACAGAAAAAACAGGTCCAGAAAAACTACAAACCCAAAAGAAAAGAAAAAAACACCAGAAACTCCGAGAAGCTTCTCAAAACCGGTTGGGAAGCTTCCAAAAAATGGGACGAGATTGCTTGTTCATGCTTAGATAGGCCAACCCATTTGGATCGAGGGGTGTGCGCCAGATGAAAAAAAAACTATATTAAGAGGCGCTTAAGGCGCCAAATAGGATATGGCGAGGTCTTGTTTGATGTGTTGAAAAACATCTCCAATCTAGGGCTATTGGGCTACCCATTCTGATTTCAGAGGAATGGGTAGTCTATCACAGATAATGTTTTTGTTGCTTAATGTGTGCATGCCATCAGTACTAGGAAGCAAAGGAAATCTCTTTGTGCGGTAAAGTTGAATATGATGCATGCTTATTATTAAGTGAAGTGGTTTTTTCTTATGGTTAAGTGGAGTAGATTTTTCTTGACCAGATGATATTTTGAATGGGATTTTCAGAGTCTTGGCTTCTAATGATCATGAGATGCGTACCTTGTGTGCGGTTCTCCGTCAAGCTCAATGGGGGGCTCTATGAGATTTTGTCCCCCTCCAGAGGGCTTTGACTGGGAGACCCATTCTCATCGTATTTGTTCCCATTTGATGTTGAGGTTTTTTTTCTCTCCTCAAGCAAGCAAGACGAGACAAATATATTAGAGGGGGGTCATTAGGGAGCACTGGCCCCCAGATTACTCACCTTCTCTTTGCAGACGACTGTGTGGTATTTCTTGAGGCATGTGATAGCAACTTACTGAAACTCTAAAATATGTTGCATGGCGGACATGGCGGAGGAGGAAGCCGTCACCCGGAAGACATGTCGGTTGCAACAGGAATAGTTTCAAGCCCACGGTAACATGGTAATGTTGGGGAACGTAGTAATTCAAAAAGTTCCTACGATCACGCAAGATCTATTATGGATCGCAACTTAGTACATCTAATTTACTTGCACGATCACCTTTGAGATTGCTATGTGTTAAGTTGGATTGATTATGAACACATGAACTTCTTGCTTTTAAGCAAATCTAATATGGATTCTGGAGTACATTGATCACATGCCCTATTATTTCATATGTGTCGAATGGTTTGACCTATGGTGGATACTCTTGATTTCTTTGTTTCTTATAACTAAAGTAATAAAATTTGTTTTGGCACTGCTTTTGCAAACCTAATATGGATTATGAATTTTATTCTGCAGGAATCAGAAACCACGGGAAAGTTTCCCAAATCTGCGTTTGGTCTGCAGGATTCGGCTCTTCACATTCGAAATGAAAGTTATGGCCGCCTCTGTTCCTACGGGAAGAAAGCACCCAATAGGAACGCATTTTCTGGGCGGAAGCACGAGGCAAAGTGAAGGAAAGTTGATGTGACTCTATTGCCATGCATAATATGAGAAATTATATCTTTAGTATTGTAGTGTTGTTATTTTTTAATATAAATTTGGTCAAACTTTATGAAGTTTGATGTTAGACAAATCTTATATGCATAGTAAAAAAACAAATTGAGGGATCCTAGACTCAGATGTTGAGAACAATTAAATAAAAGCACAACAAATTCCAGCCAAAAAATGTCTCCAACCTGCTCATTTTTGTGAAGATAGTACCTAGTTGTGAAAGGAAGTTGTAAAAATAAATGGTAATGTTAAACTATGGCAACACAAACATTTTTCATGGCAATTATAGTTATTGCGATGATGTCAATTTCCTTTAGCAAGCATGACAAATCCTGGTAAAAAAAACTGAAGATTTGTCATGCTTGCTAAAGAAATTTGCCATCCTCACAACAACTACAATTGCCACGAAAAATGTTTGATTTGCCATGGTCAGAAAAGTGACATTCGATTTGTAGCGAAGTCTAAAATAAAGCAATGGTGAAAGAAACCTCCGCGAAACTACATGCTATAGTTCCTTTCTATTTCTATCGTCAAAGCTTACTGGCCTACTTATTTGATGAAACAAATATTGTAGCTCTAGGCTACAATTATGCATTGCTTAACTAATAGGTGTTATTTTGTGCCGCTTTGAAGCATAATATGAGAAAAAAGCAAATTATGAAATACCCCTAGACATACATGTGTCATGTTTACTTGAGTACAATTTCACCTTGCATCAAGTACACAACAAGGAAAACTCAAATATTTGATCACAGAACAAACCATTCTCCTAATATGTTTTGCTTATTTCTCCCATAATAATTGAGTAAATGGTGCAAATGATACGCGCGATGAGTTCAGGCGATAAAATTGACACAAGTGATGTAGTTAAAATGTGTATGCAGTTGACACGATGCAGTTGATACGATAGAACTGAGCCACACGATGAAGTCGAGACGAGTAGTTGGCATACACTGTGAACTACCCCATATCAACTACATCGGAGAGAAGACTCCAAGCCGCCTTCCTGCACCTGTCAAACATGTTTGGGCGTCCTGTGCGAATTTGTGACTATTTTGGTATGACAACAAATATCTAATGTTCTGGACATTTTTGAATGAAATATATAAAACTCTGAACTTTAAGAAAACTCAGATTTTATGATATTATTAACTTGTTTGAAAATTTACCCCTAAAAAACTTGTTTAAAAATTTTGAATTTATGAAAAAAGGGGGAAAGAAAAATAAACCTTAAAGGAAACAAACACAAAAAAACAGGAAATAAAAAAAGAAAGGAAAAGAAAAAGGGAAATAGAAACATAGCACAAACCAAAACAGAACATTTTTTAAAACGGAATATGTTCTCAAGAGAGGCGCTGGGAGCGGCTGCGCAGACGGGGCCCGTCGCCATGGCTTCTGAAAGCACAAGTGCTCCCTGGGTGGTTTTGATAATTAATGTCAACATATCTCTTGTTGGACTAACACTTTTACCTAGTATGTTTCAGATAAGTTCAAAAATGGAGTGGCATGGACTAGAGGATGTGGAACCCCTTCAAGATGCTAAGGACAAAGGATTGGCTCAAGCTTCAAGATCAAGACTCTACATTTTCTATTTTAGTGATCCAAGATCACATTGAGTCCATAGGAAAAGCCAATACTATCAAGAAGGGATGAGGTGTTGCTTAATGAGCCTCTTGCTTCATGTGCTTAGTGATATGCTCCAAAATCCTCAACTACCTTTTCATATCCACATATGACCCAAACCTAAAGTCAAACTCGGCCCCACCGATTCTTTCTATCCAGAGCCACCGAGTTTCACATGTCATAGCCACTGCCACAAACCCTAGCAAATCGGTTTCACCAATAGGGATCTCGGTCTCACCGAGATGGGATTGCAATCTCACTGTGTATGTCCATTGTTGAAATCGGTCTCACCGAGTTGGGCAGTCGGTACTACCGAGATTACAATGCAAATTCTCTGGTTAGCTTATTACCAAAATCGGTCCCACTGAGTTTGTGTAATCGGTCACACCGAGATTACGTTATGCCCTAACCCTAACCATATCGGTCCTACCGAGTTGCATCTCAGTCCCACCGAAAATCCTAATGGTCACTAGGTTTGCTGAATCGGTCCGACCGAGTTTAACGATTCGGTCCCACCGAGTTTAGCAGATTGTGTGTAACGGTTAGATTTTGTGTGGAGGCTATATATATCCCTCCACCCACTCTTCATTCGTGGAGATAGCCATCAGAAGAAATCTTCACTTCCAATACACATTTTCCGAGAGAGAACCACCTACCCTTGTGTTGAGCTCAAGATATTCCATTCCTACCATATGAATCTTGATCTCTAGCCTTCCCCAAGTTGCTTTCCACTCAAATCTTCTTTCCACCAAATCTAAATCCTGTGAGAGAGAGTTGAGTGTTGGGGAGACTATCATTTGAAGCACAAGAGCAAGGAGTTCATCATCAACACACCATTTGTTACTTCTTGGAGAGTGGTGTCTCCTAGATTGGCTAGGTGTCACTTGGGAGCCTCCGACAAGATTGTGGAGTTGAACCAAGGAGTTTGTAAGGGCAAGGAGATCGCCTACTTCGTGAAGATCTACCGCTAGTGAGGCAAGTCCTTCGTGGGCAATGGCCATGATGGAATAGACAAGGTTGCTTCTTCGTGGACCCTCCGTGGGTGGAGCCCTCCGTGGACTCGCGCGACCGTTACCCTCCGTGGGTTGAAGTCTCCATCAACGTGGATGTACGATAGCACCACCTATTGGGACCACGCCAAAAACATCTGTGTCTCCAATTGCGTTTGAATACTCCAAACCCTTCCCTTTACATTCTTGCAAGTTGCATGCTTTACTTTCCGCTGCTCATATACTCATTGCATGCTTGCTTGATATGTATTGTGTTTGTTAAACTTGTGCCTAAACTCCACCTAAACTTAAGAATTTTAAAAACTGCAACTTTTGGTACTTAGTGTCTAATCACCCCCCCTTTAGACACCTCTTCTCGATCCTCTCAATTGGTATCAGAGCTTTTGTCTCCATTGACTTGGTTTAAACACCTTTGGAGGAAGATGGATGTGTCTACTTTAGGGAGTCTTAGACATAGAGTGCCCATTCTTGATGGAGAATATTTTCATGAGTGGAAAAATGAAATGCTTGAGATTTTCAATGAATATCATTTGAACAAGTACATTGCTAATCCTTGTGCACATCATATTGATCCTTTGCACCCTACCCTAGATGAAGATATTGACATGATCCGCAATCTTAGAACTGTTGAGCTCATCATTAGAGGATTGCCTAAAAATTTGATTGCTAGTTTGCCTACTCTTAAGTGTGCCTATACTATATGGAAATTTCTTGAGGAACGATTTCCCGATTATTCCTTGAAAAATTTAGACGAAATTCTCCATAAATCTATTGCCTTGAGTAAGATGAACTCTAGTGATCCTAGTTTTGGTGATTGTCTATTTGAGCTTACCAATCTCATGCATGCTAAAGGAAATGTTGGAATCATTAGTGATATCATATCCGAAGCTATAAGAATTCATAAAGGTAACCACTTTGATGATCATGTACCTAATGAATTACCCTCTCTAGGATTTGATCAATCACAAGATGATGTTGAACGTGGATATTATGATGAAGATGATGATAGTGACTATGATCTTAATGATGCAATGAGACATTTTGGTCTTATGGCAAATCTTCGCGGCTACATGGCTGGAGGAAAGGAGTGGGTCCTTGATAGTGGATGTACTGATCATACGACCGGAGATGAAGAGATGTTCCGTGAGCTTGCTGAAAATGACGGCCCTCGAAAATATGTCACCTTTGGTGATAATTCAAAGGGTAAGGTGGTTGGACTTGGTAAGGTGGCCATCTCACACGATAGCTCCATAAAAAATGTCATGCTCGTTGAATCCCTTGGATACAATTTACTTTCAGTTTCTAGACTTGCGGATTTCGGTTTCAATGTCTTATTCACTGAAGTAGATTGCCAAGTGTTTTGTAGAGACAATTATAAAATGGTCTTTACCGGTATACATAGATGAGATCTTTACATTGTTGATTTCACTAAAAAGGTTCAACCTAAAACTTGCTTAATTGCTAAATCTTCTAAAGGCTGGTTGTGGCATAGAAGACTAGGTCATGTTGGAATGCGAAATCTTGATAAGCTTATTAAAGGTGATCATATCCTTGGAATAAAAGGTGTTGTATTTGACAAGGATAGACTTTGTAGTGCTTATCAAGCAGGGAAACAAGTTGGAGGAAGTCACCGCGCAAAGAACATCATGACCACAAGAAGACCACTCGAGCTACTTCACATGGATCTCTTTGGTCCAAATGCATACAAGAGTCTCGGTGGTAACTCATTTGGTCTAGTCATAGTTGATGATTTTTCAAGATTTACGTGGGTGTTCTTTCTTGATGACAAATCGCAGGTTCAAAAGATCTTCAAAAACTTCGCTAGGAAGGCCCAAAATTAGTTTGACGTGAAGATCAAGAAGGTTCGGAGTGACAACGGAACGGAGTTCAAGAACGCAAATGTGGACACCTTTCTTGACGAAGAAGGGATTTCACACGAGTTCTCGGCTACGTACACACCTCAACAAAATGGAGTTGTTGAGAGGAAGAACCGGACTCTTGTCGAGATGGCAAGAACGATGCTTGATGAGTACAAGACGCCAAAGCACTTTTGGGCGGAAGCGGTTGAGACAGCTTGTCATGCAACAAATCGCTTGTATCTTCACAAGCTACTTGGCAAGACGGCATACGAGCTCCTCACCGAGCAATTGCCAATTGATGTAGGAGACAAAGACCCTTCGGAAGCAATTCAAGACTTGTCCATTGGCAAGATTCGTCCAACGGAAATGAAGGAGAGTACCTCGTCCGTCCAAGTGGAAGCTTCTACCTCACGTCAAGGTGAACCAAGAGTTGATACGGAAGCATCCACAAGTGGGACACGTCAAGATGAAGAAAACGAGGAAGTACACCAAGATGAACATCAACAACCTCCTTCTCCACCACGACAAGAGAACAACAACGTCAACAATAAAGAAGGCCAAGAAGAAGAAGGCCAAGAAGAAGAAGAACAAGATGAAGAGGATGTTCCACCCCGACCCAAGCAAAAGCTTACACGAGTTCGAGCAAGAATTGCCAAAGATCATCCCATCGAGCAAATCTACAAAGATATCCAAACCGGGAGAATCACTCGCTCTAAAAATCGTTTAGCTAACTTTTGTGAACATTACTCATTCATTTCTAAAATTGAACCTATGAAGGTTGAAGAAGCATTGAAGGATCCGGATTGGATAAATGCTATGCATGAAGAGCTACACAACTTTTAGAGAAATCAAGTGTGGACATTGGTCGAGAAGCCCGACAACAACCACAACATCATTGGTACCAAATGGGTGTTTCGCAACAAGCAAGATGAAGATGGACAAGTGGTTCGCAACAAAGCACGTCTCGTCGCCCAAGGCTATACACAAGTTGAAGGTATGGACTATGGTGAGACATATGCTCCCGTTGCTAGACTTGAGTCCATTTGCATCTTACTTGCCTATGCTAATCACCATGATATCACCTTATACCAAATGGATATTAAAAGTGCTTTTCTAAACGGCAAAATTGAGGAGGAAGTTTATGTTAAGCAACCTCTCGGCTTTGTTAATCCTAAGAAACCTAATCATGTTTACAAACTTCACAAAGCCCTTTATGGTCTTAAACAAGCTCCTAGAGCATGGTATAAATGCTTGACCAAGTTTCTTACTGAAAAAGGCTTTGAAATTGGTAAAATTGATTCTACTCTTTTTTCTAAAAGGGTTAATGGAGAACTATTTGTGTGCCAAATTTATGTTGATGATATCATATTTGGTTCAACTAACCCTCATTTTAGTGAGAAGTTTGGAAAGCTAATGTCGGAGAAGTTCGAGATGTCTATGATGAGTGAACTCAAATTCTTTCTCGGTTTGCAAATCAAGCAAACTAAGGAAGGTACATTTGTCTCTCAAACGAAGTACACCAAAGACTTATTCAAGAAGTTCAATATGCAAGAATGCAAAGGTATGCCTACACCCATGCCTACTAGTGGACATCTTGATTTGACCAAAGATGGTGAACCGGTTGATCAAAATGTTTATCGCTCTATGATCGGTTCATTGTTATATCTATGTGCCTCACGTCCTGATATTATGCTAAGTGTGTGCATGTGTGCACGATATCAAGCTGCTCCTAAAGAATGTCATGTTAAGGCTGTGAAAAGGATAGTGAGATACTTAATCCATACACCAAATTTTGGCATTTGGTATCCTAAGAGGTCCTCTTTTGATCTTGTTGGCTATTCCGATTCGGACTATGCCGGAGACAAGGTTGATAGAAAGTCCACTTCGGGTACTTGTCAATTCCTTGGTAGATCTCTTGTGTCTTGGTCTTCCAAGAAACAAAACTCGGTATCCTTATCCACCGCCGAAGCGGAATATATTGCCGCTGGTTCATGTTGTGCTCAATTACTTTGGATGACCCAAACTCTTAAAGATTATGGGATATATGTGAAACATGTTCCATTGCTATGTGACAATGAAAGTGCTATTAAAATTGCTCACAATCCCGTGCAACATTCTTGAACTAATCATATTGAAGTTCGTCATCATTTCATTCGAGATCATGTTGCCAAAGGGGACATTAACCTTAAGCATGTTCGCACCGATAAGCAATTGGCGGATATATTCACTAAACCACTTGATGAGAAAGTGTTTTGCAGGTTAAGAGGTGAATTGAACATCATTGATGCTTCAAACTTGGAGTAGGAACTCCATTTGATACATGCGAGGCATGAGCCTATGACTAATCCTTGGTATTTCTATTATGATGATTTTCATATGTCTTGGATATATTTGCACCTTGCATGTTATCTAACCCGTGTAGGTACTTGGATGAATCCAATTCTATGAGATTGCAACACACTCACATCTTGAGCAGTCTCTACATCACCAAGTCTCTACAGAATGGTGGTTGAAGACAAGGAAGCACGAAACCATTCAAACATATCCTTTGACAAATTCTATGTTGAGTTTCATGATAGTCATTTTGGATACACAAGTGCTCTTCCTTGCAAGACTAACCCATGTAGGTAGATGAACTCAAACTCCAAGTGGTGCTCACAACTCTTGATGAACTACATCAACCCCGAGCAACCCACACAATTTCAACTGCATGAGAAAGACCCACACCACCACCCAAGGTATGTTATTCCATCTTAGAGAAGCTTTACTCCAAGACATGAGTCAAAGCAACTCAACAAGATGTGAACACATCAAGATGCTTAAACGAAAAATGGTAACCCCATTTTGAGCTTAAACGATGAGTATGACCTATGATCAAGTGCTCTCACTTGACTCCTAAGTCAATATACTCTAACATAGGTGACTTTGTCACCGCCCAACTCTAGATGAAGTTCTCTTGTGTGTTCTTTTCTGTGTTATTGCACTTGTTCCTTGCATATTTGCTTCAAACAAAAAGAACTTCAACTAGATCTTTTATTTTCTTTTCATTTATTCTACATTTTCTGCATCCAATTCATTGCAAATCTCTCAGTTAATTCCTTAAAAATCCTTGTGAGATCTTACTTGTCCAGTGAGCTGAGGTGACAAGTGGTTCCACTCTGATGAACTTGGTCACACCGGTTTTGTTTCTTTGGTCTAACTGAAATCTTTCGGTGCAACCAAAGCACACAACTCGGAGTCACCGATTTCATTACAGGAAAACCTACTTGCCACTTATTCCTGATTTCTATTTGCCCCAGCTCCACTCAATGATTCTTGTCCTCTACCAGCATCATGTTACACATGTTGCTTTGCTCTGTGACTCAAGGACCAACCCATTTGTATCACATGTCCAATAGACCCTTCTTGGAAATTGATGTCAAAGGGGGAGATCGAGATCACATCAAAGCTTAATCTTTCCTATAGGGGGAGAAAGAGAGAATATTCAGGGGGAGAGAAAGTAATATCATCAATGACCCCAGAGAAAGTAATATCATCAATGACCCCAGATGCTTGGTGTTCAAGAGGAGAGATGTCACATGTCTTTAAGAGGGGAAAGACATGTTTTGCTTGCTTGCTTTAACTCAAGCTCTGTTGTTTATTTTCTATTGCTCTGATTTTCTGTTCCCTATCTTCTCCCAATATCTCATGTTAGATTCAGGGGGAGCAAGACATCTAAGGAAAGGAAATCTCTGATTTTATTGCATATCTTTACCTTTGGGGACATGCCTATATCCAATGTAGTACTTAGTACTCACTCTACATGTCATCCCAGTCTTGGTTCTATTGTGGTTTCTTTTGTTGCTCTGGTTAGTAGGTGTATCTGTGTTATCTAACCTTGTTTGCGCAGGCTCATCCTACCCTAAGCCAACTCAAGACCACAAGGTAAGTATATGCATCACAGTCATGTGAATGAGAAAGTCTTGCTGATGTACATATTGTTTGCAAGAAGGACTCATGAGCATGAAGGTACATTTCTTATACTCACACCATTTTCTCTGAAGCATATAACCAAGATACATGTAACACATTGCTTACTCTGTCATGCTTATGCATTCACATGCTCCTATATTCAATATTCATATGATTGCATACATGTAGGGGGAGCCTATGCATGTTACATGTCTTTCCAAAGCTTTACTTTCTATTCTCTATATTTTTATCTAAAGCTTTGATGTATGTTGTCATCAATTACCAAAAAGGGGGAGATTGAAAGCACAAGTGCTCCCTGGGTGGTTTTGGTAATTAATGTCAACATATCTCTTGTTGGACTAACACTTTTACCTAGTATGTTTTAGATAAGTTCAAAAATGGAGTGGCATGGACTAGAGGATGTGGAACCCCTTCAAGATGCTAAGGACAAAGGATTGGCTCAAGCTTCAAGATCAAGACTCTACATTTTCTATTTTAGTGATCCAAGATCACATTGAGTCCATAGGAAAAGCCCATACTATCAAGAAGGGATGAGGTGTTGCTTAATGAGCCTCTTGCTTCATGTGCTTAGTGATATGCTCCAAAAATCTTAACTACCTTTCCATATCCACATATGACCCAAACCTAAAGTCAAACTCGCCCCCACCGATTCTTTCTATCTGGAGCCACCGAGTTTCACATGTCATAGCCACTGCCACAAACCCTAGCAAATCGGTTTCACCAATAGGGATCTCGGTCTCACCGAGATGGGATTGCAATCTCACTGTGTATGTCCATTGCCGAAATCAGTCTCACCGAGTTGGGCAGTCGGTACTACCGAGATTACAATGCAAATTCTCTGGTTAGCTTATTACCAAAATCGATCCCACCGAGTTTGTGTAATCGGTCACAACCGTGATTACGTTATGCCCTAACCCTAACCATATCGGTCCTACCGAGTTGCATCTCAGTCCCACCGAAAATCCTAACGGTCACTAGGTTTGCTGAATCGGTCCGACCGAGTTTAACGATTCGGTCCCACCTAGTTTACCAGATTGTGTGTAACGGTTAGATTTTGTGTGGAGGCTATATATACCCCTCCACCCACTCTTCATTCGTGGAGAGAGCCATTAGAACAGATCTTCACTTCCAATACACATTTTCTGAGAGAGAACCACCTACCCTTGTGTTGAGCTCAAGATATTCCATTCCTACCATATGAATCTTGATCTCTAGCCTTCCCCAAGTTGCTTTCCACTCAAATCTTCTTCCCACCAAATCCAAATCCTGTGAGAGAGAGTTGAGTGTTGGGGAGACTATCATTTGAAGCACAAGAGCAAGGAGTTCATCATCAACACACCATTTGTTACTTCTTGGAGAGTGGTGTCTCCTAGATTGGCTAGGTGTCACTTGGGAGCCTCCGACAAGATTGTGGAGTTGAACCAAGGAGTTTGTAAGGGCAAGGAGATCGCCTACTTCGTGAAGATCTACCGCTAGTGAGGCAAGTCCTTCGTGGGCGATGGCCATGATGGAATAGACAAGGTTGCTTCTTCGTGGACCCTCCGTGGACTCGCGCGACCGTTACCCTCCATGGGTTGAAGTATCCATCAACGTGGATGTACGATAGCACCACCTATCGGAACCACGCCAAAAACATCCGTGTCTCCAATTGCGTTTGAATACTCCAAACCCTTCCCTTTACATTCTTGCAAGTTGCATGCTTTACTTTGCGCTGCTCATATACTCATTGCATGCTTGCTTGATATGTATTGTGTTTGTTAAACTTGTGCCTAAACTCCACCTAAACTTAAGAATTTTAAAAACTGCAACTTTTGGTACTTAGTGTCTAATCACCCCCCCCTTTAGACACCTCTTCTCGATCCTCTCAGCTTCGCCGACACGGATTTGGTGGAGGCAGCTGCACGCATTGCACCAAAACGACGACGCTTCTTCCATCATGCTGGCCATCGACCCGATTGATTGACGTGCTACTTCTTTTGCATGGTAATACGTGTCTCATTTATATAGAATAAAGATCAAGTTACAAGGCACGTAAGCACCGACCATACAAGACTGAAAAGATAGGAAAATCCTATGCAAAATACCAACGTCTGTCCCTTTCCTTCAACACCACCGAAGCGGCCACCAAAGGGTAAAAAGACAGATCACCTCTTCATCCAAGCTCGACGCGGCTCCAGTGCTACCTGATCGCCTGGTATTAGTGGAGGTGCCGTTGCATACTTGGATGCTGGATTATATGAGTGGCCGGGCGTACGATTGAAGCTACGTAGTGTTGTCTGTGGACCGCTCGTGTTCAGGTGCTCATGGGAGGAAACATGTTTTTTAGGGGAGGTAGGAGACAACATGTTTGCTCGCATGGAGTTAGGAATCCGGATTGGTTTTCAGGTGAGGATCCATTTAGGCCTGAAAATAAAACTTGAAACTTGCGAGTTAGGATCTTCAACAGCAGTCCTGACCCGCCTCCTCCTCATCTCGGCCCCGTGTCCCCCCTCCCTCCCCCCCCCCCCCCCCCCGCGCGGGCGGTCCGGGCGCTCAAACCCTAGCCGCCGCCCCCAGCCCCACCCGTCGCCGCCGGCGGGCGCCGCCGGGCAAAGCCCGCGCGGTGTCGGCGGCGGTGGGATCTCGTCCACCCTCTCCTAGTGCAGGGCCGCATGGGGCTCTCCTCCTCGACCGGTGGCAGAGCTCGGAGGCCGGCGCGTCGGGCGGGGTGCGCAGGCAGGTGCCGGCGGGCGACGTAGTGGATGGCCGGTGGCGGCGCGTCGCGGCAGAGCGCGCGGGCCGGTGGCGGTGCAGCGTTTCTTCTGGACGGTGTTGTGGTCGGTCAGATCTGCGTGTGTCGGAGTCGGGGCTGGCGGCCAGAGCTCGGTAGGGGGGCTTGTGGAGCGGCAGGATTGGCTGGAGCAGGCAGCGGCATGTTGGCGTGCGCGGGTGCCGGTGGCGCAATCTGGAGGCAGCGGTGCGAGTCCATGGCTAGACCGGTGGCGGTGGCGGTGGTGCTGCGTTGGCTCGGCCAAGATGGAGTCTTGCCGAGCAGCGAGCGGCCGGCCACCTCTGTGTCGTTGGTGAGCGGCGAGGCTCTCCCGGCGGTGCTACTGGTTCCTCGTGGAGATGCAGGTCCCTTTGCAAGGTTGTCCCTTGGAGTGGGCGGCGGCTATTGCAGGGGGTCCTGGACCATGCCGGTGGTGCAGGATGGCTGCGGTTCCTGTCCAGGCTGGGTGTCGGTGGTGTGGCCGATTGTCTCCTTGTTGTGTTGCCGGTTGTAGACCCTCGACTTGCAGCTGCGACCGCGAAGTGCTGCTATGACGGCGGTGTGAAGCTTTTGGGATGGTGTTGCCCAATTCTAGGGGGCGTGGTGAGGTGCGACACACGGATGAAAACCTTGGTCGGCTTCCGTCGGGCCGGCGGCGATGGCACCCGTGGATGTCACCCCCCTCATTGGAGGCATCGTCGAGGCGTGTTTGTCATGTCCCTCGCTCACTATGAGTTGTGGTTGTCTCCGGGCGAAAGCCTCGATTCGGTGTTGGATCGGCACAATGGCGGCGTCCGTGGCGTCGTTCCTCTGCTGGGAGCATTGTGTGTGGAGACAAGTTCCTCGACGCTCTCCTCCGGAGTTCGTCACTATCCTCTTTGTTCCATGACGAGGCTATGTACGCCCGTCGCCGGTGTGTCCCAAGATGGCGGCTTTCTTGGAGCAGATCGAGTCCTGCCACCCACTTGCCACTTCCTCTTAGGCGATAAGAGTGGATCGTGCGTCGACAAGTGAAGATTTCTACGGGAGTTGGTGGTCTTCGGAGGTGTTCTGCGTTGGTCGAGACGTGGTGTTGTGGTCTAGATTGGATAGGCTCTTCTATGTTATAGTTTTCTTGGTGGTGTTGTTTGTCTTTCGTGTGGTGTTTGCGCTACTCTTGTTTTTCGCAGCGAGTGTAGTTTCTTGTAACTGAAACTTTGCCTTCCATAAAGCTATGGTACGCCTAGGCGTACTCTCGAAAATTAATAGTGCAATTCAACTGGGAGACCCATTCTCATCGTATTTGTTCCCATTTGATGTTGAGGTTTTTTTGTGCTCTCCTCAAGCAAGCAAGACGAGACAAATATATTAGAGGGGGGTAATTAGGGAGCACTGGCCCCCAGATTACTCACCTTCTCTTTGCAGACGACTGTGTGGTATTTCTTGAGGCATCTGATAGCAACTTACCGAAACTCTAAAATATGTTGCATGGCGGACATGGCGGAGGAGGAAGCCGTCACCCGGAAGACATGTCGGTTGCAACAGGAATAGTTTCAAGCCCACGGTAACATGGTAATGTTGGGGAACGTAGTAATTCAAAAAAATTCCTACGATCACGCAAGATCTATTATGGATCGCAACTTAGTACATATAATTTACTTGCACGATCACCTTTGAGATTGCTATGTGTCAAGTTGGATTGCTTATGAACACATGAACTTCTTGCTTTTAAGCAAATCTAATATGGATTCTGGAGTACATTGATCACATGCCCTATTATTTCATATGCGTCGAATGGTTTGACCTATGGTGGATACTCTTGATTTCTTTGTTCCTTATTACTAAAGTAATAAAATTTGTTTTGGCACTGCTTTTGCAAACCTAATATGGATTCTGAGTTTTATTATGCTGGAATCAGAAACCACGGGAAAGTTTCCCAAATCTGCGTTTGGTCTGCAGGATTCGGCTCTTCACATTCGAAATGAAAGTTATGGCTGCCTCTGTTCCTACGGGAAGAAAGCATCCAATAGGAACACATTTTCTGGGCGGAAGCACGAGGCAAAGTGAAGGTAAGTTGATGTGACTCTATTGCCATGCATAATATGAGAAATTATATCTTTAGCATTGTAGTGTTGTTATTTTTTAATATAAATTTGGTCAAACTTTATGAAGTTTGATGTTAGACAAATCTTATATGCATAGTAAAAAAACAAATTGAGGGATCCTAGACTCAGATGTTGAGAACACTTAAATAAAAGCACAACAAATTCCAGCCAAAAAATGTCTCCAACCTGCTCATTTTTGTGAAGATAGTACCTAGTTGTGAAAGGAAGTTGTAAAAATAAATGGTAATGTTGAACTATGGCAACTCAAACATTTTTCATGGCAATTATAGTTATTGCGATGATGTCAATTTCTTTTAGCAAGCATGACAAATCCTGGTAAAAAAACTAAAGATTTGTCATGCTTGCTAAAGAAATTTGCCATCCTCACAACAACTACAATTGCCACGAAAAATGTTTGATTTGCTGTGGTGAGAAAAGTGACATTCGATTTGTAGCGAAGTCTAAAATAAAGCAAATGGTGAAAGAAACCTCCGTGAAACTACATGCTATAGTTCCTTTCTATTTCTATCGTCAAAGCTTACTGGCCTACTTATTTGATGAAACAAATATTGTAGCTCTAGGCTACAATTGTGCATTGCTTAACTAATAGGTGTTATTTTGTGCCGTTTTGAAGCATAATATGAGAAAAAAGCAAATTATGAAATACCCCTAGACATACATGTGTCATGTTTACTTGAGTACAATTTCACCTTGCATCAAGTACACAACAAGGAAAACTCAAATATTTGATCACAGAACAAACCGTTCTCCTAATATGTTTTGCTTATTTATCCCATAATAATTGAGTAAATGGTGCAAATGATACATGTGATGAGTTCAGGCGATAAAATTGACACAAGTGATGTAGTTAAAATGTGTATGCAGTTGACACGATGCAGTTGATACGATAGAACTGAGCCACACATTGAAGTCGAGACGAGTAGTTGGCATACACTGTGAACTACCCCATATCAACTACATCGGAGAGAAGACTCCAAGCCGCCTTCCTGCACCTGTCAAACATATTTGGGCGTCCTGTGCGAATTTGTGACTATTTTGGAATGACAACAAATATCTAATGTTCTGAACATTTTTGAACGAAATATATAAAACTCTGAACTTTAAGAAAACTCAGATTTATGATATTATTTACTTGTTTGAAAATTTACCCCTAAAAAACTTGTTTGAAAATTTTGAATTTATGAAAAAAGGGTGAAAGAAAAATAAACCTTAAAGGAAACAAACACAAAAAACAGGAAATAAAAAAAGAAAGGAAAAGAAAAAGGAAAATAGAAACATAGCACAAAACAAAACAGAACATTTTTTAAAATGGAATATGTTCTCAAGCGAGGCGCTCGGAGCGGCTGCGCAGACGGGGCCGTCGCCATGGCTTCGCCGGCACGGATTTGGTGGAGGCGGCTGCACGCATTGCACCAGAACGACGACGCTTCTTCCATCATGCTGGCCATTGACCCGATTGATTGACGTGCTACTTTTTTTACATGGTAATACGTGTCTCATTTATATAGAATAAAGATCAAGTTATAAGGCACGTAAGCACCGAACATACAAGACAGAAAAGATAGAAAAATCCTATGCAAAATACCAACGTATGTCCCTTTCCTTCAACACCACCGAAGCGGCCATCAAAGGGTAAAAAGACATACAACCTCTTCATCCAAGCTCGACGCGGCTCGAGTGCTACCTGATCGCCTGGTATTAGTGGAGGTGCTGTTGCATACTTGGATGCTGGATTATATGAGTGGCCGGGCGTACGATTGAAGCTACGTAGTGTTGTCCGTGGACCGCTCGTGTTCAGGTGCTCGTGGGAGGCAACATGTTTTTTAGGGGAGGTAGGAGACAACATGTTTGCTCGCATGGAGTTAGGAATCCGGATTGGTTTTCAGGTGAGGATCCATCTAGGCCTGAAAATAAAACTTGAAACTTGCGAGTTAGGATTTTCAACAGCAGTCCCGACCCGCCTCCTCCTCGTCTCGGCTCCGTGTCGCCCCCTCCCCCCCCCCCCCCCCGTGCGGGCGGTCCGGGCGCTCGAATCCTAGCCGCCGCCCCCAGCCCCACCCGTCGCCGCCGACGGGCGCCGCCGGGCAAAGCCCGCGCGGTGTCGGCGGCGGTGGGATCTCGTCTGCCCTCTCCTGGTGCAGGGCCGCGGGGGGCTCTCCTCCTCGACCGGCGGCGGAGCTCGGAGGCCGGTGCGTCGGGCGATGCGCGCAGGCAGGTGGTGGCAGGCGGCGTTGTGGATGGCCGGTGGCGGCGCGTCGCGGCAGAGCGCGCGGGCCGGTGGCGGCGTGGCGTTTCTTCTGGACGGTGTTGTGGTCGGTCAGATCTGCGTGTGCCGGAGTCGGGGCTGGCGGCGGAGCTCGGTAGGGGGCTTGTGGAGCGGCAGGCCTGGCTGGAGCAGGCAGCGGCGTGTTGGCGTGCGCGGGTGCCGGTGGCGCAATCTAGAGGCAGCGGTGCGAGTCCATGGCTAGACCGGTGGCTGTGGCGGTGGTGCTGCGATGGCTCGGCCAAGATGGAGTCTTGGCGAGCAGCGAGCGGCCGACCACCTCTGTGTCGTTGGTGAGCAGCGAGGCTCTCCCGGCGGTGCTACTGGTTCCTCGTGGAGATGCAGGTCCCTTTGCAAGGTTGTCCCTTGGAGTGGGCGACGGCTATTGCAGGGGGTCCTGGACCTTGCCGGTGGTGCGGGATGGCTTCGGTTCCTGTCCAGGCTGGTTGTCGATGGTGTGGCCGATGTTCTCCTTGCTGTGTTGCCGGTTGTAGACCCTCGGCTTGCAGCTGCGACAGCGAAGTGCTGCGGTGACGACGGTGTGAAGCTTCTGGGATGGTGTTGCCCAATTCTAGGGGGCGTGGTGAGGTGTGACACGCAGATGAAAATCTTGGTCGGCTTCCGTCGGGCCAGCGGCGATGGCACCCGTGGATGTCATCCCCCTCATTGGAGGCGTCGTCGAGGCGTGTTTGTCATGTCCCTCGCTCACTATGAGTTGTCGTTGTCTCCGGGCGAAAGCCTCGATTCGGTGTTGGATCGGCACAATGGCGGCGTGCGTGGCGTCGTTCCTCTGCTGGGAGCATTGTGTGTGGAGACAAGTTCCTCGACGCTCTCCTCCGGTGTTCGTCGATATCCTCTTTGTTCCATGACGAGCCTATGTACGCCCGTCGCCGGTGTGTCCCAAGACGGCGGCTTTCTTGGAGCAGATCGAGTCATGGCACCCACTTGCCACTTCCTCTTAGGCGATAAGAATGGATGGTGCGTCGACAAGTGAAGTTCTATACGGGAGTTGGTGGTCTTCGGAGGTGTTCTGCGTTGGTCGAGACGTGGTGTTGTGGTCTAGATTGGATAGGCTCTTCTGTGTTATAGTTTGCTTGGTGGTGTTGTTTGTCTTTCGTGTGGTGTTTGCGCTGCTCTTGTTGTTCGCAGCGAGTGTAGTTTCTTGTAACCGGAATTTTGCCTTCTATAAAGCTATGGTACGTCTAGGCGTACTCTCGAAAAAAACTTGCGAGTTAAACTAAAACACTATACTCGGTATTTGGCTCGACTCGGTTCGAATTCGTGTCTTTTTTTAGTTGAAATTTTAAGCTCGTTAACAAAGCCAGTTAAATGAGTCTTGCAAAAAAGAACTTTTATATCGAGGACAATGTTTGCTTATCTATATCTATTTATACCTATTATTAAGTATCTTTTTCGTTCTCGAACTCTTCCGAGAGTTTACAAATCGTCCCTCATCTTCAAACAGGATAGTTTTCGTCCCTCAACTATCAAAATCGGATAGTTTTCGTCCCTCGTGCCACTTCGGTCGGTTTTAGTACGCGGTGAACAGTAACTCGGTCAACAGTAAAATCGAAAAAATAGCAAAAAAAATCTGAAATTTTACAGCATGAAAATTTGCACGCACGTTGCACACCCAAGCCTCTTTGATACAAAAAAATTCATACTGTTTTGATTTTGTTTGCTATTTTTTAAATTTACTGTTCACCAGCGTATATATTTACAGTTTTTTGTTTGCCGCGAGCTGCTCGAATGTCGAAACACAATGAAATTTTGCATGGGTCTTGCGCACCAGAGTATCTTCGATGCTGTAAAATTTCATATTTTTTTGGTATTTTTTTATTTTATTGTTCACCGAGTTACTGTTCATAATGTACTAAAACTGCCCGAAGCGGCACGAGGGACGAAAACTATCCAGTTTTAATAGTTGAGGAACGAAAACTATCCAGTTTTGAATTGAGGGACGATTTCTAATCACCTAACGAATCGCAGCTCCACTGTTCGCCGTCTTCCCTGCATGCCACGTGTCCATGGCCCAACACCACTAGTTTAGCAACAAGCCCATTATTGCAATTTTACCACCACAACAACTAGTATGTTGCAGACTGACGAAGACGAATGTGAGGCGGTGACATCCAGATGCCCGCAGTAGCAAACGAGAGATGCGCGTCGCGTGAAGCTTCGGCAACCAGCGCCGACAACCATCCACCTCACCGGAGAGGAGGATGGCGTTGAGGTTGCAGCTGGGGTCGGGCGCGCTAGCAATCTTTGCCAGCTGCCTCCACGACGATCGTCAACCGAGCGCAGTGCACCCATCTTGCCAAACAGGAGGATCACGGCGAGGTTGCGGGAGAGGAGGCGAGCCGACCTGGCAGGAGCTCCAGCGATCACAGATGGTGGTGCGGGGATGGTGATATTTTTCTTGCAACACCCTCCTTGTTGCAAGAAAGGTTTTTGTAGCATCATTGATGTTGCAAAAATTGTTGGAAATATGCCCTAGAGGCAATAATAAAATGATTATTATTATATTTCCTTGTTCATGATAATTGTTTATTATTCATGCTATAATTGTGTTATCCGGAAATCGTAATACATGTGTGAATACATAGATCACAACACGTCCCTAGTGAGCCTCTAGAAGACTAGCTCGTTGATCAACAAATAGTCATGGTTTCCTGACTATGGGCATTAGATGTCATTGATAACATGATCACATCATTAGGAGAATGATGTGATGGACAAGACCCAATCCTAAGCCTAGCACAAGATCGTGTAGTTCGTTTGCTAAAGATTTTCCAATGTTAAGTATCATTTCCTTAGACCATGAGATCGTGTAACTCTCGGATACCGTAGGAGTGCTTTGGGTGTGCCAAACGTCACAACGTAACTGGGTGACTATAAAGGTATACTACAGGTATCCCCGAAAGATCTGTTGGGTTGACACGGATCGAGACTGGGATTTGTCACTCCGTATGACGGAAAGGTATCTCTAGGCCCACTCGGTAATGCATCATCATAATGAGCTCAATGTGACCAAGTGTTTGGTCACGGGATCATGCATTACGGTACGAGTAAAGTGACTTGCCAGTAACGAGATTGAACGAGGTATTGGGATATCGACGATCGAATCTCGGGCAAGTAACGTACCGATTGACAAAGGGAGTTGTATACGGGATTACTTGAATCATCGACATCGTGGTTCATCCGATGAGATCATCGAGGAGCATGTGGGAGCCAACATGGGTATCCAGATCCCGGTGTTGGTTATTGACCGGAGAGTCGTCTCGGTCATGTCTGCATGTCTCCCGAACCCGTAGGGTCTACACACTTAAGGTTCGGTGATGCTAGGGTTGTAGAGATATTAGTATGCAGTAACCTGAAAGTTGTTCGGAGTCCCGGATGAGATCCCGGACGTCACGAGGAGTTCCGGAGTAGTTCGGAGGTAAAGATTTATATATATAGGAAGTCAAGTTTCGGCCATCAGGAAGGTTTCGGGGGTAATCGGTATTGTACCGGGACCACCGGAAGGGTCCTGGGGGTCCACCGGGTGGGGCCACCTATCCCGGAGGGCCCCATGGGCTGAAGTGGGAGGGGAACCAGCCCCTGGTGGTCTGGTGCGCCCCCCTTGGGCCTCCCCTGCGCCTAGGGTTGGGAAACCCTAGGTGTGGGGACGCCCCACTTGGCTTGGGGGGCAAGCCACCCCCTTGGCCGCCGCCCCCCTTGGAGATGCATCTCCTAGGGCCGGCGCCCCTCCTAGGGGCCTATATAAAGAGGGCGGAGGGAGGGCAGCCACACCTAAGCCTTGGCGCCTCCCTCTCCCTCCCGTAACACCTCTCTCTCTCTCTCTCTCTCTCTCTCTCTCTCTCTCGCTGAGCTTGGCAAAGCGCTGCCGAGATCCTTGCTGCATCCACCACCACGCCGTCGTGCTGCTGGATCTCCATCAACCTTTCTGTCGGTGTCAAAACCGGCGGATCTCGGGTAGGGGGTCCCGAACTGTGCGTCAAGGTCGGATGGTAACAGGAGACAAGGGACACAAAGTTTACCCAGGTTCGGGCCCTCTCGATGGAGGTAAAACCCTACTCCTGCTTGATTAATATTGATGATATGAGTAGTACAAGAGTAGATCTACCACGAGATCAAGGAGGCTAAACCCTAGAAGCTAGCCTATGGTATGATTGTGTATGATGATGGTTTGTCCTACGGACTACAACCCTCCGGTTTATATAGACACCGGATAGGGTTAGGGTTACACAGAGTCGGTTACAATGGCAGGAGATCTTGAGTATCCGCATCGCCTAGCTTGCCTTGCACGCCAAGGAAAGTCCCATCCGGACACGGGACGAAGTCTTCAATCTTGTATCTTCATAGTCCAGGAGTCCGGCGAAGGTATAGTCCGGCTACCCGAACACCCCCTAATCCAGGACTCCCTCAGTAGCCCCTGAACCAGGCTTCAATGACGACGTGTCCGGCGCGTAGAGTGTCTTCGGCATTGCAAGGCGGGTTCCTTCTCCAAGTCCTTCATAGAAGATTGTAAACACCAAAAATAGTGTCCGGCTTTGCAAAACAAGTTTCCACATATTGCCATAGAGAGAATAATATTAACACAAATCAAATCTGCTGACGTATTCCGCAGTGCGTCATCACACTGCGGCCAAGCTCTTTATACAAATTGTTTTCACTTTTCCACCTCAACGCGTTTAGCGAGGCGGTTTCCTTGGCACGTCTTGTCAAAGCAGAGATCGTGTGCCCCTTTTAACGGGATCCTCATCAATACGGACGTGGGTAACCCAATCGTGCCTGTTAGCACGTTCCCTCGATTAAAGGCGAGTCCAAAATGGTTACGGGGAGGGCTCTTGGTATTCAGCCTCTTATAAAGATACCAAGGCCTCGCTCCTTTTCTTAATATCAAACGAGTTCGCCTGTTGCCTCGAGTTCCATCACCCCAGGCTTCCAGATTCCAGGCGCTTCGGACCTTCGACAATGTCCGGTTCTGACCTTCAAGGTCGATGGACGCCTTCCTCCGTCACGGAGGAGGACGTATTAAGGTTGAGGGAGGCTAAGTTCCTGACCGGCGAGATTTCGCATAGGTTGTCCGCTCAAGGACAGGTTATTCCCAGTCCCTAGCCCGGCGAGAGCATGGTGTTCATGTCTCACTTCCTCCGAGGGTTAGGCTTCCCCATGGATCCCTTTGTGAGGGGACTGTTGTTTTATTACGGGCTGGATTTTCATGATTTAGCTCCGGAGTCCATCCTCCATATCTCCTCGTTTATCGTCGTGTGTGAAGCGTTCCTCCATGTTACCCCTCACTTCGGATTATGGCTCAAGACCTTCAAAGTGGAGCCGAAGATGATCGAGGGACGACACGTAGAGTGCGGAGGCGCTGTCATAAGAAAAAATGCCGATGCTCCATGGCCCGAGGGCTCTTTTCAAGAGGAGCTAGGCTTGTGGCAACGAGAGTGGTTTTATATCACCGCTCCCCGGGGCACCACATGGGTGGCGCCTCCTGCCTTTCGCTCGGGTCCCCCACCACGGCTAGCGTCGTGGATCAACAGAGGGTTAGATTGGGGTTTGCCCAAAGACGTACCCTTGCTGCAGGGCCGCATTAAGGATCTCTTGGAAGAAGACCTCAACCTGGTCAAGGTGACGCAGGTCATGCTGGTTCGTCGGACACTGCCCGGCAAACGTCGCCCCCTTCGCATGTGGGAGTTCAATCCAGAGGGACCACGAGCTCTCCGAGATTATATGAGCGCGACGCCCGCGGAGATGTATAAACTGTTCTTTGGATCACAAGAAATGTGTCCGGATTTGACCGAAGACGCAGGCCTAAGCCGCAATCGCCCGGATACTCGAGTAAGAAACCTTGTGCCCGGACCTTCTATCCGTATAATTATCATAAACTTGCCCTTAAAAGAGCTCCCCTTTTAAACAGGAGTGGATAGCGAAGGCGAAGCTGATCAGGTGTCCGACTCCCCTTCCCGAAACTAGGCCGGATCCTGTGCTAGTCAGGATGCTGGAGGTAGTGCCTTTGGAGGGAAGTAAGGGGGAGGACAAGGACACTATGGCCTCCTCAAAGGAGGCTGCTCCGAAGGGAGGAATCGATGATTCCTCTCCTAGGGGAAAGAAGAGAGCCGCCTCTGACGATCCGAAGACCGTAGTCTTGAAGCGGGGGAAAAGATCCTCGTCAGAGGGTCCGATGCCGGGGAGTTCCTCGGCCGGACTACATACTCAAGGAGATCAGCCCTCCAGCGAGCCGTAAGTAGAGAAAGATTTTCCTTTCGAGGGATGAGAGAAATCCGTGATTTATATCTGAGAAATTTAACCGAACTTTTACCTTGTAGTTCGGACCTCAACCCTTCTCAGCAGATCTCGTCTTCGGGGGATCTTCTTCCGAAGATGATGGAGAGCGGGACGCCTCCTTCTGCTGTGCCGCCTAACGAGGCGGGTGACCCTGAGGTGTTGTCACAGAGGGTTTCTCCGAGTCCGGCAGGGGCGGAAGATAGCTATGGGGCCCCCCGAAGTTCTCCTTGTCCGGCCTTCGAAAGAGGTCGTGGGACGAGTCCGGCACCGTCTGGTGCTCAGCCGGAGGAGCTAAAGGTTCTGCTAGGGCGAGCTTCTATTTCAGAGGAGCACCGTGCATTAATGGGCACGGTGATTGAAAGGATTTCGTCCGCAGAGAGCGGATTGCGTGAGGCCGTCGAAAGTTTGTTGACGGGCTTTGAGGTATATTAGATAATGTATACTTTTGTCAGTTGCGCATAAACAAGATGCGCCATATGTAGATAGTAGCCCCTGAGACTCTGCATGTCGTCAAGAAATGACGGCACGCGGAGGATCATAATCCCAGGTCTAAAATGTCGCCTTTTAATGTAGGCTGCAGGGTGTCCGGAATCAAGCCGAACTGCTGGTTTTGCCGAACTAAAGCGGCAACTGGACGTGGCAGATGCCGACATCGCGCTTGTCAACAAGCGGTTGGATGAGGCTCAAGGTATGTGATTCCTCGGGCAGCATTAGGTAAGAAGAGTTTTGTGCCAGTGTCTTACGATATGTGTGCTTGACGCAGATGGTGCGGCCGCCGTCGAGAGTCTTAGGGCAGAACTTGCCCGAGCTAAAGATGAAGCCAGGAGAAGTGATGCGGCTGCCAAGAAGGCCCTTGAAGAGCTGAGAGCCGAACAGGCTGCTCATCGCCGAAGCAAGGAAGAGATGGCCACTATGGCCGAAAAGTTAAAGAGCACTGTAGACCGTTGCAGACTTCTTGAGAAAGAAGACCAGGCGAGACAGGCGGTCCTAGAGAAGGCCGTTGCTGATGCCAAGGACACGCGCTCTGCAATGAGAGCTACGAAGGAGGAGCTGCGTCAGGCCGAACAAATTGCGGCTGGAAAGCCCTTCATGCTGCGGAGAAAATTTTGCGATCCGAAGTTTGCTCCGTTGGACCGGATGTGGAGTGTGGAGGACACCTATCTGGATTTGGCAGCGAGTGCTCCTGATGCGACCGAACACTTCCGAGATCTAGAAGATCGTGATGTGGAAAAATTGTTCTGGTCGCAATTTCACAATCCAGAGCGTCCACTGGCAGTGGACGATCGTTTGGCTCAATGGGCCGAACTTAATAGGTTGTCCGGACTCGCCATGAAGTATGTCATGGGTCATCTGTGGCCGGGGAGGTCGGAGCCGAAGAGTTATTTTAGCTTGGTGCAGCAATTCCTTGATGCAGTGCCGCGCATTAATGCAATGAAGAGGTTGGCGTGTATAGAGGGTGCAAGGATGGCTCTTGCCCGTGTCAAGACATACTGGGCAGAGATGGAGACCACCGTTATTGCGTCCCGAGATTCGCATAAAAGCCGAGTGTCCTCCAAGCACTATTTTCAGGAAGTCCTTGAAGGCGCTCGTGTAATAGAGATGCAGTGCTCGAAGATGCTATGTTATTATAGCATATGTAATGATAAAGTAATATTTTGATAAACTGTAGTGGCCTTTTTATACTTGTGCCTTCAAGTATTGTGAACACCTCCTGTGCGGCCGTTTAATATATATATAAAATCTGAAAGATTGCAGTCGTTGGCTTCAACCCCCACGCATATAGTACGGGGGTGCTCGCAGAAGACGCATTTTCGCACTTAACCCAACGTCTTGGTCCTACAAAGGAGGTGATAGCGCAGCGGGCCAGGCAACCGGACTATAATGCTTTAACACTTTCACTTAGCCATAGGAGCTTGACAGTGGGACTATTTAGGTAGCCCATTAGTGGCGACTGCGCTCACCCGAGTTCAGGGCGCGTAAGTGCCTGACCGGGAAGTGGCCCTTCGTTAAAGCGGAGGAATCCGATAGATTCCAATAGGTCATCGAGTGGCTGACCAGTCTCACGCTACATCATGACAGTTAGTTTTCGGCTTTCTCTACTGAGGTGCTCGCCCGGCCGAACCGGGGCACAATCGCAGTAGTTCTCCTGGTGCTACCTTAGCTGATAGAGCGGAACGTAAGGTAGCCGAACTCAGGAGCCGGGCAACCCAACATTTGACCAAAGACATGATTCGGAGCTGATGCATATAATGCCAAGACTCGCGACGCCGAACACTCCCTAGGGTGTTCGGTCTTTATGAGTGCGGGCTAAACAACACTCTTTGCTAGAAAAGCCCCTAGTGTCCAGGTACGTGCGAAAAATTCTGACGTGGCCACATGCCAAGACGCCAGCCTCCTCCTTGGTTATATCGGAAAAAACCAGAGGATGTGTTGCAACAAGAGACAGTAAAAAAGGTTTACGCAGGGTCTTAATCTGAAAAGAATCCTTTAGGACGGGTCCCTACTGCACGTCTGCGCCTGTGTCTCCGTTGTGCCGTATCCTGGACGGGCGCCGCACGACGTTCATCTGAAAAAGAGAGGAACTAAATTGAAAACGGGTCGTGCCGAACAAAAGGTTTTAAAATAAATGAAGTATAAAGTAAAATGTAAAATTGAGCTTTATTGTCTCTGCGTGTAGCCCCTAGTACGGGGGTATATGGCCTCTAAGCCTGCATTAATGACTGGACTTGTGCCGAACTCGTCTATTCCGCGTTCGTGGCCTTTAATGACCTATGTCAAAAAGTTTTTTGGCTGGTGAGGCCATTTTATTGTGCGGTTGTCTAAGCGGCTGCACAGTCCTCCGCTTGGGGGAGGCGCACTCTAGTGCTTCCCCTTCAAAGAGATGATGCCTCGTGGACCGGGCATCTTAAGCGTGAGAGATGCATAGTGCGGTATTGCGTTAAAGCGAGCGAAAGCTTCGCGTCCCAGTAATGCTTGATAGCGACTTGAAAACGGGACGACATGGAAGGTCAGCTTTTCGCGATGGAAGTTATCGGCAGAGCCGAATATAACTTCGAGCAGGAGAAAACCCATACAATGGGTGTCCGGACCAGGTGCTACCCCTTGAAAGGAGGTTTTGCTGCGGCGGATTCTTGTTGGGTTTATCCCCATGTGATGGATTGTATCCTGGTATATCAGGTTTAGTTCGTTGCCGCCGTCCATAAGGACATTTGTAAACTGGAATCCGCCAATTATTGGGTCGAGTATCAAGGCAGTCCAGCCTGCGCTCTTGATATTTCCAGAATAGTCTAGCCGATCGAAGGTGATTGGTTTTAATAACCAGTGGCGGGACCCCTTGGGGATAGGTCGTATTGTGCGTACCTTGATGGGTGCTGCATGTTTTGTTTCGTGAAGTAAGTTCACTATTTTTACTTCTTGTGGGAAGTTCTTTTGCCTCCTGGTGCTCTGCTTCTGGGGTTCGTCCTCGTTTTCGCTTGGTGTGTCGAGCCCCTTGTGTTCGGCATTGAGTCTGCCGGGTTGTTTGAAAACCCAACAATCTCTGTGGGTATGGTTAGCAGGCTTCCCAGGAGTACTGTGTATCTGACATATCCTGTCCAGGATTCTGTTTAAGTTGGACGGATCATCCCTATTATCCTGGAGGGGTGGTTTTGTCTGATATTGTCGCGAGCCTTTGGATCCGGCATTGACTGCCGTGCTCTTCGGACTTTTTTCTTTAGTTCGGCAACGATCCTTGTTGCGTCACGGTTTTTCGTTTCCATCCCTAGTTTCAGATGTACTTGGGTCGCTGGGGCTGCATCTTGCCAACCAGTTGTCCTCTCCTGCGCAAAAGCGGGTCATGAGGCTTGTGAGTGCGGCCATTGTTCTTGCATTTTCCTGGCTGAGGTGTCTGGCGAGCCATTCGTCTCGGACATTATGCCTGAAAGCTGCTAAGGCTTCGGCGTCCGGACAGTCGACTATCTGATTCTTTTTAGTGAGGAATCTATTCCAGAACTGCCGAGCTGATTCTCCGGGCTGTTGAGTTATGTGACTAAGATCGTCTGCATCCGGAGGGCGGACATAGGTCCCTTGAAAATTTGCTCGGAAAGCATCCTCGAGCTCTTCCCAACTTCCAATTGTGTTTTTGGGAAGGCTTTTAAGCCAGTGCCGGGCTGGCCCTTTAAGCTTAAGGGGTAAATATTTAATGGCGTGGAGATCATCTCCTCTAGCCATATGTATGTGGAGGATGTAGTCCTCAATCCAGACTCCGGGGTCTGTTGTTCCATCATACGCCTCTATGTTGACGGGTTTGAATCCTTCAGGAAATTCGTGGTCCAGAACCTCATCGGTGAAACATAGGGGATGTGCAGCGCCCCTGTATTTGGGTGTGCCGGATTCTGACGATGTCTTTTTTGCGTTGCTTACGAGAGCTTGCTTTCTTGGCCCGTAAATGGACCTGGCTGGGCCATGATGCGAATCCTTTGGTGGGTCGCATACCGATTTAAGTTCGGCGCCACTTGCCGTTTTATGGGGTCGTCTATCCGACCGTATGGCTTTCTTATTTTTTGAATGCGAGGGCTCTAGGGCCTCTTTATCGAATTCGGGCAGTAGCTTTCTCTTTGGATAGCTTTTAGTACGGCGACCGTCGCCGTATCTATCTGCGGTGTTGATTACTTTGTTCCATTTAATGCGGAGTGCATCTTCCGCTGTCTTTAGCTTCCGCTTCTGCTTTTTCAGGCTGCGTGCAGTTGCAACGAGCCTCTTGTGGAGACTCTTCTGCTCCATGGATTTATCCGGCGTAAGGTTGTCCGGAATGCCGTTTTCGCCGGGAGAGGGAGTTTCGGTTTCTATATCCGTGTTGCCCTGTTCGGACGGCTGGTCTAATGCCTGCTCGTCGTCTACCGGCTTGTCCTGCTCTATGGCTGGGTTTTTGTCGAGGCGGGACTTGGGTCGGCGTTTATGCCGACGCTTTGATTGTTTTCCGGGGGGTCTATCTCCCGTTCCGTCCCCTTTTTACTCGTTGTTATTTCCTTTAGGGGTATCCACCATGTACACATCGTGAGATGCGGTGGCTTTCCGATGCCTATGAGCGTTTGTTCATCGTTATCTCCTGCATCGTCATCCATGCTGTCGATGTCTGCGGAGTCGAAGTTGAGCACGTCGTTTAGGTTGTCGACGGTGGCTACAAAGTGGGTGGTGGGTGGGCTTTGAATTTCTTCATCGTCCGTATCCCATCCTTGCTGACCGTAATCCGGCCAGGGCTCTCCTGATAAAGAGAGAGACTTGAGAGCGTTCAAGATGTCGCCAAGAGGCGAGTGCTGAAAGATGTCCGCGGCAGTGAACTCCATTATAGGTGCCCAATCGGATTCGATTGGTAGGGGCACGGGGGGTTCGGAGTCCGGATAGGAGTCCGGACCCTCGGAGTCACGGGTCATGCGGAGTGCGGGGCTGGCGTTCGGCTCGATCGCCTTTGGGATCGCAGCCTCCGAGGTGACGTCCAACCGCTCATCCTCAATTGGCGCAATAGGCTCCGAGTTAAGGGTCGAAACCGGTGCATGTGCGACCTCCAGGACACTGTTCGGAGGCAGAGCTAGATCATACCCCTCGAGATAGTGCGGCGCGCTTGGCTGTGGCTCAAACCCGTCGAAGATCAAGTCTCCGCGGATATCAGCCGTGTAGTTTAAGCTTACAAACCTGACTTGATGGCCAGGGGCGTAGCTTTCGATCTGCTCCAGATGACCAAGTGAATTGGCCTGCAGAGCGAAGCCGCCGAAGACGAAGATCTGTCCGGGGAGAAAAGTCTCACCCTGGACCTCATCGTTGTTGATGATCAGAGGAGCCATCGGGCCTAAAGGAGACGACACAGAGGAACTCTCAATGAAAGCACCAATGTCGGTGTCAAAACCGGCGGATCTCGGGTAGGGGGTCCCGAACTGTGCGTCAAGGTCGGATGGTAACAGGAGACAAGGGACACGAAATTTACCCAGGTTCGGGCCCTCTCGATGGAGGTAAAACCCTACTCCTGCTTGATTAATATTGATGATATGGGTAGTACAAGAGTAGATCTACCACGAGATCAAGGAGGCTAAACCCTAGAAGCTAGCCTATGGTATGATTGTGTATGATGATGGTCTGTCTTACGGACTACAACCCTTCGGTTTATATAGACACCGGATAGGGTTAGGGTTACACAGAGTCGGTTACAATGGCAGGAGATCTTGAGTATCCGCATCGCCTAGCTTGCCTTCCACGCCAAGGAAAGTCCCATCCGGACACGGGACGAAGTCTTCAATCTTGTATCTTCATAGTCCAAGAGTCCGGCGAAGGTATAGTCTGGCTACCCGAACACCCCCTAATCCAGGACTCTCTCACTTTCCTTTCCCCCTTGCTGGATCAAGAAGGAGGAGACGTCTTCCCCAACCGTACGTGTGTTGAACGCGGAGGTGCTGTCCGTTCGGCACTTGGTCATCGGTGATTTGGATCACGGCGAGTACGACTCCATCATCTCCGTTCTCTTGAACGCTTCCGCTCGCGATCTACAAGGGTATGAAGATGCACTCCTCTCTCTCGTTGCTAGATGACTCCATAGATTGATCTTGGTGAAGCGTAGAAATTTTTTATTTTCTGCAACGTTCCCAACAGTGGCATCATGAGCTAGGTCTATGCCTAGTTTCTATGCACGAGTAGAACACAAGTTGTTGTGGGCGTCGATTTTGTCAATTTGCTTGCCGTTACTAGTCTTATCTTGATTCGGTGGCATTGTGGGATGAAGCGGCTCGGACCGACCTTACACGTACGCTTACGTGAGACAGGTTCCACCGACTGACATGCACTAGTTGCATAAGGTGGCTAGCGGGTGTCTGTCTCTCCCACTTTAGTCGGATCAGATTCAATGAAAAGGGTCCTTATGAAGGGTAAATAGAAATTGGCATATCACGTTGTGGTTTTGACGTTGCTAGAACCCTATTGCAGCCACGTAAAACATGCAACAACAATTAGAGGACGTCTAACTTGTTTTTGCAGCATATGCCTTGTGATGTGATATGGCCAAAAGAAGGTTGTGATGAATGATGAATGATATATGTGATGTATGAGATTGATCATGTTCTTGTAATAGGAATCACGACTTGCATGTCGATGAGTATGACAACCGACAGGAGCCATAGGAGTTGTCTTAATTTATTTATGACCTGTGTGTCAACATAAACGTCATGTAATTACTTTACTTTGTTGCTAAACCATTAGCCATAGTAGTAGAAGTAATAGTTGATGTGACAACTTCATGAAGACACGATGATGGAGATCATGATGATGGAGATCATGGTGTCATGCCGGTGACGAAGATGATCATGGCGCCCCGAAGATGGAGATCAAAGGAGCAATATGATATTGGCCATATCATGTCACTATTTGATTGCATGTGATGTTTATCATGATTTTGCATCTTATTTGCTTAGAACGACGATAGTAAATAAGATGATCCCTCATAACGATTTCAAGAAAGTGCTCCCCCTAACTGTGCACCGTTGCGAAGGTTCGTTGTTCCGAAGCACCACTTGATGATCGGGTGTGATAGGTTCTAACGTTCGCATACAACGGGTGTAAGCCAGATTTACACACGCAACACACTTAGGTTGACTTGACGAGCCTAGCATGTCCAGACATGGCCTCGGAACACAAGAGACCGAAAGGTCGAACATGAATCGTATGGAAGATACGATCAACATGGAGATGTTCACCGATGATGACTAGTCCGTCTCACGTGATGACCGGACACGGCCTAGTTGACTCGGATCATGTATCACTTAGATGACTAGAGGGATGTCTAATCTGAGTGGGAGTTCATTAAATAATTTGATTAGATGAACTTAATTATCATGAACATAGTCTAAAACTTTGCAATATGTCTTGTAGATCAAATGGCCCACGCTAATGTCAACCTCAACTTCAACACGTTCCTAGAGAAAACCAAGCTGAAAGATGATGGCAGCAACTATACGGACTGGGTCCGGAACCTGAGGATCATCCTCATAGCTGCTAGGAAACAATATGTCCTAGAAGCACCGCTAGGTGAAGCACCCATCCCAGAGAACCAAGACGTTATGAACGCTTGGCAGCAACGTGCTGATGATTACTCCCTCGTTTAGTGCGGCATGCTTTACAGCTTAGAACCGGGCCTCCAAAAGCGTTTTGAGAAACACGGAGCATATGAGATGTTCGAAGAGCTGAAAATGGTTTTCCAAGCTCATGCCCGGGTCGAGAGATATGAAGTCTCCGATAAGTTCTACAGTTGTAAGATGGAGGAAAATAGTTTTGTCAGTGAGCACATACTCAAAATGTCTGGGTTGCACAACCGCTTGTCCCAGCTGGACATTAACCTCCCGGACGAGGCGGTCATTGACAGAATCCTTCAGTCGCTCCCACCTAGCTACAAGAGCTTTCTGATGAACTACAATATGCAGGGGATGGAAAAGACCATTCCTGAGGTATATTCAATGCTGAAATCAGCGGAGGTGGAAATTAAAAAGGAACATCAAGTGTTGATGGTCAATAAAACCACTAGTTTCAAGAAAGGCAAGGGTAAGAAGAACTTCAAGAAGGACGGCAAGGGAGTGGCCGCGCCCGGTAAACCAGTTGCCAGGAAGAAGCCAAAGAATGGACCCAAACCTGAGACTGAGTGCTTTTATTACAAGGGAAAGGGACACTCGAAGCGGAATTGCCCCAAATACTTAGCGGACAAGAAGGCCGGCAACACTAAAGGTATATGTGATATACATGTAATTGATGTGTACATTACCAGTACTCGTAGTAGCTCCTGGGTATTTGATACCGGTGCGGTTGCTCATATTTGTAACTCAAAACAGGAGCTGCGGAATAAATGGAGACTGGCGAAGGACGAGGTGACGATGCGTGTCGGGAATGGTTCCAAGGTCGATGTGATCGCCGTCGGCATGCTGCCTCTACATTTACCTATGGGATTAGTTTTAAACCTCAATAATTGTTATTTAATGCCAGCTTTGAGCATGAACATTGTATCTGGGTCTCTTTTAATGCGAGATGGCTACTCATTTAAATCCGAGAATAATGGTTGTTCTATTTATATGAGAGATATGTTTTATGGTCATGCCCCGCTGGTGAATGGTTTATTCTTAATGAATCTCGAACGTAATGTTACACATATTCATAGTGTGAATACCAAAAGATGTAAGGTTGATAATGATAGTCCCACATACTTGTGGCACTGCCGCCTTGGTCACATAGGTGTCAAATGCATGAAGAAGCTCCATACAGATGGACTTTTGGAGTCTCTTGATTTCGAATCATTTGGCACGTGCGAACCATGCCTCATGGGGAAGATGGCCAAGACTCCGTTCTCCGGAACAATGGAGCGAGCAACCAACTTATTGGAAATTATACATACTGATGTGTGCGGTCCAATGAGCATTGAGGCTCGCGGTGGCTATCGTTATGTTCTCACTCTCACTGATGACTTAAGTAGATATGGGTATGTCTATTTGATGAAACACAAGTCTGAGACCTTTGAAAAGTTCAAGGAATTTCAGAATGAGGTAGAGAATCAACGTGACCGAAAGATAAAATTCTTATGATCAGATCGTGGGGGAGAATATTTAAGTCACGAATTCGGTTCGCACTTAAGGAAATGTGGAATCGTTTCACAACTCACACTGCCTGGAACACCTCAGCGTAACGGTGTGTCCGAACATCGTAATCGCACTCTATTGGATATGGTGCGATCTATGATGTCACTCACTGATTTACCACTATCATTTTGGGGATACGCTCTAGAGACAGCTACATTCACTTTAAATAGGGCACCGTCTAAATCCGTTGAGACGACACCGTATGAATTATGGTTTGGGAAGAAACCTAAGCTGTCGTTTCTAAAAGTTTGGGGATGCGATGCTTATGTCAAGAAACTTCAACATGAAAAGCTCGAACCCAAGTCGGAAAAATGTGTCTTCATAGGATACCCTAAGGAAACAATTGGGTATACCTTCTACCTCAGATCCGAAGGCAAGATCATTGTTGCCAAGAACGGGTCCTTTCTGGAGAAAGAGTTTCTCTCGAAAGAAGTGGGAGAAATGTGGAACTTGATGAAGTATTGCCTCTTGAACCGGAGAGTAGCGCAGCTCAAGAAAATGTTTCTGTGGTGCCTCCACTCACTAGAGAGGAGGTTAATGATGATGATCATGAAACTTCAGATCAAGTTACTACTGAACTTCGTAGGTCCACAAGGACATGTTCCGCACCAGAGTGGTATGGCAACCCTGTCCTGGAAATCATGTTGTTAGACAACGGTGAACCTTCAAACTATGAAGAAGCAATGGCGGGCCCAGATTCCAACAAATGGCTTGAAGCCATGCAATCCGAGATAGGATCCATGTATGAAAACAAAGTAGGGACTTTGACAGACTTGCCGGATGATCGGCGAGCGATAGAGAATAAATGGATCTTTAAGAAGAAGACAGACGCGGATGGTAATGTTACCATCTATAAGGCTCGACTTGTCGCTAAGGGTTATCGACAAGTTCAAGGGGTTGACTACGATGAGACCTTCTCACCCGTAGCGAAGCTGAAGTCCGTCCAATTCTTGTTAGCAATTGCCGGATACTATGATTATGAGATATGGCAGATGGACGTCAAAACGGCATTCTTCAACGGCTTTCTTAAGAAAGAATTGTATATGATGCAGCCAGAAGGTTTTGTCGATCCTAAGAATGCTAACAAGGTATGCAAGCTCCAGCGCTCCATCTATGGGCTAGTGCAAGCATCTCGGAGTTGGAACATTCACTTTGATGAAATGATCAAAGCGTTTGGGTTTATGCAGACTTATGGAGAAGCCTGCGTTTACAAGAAAGTGAGTGGGATCTCTGTAGCATTTCTCATATTATATGTGGATGGGAAATGATATAGAACTTTTGGACAACATTAAGGCCTATTTGAATAAGTGTTTTTCAATGGACCTTGGAGAAGCTGCTTATATATTAGGCATCAAGATCTATAGAGATAGATCGAGATGCCTCATAGGTCTTTCACAAAGCACATACCTTGATAAGATATTGAAGAAGTTCAATATGGATCAGTCCAAGAAGGGGTTCTTGCCTGTGTTGCAAGGTGTGAAATTGAGCTCAGCTCAATGTCCGACCATGACAGAAGATAGAGAAAAGATGATTGTCGTCCCTATGCCTCAGCCATAGGGTCTATCATGTATGCCATGCTGTGTACCAGACCTGATGTAAACCTTGCCGTAAGTTTGGTAGGAAGGTACCAAAGTAATCCCGGCATGGAACACTGGACAACGGTCAAGAATATCCTGAAGTACCTTAAAAGGACTAAGGACATGTTTCTCGTATATGGAGGTGACAAAGAGCTCGTCGTAAAGGGTTACGTCGACGCTAGTTTCGACACAGATCTGGATGACTCCAAGTCACAAACCGGATACGTGTTTATTTTGAATGGTGGGGCAGTAAGCTGGTGCAGTTGCAAGCAAAGCGTCGTGGCGGGATCTACATGTGAAGCGGAGTACATGGCAGCCTCGGAGGCAGCACATGAAGCAATCTGGATGAAGGAGTTCATCACCGACCTAGGAGTCATACCCAATGTGTCGGGGCCAATCGCTCTCTTTTGTGACAACACTGGAGCTATTGCACTTGCCAAGGAGCCCAGGTTTCACAAGAAGACCAGGCACATCAAGCGTCGCTTCAAATCCATTCATGAAAATGTTCAAGATGGAGACATAGATATTTGTAAAGTGCACACGGATCTGAATGTCGCAGATCCATTGACTAAACCTCTTCCGCGAGCAAAACATGATCAACACCAGAACTCTATGGGTGTTCGATTCATCACAATGTAACTAGATTATTGACTCTAGGGCAAGTGGGAGACTGTTGGAAATATGCCCTAGAGGCAATAATAAAATGATTATTATTATATTTCCTTGTTCATGATAATTGTCTATTATTCATGCTATAATTGTGTTATCCGGAAATTGTAATACATGTGTGAACACATAGATCACAACACGTCCCTAGTGAGCCTCTAGAAGACTAGCTCATTGATCAACAAATAGTCATGGTTTCCTAACTATGGGCATTAGATGTCATTGATAACGGGATCACATCATTACGAGAATGATGTGATGGACAAGACCCAATCCTAAGCCTAGCACAAGATCGTGTAGTTCGTTTGCTAAAGCTTTTCCAATATTAAGTATCATTTCCTTAGACCATGAGATCGGTAACTTCCGGATACCGTAGGAGTGCTTTGGGTGTGCCAAATGTCACAACGTAACTGGGTGACTATAAAGGTATACTACAGGTATCCCTGAAAGTATCTGTTGGGTTGACACGGATCGAGACTGGGATTTGTCACTCCGTATGACGGAGAGGTATCTCTGGGCCCACTCGGTAATGCATCATCATAATGAGCTCAATGTGACGAAGTGTTTGGTCACGGGATCATGCATTACGGTATGAGTAAAGTGAATTGCCGGTAACGAGATTGAACGAGGTATTGGGATACCGACGATCGAATCTCGGGCAAGTAACATACCGATTGACAAAGGGAATTGTATACGGGATTACTTGAATCCTCGACATCGTGGTTCATCCGATGAGATCATCGAGGAGCATGTGGGAGCCAACATGGGTATCCAGATCCCGCTGTTGGTTATTGACCGGAGAGTCGTCTCGGTTATGTCTGCATGTCTCCCGAACCCGTAGGGTCTACACACTTAAGGTTCGGTGACGCTAGGGTTGAAGAGATATTAGTATGCAGTAACCCGAAAGTTGTTCGTAGTCCCGGATGAGATCCCGGACGTCACGAGGAGTTCCGGAGTAGTCCGGAGGTAAATATTTATATATAGGAAGTCAAGTTTCGGCCATCAGGAAGGTTTCGGGGGTAATCGGTACTGTACCGGGACCACCGGAAGGGTCCTGGGGGTCCACCGGGTGGGGCCACCTATCCCGGAGGGACCCATGGGCTGAAGTGGGAGGGGAACCAACCCCTGGTGGGCTAGTGCGCCCCCCTTGGGCCTCCCCTGCGCCTAGGGTTGAGAAACCCTAGGGGTGGGGGCGCCCCACTTGGCTTGGGGGGCAAGCCACCCCCCTTGGCCGCCGCCCCCCTTGGAGATGCATCTCCTAGGGGGCGGCGCCCCCCTAGGGGCCTATATAAAGAGGGGGGAGGGAGGGCAGCCACACCTAAGCCTTGGCGCCTCCCTCTCCCTCCCGTAACACCTCTCTCTCTCTCTCGCTGAGCTTGGTGAAGCCCTGCCGAGATCCTCTCCACCACCACGCCGTCGTGATGCTGGATCTCCATCAACCTCTCCTTTCCCCCTTGCTGGATCAAGAAGGAGGAGACGTCTTCCCCAACCGTACGTGTGTTGAGCGCGGAGGTGTTGTCCGTTCGGCACTTGGTCATCGGTGATTTGGATCACGGCGAGTACGACTCCATCATCCCTGTTCTCTTGAACGCTTCCGCTCGCGATCTACAAGGGTATGCAGATGCACTCCTCTCTCTCGTTGCTAGATGACTCCATAGATTGATCTTGGTGAAGCGTAGAATTTTTTTATTTTCTGCAACGTTCCCCAACAAAAATCTCTTCCATAACCCCTATATAAAGTTGAAGAAAAAAAGGCAACATTAGCTCATTTGCAAATAAAAACTGCAACGGTATCTATGTTGCAAAAGTTCCACAACATAAACGTTGTTGCAAATGTCCAAACGCAATCATCCGTGTTGGAAAGTTGGCAGCTGAATGTGACGATCATCTTACGTTGAATCCAATGGCTCGTGAGGCGATGCCACTATTAAAGGGGAAAAGGCTTCTTTTCGTCCGTTTTTCATACGTCCTCTTCGCTCAACCGGTTTCATACATTGTCGTGGCTTGTTTGGTTTCGTACCTCATTTGTTGATGTACCTCATCTTTTTGGAGGGCCTCAGCCCGGTGAACCAATCATAACAGTGCTACACCAACAAAGACGTACAAATATTTACTTAACCTTGCAAACTAATTCTCTCTCCTCCCTGATTTTAAGTGGGGTAGGCCTCCTTGTACCCTATTACCAATCGCTAGCACATATGCCCGTGCGTTGCAACGGAAGAGTTATTTCTTTACGAGAAGCAATGGGTGAGATAATTGATGCCCATAGCAGTGCGATACAGAGAGGAATTGTGGTCTTCTCGCGGGTCATGTTTGTCCCATGAAATTTTGATAGTGGTTGGTTAGTCGGCGTGGCGGCAACCATCCAACTTGTGCCTTTTTTCCTTCGGGTTCGCCTCTGTCTCGGAGTTATGTCTGCCTCCTCATTTTGTAGCTATGCGACGATCTTCGGGGGACGGTTTTTTCGACCACTCTCTCTTACAATGGTGTAATCGGATGGATTACTAATTTTAGCGCATAAATCCTATTTCATTAACATATTTAGCGCATAACAAGACATCAATGTCCCTTCTTTATTAGGGTTTATTCTCTTCAATTATTTAGCGCTCACATGCCCATAATTTTTTTATTCAAGTCAAACCAACATATTCTCTTTTGTTGGCCCAAGAAAAAAATTGCTCCCTCGGACGACCCAGTAGGGGAGTGCGGCTGAGGCCCAATACTGCCTATGCGATTGAACCATTTTTTTCTTGGGCCAACGGTGTGGTGGGGGCTACTATCTGACGCTAGTTGCGTAAAATAGCGCGTGTGGCGCACATCAGTTCATGTATGGACCAACACAATGGTATGCTCCAAGACGACCTGTGTTTGTAAGGCGCGAAAACATGCAAAAAATGATGAGTTGAAGGATTGAAATCATGCCCTCAAAGACCTGACTAACATGGCCACACGAAGAAAGCTGTCCTACCAACCAATGGCCAGCTTAAACCTTTAAGATCATACTCCAATGTCAGACTGGAAACAATTTTGTTTTTTGAACTTCTAAAACATATATAAATTGCTGAATATTCTTGGGAACATGAATAATTTTGAAAATCCCAATCTTTTTTTCTGAAATACTTTACATTTTCAGAAATATACAACGAAATTTGAAACGCTTGAAATTCATAGTTGCATTTGAAAACATGAAACTTTTATAATAACATGAACATTTTTTGAATTTGTGATTTTCTTTCAAAAAGGAAACATATTCTGAACATTCAGAATAATTTTTGAAAATGTGTTTCTTTAAAATCGGACATTATTCTGAATTTGCAAACATTTCACTAAAATAAGAATATTTCTCGAATTTGGAACATTTTTAAAATGCATTTTTTGGAAAATCTCAAAAAAAAATGGGAAGCACAAAATAAAAATGTAACTTAAAAATCTGAACCAGTTTTGAAATGAGAACAAAGATTTAATGTTCCGAACATTTTTCAAAACGAAATATATTTTAAAACTCTGAACATTTTTAAAACTTTTGATTTTTTTCTGATATTATGATTTTTTTGAAAATTTAAAATTTACAAAAAAGGTAGAATAAAAATAACTTGAAAGTAAAAAGACAAAAGAAACAGGAAAGAAAAATAGAAACATAACAAAAAAAAGGAAAACGGTTCAGCCCAGCTTGGGCATCCTGTGCGAATTTGTGACTACTTTGGAATGACAACAAATATTTAATGTTCTGAACATTTTTAAACGAAATATGTAAAACTCTGAACTTTAAGGAAAACTCAGATTTTATGATATTATGAACTTGCTTGAAAATTGTGAATTTATGAAAAAGGGAGAAAGAAAAATAAATCTTAAAGAAAAAACACAAAAAAACAGGAAAGAAAAAGAGAAAGGAAAAGAAAAAGAAATGTAGAAACATAGCACAAAACAAAAAAGAACATTTTTTAAAACAGAATATATAAAACTCTGAACATTTAAAAAAAAAACTCAAATTTTTATGATATTATGATCTTTTTTTTAATTTTGAATTTATGAAAAAAGGGAGAAAGAAAAATAAACTTGAAATAAAACTAAGACAAAAGAAACTGGAAGGAAAAGGAGAAAGAAATGAAAAAAGGAAAATAGAAACATAACACAAAACAAAATAAAAACAGTTCAACCCAGCTTGGGCACCCTGTCCGAATTTGCGTCTATTTGATGCTCGTTGTGATAAATAGTTTGTCCCATCTGCATGGGCTCGAAAATAACTGAGCTGGCTTGGTTGGGCCACACTTGTAGCGGCCCATGTACGAAATTCTGGCGTTTTCCCTTTTCTAATAGACGAATGGACAAAAATTTAATACCACCTCAAATAGTAACATATCTTTTTGATGGTGAACAGATGAAAAAATCAGAGAAACACACCTTGCTTTATTAGTGGGTATGGATAATTCTTCACATGTAAATTTTTTAAGTAAACCTTCGTAGACGTAGCATTATTGTCCCGAGAAATAAGGCCTCGCCCGGCAGCTTAATTGTTTTTTTGTCTGTCCCACGAGGTAAAAATACATCGGTTCCGCCGCCGTCCCTCCCCGCAACCGCCCCTGCCTGCTGCTGCTGCCGCCGCGGCTTGATACACGGGGAAGAGGTGTCCGGGGCGGATGTCCTTAGGGAGGAGGCCACAACCGGGAGAGAGATGGGAGGTTGAGACCGACGTGGCGAACCGCGTGCAGCTGCGGGTGGTCGGCGAACCACGGCGCCACATGCTCCTGCTTCTGCATCTCCGGCCCTGGCCACATCTTGAACAGGGACACGAGCTCCTCCATCTCTCTTCCCCTGCACACGCCGACAGAAACCAATCAAAGGAGCCGGGATTCATCCTCAAAGATTACATAATTGATCGATGGCCACCGCGCATAGTCTGTGTCAATCGCGATACACTTGGGGTCTCCCTCTGCTACGACGGTGGACCACCCACTCCATCCTGCCTCCCTGTCAGCGCCCGACCGTCTACCCTGTAATGCAGCGTGCTCGCGTCTCCACGCACCCACCAACAACGGAGCCCCCCACAATGCGGTCTCCCCATCGGCGGATCCCGGCGTCTTACCGAGAACCCGCCGGCAGCCTCCTTCGATGCCGGCATGTCTACACAACGGTTGCACAATGCCATCGGTGTTAAACGGGAGATATATACGTTAGAGTTGTGTCAAATATTTTGTACAAGGTAGGTTATAATTGGACTCTAAGTAGTATTCTGTTTAGATAGGATATGGAGTCGTGTCCTAATAGGACACTTTTATCCTAGGTGAGGGAGTCATGGACTAAGGGGTCCTCAGTGCGTCGGCCCATTGAATATGGGTTGGACTGGTAAAGCCGCATAGCGACGGGAGATCTATGAAGTCGTGGTGTGTCCTCCAAGTCAAGGATAGACAGGATCTCTTTCCCCCTTATTGTAATCTATCTCCGGTAACCCTAACCCTATCGATGTCTATATAAAACGAGGTTTGTAGTCTTTAGGGTAGAGCTACATTCATCACCTCATCACCTTAGGGTTTAGCTTATATTGATCTCGAGGTAGATCTACTATGTAACCATACTATTCATCCAATACAATCAAGCACGACGTAGGGTATTACCTCCTCGAGAGGACCCGAACCTGGGTAAACACTGTTCATCGTCCCTTGTCCCCATCGATCCTAGATCCACAGCTCGGGACCCCCTACCCCGAGGTCTTCCGGTATTGACACCGACATTGGTGTTTTCATTGAGAGTTCCGCTGTAGGGTCGCCCAAAGGCTCGATGGCTCGCCTGATCATAGGAGAAGGCATCGGATCCAGGGACTTCTTTGTCCCCGTCCAACTCTTCGCATTCGGCAGCATCGTGCTGCATGCCGACCCGACTGGTCGCCTGGATTAGATCGAAAACTTCACTCCCGAACATTGAATTTGATTTGGTAATCTGGAATATGTTACATACATGCGGGGCGATCTAGTCTTCGCTGGATTCACTACCCCCTCCCGCACCCTCGTAGGCCTCGTTGTGCCCGCTCTAGAGTCCCCCTCCGATCCGATCTACAGATCGGCCCCCGCCCTCCAAGCAGCTTCGAGCCAGGAGGGCTCCGCTTCAAGCGGGGGCCAAACTCCACCTTCGGCCGGATCCATCATGTCTGCGGAGGGCCTACCCTCAGCCTTCGAGGCAGAATCAAGAGGCGAAGGCCAGGAGTCAATCTTGGACGAACCTTGCTGTCACAATGCTCCTCTGGCCTTGATCCTTTACGATGAACCGGCAGCCAATGGCCAGGGGTCACCCCCGGCCTGAAGCAGCTCGATCTCGAACCTCGGCGTGGAAACCACACGCAAAAACCAAGGCCCGTCCTTGATCTCCGGTGATAATCCGGACCCCCTCAAGGACCCGGCACTGCACCCGAGCTCAGCTCGGCCTATGGAAACCAAGTACCGGCCAGGGCACTGACTGCCCCCACCCCGTTATAACGGAATTTGGCCTAGAGCCCTCGAATTCGGCGACCCTTGCTATGTGAAATGAGGCGCTAGACCGAATCCAGAAAATGACCATCCAGGAGGACCTGTGCTCCACCCATGATCATCAGCCCTTCGAGGCGTACCACAGGGAATTTTACGTCCCACCCACCACCCACTTGGTAGCCACTGTCGATGATCTAACCGACATGCTAGATCATAATTCGAATGAAACCGAATACATGGATGAGGATGGCGGAGCCACGGCTAGTACCGATGTCACCCCCCTCCCCCGTCACCGACCGCTAGTCGGCCACGTCCACCTACGATATTTACATGGTGGACACCCCCAAGGACGGCGATGGCACTCCCAATCAGGACCGAGACAAGCCCGGAGATGAGCCGCCCAAATGTCGAAGATAGCGCCTTCGATCAAAGCCACGTCGAAGCCATGCAAGCAACATGGACTCTATGGAGAATGACACCATGACTAATACGGATGACCTAGCTGGAGCTGCAGCTAACGAACAACATCAGGATGACCCCTCGGGGCAAGAGGACCCGTTCAAACCAGAAAACCCCGATGACTCCAAAGACAGCAACTACCTCCCATCCTCCAAAGAGGAGTCCAGTCTCGAGGATGACGATTTCATCGCCGCTGAAGACCCGCTAGAACATGAGCGGTTTAAACGGAGGCTTCTAGCCACCGTCCGCAGTCTGAAGAAACAAAAACGCAGAATCAAGGCCAAACAGGACACCCTCAACGATTGATGGACCAAAGTCCTAGCCGCCGAAGAAGGGTATGGCTGCGAACACCGAATCAAAAGTTATCGTAAGCGAAGATTGCTGCCGCAATTCAACGACGAGGCCATAGAGCCCACACGTCCGACATACACACGCACCGAACAGCCGGACCGCTCTCGTAGAGGGCGGGACAGAGAGGCTGACAAGGCCGAGCACCCCGCCGCCCCACCTCGCCGTAGAGCCCACTTACGAATACGATCTCCACCATGACCTAGATGCTCGAGGAGGCCATACCAGGTCCATCTACAGACCCATAGAAGATTCGTCCACTCATCGGGAAGGATATTACGATTGGCCGAACCAAAATGATAGAGTGCGGGAGCAGCAACGGACTCAGATGGCCGAAGGCCTCCGACATGATGTAGCTCGAGTTCGGGGTGCCGCACACCCCTGTGCTTCACAGAGAGGGTAATGCAGCACCAATTCCCAGAAGGCTTCAAGCCTATGAACATTGAATCATATGACGGAACCACAGATCCGGCCGTATGGATAGAGGATTTCCTCCTCCACATTCACATGGCACGAGGAGATGACCTCCACGCCATTAAATATTTGCCACTAAAGCTTAGCTCGACACTGGTTGAACAACCTTCCCGAAGACTCTATAGGCTGCTGGGGAGAGCTTAAGGATGCTTTTCGAGCGAACTTTCAGGGCACCTATATCCGGCCTCCGGACGCTGATGAGCTAAATCGCATCACAAAACAACCGGGATAATCTGCCCGACATTTTTGGAACCGATTCCTGACCAAGAAAACCAGATTGTCGACTGTCGGGATGCCGAAGCCTTGGCCGCTTTCAAGCATAGTGTCAAGGATGAATGGCTCGTAAGACAACCCGGCCAGGATAAACCAAGAACTATGGCAGCCCTTACTTCTCTCATGACCCACTTTTGCGCGGGCAAAGATAGTTGGCTCGCTCGTAAAAACGCCAACCCCGACACACCTGGTACCTCGGAGGTTCAGGACGGAAATGGAAAACCGCGAGCAATAAGAATAAGCATCGCCACAATGATGGCGAGGGAGAGGATACAGTAGTAAATGCTGGGTTCAGAAATCCGAGGTCCGGATCCCGAAAGAATGCCCCTAAAGGCAACGCGATGGCCCATCCAGACTAGATGCAATTCTGGACAAGGCTTGCCAGATCCACATCACGTTAGAGAAGCTCGCCAACCACTCCAACTGTAACTGTTGGGTGATAAAGCAGGCCGCAAGCTCACAATCGAAGATTCGGGCAAAAGCCCACGGAGTGAGGATGACGACGAGCCCCGCAGGCCGAATAATGGAGGCTAGAAACCCTTCCCTTCCGAGGTTAAGACGGTGAACATGATCTACGCAACCCACATACCGAAGAAGGAGAGGAAGCGAGCGCTACGAGACGTGTATTCCGTCAAGCCAATAGCGCCGAAGTTCAATCCATGGTCAGCCTGACTGATCACGTTCGATCGCAGGGACCACCCGACCAGCATACGCCATGGCGGGTCCGCAACCTTAATGCTCGACCCCATCATCAATGGATTCCACCTCACTAGAGTCCTAATGGATGGGGGTAGTAGCCTCAATCTGATATACGAAGGCACATTGAGGAAGACAGGGATCGATCCGTCAAGGATCAAACCCAGCAACACAACCTTCAAGGTGTTATTATGGGAGTGGAGGCCCGCTGCACAGGCACTGTGATGCTTGAAGTAGTGTTCGGCTCTCCGGATAACTTCCGAAGCGAGGGCTTGATCTTTGACATTGCACCTTTTCGCAGCGGCTATCACTCCCTCCTTGGCCGAATAGCGTTTGCTAAATTCAATATCGTCCCACATTACATGTACCTAAATTTGAAGATGCCTGGTCCTTTGGGCGTCATAACTATCAATGGCAACACGGAACGCTCACTTCGAACCGAAGAGCACACTGTGGCCCTAGCAGCCGAAGACCAAACTGGCCCGCACAGGTCCCGGTGCCGACCCGCCGTATAGGTCGGCGACAACAGTAAACGGGTTCGAACCCATTCCCCATCATGGGAATCCACATGCGTTCGTCGCAAATAGGGATGCGCGCCCCATGGCACACCCACATTCTTCGCGCTCCATGTGCCTAGTCAGCACAATTTCGCACTCGAAATACCATGGGCAGTCATGAGGCATATATCAATAAATCCGAAGCATGTGTTCGACTAACTTGAACTTCAGAATTACCTTGTCTTCGGACGACCCGGGGGCCAGTTCCAGAACCCCCCCCCCCCCCAAGCACAAAGCTTCATCAGTAGTATCCTCGCCCCTCAAGGTTTCATCGAAGGTCCCAACCCCCACCTCTCAGAAGCAAAGGCGAAGACGTGCAACAGGGAAAAGTGGATGCTTCGACTCACGCATCAAGGCCCTACGTAAACCTTTACTCTGTAAAAGTCCTTTTTTTCTCCACATAATGCCTTGGCAGTTCGAATTGTACGGTTAGACGTCTTGAGCCTACGAGAAATAATAAAAATGCCCTTTATGGTGTTTGGATATCCGCATCTTGCGATTGTCTATTTCCTTTCTATTTCTCCCCTCGCTCTTCGAACAGCCTGGCATAAAAACATGATCGGTTAACTAACCTAGAGCTTGATTTCCCTATCAGCTCGGCACTCCAAGTCCGACCCTGCTTTCCGCTGAGTGTTCGGCGTCTCGGATATTGTACTATATGCATCATGTTCTGAACTATGTCTTGGGTCAATAATTGGGTTGCTTGGCTCCTGTGCTTGCCAATTATGTTCTGCACGTTCGGCTAAGAGGGCAAAGGGAGAACCCCTGCGATTGTACTTCTGGCTCGCCTGGTCAAGTACCTCGGGAGGAGAAAGCCGAAAACTGACCGTCATAGTAAGCGTGAACTGGTCCGCGATCCGATGACGAGGTTTTACTCTAAAAATCATTGGCAATTTTGCCGTGTCACACGAAGGGTTCGTCTTAACACAAACCACGTGATCGGAAAGGGCATACATTGGCCCCCAAGTACATTACAAAACATAGGGGGCTAGTCCTTAGCCCCCACCGTCAAGCTCCTAAGGCTAAGTGAAAGCAGTAAAACTGAATAGTTTGATTGCATAGTTTTTCTCATGCGCTACCGCCTCTGGGTACCAAGACATTGGTTAAGGGTAACAACGCGGAGACAAAACACCCCTTGTGACATTCACCTGGGGGTTGATGCCGACAACTGGTAGGTTTCAGAATAAACATACGACCGCATAGGAGTCAAAATTAAAACCACGACAATAAGTCAGGTGGACGCATCATAAAGCATAAGGTCCAATTGGTAAAAACTTAATACAGTCATTCAAGCATTACATCTTTTGAACACTCACCCTCTATTGCCCACGCAACATTCATCACCTGGGCAAAGTATTTCTCAGGGCCGTGATGCTCTTTTCCCTTGGGCGGAGGACCGGTGGCCATGTACATTGGATTAATATTCGGCCAATTCACCATGGTCTTCGCAAACGCAAGCCTCGCACCCTCAAGGCATGCTGAGTGCTTCATGGCGTCAATCCGGAGTGGCGCCTCCCGCAGCTTCTGCACAAGGCCGAAGTAGGTGTATGGAATGGGCTTGACTGGCCATAGATTGACACAAAGGTCCTTCACGGCCAGCTCGGACATCTGATGCACCTCCATTAGCTGGTTCATCTGATTGCCGAGGAGGGGAGGATGCTCGGAAGCCAAAAACTGTGACGAGAAGAGTCGTTGTGTGGAGTCCTCGAGAGTGGCATAGTGCTCGGCAACGGCTGCCGCGTTCCTTGGAAGTTCGGCAAAGACGCCTGCAGAGCGCCAGACTCGCGTCAGCAAGGCGAATTGTTGCCTCCGAAAGCACTCTTCAGTAAGTATTTCTTACCATGGGCAATTTGTCCCACTTTGCGGAGCTCCTCTCGCGCACCACGCAGTTTGGTCCTCGCCTCCTGGAACTCTTTCTCCAGCCTGGACAGCACGGGGGACCGCCCCCCTTCTCTTTCTCAAAGGCCTCCAGCTTCTTGGTAGCGTCCTTGAGCTCCACCTGTACTTCGGTCACTCGAGCCTCGTGCTTTTGGCTGGAAAGCCTGGCTTCCTCGAGCTCGGCCACCGCCTTTTCGGCGGCCAACTTCTTGGTGGCCGCCTCAGCCTCGGATTTCTTTAGGGCCTCTTTCAAGCCCTCAACCTCAGCAGCGGTAGCTGAAATAGCCGCACAATGAATGATCATCACACAGTCCAGTGTATATGTACCCGACAACAAGCAACGATCACATACACTAACATAAAGCTTACCTTGCACCTCGTCAAGCCGTTTGATGACAAGGTCAAGCTCCCCGTTGGAGCACTCGAGCTTCCGGTCTCCTTGAGTGCCGCGGCACTAGTAGCCGCAGCCAAGGAAGATGCCTGCCTCAGCATAAGAAACGTCGACGTTATTACTCGGCCAATAGAGTTCGATCCTCTGCAAGCTTCTCCGAAGTATTTTCAGAGTCTCGGGGGTTGCTATGTACACGGCCTACCCAAACTAAAGATTACAACCGCTTTATAGGATTAGAGCATTACTTGACCTACCTAAAAGCCTGTTAGCAGGCCTTGAACAACGTTGTTTAGTCCGGAATGAATGGACCGAACACCCCTGTATAACCGCACCCATAAGGGTGCGATGCTCGTCAACGACAGTAGAGTTGCTTACCAACCCAACCAACACGTCCGGCTAGCCCACCGCTGCCCGAATAGAGATGTTCGGCGCGAGCGTCGGTCCCTCGGCACCTTCCCCACCGGAAGGAGGAATTGGCTCCCTCGAGGTCCTCGGGGGCTCGGGAGCCGAATACTGCGGGGGTCCGGATAATCCGGATCCCCTCCTTGCGTTAGCTAGGAGGGATGCATCCCCCTGGTCTTCAACAACCGAGGCGTCGGCCTCGGGCATGGTGGTGTCGACCTCCTCCTGTGTATTCGGAGGAGGAGGGGTCTTTTGCGACAGCACTTCCCCAACCTCTTCGGGGAATAGGGGAGGTGCAGAACGCGAGCCACTGTCCGCTAGTTCAGCGGGCGGGGACATCTCCTCCGAGGTCTCCTCGGTGGGGTGGCCACGTGGAGGGCTGCACCACCAAAAAAATAAATCTATGTTCTACCAGGGACTAATAAAAAAATAAGGCAATTGAAAATGTCGCGATATGTGCTACGTCTCGAGCTAGTGTTGGTTTTCCCCGAAGAGGAAGGGGTGATGCAGCACAGTAGCGTAAGTATTTCCCTCAGTTTTTGAGAACCAAGGTATCAATCTAGTAGGAGGTCACGCGCAAGTCCCTCATACCTGCACAAAACGGTAGCAACTCGCAACCAACGCTTAGGGGTTGTCAATCCCTTCACGGTCACTTACGAGAGTGAGATCTGATAGAGATAATATTTTTGGTATTTTTGGTATAAAGATGCAAAGTGAAAAGTAAAAGCAAAACAAGTAAAATAAAGTAATGGAGATTGATACGATGAGAATAGACCCGGGGGCCATAGGTTTCACTAGTGGCTTCTCTCAAGAGCATAGATATTCTACGGTGGGTGAACAAACTACTATTGAGCAATTGATAGAATTGAGCATAGTTATGAGGTTATCTAGGTATGATCATGTATATAGGCATCACGTCCGTGACAAGTAGACCGACTCCTGCCTACATCTACTACTATTACTCCACTCATCGACCGCTATCCAGCATGCATCTAGAGTATTAAGTTAAAAACAGAGTAACGCCTTAAGCAAGATGACATGATGTAGAGGAATAAATTAATGCAATATGATAAATACCCCATCTTGTTATCCTTGATGGCAACAATACAATACGTGCCTTGCAACTCTTTCTGTCACTGAGTAAGGACACGGCAAGATTGAACCCAAAGCTAAGCACTTCTCCCATTGCAAGAACTACCAATCTAGTTGGCCAAACCAAACGGATAATTCGAAGAGACTTGCAAAGATAACTCAATTATACATAAAAGAATTCAGAGAAGATTCAAATATTATTCATAGATAAGTTGGATCATAAACCCACAATTCATCGGTCTCAACAAACACACCGCAAAAAGAAGATTACATGGAATAGATCTCCACGAGAGAGGGGGAGAACATTGTATTGAGATCCAAAAAGAGAGAAGAAGCCATCTAGCTACTAGCTATGGACCCGAAGGTCTGAAGTAAACTACTCACACTTCATCGGAAGGGCTATGGTGTTGATGTAGAAGCCCTCCGTGATGGATGCCCTCTCCGGCGGAGCTCCGGAACAGGCCCCAAGATGGGATCTCGTGGATACAGGAAGTTGTGGCGGTGGAATTAGGTTTTTGGCTCCGTCTCTGGTCTAATGGGGGTACGTAGGTATATATAGGAGGAAGGAGCACATCGGTGGAGCTCCGAGGGGCCCACGAGGCAGGGGGCGCGCCCTCCACCCTCGTGACCTCCCCGAAAACTTCTTGGAGTAGGGTCCAAGTCTCCTGGATCACGTTCGGTGAGAAGATCATGTTCCCGAAGGTTTCATTCCGTTTGGACTCCGTTTGATATTCTTTTTCCTCGAAATACCGAAATAGGCAAAAAACAACAATTCTGGGCTAGGCCTCCGGTTAATAGGTTAGTCCCAAAAATAATATAAAAGTGGAAAATAAAGCCCAATATAGTCCAATACAGTAGATAAAGTAGCATGGAGCAATAAAAAATTATAGATACGTTGGAGACGTATCAGGCATCCCCAAGCTTAATTCCTGCTCGTCCTCGAGTAGGTAAATGATAAAAAGAGAATTTTTGATGCGGAGTGATACTTTGGCATAATTTCAATGTAAATCTTCTTAATCATGGTATGAATATTCAGATCCGAACGGTTCAAGACAGAAGTTCATATTGACATAAAAATGATAATACTTCAAGCATACTAATCAAACAATTATGTCATCTCGAAATAACATGGCCAAAGGAAGTTCATCCCTACGAAATCATATAGTTAGGCTATGCTTCATTTTCGTCACACAAAGATGTTCCCAAATTCTATACCCCCGATGACCAGCCAAGCAATTGTTTCATACTCAAATAATATCAAACCTTTTCAACCTTCACGCAATACATGAGCACGAGCCATGAACATAGCACTATTGGTGGTACAGAATATGATGATGGGGATTGTGTGGAGAAGACAAAAAAGGAGAAAGTCTCACATCAACGAGGCTAATCAATGAGCTATGGAGATGCCCATCAATTGATGTTAATGCAAGGAGTAGGGATTGCCATGCAACGGATGCACTAGAGCTAAGAATGCTCAACAAAAGAAAACTAGTGGGTGTGCATCCAACTTGCTTGCTCATGAAGACCTAGGGCATTTTGAGGAAGCCCATCGTTGGAATATACAAGCCAAGTTCTATAATGAAAAATTCCCACTAGTATGAACAAGACAACTTATGAGACTCACTATATGAAAATCATGGTGCTGCTTTGAAGCACAATATATGAGACTCACTACATGAAGAACAAGGTGCTACTTTGAAGCACAAGTGTGGAAAAAGATATAGTAGCATTGCCCTTTTTATTTTCTCTTTTTTTGGGCCTTTCCTTTTTTGGCCTTTCTCTTTTTTTTGATTGGGCAATGCTCTAATAATGATGATCATCACACTTCTATTGATTACAACATAATGATTACAACTCGATACTAGAACAAGATATGACTCTATATGAATGCCTCCGGCAGTTTACCGGGATGGTGCAATGAATCAAGAGTGACATGTATGAAAAATAATGCATGGTGGCTTTGCCACAAATACGATGTCAACTACAAGATCATGCAATGGCAATATGACAAAAGTAAAGCATGTCATGATGATGATGATGGTGGAAGTTGCATGGCAATATATCTCGGAATGGCTATGGAAATGCCATGATAGGTAGGTATGGTGGCTGTTTTGAGTAAGATATAGGGAGGTTTATGTGTGAAAGAGCGTATCATATCAAGGGGTTTGGATGCACCGGCGAAGTTTGCACCAACTCTCAATGTGAGAAAGTGTAATGCACGGTACCGAAGAGGCTAGCAAATGGCGGAAAGGTAAAAGTGCGTATAATCCATGGACTCAACATTAGTCAAAAGAACTCATATACTTATTGCAAAAATTTAGAAGTCATCAAAAATCAAGTACTACGCGCATGCTCCTAGGGGGATAGATTGGTAGGAAAAGACCATCGCTCGTCCCCGACCGCCACTCATAAGGATGCACAAGCCAGGTACACTTCATGCTTCAAATTTGTTACACACCTTTAACCATACGTGCATGCTACGGGACTTGCTAACTTCAACACTAGTATTTCTCAAATTCGCAACTACTCAACTAGCACGAATATGATATTATCACCTCCATATCTCAAAACAATTATCAAGCATCAAACTTATCTTAGTATTCAACCCACTTAAAAAGAAAGTTTCACATATCTTGAATACCAAGTATATTAACATTAAGCAAATTACCATGCTATTAACGACTCTCAAAATAATCTGGGTGAAGCATGAGAGATCAAGTTTCTTTAAAACAATCCACCACCGTGCTCTAAAATATCTAAGTGAAGCACTAGAGCAAAAATTATCACGCTCAAAAAGATATAAGTGAAGCACATAGAGTAAACTATCAAGCTCAAAAGATATAAGTGAAGCACATAGATTATTCTAACAAATTTCAATTCATGCATGGCTCTCTCAAAAGGTGTGTACAGAAAGGATGATTGTGGTAGACTAACAAGCAAAGAAACAAATAATACAAGACGCTCCAAGCAAAACACATATCATGTGGTGAATAAAAATATAGCTCCAAGTAAATTACCGATGGAAGTGGACGAAAGAGGGGATGCCTTCCGGGGCATCCCCAAGCTTTGACTTTTTGGTGTCCTTGGATTATCTTGGGGGTGACATGGGCATCCCCAAGCTTAGGCTCTTTCCACTCCTTGTTCCATAATCCATCAAAAGAATTCACCCAAAACTTGAAAACTTCACAACACAAAACTCAATAGAAATCTCGTGAGCTCCGTTAGAGAAAGAAAACAAAAGAATACTTTAAGGTACTGTAGTGAACTTGTTCTTTATTTGTATTGGTGTTAAACCTACTGTGTTCCAACTTCTCTATGGTTTATAAACTATTTTACTAGCCATAGATTCATCAAAATAAACAAACAACACACGCAAAACAGAATCTGTCAAAAACAGAACAGTCTGTAGTAATCTGTTACTAACGCAAACTTCTGGAACCCGAAAAATTATACCAAAATTATAAGTACTGGGAAATTTGTTTATTGATAAGCAGCAATTGGAATCACTATTTTATCACGTTCTGGTGGTTTTTAAAAATTCGGGCACTGGGCGCAAAGATTCTGGAAATTACAGCAAGATCAAATAACTATCTTCCAAGAAGATCTATTAGGTTTAACTTGGCACAAACACTAATTAAAAGATAAAACCACATCTAAACAGAATCTAGATGGATTATTTATTCCTAAACAGAACCAAAAACAAAAACACAAAATAAAATTGGGTTGCCTCCCAACAAGCGCTATCGTTTAACGCCCCTAGCTAGGCATAAAAGCAAGGATAGATCTATGTATTGCCATCTTTAATTTTCAAATTTTTAGCGGAGTCATGCTCGAATCCGGGGGGTTCTTCCCTCTTCCCTTCATAGTCGGAAATTTTTAGGTCTAAAGTATCCAACCATTTATTGCAAAGAGTAATCAACATATTCATACGGTTAAGATTTCCGCTAATATTTTTAAGAGGCTCAAGAGACTTTTGTAAAATCTTTGTTACTTCGCAAATCTTTTCAAACACTTGGGTTTCTTCTTGGGTAGGATGAGATCCTCCCTTTTGGGGTGGTGTTCCCACTATTCCCTCCATAATCTCATGCGCAATACCGGGATCAATATTAATGAAATTTCCCTTGGCCATGCAATCCAAGAGTTGTCTATGCGTCATGTTTAACCCAACATAAAACTTGCGAAGAAGAATTCTAAAGTTCACCTCTAGGGTGCACTTACGATAAGATTCCATCATCCTATACCAAGCATCTTTTAAGTTTTCTCCTTGCCGTTGCTTGAAGTGAAGAACTTCAAACTTGGGAGACATAGGAGCGGATAAGGAATTCGACATAGCGACAGGTAAGCAAACTAACACACGAGCAAACAAAAGGCAAAGGGAAAAAGAGGAGGAGATTGGGAAAGAGAGGGCGAATAAAACGGCAAGGGTGAAGTGGGGGAGAGGAAAACGAGAGGCAAATGGAAAATAATGTCATGCGAGAGATAGAGATTGTGATGGGTACTTGGTATGTTGACTTTTGCGTAGGCCTCCCCGGCAACGGCGCCAGAAATCCTTCTTGCTATGTCTCGAGCTAGCGTTGGTTTTCCCCGAAGAGGAGGGGGTGATGCAACACAGTAGCGTAAGTATTTCCCTCAGTTTTTGAGAACCAAGGTATCAATCCAGTAGGAGGTCACGCGCAAGTCCCTCGTACCTGCACAAAACAGTAGCAACTCGCAACCAACGCTTAGGGGTTGTCAATCCCTTCACGGTCACTTACGAGAGTGAGATCTGATAGAGATAATATTTTTGGTATTTTTGGTATAAAGATGTAAAGTGAAAAGTAAAAGCAAAACAAGTAAACTAAAGTAATGGAGATTGATATGATGAGAATAGACCCGGGGGCCATAGGTTTCACTAGTGGCTTCTCTCAAGAGCAAAGATATTCTACGGTGGGTGAACAAATTACTGTTGAGCAATTGATAGAATTGAGCATAGTTATGAGGTTATCTAGGTATGATCATGTATATAGGCATCACGTCCGTGACAAGTAGACCGACTCCTGCCTGCATCTACTACTATTTCTCCACTCATCGACCGCTATCCAGCATGCATCTAGATTATTAAGTTAAAAATAGAGTAACGCCTTAAGCAAGATGACATGATGTAGAGGAATAAATTCATGCAATATGATAAATACCCCATCTTGTTATCCTCGATGGAAACAATACAATACGTGCCTTGCAACTCTTTCTGTCACTGAGTAAGGACACCGCAAGATTGAACCCAAAGCTAAGCACTTCTCCCATTGCAAGAACTACCAATCTAGTTGGCCAAACCAAACGGATAATTCGAAGAGACTTGCAAAGATAACTCAATCATACATAAAAGAATTCAGAGAAGATTCAAATATTATTCATAGATAAGTTGGATCATAAACCCACAATTCATCGGTCTCAACAAACACACCGCAAAAAGAAGATTACATCGAATAGATCTCCACGAGAGAGGGGGAGAACATTGTATTGAGATCCAAAAAGAGAGAAGAAGCCATCTAGCTACTAGCTATGGACCCGAAGGTCTGAAGTAAACTACTCACACTTCATTGGAAGGGCTATGGTGTTGATGTAGAAGCCCTCCGTGATGGATGCCCTCTCCGGCGGAGCTCCAGAACAGGCCCCAAGATGGGATCTCGTGGATACAGGAAGTTACGGCGGTGGAATTAGGTTTTTGGCTCCGTCTCTGGTCTAATGGGGGTACGTAGGTATATATAGGAGGAAGGAGCACATCGATGGAGCTCCGAGGGGTCCACGAGGCAGGGGGGCGCGCCCAGGGGGTGCCCTCCACCCTCGTGACCTCCCCGGAAACTTCTTGGAGTAGGTTCCAAGTCTCCTGGATCACGTTCGGTGAGAAGATCACGTTCCCGAAGGTTTCATTCCGTTTGGACTCCGTTTGATATTCTGTTTCCGCGAAATACTGAAATAGGCAAAAAACAACAATTCTGGGCTGGGCCTCCGGTTAATAGGTTAGTCCCAAAAATAATATAAAAGTAGAAAATAAAGCCCAATATAGTCCAAAACAGTAGATAAAGTAGCATGGAGCAATAAAAAAATATAGATACGTTGGAGACGTATCAGGCATCCCCAAGCTTTGTTCCTGCTCGTCCTCGAGTAGGTAAATGATAAAAAGAGAATTTTTGATGCTGAGTGATACTTTGGCATAATTTCAATGTAAATCTTCTTAATCATGGTATGAATATTCAGATCCGAAAGGTTCAAGACAGAAGTTCATATTGACATAAAAATGATAATACTTCAAGAATACTAATCAAACAATTATGTCATCTCAAAATAACATGGCCAAAGGAAGTTCATCCGTACAAAATCATATAGTTAGGCTATGCTTCATTTTCGTCACACAAAGATATTCCCAACTTCTATACCCCCGATGACAAGCCAAGCAATTGTTTCATACTCAAATAATCTCAAACCTTTTCAACCTTCACGCAATACATGAGCGCGAGCCATGGACATAACACTATTGGTGGTATAGAATATGATGATGGGGATTGTGTGGAGAAGACAAAAAAGGAGGAAGTCTCACATCAACGAGACTAATCAATGAGCTATGGAGATGCCCATCAATTGATGTTAATGCAAGGAGTAGGGATTGCCATGCAACGGATGCACTAGAGCTAAGAATGCTCAACAAAAGAAAACTAGTGGGTGTGCATCCAACTTGCTTGCTCATGAAGACCTAGGGCATTTTGAGGAAGCCCATCGTTGGAATATACAAGCCAAGTTCTATAATGAAAAATTCCCACTAGTATGAACAAGACAACTTATGAGACTCACTATATGAAAATCATGGTGTTGCTTTGAAGCACAATATATGAGACTCACTACATGAAAAACAAGGTGCTACTTTGAAGCACAAGTGTGGAAAAAGAGATAGTAGCATTGCCCTTTTTATTTTCTCTTTTGTTGGGCCTTTCTTTTTTCTTTTTCTTTTTGGCCTTTCTCTTTTTTTTTGATTGGGCAATGCTCTAATAATGATGATCATCACACTTCTATTGATTACAACATAATGATTACAACTCGATACTAGAACAAGATATGACTCTATATGAATGCCTCCGGCGGTGTACCGGGATGGTGCAATGAATCAAGAGTGACATGTATGAAAAATAATGCATGGTGGCTTTGCCACAAATACGATGTCAACTAAAAGATCATGCAATGGCAATATGACAAAAGTAAAGCATGTCATGATGATGATGATGGTGGAAGTTGCATGGCAATATATCTCGGAATGGCTATGGAAATGCCATGATAGGTAGGTATGGTGGCTGTTTTGAGTAAGATATAGGGAGGTCTATGTGTGAAAGAGTGTATCATATCACGGGGTTTGGATGCACCGGCGAAGTTTGCACCAACTCTCAATGTGAGAAAGGGCAATGCACTATACCGAAGAGGCTAGCAAATGGCGGAAAGGTAAAAGTGCGTATAATCCATGGACTCAACATTAGTCAAAAGAACTCATATACTTATTGCAAAAATTTAGAAGTCATCAAAAATCAAGTACTACGCGCATGCTCCTAGGGGGATAGATTGGTAGGAAAAGACCATCGCTCGTCCCCGACCACCACTCATAAGGATGCACAAGCCAGGTACACTTCATGCTTCAAATTTGTTACACAACTTTAACCATACGTGCATGTTACGGGACTTGCTAACTTCAACACAAGTATTTCTCAAATTCGCAACTACTCAACTAGCACGAATATGATATTATCACCTCCATATCTCAAAACAATTATCAAGCATCAAACTTATCTTAGTATTCAACCCACTTAAAAAGAAAGTTTCACATATCTTGAATACCAAGTATATTAACATTAAGCAAATTACCATGCTATTAACGACTCTCAAAATAATCTAAGTGAAGCATGAGAGATCAAGTTTCTTTAAAACAATCCACCACCGTGCTCTAAAAGACCTAAGTGAAGCACTAGAGCAAAAATTATCACGCTCAAAAAGATATATGTGAAGCACATAGAGTAAACTATCAAGCTCAAAGGATATAAGTGAAGCACATAGAGTATTCTAACAAATTTCAATTCATGCATGGCTCTCTCAAAAGGTGTGTACAGCAAGGATGATTGTGGTAGACTAACAAGCAAAGACACAAATAATACAAGACGCTCCAAGCAAAACACATATCATGTGGTGAATAAAAATATAGCTCCAAGTAAATTACCGATGGAAGTGGACGAAAGAGGGGATGCCTTCCGGGGCATCCCCAAGCTTTGACTTTTTGGTGTCCTTGGATTATCTTGGGGGTGACATGGGCATCCCCAAGCTTAGGATCTTTCCACTCCTTGTTCCATAATCCATCAAAAGAATTCACCCAAAACTTGAAAACTTCACAACACAAAACTCAATAGAAATCTCGTGAGCTCCGTTAGAGAAAGAAAACAAAAGAATACTTTAAGGTACTGTAGTGAACTTGTTCTTTATTTGTATTGGTGTTAAACCTACTGTGTTCCAATTTATCTATGGTTTGTAAACTATTTTATTAGCCATAGATTCATCAAAATAAGCAAACAACACACGCAAAACAGAATCTGTCAAAAACAGAACAGTCTGTAGTAATCTGTTACTAACGCAAACTTCTGGAACCCGAAAAATTATACCAAAATTAGAAGTCCTGGGAAATTTGTTTATTGATCAGCAGCAATTGGAATCACTATTTTATCACGTTCTGGTGGTTTTTAACAATTCGAGCACTGGGCGCAAAGATTCTGGAAATTACAGCAAGATCAAATAACTATGTTCCAAGAAGATCTATTAGGTTTAACTTGGCACAAACACTAATTAAAAGATAAAACCACATCTAAACAGAATCTAGATGGATTATTTATTCCTAAACAGAACCAAAAACAAAAAACACAAAATAAAATTGGGTTGCCTCCCAACAAGCGCTATCGTTTAACGCCCCTAGCTAGGCATAAAAGCAAGGATAGATCTATGTATTGCCATCTTTAATTTTCAACTTTTTAGCGGAGTCATGCTCGAATCCGGGGGGTTCTTCCCTCTTCCCTTCATAGTCGGAAATTTTTAGGTCTAAAGAATCCAACCATTTATTGCAAAGAGTAATCAACATATTCATACGGTTAAGATTTCCGCTAATATTTTTAAGAGGCTCAAGAGACTTTTGTAAAATCTTTGTTACTTCGCAAATCTTTTCAAACACTTGGGTTTCTTCCTGGGTAGGATGAGATCCTCCCTTTTGGGGTGGTGTTCCCACTATTCCCTCCATAATCTCATGCGCAATACCGGGATCAATATTAATGAAATTTCCCTTGGCCATGCAATCCAAGAGTTGTCTATGCGTCATGTTTAACCCAACATAAAACTTGCGAAGAAGAATTCTAAAGTTCACCTCTAGGGTGCACTTACGATAAGATTCCATCATCCTATACCAAGCATCTTTTAAGTTTTCTCCTTGCCGTTGCTTGAAGTGAAGAACTTCAAACTTGGGAGACATAGGAGCGGATAAGGAATTCGACATAGCGACAGGTAAGCAAACTAACACACGAGCAAACAAAAGGCAAAGGGAAAAAGAGGAGGAGATTGGGAAAGAGAGGGCGAATAAAACGGCAAGGGTGAAGTGGGGGAGAGGAAAACGAGAGGCAAATGGAAAATAATGTCATGCGAGAGATAGAGATTGTGATGGGTACTTGGTATGTTGACTTTTGCGTAGGCCTCCCCGGCAACGGCGCCAGAAATCCTTCTTGCTACGTCTCGAGCTAGCGTTGGTTTTCCCCAAAGAGGAGGGGGTGATGCAGCACAGTAGCGTAAGTATTTCCCTCAGTTTTTGAGAACCAAGGTATCAATCCAGTAGGAGGTCACGCGCAAGTCCCTCGTACCTGCACAAAACGGTAGCAACTCGCAACCAACGCTTAGGGGTTGTCAATCCCTTCACGGTCACTTACGAGAGTGAGATCTGATAGAGATAATATTTTTTGGTAAAACTGGTATAAAGATGCAAAGTGAAAAGTAAAAGCAAAACAAGTAAAATAAAGTAATGGAGATTGATATGATGAGAGTAGACCCGGGGGCCATAGGTTTCACTAGTGGATTCTCTCAAGAGCATAGATATTCTACGGTGGGTGAACAAATTACTGTTGAGCAATTGATAGAATTGAGCATAGTTACGAGGTTATCTAGGTATGATCATGTATATAGGCATCACGTCCGTGACAAGTAGACCGACTCCTGCCTGCATCTACTACTATTACTCCACTCATCGACCGCTATCCAGCATGCATCTAGAGTATTAAGTTAAAAACAGAGTAACGCCTTAAGCAAGATGACATGGTGTAGAGGAATAAATTCATGCAATATGATAAATACCCCATCTTGTTATCCTCGATGGAAACAATACAATACGTGCCTTGCAACTCTTTCTGTCACTGAGTAAGGACACCGCAATATTGAACCCAAAGCTAAGCACTTCTCCCATTGCAAGAACTACCAATCTAGTTGGCCAAACCAAACGGATAATTTGAAGAGACTTGCAAAGATAACTCAATCATACATAAAAGAATTCAGAGAAGATTCAAATATTATTCATAGATAAGTTGGATCATAAACCCACAATTCATCGGTCTCAACAAACACACCGCAAAAAGAAGATTACATCGAATAGATCTCCACGAGAGAGGGGGAGAACATTGTATTGAGATCCAAAAAGTGAGAAGAAGCCATCTAGCTACTAGCTATGGACCCGAAGATCTGAAGTAAACTACTCACACTTCATCGGAAGGGCTGTGGTGTTGATGTAGAAGCCCTCCGTGATGGATGCCCTCTCCGGCGGAGCTCCGGAACAGGCCCCAAGATGGGATCTCGTGGATACAGGAAGTTGCGGCAGTGGAATTAGGTTTTTGGCTCCGTATCTGGTCTAATGGGGGTACGTAGGTATATATAGGAGGAAGGAGCACGTCGGTGGAGCTCCGAGGGGCCCACGAGGCAGGGGGCGCGCCCTCCACCCTCGTGACCTCCCTTGAAACTTCTTGGAGTAGGGTCCAAGTCTCCTGGATCACTTTTGGTGAGAAGATCACGTTCCCGAAGGTTTCATTCCGTTTGGACTCCGTTTGATATCCTGTTTCCTCGAAATATTGAAATAGGCAAAAAACAGCAATTCTGGGCTGGGCCTTCGGTTAATAGGTTAGTCCCAAAAATAATATAAAAGTGGAAAATAAAGCCCAATATAGTCCAAAACAGTAGATAAAGTAGCATGGTGCAATAAAAAATTATAGATACGTTGGAGACGTATCAATATGTACCTAGTCATAGGGGACTTGACCCTGGGTTCCCTCTTCGGAACCTTTTCGGATGCCTCAGACTCCTCGTCGGAGTCCGAGCTATCAGACAGGACCAGCTTAGGCCGGCACCGCCTTTTCGAGGGCGAAGAAGTTCAACCTGGTCAACATCGCTGGACGTCGCCCTCTTCTTAGAGTGTGAGGAGGCGCTTTCCTCCTCGTCCTCATCCTCGTCCCCCTCGTGTACGGATAGGATCGCAGTGTCTCCGGACCGGCTGTCCGGACGAGCCTTGCGAGGAGGCCCTCCCTGGCATCCGGTACCTCCGTCTTCTTGCCCGTCTTATCGGGTGCCTTGTATGGCACCATGACCAACAACCTCTCTAGCTGTTCGAATCAGGGCTCTTCTGGCAGCAGCGCCGGTCCGCTGATCTTCTCGGCCTTGGCAATCCAACCCTGCAAAATCCACATAAAGAGGTTCAGATCAAATCACATGATTTGAATATTCGAACTCATGTTAAGACAAATGTCGCTCACCTTCTTCGGAGGGGTCGCAGCATCGAGGCTGATGTCCTCCCCTTCGATCGGCCAGTCCTTCTGCGGCTTGAATAGCAGACCCCACATTTTCTTGTGGGTCATGCCGAAAAGATGTTGCACGGTAGCCGGATCTTCGGGGTCATACTCCCACATGGGCTTGGCCCTCTCCTAACAGGGGAGGAGTAGATACTTGAGCATGATCTGGATCACGTTAGCCAGCTTTGCACCAGTCCCCGTTATGCTGGCAATGCACTTCTGCAGCGCCTTCAAGTCATCAGTAGACCCCTAGTCCGGGCTCTTGGTGGTCCACGAGGCCAGTCTGGTAGGTGGTCCGGATCTGAATGCGTGAGCTGCCGCCCAGGCGGCTCCCCTTGGCTCGGTGATTGAGAACCATTCGTTTTGCCACACCTTGACGATGTAGATGACCTTGTCCTCCGGGCACGGGACCCATGTCAGTTTGCTGATCATGGCCCCGCCGCAGTCCACGTGTTCGCCATCAACCACCTTGGGCTTGACGTTGAACACCTTCATCCATAGGCCGAAGTGTGGCTGGACTCGGAGGAGGGCCTCGCAGAAGACAATGAAGGACGAGATGCGAAGGAGGAAGTTGGGGGCTAGATCATGGAAATCTAGCCCGTAGTAGAACATCAACCCCCTCACGAAGGGGTGCAGGGGAAATCCAAGCCCCCTAAGGAAATGGGGGAGGGATACGACCCTTTCGCCCGGCCTGGGCATGGGGACGATCTGGCCTGCTTCGAGGGCTCGATGAGCAATGTCGTCCGACAAGTAGTCGGCCTCCTTCAACTTCACGATGTCGCTATTGGTGACAATGGAGGCGTCCCACTTCCCGTTGGCGTCGGATCCGGCCATGGCTGAAGAGGACAGGGGGATTTGCCGTGGAAGCAGAGAAAATCGGCGCTGGAGCTCTGAAGATTCGCGTGAGCGGAAGGTGGAAGAAGGCGTGGGGTGCTGACTGTTGTAGCCCCGCTTTATAGGTTGTTGACAAGCCAAGAGTTCCTTTTTTTCACGTTGTTGGCTTCTCCACTTCCCAATACGATCGCAACGTTATGTGCGGGGTGGGAAATAGAAATCATTGATCATATCCCCGGAAAGGCAGGACACGATCTCCACCTTGACACTGGTGCGCGTCGGTCCTAAACAAACGGTTTAAAACCCCTTTCCACGACGACATTTGGAACCGTCGCCAAGTGAGTGTGGGCGATAGGGGGATCCTTCCCACAGGCCCCTACAGTACTCCTACTCGTTTCTACTAGCATTGCCATCACAGTCGGTATTTTGTGGTGCTACGTTTACGATGCACGGCTCATCACAAACGGTTCACTATTATAGAATGTGTATGATGCGTGGCCCATCACAAACGGTTCACCGTTAAGAAGATTAGCTAATCGTCGTAGAGTGTCGGCAGGATTACGAAACGTCGGACTGTCGTAACATCATCGTACACGACAACTATCACACACGCTATTCTGTGGTGCAACGTTTATGATGCATACTTCATCAGAAACAGTTCATGGTTGCGAATCGTGTACGATAAGGCAACTAAAACAAACGTTTAGTTTTCCCGCACCTTTTGTGATATTGTCTGACATCACACACGCTTTGCAAACGACAACTGTGTGCATGCTTGCACACATTTCCTCTCTATGAACCGTCTCAGATTATGGTGCATATCACAAACTTTTGTGTTTTACCAACCGTGTGTGCCGTAACAACCTAGAGAGTGTAATTTCACCGTAATTTAATTGCTGCTTTTCCAAATTGTACCGGATTTGGATTTGAATTTGAATGTATGCTACAACTTTATTCATATCCATCAGGTTCAAACAACCAATGCATTATTCGATTCATAGGTACATATGTTCAAGAATTACATAAGAACCAAATAAAGAATGATGAACCATAGTTGTATACTTGTACTATTAAAGACGGTAAACAAAGAGGCGAAATATATTCTGGTTGCTGAACAAGGTGAAGCGGAATGCCCATATTGTGCCCTCCTCCATGCAGAAGGCATGCACGACTCTAGTCCAACCCCTTATGATGGTCGACCGCCCATCCTTCATGGTCTTCATGAAAACATCTATATAATCATCGTGTTTTGGTAGAAATACTTTAACCTTTGCATGCCCACCAATCATGTAGTTTGAGAGGTAATCTTGAGTAAAATGCTTTGGCAACCACTGCAAAGGAATAAGATTTCAGACATTGTCATCTAACACAACTCATTTTGGGTAGTAAAAAGAAGGCTGTAGGGTTCTTACATACCATCCTGTAGTTTGTTGTTGTCTTGGATAAAGTGTAAACAAATAGTTTAATTGCCATCTTTGGACCCATTTTACTAACAATCTTTATCAGCTTCCTCACTTGATGCTGGTTCATTGATATCTCATTGCCCCATACGCAAAAAGGGTCTTACCAATGACATATGTACCTAAAAGCACCAAGTTAATATTAGAAGCTAAACAACAATGGCACAATGATGTAGTACAACACTCTTTTATAATATGTCTATATACATCCGTATGTGGTAGTCCATTTGAAATCTCTAGAAAGACAAATATTTAGAAACGGAGGGAGTATCTTATAACATCCAATATACTCGCATATTAGATGAATTAACATCTTATATTATGGCCCGGAATGAGTTTAGTTCGTTCTTAAAAATTATCTGCTGCTGTATCCACGGGTTACAGTTAGTTTGAGCTAGTTCGGGCTCAAATAGCCCTAAAGTATATCTAAACATGAGGGCTAGTTTGAGCTAGTTCGGGCTCAAATAGCCCTAAAGTATATCTAAACATGAGGGCTAATTTGAGCTAGTTCGGGCTCAAATAGCCCTAAAGTATATCTAAACATGAGGGCTAGTTTGACCTAGTTGCATCTATAACCCACCCAAAAAACTAGTATCCAACCAAAGAGGTGCTAATTGGAGCTAGTTCTCCTAGTGTATTTATTGTCAATCTAACCCTGCCATCCAAACAACTGTTTGGATGGAGTTAGTTCAGGGTTAGTAATGAGCTAGAAACTAACTCTAACCTCTAGCTAAGTTGAGTATCCAAACATGGCTGTGTTGTTGCTGTTGTTGCTGCTGCTCTTCTATGTATATCTAGACATCATTAGAACATTAATGTAACACTCTTCTTTGTTGCTATGTAGCCTAGGATTGCATACTTAGACATTAAGTACAGTGCATGTTTCTATGTAGCCTCAGATATATTACATATGGCCCTGGTTAACCTAAGGAAAAATGGGTTGCAGATATATTCAGTTAAAAGTCCGATCCACCGATTAGTCCCTTATCAGCCGCCGGCCTATATGGTACCAGCTACGGATATCCTAAATAGTGAGCAGATATAAGCCATGGGATCAAACTAACCTCGATGGAAAACAGTAGTCGTTCCCAAAATTGTCCTGTGTAGGTACATCAAGAAGCATGTTAAGCACAACAGGCTGAACATCAACCAAAATTACACATGGCAGACAAAATAATCTCCAAAAAGATAACTTCAGTGTGCAGGTTTAAGCACACTGGTAAAGCAAAACAAGTGGAAAGGTGTGCTAACTGCAACAGTCCTAACATTTAACAACAAGCAAACATGGTCATTCAAGCTGGTATTGTGCCGGTCTAAGTACACTGGTTATGCTTAAATAAAAATGGAAAGGCGTGTTGACTACAAGATCCAGCAACCAAATGTAGTCATTCATAGTGGTATTGTTGAAACTGGTACTGGTGAAATTGAACTGCACAATTCATACTTGCACATATAGAACATCACGTTGTGAATAACTGGAATAAACAAGGCATACTACGAACAACCAAAGATAGCATTTGAAACTGAACATAAGCTAACTACAAACAACCGAACAATAAAAAAAATTAAAAGAGGCATATGCTAGCTATAACAGGCTTAACAGCAAGCAAATATATGTGTTCCTATCGGTATGTTTAAAACTGGATTGATTAAATGTACTGCACAGTAAATAATTGCACATATAGAGCATCACATTGTGAACAACTGAAATAAACAAATCATGTGTTTCCTCACTTGTCACAGATGGGCTCGTTCCCATGGGAAGAGCACGGACCCTGGATGCGCTCCATGTTGTCGCATATGGGCTCCTTCCCCTTGGAAGAGCACGGCTGTAGGGTGCCCTCCCCGATGTCGTAGACGGGCTCTTTCCCCTTGGAAGAGCAGATGGGCTCTTTCCCCTTGGAAGAGCCGGATAGGGTGCCCTCCTCGTGGTCGCCGTCGATGAGGTCTGACTTGGAAGCTGTGGATCCCAAGCCAGCGTCGCAGAACGTGTCCTTCAGAAATGACAAAAGGGGCTCGATGGCGATGTAGAATGGCAAATTGTTGACAACGAGCGAGAGGAGATCAGCGGTGGGGCCATGGATGAGATCGACGATGGTTGAACCCGAGGGGTTGGGGGTGGGCCACTTAACCTGTGACACAGCCCGCCTCAGGGTGTCGCTGTCGTAGCCGGCGGACGAGACATGCCCGCATACTCTAGCCCGCTACTTGAGTGACTGCCACCAGTAATGGTCGCTAGCTTCCTCGACGACATCGGGCGAAGAGACCGCTATACACCTCTTTGGGGCCAGTCGCTCCTCGAGCTCCACGGGAAGCATAGCCGGGCTTAGGCTGCGACGCTCTGGAGTGGGGGATGGGGATGGGGATCTATGGGAAAGGGGTCGTTTGGCAGGCGTCATCTAAGAAACTCAGGGCGGCCTGGGTATGGAGATCAGTGGGTAAGCTGCACGGGCAAACCGGCAGATGTTGACAATGGAGGCCCTGCGGCGGCGGCGACGGCGGTGGCGGGGACTTTACTAGGGTTTTGAGCGAGGGAGGGTGCGTGTGTGTGCGTGCGTGCACGCCCGAGGAGGTTTTGGTGTGTGTGTGTGTGTGTGTGTGGAGGGTGGTGTGGTGTTTGAGGAAATGACGCGGGTACTAAAAATTTTACAACGCGGGAGTCAAACGCGGGAGTGAAATGCCGGGCTATTGAAAATTTTGATGATAGTGCATTGCACACAGTCCGTAGATAACAACCGTGTGTTATGAAAAAGAAAAACCCTCGAGGCGGACAGATATTTTCGATGCAGGCAAGATTGGGAACAAGAAACATCGCACACGGTCCGGAGATAACAACCGTGTGTTATGAAACAGAAAAAGCCTCGAAGCAGGTAGATATTTTTGAGAGGGGGAGCCTCATGGAGCCCAATGTACTATGCGGATGTGTGCGTGACAGGCGCACCGGCGTGGCACATGGTTAGTTTGAGTGAACCGTGTCTGTTGTTCATCCGACTTATCTAATGTTCATAAATTTGGCGAAAATGACACGGGAGAGGGTCAGAACACGAACACACTTGCATGTGGACCAAACTTATGTATCAAAAGGGTGGTTTGATTTTCATAATACCAAATGCAACTTCGATGTGGCACCTGTCTCGTAAAGCGCACGGTATTGCTTGATCCCACCCTCTTGTGTCAGCACGAAGGGAATCCTAAGCTATGAATGCATGCCCCTCCCGCTCAACCGAGGTTCACCAAGCAAAGTGCGAAGTAGCTAGGAGCCCCCCTCCTCCCTCGTGTCGGCACGAAGGGACTCCTAAGCTATATATGAATGCATGCCCCTCCCCCTCAATCGAGGTTCACCTAGCAAAGTGCGAAGTAGCTAGCAGCCCTCCCTCCCTCGTGTCGGCACGAAGGGAAGCCTAAGCTATATATGAATGCATGCCCCCCAACCGAGGTTCACCGTAGAAAATTGCGAAGTAGCTAGTAGCCCCCCTCCCTCGTGACGGCACGAAGGGAATCCTAAGCAATGAATGCATGCCCCCCAACCGAGGTTCACCTAGCAAAGTGTGAATAGAGCTAGGAGCCCCCTCCCTCGTGTCAGCACAAAGGGATTCCTAATCTATGAATGCATGTCCCCCAACCGAGGTTCACCTAGCAAAGTGCGAAGTAGCTAGCAGCCCCCTCCCTCATGTCGGCACGAAGTGAATCCTAGCTAAGATATGAATGCATGCCCTCCCCCCAACCACTACAAAAAAATTACACTTCCGTGATGATACGTGTTTGTCACAGTAGGTCACATTTTCTGTCATGCATGTACATCCATGACGATTTTATGTCAGAATCAAGATAGTCATATCTGTGTTGTCGTAGAAGTGTTCCATGACATTACCAAAATTATCATCACAGAAGTGTCCACTTCCATGATGATAAATCGCGCGTCACAGAAGTGCTTTCGTCAAGGGTGACCGACACGTGGAATCCACCGTAACGGAACGCCGTTAAGCTATCGGGTTGGGTTTTGGATCCGATAACCCGTTAACGGCCCCGACCAATGGGGATTTTCCACGTGTAAAATCATCATTGGCTGGAGGAGACACATGTCAGGTTCGCGTTGGCACAGTTGTCACTCATCCAATGGGCGAGACGCGCCTATGATATGTTGACACATGGACCGGCCCATCAAGCTTAAATGGGCCGACCCAACTGAAGGCCCACGAGATTTTACGGACCATAATGGGCCGGCCCAGCTAAAGGCCCACGAGATTTTGCGGACCATAATGGGCCGGCCCAGGTAAAGGCCCACAAGATTCTTGTGGATCATAATGGGCCGGCCCAGCTAAAGGCCCACAAGATTTCACCGACATTAATGGGCCGGCCTAGCTATAGGCGCACAAGATTTTGAGGACCCTAGTAGGTCGTCCCATTAACTGGCTGCCATGTTTTGGGCCAAATGTCGGCCCATATTTGATCCGGTCCATTAATGGCCTGCCACGCTCCGGGCCTAATAGTGGCCCATATGAGATCCGGCCCATTAAAAGCCTACCACGTTCTGGGCCAAATTATGGCCCAGATAAGGTCCAGCCCTTTAAGAGGCTTTGGGCTCAATTATGGCTCATATCAGATTCAGCCCATGAACGGGACACTATGCTTTTGGGCCCACTTGCTAAAGGCCCACTTAGTAATTCGGCCTGATATTAGTTTTGGCCTGTTAAGGGCCCATTTAACATTTTGGCCCTATATTAATTTTGGCCTGATAAAAGCCCATCATATAGTTGGGCCTAACTACGGCCGGTTTGCATCTGACCTGCTCGCAGCCGATATCTGATTGGGCCAAACAAGGACCGAGACAATTTTGGCCTGCTAAAAGCCCGTGATTTGATTCACACAATAATGGGCCGGGGTTCATTTCGGGCTGCTGCCGGCCCATGAGCTGTTTGACACGTTTCAGGCCCAACCTACATCGTGATTGCATGATGGCCCGATTATGTACCGTAATTTTACGGTTTGGCCGGTTTACTGCAAAGACAGGATATATATATATAGTAAAATAACTGCAGCATCGTGAATAAGAAAAAAACCTAGACTATACAATAAATAAATTACGACATATTACATCCACTGGGCATCAAAGTTCGCCACTATGATAATAAAGCACTAGTAGACAACAGATTACATACACTAGGCATCAAAGATCGCCACCAATGCAAATAAACATGCCACCAAAATAATATACAAAACTTACAACACTTCAATAGAGTTCAAGAAAGGTTAGCCCTGCTGGGGAGCTGCAGCGCTAGCAGCTGAGCAAGATGATGAGACTGCGCTTGTTCAACACTTATATCTTCCTCACTCTGAAAGATAAACAAGCAGACAGATGACAGGTTTTGCACATAAAAGTATCAATGCTGACAATTCATCACATTTCTTACTGGCGAATAAAGTGACATAGTTTAAAATTGCATTAACACAATATGGTATTGTTCAGGTCAAGACATGGTAGGAAATGACATTATGAAGGAGTTGGCAGCTTCACGACACCACTGGATTACAGATCAAGAACTCATAAGTATCAATGGTTACTGTGCTGTCAATTTATACTATTTCAGATTGGCAAATAAAGAGATGGTTTAAATAATAGTAGAATGATATGACATTGTTCATAGTTAAGACATTGCAGAATATGACATTGTGCTGTGGTGGGTAGGTTCACCACACCACTGGATTGCGGATGAAGAACATAAGCATACATGCAGTGCAAAAGAAGGTCACTTGCTCTGTATAGTTTAATTTACATGGTATGAAGAAGGAATTTGGTTGTACAACTGAAAACTTAAATTGAGAAAGGACAAACGTTTGTTTATGAACTAAATAATAAACTTTAAACAAGCAATTTGATGCAAACACCAAAAATAAACAGCTGTTGTAGTCATGCCTAACCAAATATATACAACAAAGTTTGAAGGCTTGAGATGGACAAACTTACATTATTGGTGAAGACAGACTCTATAAAGGCCTTGTCCATGCTGATGGGGGGGGGGGGCAATTCAAGAAGTTTACCACAGAATCTTCTTCAAAAGCATTGCCTTTATTCTACATTTTGTTAAGAGTAAATGTAGATGTGATAATATACGAAAAAATGGAGAATATTTAAGATAAGATGAAGAGTGATGCTACATAACCAAGTAGCTATAAATGTAAGTGCAGCGATACAGGCAAAAGGTACAGCCAAGAGCAATGCACAACTAAACTTCTTCAGTACCAACCTTATGGTAAGAGCAAATATAGATCTGATGTGTAGAAAATAGAGGGCAAAGGAAAATAAGCTGCAGAATGATGGTACATGAACAACTACCTGTCATTATGAGTACACTGATAAAGGACAGCATGTACTTACAAGAACAATGCAGAGCTAAAAAAACATTGGCATTGGATATATTCTACACTAATGTAACCATTCATACAGATCAGATAATTTGGAGCGAACAATTGATAAGCAAGCTATCATGCATACTGCTGTCACATAATGAACCAGGTATGTATGCACGTACAGTGATACAGGTCAACAGGTACTAACAAGAGCAAAGCAGCGGGCAGCATATTTGCGATATCCTGTCGTTCGTGTCAAACCGGAATTCTTCTTCGAGCAGATTTCCTGCAAAAAAGATCCGTAAGGCACATGCGGAAAAGTAGAAGTTCAAATTGTCATGTGATTTCATAGGCAGTACCTCATCCTGGGAACGAGACCAGTGCATAACAAGGTTTTTCCATTCAATGTCTTCTAAATTTAGCACAGGGGACTTCACCGGAAATTCGTTTGTAGACTTGCCATCAAAGTGTGATTTCCTCAAGTAACACCGATACTGCTGCAATGCTTCCTTGAAAAGCACAAGCAAGCTTTGCTCGTCATGACTATCTAGATTGACCCTCGCGTAGTTACAACAATGTAATGTAAATCATTGATGTGTTCAATTAGCAGAAAACAGGAAAATAATAACCATGAATAATAGCACTTACAGGTAAGTTGGACAGGAAGATGTGAAAATGGTGTTTGTCTTCACAATAATCTTCCCATGATGGGAATATATGCATGTAGTCCCTAACAACATTGAAAGCATTGTCTTTTAAACTGTGAATAAATGGAATGCGGTTCCAATCTGCAGGAATTGGCTGTCTCTGCAGTTGGGATAGGTCTTCGGCCGGTGGACTTGCTGTACTTTTTGCTGGAGTGGGATTTTTCTGTGGTACAGCTGGTGCTATGGCAAATGAAATCGGTATGCCTTTTGCTGGAGTGCAGGTCCTGTGTGGTGGGGCTAGTGGTGTGGCCAATGAAGTATGGGTACAGTCTGCTGGAGTCGGTCCTACGTTTTGTGTCACTGGTTGTACAACCAATATAAGTGGGGTGCTGTATGATTTCTCCGGCACCACCACGTTTTTCAAGGACTTTGCCGGTGCTCCTTCAGGTTCGGCAATCACCCTCTTCCTTTTTGATGTATGATGCACAAGAACAGCATTTGAGTGAAAAAACATGGTATGATGACAGATGGAATATGTATTGATAATGGATGGGCATGGCATCTCGACATATATGATGAGTAAACTAAGCAGATGGCGGTGCAACAAAGTAGAAGAAATGCAAGACAACATATGCAAGATACCCGCAATCAATAAAACATTGCCAAATTAGAACAGGAACCTTGATGGGTGAACAGGATAGGACATCTGCCTTTGACTCCTCGAGGTTAGAATAGTCATTAGGATCATATTCTGAACAAGAATCAACAGGTGGGGAGCGTATGAGTTTCATTGCATCCAGAATGGCACTCAATGCCTTGGTGCCAATTTTGTAAGTCATTGTAGTGTTTAGCTTCAAGAGTGGACTGCTACTAGTGCGACACAAAGCAGCTACACAGATCATAGTGTAGATATAACGGGAAAACCTTAAGCATCAGAGTAAAATCAGCAAAGTGGAACTTGCTGGAATATATGTGCTAGTATTGCCGGTTCGGCTAGAAAGGCTTCGGATACCAGCTCTCTTCAAGTGAAGGTGCGGTACTGTTAATATCAGTGTAACTCTCAAAGGCGACACAGCTCCCCGCATTTCCTTGCTATTCTTATAGGATTCAAGTGGGCACGCCACTACAAATCCTCTTCCTATATGTTACACGATCCTACGAATCAAAGAGACTCAAAGTGTCCATCAGAACCGACCGTATAGACCTCTACACTGCAAATGTCCCTGCTCATCTTCAGTACAAGGAACATACTGCACTACTATCATACTCCCTCCGTTCCAAAATATAGGTCTTGGTAGAGATTTCCACTATGGATCACATACAGATGTATCCAGATACATTTTAGAGTGTAGATTAACTCATTTTGCTCCATATGTAGTCCATGGTGGAATCTATACAAAGACATGTATTTAGGAACGGAGAGAGTACATATTAAAGAAGAACGAAAGAGGAACATGGTAAAGAAGAGCAAGCAGATTTTGGATAATAAAATGTTGGTTGCACAGTGCCCACACATGATGAACCAGAGCGCATTAAGTATGCAACTCCCAGCTGTCTCTCGACCATTTCAGGCGGTTGGATGAAGATCCTACGTCTCCTAACCCTTCTTCTTCCTCGTCTCTGATTCTTCCCATACAGAACACCACATGGGCCGCCGGCCGGACCACCGGCCCCCACCGCCTGTGTTCCTCCGCCACCCCCACCTCACCCCCGCCCCAACCCCCACCCGCTCGAGTTTTCTTCGTTCGGCGAGGCCCCACAACCACCCGAGCCCCTTTGATCGCACCGGCAAACTCCGGCGAGCTCTGAAAAATCGACTGACCCAATTTTGAAATTTAGTCTACTGTAATTTAACTAGTGTGGAATATAAAAGGGGAAAACCATAAGCATTGGGAGTATAATGTTGAGCGTGCCATGGCGGATCTGAAGGTGCAAACCGGACAAAGGCAACTTCGCAACCAAGACAAGAAATCAAAGTAAAGCAGTGGCGATCTATTTTCTTGCTGCGATAAATAAGTTGAGCAGATACGAAAGAGTACCGCCTCTGGTGCGGCGCCGTGTACGCATCTGCTGAGAATTTGACGGTGCTGCGGTAGCGATGGATGTCGGCGGCGTGGAGGCAGATCTACGAGGGTAGACGGTGGCGGCGGGGCGTGGTGGACGAGACGGTCGTAGGAGCTGCGCCGACAAGGTTGACGGCGGCGGGGATGAAGCGAGAGGACGGGATGCAAGGATCCCGGTCCGAAGCCGTGGATGAGAGAGGTCGATCTCTTGTAATGGACGGTGGCGTCGGGGTATCAGCTCCGGCATGGTGGAGGAGGACGGCGGTGGATGGGGTGGCGGACGGCGGAGGATGGAGGAGGGTGGGGTGGAGAGGGTGTTGGCGCCCACGGAGTACGAATGGGGAAACGGGAGGTAGAGAGGAAGGGGGAACCATGTATTCAGGGCGCGCTTGTCTCAAATGCGAGGAAATTTACAAACTTAGCCCCTGTTTCAAATTTCTACTACATCACAGCAACATTAGTCGGTTGGGGATAGGACGGTAATCTCGCATACACCGAATATTTGTCGACGAGAGTTTGTTTTTGGCGCCCACCGTGTATGAATATGAATCGGGGAGGGAGTCGATTTCGGCCGAGGACACACTACCCCTATCGAAACCTATAGAAATCCAGCAGAAAGGCTTTGCGTGGCAGGGATAGGCAGTAGTGATTTCCATCTCGCAGATTTTGGTTTCAGGCAGTTACTGCGACTTTCCCCGCTTCGTTCAAATTTTGTAGAGTGCACGTTTACCGTACCAACTCAATTAGAATCTTGTTTGTAATCTATTTTTTTCGGGCGGGATCCATTTTCAATTGGAATTACATTCTATATACATCATTTTTATACATACTTTCAAAAGCACAACAAAGAATTCTGCTCCTTTTTATGTATAATATGATTTACAAATACAATGATCTCGAAATCTTAAGGTTGAATTTGAAAAAATTTAACCAAATTATGTGCTACTAAAATGTATGGATCAGTAATATCTACATATTAAATAACATAGATGTGTGTGAATTCATATGAGTATGCATGTTTGATAGATCAATTTTGGTTCGAGTATGGATTACATGTATCATCATCTCGATTTCAAATATTTGAATCCCTTTTTTGTTCACTCCTTTCAGGCCCGTCTCTATCGCATGCATGCTCCTTCAGGTAGCTATCACTCTCTTTTCTCCATCTCACCCGCACGCTCACTTCATGTTTCTCCTATCCTCGCAAACATGGTCTCTTGACGTCTCCCTTGAGAAGTGTCACACTCTCCCTATCATTATACATTACACGGTTTTCATTATCTCTCACGTCTCTACTGTTCTCTGGTATCACTTGGTACCTAAGCTTTCTTTTTCACCGCCACACACACAGTCTCCACTCGTCTTTCACTTTGTCTTTCTCTCTATGGGATTCTCTCACACACACTATATGTCTCTACATATGACTCATACCACTAAAATTACTCTCTCTCTCTCTCTCCTGTAGACACAACATTTGTTGCGGTCTCCTTTTCGTCTTCATCCCAGACTGACATTATTCATTTGTTTACCGATTAGACAACACCGACTACCGTCTCCTCTCTCTCTCTCACAGACACACACACACAACTCCTGCTTCCACTCCCCTTCCCGACTACCGTCTCTCTCACACACACAAAACTCTCGCTTTCGCACCCTAATACGTCTCCAACGTATCTATAATTTTTTATTGCTCCATGCTACTTTATCTACTGTTTTGGACTATATTGGGCTTTATTTTCCACTTTTATATTATTTTTGGGACTAACTAATAACCGAAGGCCCAGCCTAGAATTGTTGTTTTTTGCCTATTTCAGTATTTCGAGGAAACAGAATATCAAACGGAGTCCAAACGGAATGAAACCTTCGGGAACATGATCTTCTCACCAAACGTGATCCAGGAGACTTGGACCCTACTCCAAGAAGTTTCCAGGGAGGTCACGAGGGTGGAGGGCGCGCCCCCCTGGGCGCGCCCCCTGCCTCGTGGGCCCCTCGGAGCTCCACCGACGTGCTCCTTCCTCCTATATATACCTACGTACCCCCATTAGACCAGAGACGGAGCCAAAAACCTAATTCCACCGCCGCAACTTCCTGTATCCACGAGATCCCATCTTGGGGCCTGTTTCGGAGCTCCGCCGGAGAGGGCATCCATCACGGAGGGCTTCTACATCAACACCATAGCCCTTCCGATGAAGTGTGAGTAGTTTACTTCAGACCTTCGGGTCCATAGCTAGTAGCTAGATGGCTTCTTCTCTCTTTTTGGATATCAATACAATGTTCTCCCCCTCTCTCATGGAGATCTATTCGATGTAATCTTCTTTTTGCGGTGTGTTTGTTGAGACCGATGAATTGTGGGTTTATGATCCAACTTATCTATGAATAATATTTGAATCTTCTTTGAATTCTTCTATGTATGATTGAGTTATCTTTGCAAGTCTCTTCGAATTATCCGTTTGGTTTGGCCAACTAGATTGGTAGTTCTTCCAATGGGAGAAGTGCTTAGCTTTGGGTTCAATCTTGCAGTGTCCTTACTCAGTGACAGAAAGAGTTGCAAGGCACGTATTGTATTGTTGCCATCGAGGATAACAAGATGGGGTATTTATCATATTGCATGAATTTATTCCTCTACATCATGTCATCTTGCTTAAGGCGTTACTCTGTTTTTAACTTAATACTCTAGATGCATGCTGGATAGCGGTCGATGAGTGGAGTAATAGTAGTAGATGCAGGCAGGAGTCGGTCTACTTGTCACGGACGTGATGCCTATATACATGATCATACCTAGATAACCTCATAACTATGCTCAATTCTATCAATTGCTCAACAGTAATTTGTTCACCCACCATAGAATATCTATGCTCTTGAGAGAAGCCACTAGTGAAACCTATGGCCCCCGGGTCTATTCTCATCATATCAATCTCCATTACTTTATTTTACTTGTTTTGCTTTTACTTTTCACTTTGCATCTTTATACCAAAAATACCAAAAATATTATCTCTATCAGATCTCACTCTCGTAAGTGACCGTGAAGGGATTGACAACCCCTAAGCGTTGGTTGCAAGTTTCTACAGTTTTGTGCAGGTACGAGGGACTTGCGCGTGACCTCCTACTGGATTGATACCTTGGTTCTCAAAAACTGAGGGAAATACTTACGCTGCTGTGCTGCATCACCCCCTCCTCTTCGGAGAAAACCAACGCTAGCTCGAGACGTAGCAAGAAGGATTTCTGGCGCCGTTGCCGGGGAGGCCTACGCAAAAGTCAACATACCAAGTACCCATCACAATCTCTATCTCTCGCATTACATTATTTGCCATTTGCCTCTCGTTTACCTCTCCCCCACTTCACCCTTGCCGTTTTATTCGCCCTCTCTTTCCCAATCTCCTCCTCTTTTTCCCTTTGCCTTTTGTTTGCTCGTGTGTTAGTTTGCTTACCTGTCGCTATGTCGAATTCCTTATCCGCTCCTATGTCTCCCGAGTTTGAAGTTCTTCACTTCAAGCAACGGCAAGGAGAAAACTTAAAAGATGCTTGGTATAGGATGATGGAATATTATCGTAAGTGCACCCTAGAGGTGAACTTTAGAATTCTTCTTCGCAATTTTTATGTTGGATTAAACATGACGCATAGACAACTCTTGGATTGCATGGCCAAGGGAAATTTCATTAATATTGATCCCGGTATTGCGTATGAGATTATAGAGGGAATAGTGGGAACACCACCCCAAAAGGAAGGATATCATCCTACCCAGGAAGAAACCCAAGTGTTTGAGAAGATTTGCGAAGTAACAAAGATTTTACAAAAGTCTCTTGAGCCTCTTAAAAATATTAGCGGAAATCTTAACCGTATGAATATGTTGATTACTCTTTGCAATAAACGGTTGGATTCTTTAGACCTAAAAATTTCCGAGTATGAAGGGAAGAGGGAAGAACCCCCCAGATTCGAGCATGACTCCGCTAAAAATTTGAAAATTAAAGATGGCAATACCTAGATCTATCCTTGCTTTTATGCCTAACTAGGGGCGTTAAACGATAGCGCTTGTTGGGAGGCAACCCAATTTTATTTTGTGTTTTTTGTTTTTGGTTCTGTTTAGGAATAAATAATCCATCTAGATTCTGTTTAAATGTGGTTTTATCTTTTAATTAGTGTTTGTGCCAAGTTAAACCTATTAGATCTTCTTGGACGATAGTTATTTGATCTTGCTGTAATTTCCAGAATCTTTGCGCTCAGTGCCCGAATTGTTAAACATCACCAGAACGTGATAAAATAGTGATTCCAATTTCTTCTGATCAATAAACAAATTTCCCAGGCCGTCTAATTTTGGTAGAATTTTTCGGGTTCCAGAAGTTTGCATTAGTAACAGATTACTACAGACTGTTCTGTTTTTGACAGATTCTGTTTTGCGTGTGTTGTTTGCTTATTTTGATGAATCTATGGCTAGTCAAATAGTTTATAAACCATAGAGAAGTTGGAATACAGTAGGTTTAACACCAATACAAATAAAGAACAAGTTCACTACAGTACCTTAAAGTAGTCTTTTGTTTTCTTTCTCTAACGGAGCTCACGAGATTTCTATTGAGTTTTGTGTTGTGAAGTTTTCAAGTTTTGGGTGAATTCTTTTGATGGATTTTGGAACAAGGAGTGGCAAGAGCCTAAGCATGGGGATGCCCATGGCACCCCCAAGATAATCCAAGGACACCAAAAAGTCAAAGCTTGGGGATGCCCCAGAAGGCATCCCCTCTTTCGTCCACTTCAATCGGTAATTTACTTGGAGCTATATTTTTATTCACCACATGATATGCGTTTTGCTTGGAGCGTCTTGTATTATTTGTGTCTTTGCTTGTTAGTCTACCACAATCATCCTTGCTGTACACACCTTTTGAGAGAGCCATGCATGAATTGAAAGTTGTTAGAATACTCTATGTGCTTCACTTATATCTTTTGAGCTTGATAGTTTACTCTATGTGCTTCACATATATCTTTTTGAGCGTGATAATTTTTGCTCTAGTGCTTCACTCAGATCTTTTAGAGCATGGTGGTGGATTGTTTTAAAGAAACTTGATCTCTCATGCTTCACTTAGATTATTTTGAGAGTCATTAATAGCATGGTAATTTGCTTAATGTTAATATACTTGGTATTCAAGATATGTGAAACTTTCTTTTTAGTGTGTTGAATACTAAAATAAGTTTGATGCTTGATAATTGTTTTGAGATATGGAGGTGATAATATCATAGTCGTGCTAGTTGAGTAGTTGTGAATTTGAGAAATACTTGTGTTGAAGTTAGCAAGTCCCGTAGCATGCACGTATGGTTAAAGTTGTGTAACAAATTGGAAGCATGAAGTGTACCTGGCTTGTGCATCCTTATGAGTGGCGGTCGGGGACGAGCGATGGTCTTTTCCTACCAATCTATCCCCCAAGGAGCATGCGCGTAGTACTTTATTTTTTATGACTTCTAAATTTTTGCAATAAGTATATGAATTCTTTTGACTAATGTTGAGTCCATGGATTATACACACTTTTACCTTTCCGCCATTTGCTAGCCTCTTCGGTACCGTGCATTGCCCTTTCTCACACTGAGAGTTGGTGCAAACTTCGCCGGTGCATCCAAACCCCGTGATATGATACGCCCTTTCACACATAAACCTCCCTATATCTTCCTCAAATCAGCCACCATACCTACCTATCATGGCATTTCCATAGCCATTCCGAGATATATTGCCATGCAACTTCCACCATCATCATCATCATCATGACATGCTTTACTTTTGTCATATTGCCATTGCATGATCTTGTAGTTGACATCGTATTTGTGGCAAAGCCACCATGCATTATTTTTCATACATGTCACTCTTGATTCATTGCACCATCCCGGTACACCGCTGGAGGCATTCATAATAGAGTCATATCTTGTTCTAGTATCGAGTTGTAATCATTATGTTGTAATCAATAGAAGTGTGATAATCATCATTATTAGAGCATTGCCCAATCAAAAAAAAGAGAAAGGCCAAAAAGAAAAAAAAGAAAGGCCCAAAAAAAAGAGAAAATAAAAAGGGCAATGCTACTATCTCTTTTTCCACACTTGTGCTTCAAAGTAGCACCTTGTTCTTCATGTAGTGAGTCTCATATATTGTGCTTCAAAGTAGCACCATGATTTTCATATAGTGAGTCTCATAAGTTGTCTTGTTCATACTAGTGGGAATTTTTCATTATAGAACTTGGCTTGTATATTCCAATGATGGGCTTCCTCAATATGCCCTAGGTCTTCATGAGCAAGCAAGTTGGATGCACACCCACTAGTTTTCTTTTGTTGAGCATTCTTAGCTCTAGTGCATCCGTTGCATGGCAATCCCTACTTCTTGCATTAACATCAATCGCTGGGCATCTCCATAGCTCATTGATTAGCCTCGTTGATGTCAGACTTTCTCTTTTTTTGTCTTCTCCACACAATCCCCATCATCGTATTCTATACCACCAATAGTTGTCGGCGTTCTGGGAACGGGGGTCCCCAGACTTGCCTGCCTGTGGCCTACGGCGTGGCTCAAATGGGGGCCCAGCGAGGCCCATCTTCATCAACACAAGGCTCAAGACCCTCACGAGAGGCCAAGCCTCGCGAGGCGGACGACATGGCGCCTCCTCAAGCACGGCCTCCTCAGGCTGGCTCGCGAGGAGGCGGAGAGATCAAGGCGAGTACCTCACGAGGTGCCCATGATGCAAGCCATGACGACCAAGGGCGCCAGGCGGGCGCCAGCCCGCGCAGCGTCTCCCTTTCCTCTTTGGTGCAAAGGGGGCAAACGCGGGCGAGAGGATCAAGCAAAGGCACCCATTTCGGTGCAACGAGACCAAGACCAGTCCAACGGTGGGAAGGAGGTCACCATGGAGCCCAGGACGGTGTCACCACAGGGCCTTTGGTAGGCGAAGACCAACTTTAGTCAGGATAAGTGTACCAGATGTTCCCCTTCGAATTGGCCAATTGTTGGCGCCCTTCCCGCTCAATATTTGGGAAGAGGCCCAGGGCCTTTGCCTATAAATAGGACTAGCCACTCCCAGGGTAGAGGCATCTAATCCGGCATCTAGAGAGAGAGAGAGAAGGGCGATCGAACTCCTCCAATAGTTCATCCCCTAGCCAAGAACAAACCCTCACGAGGCCGTTCTCCTTGTACTGTTCTTCATCATCAGCCCAAGAGGCAATCCACCCACCACAAACTAGAGTAGGGTATTACACCACAATGGTGGCCCGAACTAGTATAAACCCTGTGTCTCTTGTGTTGTTCTTACAGTAGTTAGATCCTTTCAAGACGGAGAGGTAGAGGGCACGATCTCCGCGCGCACCCCAGAGTTCGAACCTTAAGGGTCTGCCGGAACCCGTGATCCGACATTTGGCGCGCGAGGTAGGGGTGCGCCGGAATCTGCCTTCCACCGCTCCGTCCTCCCCCGGCTGCCGCATCCATGTACGGCGCACATTGAGCTCGCGTCACGCCAGCGACCCTCGCTGGCGGACGTACTCGCCGTTCCCCGTCGCCCGCCGCCAACACCGCCACCGGCCCGGCGGGAGGCGAGCAGCAAGCACTACCCCGACGTCTGCCTATGCGACAGGGCGGCTGCACCACGACGTCGATGCTCCCGGTCGTTGCGGCCCTCCTGGGCGGCTCACAGGCGCCACCCACGAGCCGCCACGTCAATCCGTTTGCCCGCCAGATCGGCGCCGTTTCCGCGCGGCAGGGGGCTCCCCCGGACCGGGCGGCGCGCAAGGTTGGTCTGACCTTCAGCTCGGAGGACCACCCCGCTAACTTGGCCGGCTCGGGCGCGCTCCCCCTGTTATGCACCCCCACCATCTGCCAGGTGGCCGTCACCAGAACCCTCATCGATGGCGGCGCGGGCCTCAGCGTGCTTTCGGTCGAGACCTTCAACCTCCTCTGCATACCCCGGGAGCGGATGCAACCCAGCCGATCCTTCTCGGGCGTCGGGGGTGGGTCGTCCGACTCCTTGGGACAAATCCAGCTCCCGGTAACCTTTGGCACCTACGACATCTTCCGCACGGAGATGGTCGACTTCGACATCGCCCCCATCGGCCTCCCTTAGAAGGCCATCCTCGGCTACCCGGCACTGGCTCAGTTCATGGCCACCACGCACCCGGCGTACAACCTCATGAAGATGCCCGGGAGCAACGGTACCCTCACCGTGCATGGAGACACCGGGGACGCCCTGCGAGTACTCAAGCTCGCCTTCAAGACGGCGGCATCGGCACAGCCCGCCGACGCGGGGACCCCTGAGCCCAAGGGGCTGCGCCCACCAAGAAGAAGCAGTTGTTCACCCAGGACAAGGCAGAAACCAAGCAGATACCCGTCGACGAGGACGGGTCCTCCAGCGCCACTTTCACCATTGGCGCCAACTTGGGGCCTGAGCAGGAGGAGGCCCTGGTCAAGTTCCTGCGTGCAAACAAGAAAGTTTTTGCTTGGGAGCCCGATCAGTTGGTAGGGATCCCTAGGGATGTCATCGAGCACCACCTCAACGTGTGCCCAAATGTGCGCCCCGTGAAGCAGAAGGCCAGGCGGCAGTCCGCAGAGAAGCAGGCCTTCATCGTCCAAGAGACCCGCAAGTTAGAAGCCGCTGGAGTCATTTGCGAGGTCCGGTACCCAGATTGGTTGGCTAACCCTGTCGTTGTGCCCAAGAAAGGGGGGAAGGAACGCATGTGTGTCGACTTCACCAACCTCAAGAAGGCATGCCCGCAAGATCCATTCCCGCTCCCTCGCATTGACCAGATCGTCGATTCCACCGCCGAGTGCGACCTGCTGTGCTTTTTGGATGCCTTCTCCGGATATCACCAGATCAAGATGGCGATAGAAGACGTTGAGAAGACCGCCTTCTTGACCCCGTGCGGGGTATACTGCTATACATGCATGCCATTTGGACTGCGCAACGCAGGGGCAACTTTTCAGCGGCTGATGCACATCACCTTGGGCCCGCAGCTCGGGAAGAATGTTGAAGCATACGTTGATGACATTGTGGTGAAATCTCGAGAGGCTAGGACCCTGATACAAGACCTGGAGGAGACCTTCGCGAGCCTCGACGCAGTGAACCTGCGGCTCAACTCGGAGAAATGTGTGTTTGGCGTTCCCTCGGGCAAGCTTTTGGGATTCCTCGTATCTCACTGTGGCATCGAGGCCAACCCCGAGAAGGTCAAGGAGGTCGAGGACATGAGTCCGCCAAAGACCCTCCGAGAAATGCAGAAGCTCACTGGGCGTGTGACCGCACTAGGGCGCTTCATCTCCAAATTGGGGGAACGAGCGCTGCCTTTCTTTCAGCTGATGAAGAAAAAGGGGCCCTTTGAATGGACTGAAGAGGCAGATAAGGCGTTTCGGGATCTCAAGAGGTACCTAACCAGTCCCCCAGTCATGGTGGCTCCGCGTCCTCAGGAGCCCCTGCTGCTCTACCTCGCTGCCACCCCCTACTCCGCCAGCGTGGCCTTGGTGGCGGTTAGGGAGGAGCGCTAGGTCAAGACCGCAGCGGCAGCCCGAGGCAAGGCGAAAAGGGAACAAGGAAAGCCCGAGGAAGCCAAAACCGCAAATGAGGAGGATCAACCGCCGAAGAATGCACTAGAGACAGGAGAGGCCGCACGCCCGGATGGTCCACCTCCCGAGGTCACGTTGTCCTGTGAGGTGCCCTCACCTCCCGAGGGCGCCGCGACCCAAGATGCTCTCAGCCTTGTTGAGCACCCGGTCTACTTCGTTAGCACGGTGCTACGGGACGCGAGGGCACGATACCCGATGCCTCAGAAGCTCCTCCTCGCGCTACTAGTGGCCTCGCGCAAGCTGTGTCACTACTTCCAAGCTCACCCGATCAAGGTCGTCTCATCGTACCCCCTGGAGAGAGTGCTCAGGAGCCCTAACTCAGCCGGAAGGGTCGCTGAATGGAACATAGAGTTGCAGGCATTTCAGCTCGAGTTCAGCACAACTAGGGCCATCAAAGGAGCCGCATTGGCGGATTTCGTGGCGGAATGGACAGAGGCGCCAGGCCTCAAGGACAACGAGGATCGTTCCCTCTCCCCAGGGAGCGAGGCGCCAGAAGGCTGGGTCATGTACTTCGACGGGGCATTCTCCAGGCACGACGCGGGGGGGCGGTGCTGTGCTGATATCACCCACTCAGGATAAGCTTTACTATGCAGTGCAACTCTGTTTCCAGCAAGGAGAAAAGGTCTCCAACAACGTAGCAGAATATGAGGGACTGATAGCCGGGTTGAAGGCCGCAGCGGCCCTGGGAGTGAAGCGCCTCACCGTCAAAGGCGACTCGCAGCTCCTAGTCAACTTCTCCAATAAGGTGTACGAGCCGAAGGACGAGCATATGGAGGCCTACCTGGCGGAGGTCCGCAGGATTGAAAAGCAGTTCTGGGGGCTGGAGCTGAAGCACGTGCCCCGTGGCACCAACCAGGAAGCTGACGACATAGCCGGACGGGCGTCCAGGCGGCTGCCGCAGGAGCCCGGCGTCTTCGAAGAGCGGCTCTTCAAGCCTTCAGCGCAGCCAACGCTATCGAGCACGGCTCAGCCTCGAGAGGAGCTCCCTCAGCCGCCAGCCTCGGGAGCCCCGGCCTGCGGACCGCCCTCGGGAGCACGCTTGCTCCTGACGATGGAACCTCAGGAGGAATGCTGGATCACAGAGCTCTAGAATTACCTGACACATGGGGCCCTGCCAGAGAAGGAGGAGGAAGCAGAACGTGTGGCGCGGCAGGCCACGGCATACTGCATCAGAGACGGAGAACTCTACCGGAAGCGACCCAACGACGTATCTCTGCGCTGCATCTCCAGGGAGCAAGGAAGGAAATTACTGGGAGACATACACGGCGAAGACTGCGGGCGCCACTCATCATCACGACCCTCGTCGGCAAAGCATTCCGTAGTGGGTTCTATTGGCCCACCGCGCTCAACGACGCAGTCGAATTAGTAAAGGCTTGTGAGGCCTGCCAGTTCCATTCCAAGCAGATCCATCAACCAGCGGGGAGCCTGCAGACTATACCCCTCTCGTGGCCATTCACAGTTTGGGGGTTGGATATTCTGGGCCCGTTCCCTCGGGCGCCAAGGGGCTACCATTACCTCTACGTCGCCATTGACAAGTTCACCAAGTGGGCAGAGGTGGAGGCTGTCCGTACCATCCCCGCGGGCTCCGCGGTCAAGTTCATCAGGGGTATCGTGAGCCGGTTCGGGGTGCCGAACCGCATCATCACAGACAACGGTTCGCAGTTCACCAGTAATCTCTTCAAAACATACTGTGCTAACCTTGGAACGCAGATATGCTACGCTTCGGTGGCACACCCGCGAAGCAATGGGCAAGCCGAACAAGCCAACGTGGAGGTCCTGAGAGGCCTCAAGACCGGAACGTTCAAGAAGAAGCTGGAGGCCTGCGGCAGGGGTTGGTACGATGAGCTCCAATCCGTGCTGTGGTCCATCCGCACAACCGCGACCAAACCAACCGGGGAAACCCCGTTCTTCCTGGTCTATGGAGCCGAAGCAGTCCTTCCTCACGAGGTCAGGCGTCGCTCCGCGCGGGTCCTGGCGTTCGACGAGGCGCAGCAGGACGCCATGCGGGGGATGGACCTCGTGCTGGGGGAGGAACGCCGCCGGGAAGCCGCGCTGCGAGCGGCAAGGTACCAACAGGCGCTACGACGATATCACTACCGCAACATCCGCCCCAGGACCCTCGAGGTAGGAGACCTCGTACTCAGGTGGGTCCTCTCTAGGGAAGGGCTGCACAAGCTCTCTCCCATGTGGGAGGGCCCGTTCAAGGTTGTTCATGTTTCCAGGCCTGGCTCCGTGCGCTTGGAAACTCAAGAGGGGGAGCCGATCCAGAACACGTGGAACATCCAGCACCTCCGGAGGTTCTACCCCTAAAAGGCCCAGAGCCTGTGAAGAAGGCGAACGCCTGTGAAGATCGTCTCTTTTTAGAAAAGGCAGCTCGCTGATGAAGAAGCGAGGGAGCTGCAGCCAGGTGCTGGTCGGGTCCACCGACCACACGACGAACTTCGGAAGCACCTCCGCCGAGCGAAAGCGCGGCCTGGGAGGCCGCGCAACCACAGCCTGCCTCCCCTTGGCAGCCGAGCGCTCACCACCACGCGGAGAACCACCCCTGTGCCCACGGGGAGCCACAGCGGGGACCGCGGGATGCTTGCGAGGATGACCCCGGCCGCGCTTGGCCGGAGGGGAGTCGGGCCCCGCCCGACTAGCCTTCCCCTTCTCCGCGGCTGAGAACCTCTTCGGAGCCATGCGAGCGGCGGCGGTGAAGGAGAGGAAGAAGAAGAGAAGCGGGAAGGAGTGGACTGGCGGAGCTTGTGTGGCCTCGCACTTATAGCCGGGAGAGGCCAACCGTCGAGCACCAGGATCGCAGGTAATAATGACCCGTATCAACGCATGCAGGGACTAGTCAAGTCACGCAGTTGCCAAGGCGTCGTGGGGAAGCGGAGACGCCCACGTCCTGTCAAACCGCCACGCGGCGCCCAAGGCTGCAGGCTGTTAGGGCCCGCGGTGCTAAGTCCGTGCGCACCTCGCCCTTGCCCTTTCGCCTCTCGACACGGCCAAGTCCGTGCGCACCTTGGGCCCGGGGGCTACTGTCGGCGTTCTAGGAACGGGGGTCCCCAGACTTGCCTGCCTGCGGCGTGGCTCAAATGGGGGCCCACCGTGGCCCACCTTCATCAACACAAGGCTCAAGACCCTCGCGAGGGGCCAAGCCTAGCGAGGCGGACGACATGGCGCTTCCTCAAGCACGGCCTCCTCAGGCTGGCTCGCGAGGAGGTGGAGAGATCAAGGTGAGTACCTCACGAGGTGCCCATGACGCAAGCCATGACGACCAAGGGCGCCAGGCGGGCGCCAGCCCGCGCATCGTCTCCCTTTCCTCTTTGGTGCAAAGGGGGCAAACGCGGGCGAGAGGATCAAGCAAAGGCACCCATTTCGGTGCAACGAGACCAAGACCAGTCCAACGGTGGGAAGGAGGTCACCATGGAGCCCAGGACGGCGTCACCACAGGGCCTTTGGCAGGCGAAGACCAACTTTAGTCAGGATAAGTGTACCAGATGTTCCCCTTCGAATTGGCCAATTGTTGGCGCCCTTCCCGCTCAATATTTGGGAAGAGGCCCAGGGCCTTTGCCTATAAATAGGACTAGCCACTCCCAGGGTAGAGGCATCTAATCCGGCATCTAGAGAGAGAGAGAGAAGGGCGATCGAACTCCTCCAACAGTTTATCCCCTAGCCAAGAACAGACCCTCACGAGGCCGTTCTTCCTTGTACTGTTCTTCATCATCAGCCCAAGAGGCAATCCACCCACCACAAACTAGAGTAGGGTATTACACCACAATGGTGGCCCGAACTAGTATAAACCCTGTGTCTCTTGTGTTGTTCTTACAGTAGTTAGATCCTTGCGAGACGGAGAGGTAGAGGGCACGATCTCCGCGCGCACCCCAGAGTTCGGACCTTAAGGGTCTGCCGGAACCCGTGATCCGACAATAGTGCTATGTCCATGGCTCGCGCTCATGTATTGCGTGAAGGTTGAAAAGGTTTGAGATTATTTGAGTATGAAACAATTGCTTGGCTTGTCATCGGGGGTATAGAAGTTGGGAACATCTTTGTGTGACGAAAATGAAGCATAGCCTAACTATATGATTTTGTAGGGATGAACTTCCTTTGGCCATGTTATTTTGAGATGACATAATTGTTTGATTAGTATGCTTGAAGTATTATCATTTTTATGTCAATATGAACTTTTGTCTTAAATCTTTCGGATCTGAATATTCATATCACAAGTAAGAAGAAGTACATTGAAATTATGCCAAAGTATCACTCCACATCAAAAATTCTCTTTTTATCATTTACCTACTCGAGGACGAGCAGGAATTAAGCTTGGGGATGCCTGATACGTCTCCAACGTATCTATAATTTTTGATTGCTCCATGCTACTTTATCTACTATTTTGGACTATATTGGGCTTTATTTTCCACTTTTATATTATTTTTTGGACTAACCTATTAACCAGAGGCCTAGCCCAGAATTGCTGTTTTTGCCTATTTTAGTATTTCGAGGAAATAGAATATCAAACGGAGTCCAAACGGAATGAAACCTTCGGGAACGTGATCTTCTCACCAAACATGATCCAGGAGACTTGGACCCTACTCCAAGAAGTTTCCAGGGAGGTCACGAGGGTGGAGGGCGCGCCCTCCTGGGCGCGCCCCCCTGCCTCGTGGGCCCCTCGGAGCTCCACCGAGGTGCTCCTTCCTCCTATATATACCTACGTACCCCCATTAGACAAGAGACGGAGCCAAAAAACCTGATTCCACCGCCGCAACTTCCTGTATCCACGAGATCCCATCTTGGGGCCTGTTCCGGAGCTCCGCCGGAGAGGGCATCCATCACGGAGGGCTTCTACATCAACACCATAGCGCTTCCGATGAAGTGTGAGTAGTTTACTTCAGACCTTCGGGTCCATAGCTAGTAGCTAGATGGCTTCTTCTCTCTTTTTGGATCTCAGTACAATGTTCTCCCCCTCTCTTATGGAGATCTATTCGATGTAATCTTCTTTTTGCGGTGTGTTTGTTGAGACCGATGAATTGTGGGTTTATGATCCAACTTCTCTATGAATAATATTTGAATCTTCTCTGAATTCTTCTATGTATGATTGAGTTATCTTTGCAAGTCTCTTCGAATTATCCGTTTGGTTTGGCCAACTAGATTGGTAGTTCTTGCAATGGGAGAAGTGCTTAGCTTTGGGTTCAATCTTGCGCTGTCCTTACTCAGTGACAGAAAGAGTTGCAAGGCACGCATTGTATTGTTGCCATCGAGGATAACAAGATGGGGTATTTATCATATTGCATGAATTTATTCCTCTACATCATGTCATCTTGCTTAAGGCGTTACTCTGTTTTTAACTTAATACTCTAGATGCATGCTGGATAGCGGTCGATGAGTGGAGTAATAGTAGTAGATGCAGGCAGGAGTCGGTCTACTTTTCACGGACGTGATGCCTATATACATGATCATACCTAGATAACCTCATAACTATGCTCAATTCTATCAATTGCTCAACAGTAATTTGTTCACCCACCGTAGAATATCTATGCTCTTGAGAGAAGCCACTAGTGAAACCTATGGCCCCCGGGTCTATTCTCATCATATCAATCTCCATTACTTTATTTTACTTGTTTTGCTTTTACTTTTCACTTTGCATCTTTATACCAAAAATACCAAAAATATTATCTCTATCAGATCTCACTCTCGTAAGTGACCGTGAAGGGATTGACAACCCCTAAGCGTTGGTTGCGAGTTGCTACCATTTTGTGCAGGTACGAGGGACTTGCGCGTGACCTCCTACTGGATTGATACCTTGGTTCTCAAAAACTAAGGGAAATACTTATGCTACTGTGCTGCATCACACCCTACTCTTCGGGGAAAACCAATGCTAGCTCGAGACGTAGCACATGCCGACTCGTATTTCTCTCACAAACATTTATTGACTAGCTAGCCTCTAGATAGGTTTATACACCCGCACACTCGTGCTTCCACCATCGCATACATGTCTCTCTCCCGCTCCTTGTATATATGTATATTTTCCTTCCCTTCTTGAGACACGCCGTCTTGATCGTGCACACACACACACTATCGCCTCATTTTAAGCTGATACCTATCGCACACACACTCCCTATGTCTTTGTCACACATGCACTCCGTCCTCCTCCACTCTCCCTCTCTCTCTCACACACATGGGCTTTTTGCAACAACTAGCAAGATGCCCATGCGTTGCACGGAACATCAAGATGCATTTGTATGAGTAGTTTATCTTGTGGGGGAAAAGGATCAACGAGGGAAGGCCTTATTTGCAAATGTGGAGAGGGGTGTGGGTATCTTTTTGCAAAATTGCCATAGTTTCCTTCCTATCCGTCAGATATAGATCGGACGGCCTATATTGCAGGATGGCAGGCACACGACCATCACCGACAATGGTTTTTATAAGAGTCGGGATAAAAAATAGAATTGGTGATGATGGTGGGCCTGCCATCCTGCAATGTAGGTCGTCCGATTTATATCTGATGGATAGGAAGAAAAATATGGCAATTTACCCGCACTCTTCACCACATTTGCAGATAAGGCCTTCCCTCGTTCATCCTTCTCCCACAAGATCTTGATGTTCCGTGCAACACACGGGCACCTTGCTAGTAAGAGTAGAAATTAGACATATACCACTTCTCGAATCTTGAAACCAACAACATTCCTCCCTTATCTCATCGAAACCACCAAAGGAATATATTTTGAGTGAAACATTACATATTTTTAGTGATATACGTATTTCAAAACTAGACTTTTTTTCTATCAAATCGGTGAATATGTATTAATCTACTTTGATCGTGTGGCAACGCATTGGCACATTGCTAGTAGTTATTATAATTTTTTGGACACGAGACAAACGGTGGAGTACATATACGAAGAGAAGAGGCGCACGTACGCAGTCGACCTCTCGCTGTCTTGCACACATGAGTGTTATGTAAAGGCGACGTTAACAAATAAACCCTAAAACCCTAGGGGTGTGTTTGGTTGTGGAACGAAGTGGAATGGAATGTCATGGTTCCATGACATTCCATTCCACTAGAATGGGTCGGTTCCATTCTTATGTTTGGTTGAGGCAATAGACGGAATGGAATGGTTACATTTGAGTGTTTGGTTGGTGAGACAAACGAATTTGGTCATTTTGATAACATTTATACACAAGCATGGCAGATACTGAGATACATGAAAGCAAACATATCATGCGACTATTTCTCTCGCACCAATACATTTGTACAAACAAAAAGAAGCAATTTACACGGAAGAACCAAGAATATATGGAAGCTCCGATCTGCTACCGCTCATGTGTCTCCAATAAGAAAAAGAAGATGCATATCATCGCTAACTCAAGAAGAAGCAATCTACAGAGAAGATGCTACGACAGCCCCCAGCAGGCCTGGTCGCCGTAGCCCCCAGCAGACTAGGCCGCCGGTGCCACCGCCCCCTCCACCCCGGCGTAGATCAGGCCGGCGCGCACCAGCAGATCAGGTCGCCGGTGCTGCGCACCAGCAGATCAGGCCGCCGCCGCCACCGCCCCCTCCCCCCGCGCAGATCAGGCCGACGCGCACCAGCAGATTAGGTCGCCGCTGGAACGGGTCCTAGGAACGCTGCCGCCACCGCAGAGCAGGCCATCGGCCTCCAGTGGCTCGGCCGCCGCACCTGCTCCTCTTCAGATCGAGAGATGGAGGGACGAGGGAGGGAGAGGAGACGAAAGATGGAGAGGCGAGGATTTGTCGGGAGTGACGGGCTAGAGCGAGACCCAGGACCAGTTCCGCGTGATTCCTCCGATTTGGAGGTATCGACGCGTTCCGGATATGGGCCGAATATTACCTCCGCGGGAATGAGTTGGTTCCTGGTCCGCTTACGAACCAAACACAGGAACGAGGCCTCGGAACAGGTCCGACCCATGATATTCTAGTTGGTGACTGAAACCAAACACACCCTAGGTGCACGATTGCTACATCCGCGGGTACCAGGTACGTGGTGGAGCACCTTTGTAGGAATAGTCAGCTCGCGTGATAATTTGATCCGTAGGAGTTGATGGTCGGGACCACAGGTGAACGACTTGGAGTGCGGTGGCTCGCTAGTTGCCACAGATCGAGTTGCCACGTTTAAAATATCGTTTTTTAGCGGGGTTAAGAGTTCCGATTTTCAATGTCGCGTTATAAGTAGTAAGTAGTTTTTAGAATGATTTGTATGGAGCGAAAATGGAATTCATAGTACTACGTACCTCCTTGGCGTATGGTTGTATGATTTTTTTTGCGATGGAGGTTGTATGGGTTTATGTTGCGAGATGTTGAACCTGGTAGTTCTAGGGCAAATACTATGGTTTAGATTTAGATGCTGGTTTTCAGTAATGAAAATCGGAAGGGGAAACCCTTCTTTGATTAAAAAAACTACTACCTCCATTCTGGTTTACTTGTCCCCATCGTACTTTGGATCAAAGTTTGTCCACGAACTTTACTTGTAAAATGTGAATGGAAAACGAGATTTTGTTATATCCAAACAAAAAAGGACCGGAGGGAGTGATTGCTCTAACACGGACGCGACCTCTCATAGCGCAGGCATTGAACCGGCGCGCCGGCCAAGAGGGCCGCACTCGCTGCAGGCCCGGCTGAGCACGCCTCCTCGCCGCGTGCAACCAGCTTAAGAATGCCCCGCCTGCCTTCATTGAATCCGCGCGTGTGCCGGCAACAGATCCTTCCGCGAGCCGGCAGGCATTTTAGAACACAAAAAATGACTAAAATATAATTAATTTACGCATGGTCTTGACTTGTTGTGCTCGCACTGGTAGCAGGAACTAGTAGAGGATTTTCTTTATTTATAACTCTCCTCACATTTTTTTGCCTTTAAAGGGAATCGTGGTTGTGGACATTATGTATGAATGTGCAGATATCTGTGAACATGAGTTTGATGTGGAAGTTGAACTTGGAATGTCGGGCTTGCGCGTGAACTATACCATGTCCAATGCTTCGTCTGTTATTGTTTGGAAAGTAATTGTTGTTATTACATGACCTAAAAAAACATTTTGTGCCACATCAGTAGATGCACGGACATCATAACAAGCATGTTGAATGGATAAACATTTGAACCTAGCTATTATGAAGGAAATTTCGTATTGACAACAGTTTTAGATAGCAGGAGACGCCTAGCCTGCTCTGCCTCTGCTAGCTTATTTCTGGCTTCTTCCATCTCTTCTTTGGCTTGGGTGAAGAGAGCATCTGATTGCTCGTTTCGCTTCTTCAGGAACTCAGCTACATTCTCAAGGGCTGCTGCACGCTTTCTTTTAGCCTTTACTAATGCCACGAGGACACGAACAGTTGATGACTCCACCTGGCTTGTGTGTAATCCAGCATCATCTGGGAATTTGCACCTTGTGTCTAATCCAGCATCATTAGGGAACTGACACCTTGTGTGTAATCCAGCCTCATTTTGGAAACATGATCTTGAGGTTGACCATACTTCCCTCCTCGCAGGAACTGCATCCTGACATGAAGTGACTTCTTTTTTAGATCAATACTCAGAGCAACCTAGATCCATTTAGTAGAAGCCAGATAAGCAGAACTCGGAGAAGTGAATTCAAAAGGAAAAATAAAAATAAAAACAGACTACAAGGTGAGAACACCCACTTCCTACATCAAGCTAAAAACGAAAGCATTAGGACGATTAAGACTCTTCTTATTACACATCGAAGAACACCACGCTTAAGAGAAACAGAAACTACAACATATACACATCGAAGAACGCGAGGCTACACGAAAGTAATTGAAAGAGTGTTACTTACCAAAGCTCGTTTTACAGGTTCGGTGCAACTCTTCTTTAACTTGCCACGCTCCTTGAAGATGTCCCGAATATCCCGTGTTTGGTCTTAATTGCTCCTCTGCATGTTCGCACTCGTGGTTTTAAAATCTCAACATGGCAAGAAAAATATACTACTAGTGATACTCGCGCATCTTGTGGGCAACATTAAAGCACTTGTCTACCATGTTAGAGCATCTCCAACATAATCGCAACGCGCGACACTTTAAAAAAGCGTTTACAGTGCTGAGATCGAGAAGTAGATACCAGAGAGTAGAGGATAGTTCTCAGCATAGATAGATAAAAAAAGATAATTCGACTACTCCTCGTCGTCCGACTCCTCCTCGGTTGGACAATGGAGGCTATAACCAATTACTTTTACGGGAACAATAGCACCCAGGAAATTTGAAGGGTAGGTATGAACAAAATTGGAACTGCACATGTACTGCTAAGTGATTCAATACACACATTACCAATCAAGGAGGAGAACGATGGTCGCGGCGGCCTCTATGAGTCATGGTCGACAACGGGAGTCAGTTCATTGTCCATGACGGTGTTACTTCTGCGCTTGGCGTCGGCTTCCGGGAAGCAGATCCGAGACCGTGGAAGACGATGCCGGGGAAGAGGCTCCATGTACGACGACGACGGTGGAACGGCTCCAGTGCGGCGTACGAGGTCGTTGATGAGGCAGATGCGCTGCGGTGGACGAGTGCGCCGATGTAAAGGGGAGGAGCACGAAGGCTGTGGTGCCGTGGAGAAGTCTATTTTGCGGTGGGGATAGAAAATGGGGAGTATTCAGGTGTACTACTCTGGGTGTCGGGGTGGGGTTGGCTGGGTAGGGTGAACCTGAAGTTACGAAAACAACCCCCTACCAAGCGTCCATAGGCCTGTTCCGAAGGCTATGATGGTAACTTCCCACTTCTCGAATCAGGGTCGCGGGAGATTTTCCCGCCGACCTCAAAATTTTGTGACACTGGACTCCCCGTGTGGCGTGTTGAGTGATTCGGCTAAGCAACTAGCGAGTAGTAGTAGTAGTAAACTCTGAATATTAGGTTTGACCGAAGTCAAACTTCCTAAAGTTTGACCAAGTTTATAGAAAAATATAAACATTTAACATAACAAATAGGTATGATGTGAAAGTACATTCAATAATGAATCTAATGGTATTTATTTGTTATTGTATATGTTAATATTTTTTGTTATAAGCTTTCTGAGAGTTTACAAAACTTGACTTTGACCAATGCTAATACGCGGACTTAAATAAAAAGTGAGGGAGTACACATTTGTTTTCTTAGTTTGTAGTGAACTAATCATTTTTTTAAATTGTGAAATAAATATATTAGGCTATTGACTTCGAATGTAATGGTCTATACAATTCAATAGTTACAATCATTGTCGAATCCCAAGATGTATACAAGGTCTATAGTACTTCACAACATGCTCAAACTCACATAATCCCAGTCAAATGAGAATCTATATGCATTTCATAGTTATTACTTTGTAGGATGCAACAAAAACAACCATAACTCTACATCAGCCATTATAGAAGCAACATTTTGACATATCCCAATGTGTGAATGAAACATGCAGAGAGAGCTTTTGAAGATGGAGTAGATAGGGCGGGAAAGATTGTATGTATGTGGACGAGAGAGTAGGAGACAAACCTAACGAGACAGAGAGAGAGAGATAGAGAGAGAAAGAAGTTAGGTCTGTGAGAAAGATGGATACATGTAATATACATGAGATGCGTGTGCATCTGGATTCTGTATATGTGGAAGTAGAAGAGACAACATGTTTGATGAGAGAGCTGGAAAAACGTGGACGAGAGGGGAAGGATCTCGTGGGTTGAGGGATTGACAATTTTGTGCGGGGGAGAGAGGGATTGGTAATTTTGTGCAAGAGAGAGAGAGGGTGGGGGGAGGAGTCAGTCAGCCGTCGTCACAGCACCCTGCTTCCAAATGACCCTGCATTCTCTACCGTGGTGTGGTTGCCGTCTTCGATCTGCTCGATGCCCTCTTTAAAGATTTATGTGTTGTGCATGTTGGGGTGCAAAGAAGCACAAGTGAGAGTGGTCGCCGTATAACCTTGGATGGGGATGAATTGTGTGCTCGGGGGAGTGTGTGTGTGTGTTGCGCTGCGTGTGTCTGTGTGTGTGTGTGTGCGTGTGTGTGTGTGTGTTAGATATTGAGAGAAAACAAACCTAAGGAGATAAATGGGTATTCACGAAGAGATTGTGCGGGCCTTGAAGTGGGCAGGGGCCGGGTGAGGGTGTCAAAATGTGCGCGTTGATGCATGTGTTGCATGCGACCGAGCGAGGGACGGGCGAATCGAGAGAGATGGTTGTTGTGTTACGGATGCTCCTCTCTCTCCCTCTCTCTCCCCGTCTCTCTCTCTCTCTCTCTCACACACACACATACACAAACCCAAGTAAACTAGAAGACCGTTCTCTCATGTATACACAATGTATCGGCATCTGTCTATGTCTCACTCATGCATGATCATTTGCACATTCACACCTCTCTATGTCTGTATCACACGCACACCGTATCCACATTGCCCTTCCGCCACAACACACATATGGACACATACACATGTTCTCTCACAGTCACACACACAAAATCAGTATTAAAAAAACTAGGGCGCACCTAAAACGTCCAAATCCAAATAAACACGAACTGGAGCTAAATTCAAATGTATGGAAATATTGCAGCGTCAAGAAATTTCACAGGAAAAAAAGTTGAGTAATATTCGAGGATTATTTTCACACACACACCGTGGTCTCCCTCGTCGACGCCCGTTCCACCGCCGGCGTTCTCCCCGCCGGTCGTTTGCTGCGGCGGCGGTGGATTCGACGCGGACGGCGCAGCCGCCTCCGAAGCCTTCTTCTTTGGCGGCATGTCGATGAAGTCGATGAAGATTCAGCTCACGTGAACGCCGGATCAGGTTCACACAACCTCGACGCCCCCTACCTGGTGCGCCAGAGATGCCGGGGTTTCCTGGGCTCCCCGAGCACCTATGGGGACGGAGCCCCTTCTCGGTTCGGCGGGGGGCGGAGGCCGCGCGAAGAGCGGATCGAGGCGAGGCACGCGGGGTTTTTTTACCCAGCTTCGGAGCTCTCCGGAGAGATAACACTCCTACTGCTACTTTGTGGATTGAATTGAGTTCTTGCTCGGGAGCGTTGAGTGCTGCAGTACACTCGAGCAGCTAACGAGACCGAGCGTTCCTCTGAGGATCGATCCCCCCCTACGTTGTGCATGGGCCTCCTTTTATACGTTTAAGGGGTTTCCAACAGGTGGCAACGTAGGTAAGGGCAAAAGTGTAAATACGCTGCGGTAGGTACAGCTACCTACATAGTGTATCATACCTAACCCTGACGGCAGGGGACAAAGGCATTAAATGCCTGTCTACGTCGCCTAGACGGTGCAAAAAAGGGACCGTCAGGGGAGCCATCGCTCGCCACGATGGCGATCCTGTCAGCGCTGCATGCCACAGTGTTCCCCTGGCTGCACAGCCTCCCGCCACGTACGCTGGGAAGGGTCCCGGAGCAACACGTGGTGGGTGAGCTGGAGCGCGGGTACAGAGTGGCTGCTTGCCGCGGCAAGTGCCTTGCCGCGGCCGTTGCCTTGCCGCGCCCGGGAACTTGTCACTCGCCGGGTCCTGCCGGGACGCGTGGCGTACGGCGGCAGGTTCTTTGAGATGCTCTTGTTGGGCTTCCCGGCAAGCTCCTCTTGCCGGAGTCTTGTACCTCGAATGGCCTTCCCGGCAAGGTCCTCTTGCCGGGGACTTGTCTCCTTGGCTTAAATACTTTGCTCTTGGTTGGCTTCAAAGGATCCACGGAGGGCTTTGACGGTCACCCAGCGAGCCTTGCCGCGGGGTGCTGCAACTGCCCGTGCACAAGTTCGGGATACTAGAGTACCCCTACTTTACTACACCGACACATATTGCCATGTCAAGCCTCTAACCATCCTTTCCTAGCAAACCGTTGTTTGGCTATGTTACCGCTTTGCTCAGCCCCTCTTATAGCGTTGTTAGTTGCAGGTGAAGATGAAGTTTGTTCCTTGTTGGAACATGGAGATGTTGTTCCTTGATTGGAACATGTTTACTTGTTGGGATATCACAATATATCTTATTTAATTAATGCATCTATATACTTGGTAAAGGGTGGAAGGCTCGGCCTTATGCCTGGTGTTTTGTTCCACTCTTGCCGCCCTAGTTTCCGTCATATCGGTATTATGTTCCCGGATTTTGCGTCCCTAACGCGGTTGGGTGATTTATGGGACCCCCTTGACAGTTCGCTTTGAATAAGACTCCTCCAGCAAGGCCCAACCTTGGTTTTACCATTTGCCTCACCACCACCTACTTTTCCCTTGGGAGTCGCTCTCTCGAGGGTCATCTTTATTTTAGCCCCCCGGGCCAATGCTTGTCTAAGTGTTGGTCCAAACTAGAGCACCGTGCGGGACCATCCCTTGGCAACTTGGGTTATGTTGGTACCTGTACGCTTAGCTTATCCGGTGTTGCCCTGAGAACGAGATATGTGCAGCTCCTATCGGGATGTCGACATATCGGGCGGTCTTGCTGGTCTTGTTTTATTACTGTCGAAATGTCTTGTAGCCGGGATTCTGAGACTGATCGGGTCTTCCCGGGGAGAAGGAATATCCTTCGTTGATCGCGAGAGCTTATCATGGGCTAAGTTGGGACACCCCTGCAGTGTTTGATCTTTCGGAAGCCGTGCCCGCGGTTATGTGGCAGATGGGAATTTGTTCATGTCCGGTTGTAGAAAACCCGAAGTTGACCTTAATTAAAACACATCAACCGCGTGTGTAACCGTGATGGTCTCTTCTCGGCGGAGTCCGGGAAGTGAACACGGTGTTGGAGTTATGTTTGACGTAGGTTGTTCTAGGATCACTTATTGATCACTTCTAGCTTCACGACCATGCTTTGCTTCTCTTCTCGCTCTCTTTTGCATTGTTAGCCACCATATATGCTAGTCGCTTGCTGCAGCTCCACCTCACAACCCCCTCCTACCTTTAAGCTTAAATAGTCTTGATCTCGCGGGTGTGAGATTGCTGAGTCCCCGTGACTCACAGATACTTCCAAAACCAGTTTGTAGGTGCCGACGAAACTGTCCAGGTGTCGCACCCGAGCTCAAGGAGGAGCTCGATGAAGATCTTGTTCATTGTGTTGTTTCATTTCAGTTGATCAGTAGGGAGCCCAGTTGGGACGATCGGGGATCTGTGTAGCATTTGGGGTAGTCTTCTTTATTTTGGTTCCGTAGTCGGACCTTGGTTGTATCTGTATGATGTAATGCTTTACTCATGTATTGTGTGAAGTGGCGATTGTAAGCCAACTATGTATCTCTTTCCCTTTATGTATTACATGGGTAGTGTGAAGATTACCTCACTTGCGACATTGCTTTCAATGCGGTTGTGCCTCTAAGTCATGCTTCGACACGTGGGAGATATAGCCGCATCGAGGGCGTTACAAGTTGGTAATCAGAGCCTTCCCCGACCTTAGGAGCCCCCACTGATTGATCGTTTTTAGCGGCCGAGTTGTGTCTAGAAAAATGTTTTGAGTCATTTAGGAATTATATATCGGAGAGTTTAGGAATTTTTTTTACTTCCCAGTCTCCTCATCGCTCTGGTAAGGCATCCTGACGTAGAGTTTTGACTCTTCTCTTCTCAAATTTCACTAAAAAAATGTTAGGATCACGCGGGTATCTTAGAATCGTTCCGATGGTTTTGTGATGACAACATTGTCTTGGTGCCTCCTGTCAGCAGGGGTTTAGTGGAAGTGTCCCGGGGAGTTGAGCTCTGAGGTGTTGTCGTCATAATTTTATCATTGCAGTTCTGGAATACCTGAGTTTAGTACGCCGACATCGAAAATCTCTTTTGTATAGTTGTTGGTGAGATAACCCTGATAGCCCAGTACTGAGGCAAGTGCGGGAGTATTGCCATAGCTTGTATAACGGATGCTTTTCGAAGGTTGAGGTACACGATTTCCGGAGTTTTCTTGGTTATGTGTTGAAGGATGGATACAGCTGGATCTAGGTATTGTTAGTTTGGGTGATATATTTTGTGTCCCCTGTATCCCCAACACCAGAATGCATAACCAGAAAGTTTCGGGAGTTTATAGGTGGGAATTCAAGTAGCTCCTAGAATATCTTTCCGACAGATGCATGATATGGGATTGGGTAAATCTCTATCATATGTATTTGTTCCGGCTTATTCTGCAAGCCAAATCCTTTGTTTTGTTTTATTTGTGGTATTCGAGTTGCTTCGATGTCAAGTGTTGATCCATACCTTCCCTAAACGGTGTTCTCATACTTCCATGTGAATAAAGATCCTTCTTGATCATCGAGTTTGTCATGCCAATTCTTTTCCAACCGGTGTGCTTCTCTCCAAGTAAATCCGATCATTCGAACATTCGCAAGGTCAATTCTAATCTTTTTCTCAACGGTGTTCGTTTCATCCGACCCAAGTTGCCTTTGTTTTCCCACCCTCTCACCCTTTTTCTTCAAGGACTCGGATTTCTTAATCAAGTATCCATCTTATAGATGGGAAGTCTCTCCATTCTTTTCCGTCAATGTTCTTATCCGGTGATTCTCAGGAAGATACTAACGGAGCCTTAACTTCATCATTATTCGTTCTCTTTCTTCTCCGGTGGATTCAATTCAAGCTTTCGGTGTCGATCATACCTTTTTCCTCGTTTCAAATGTTTTCTCGTACCGGTGCACCTCTTAATCATTCAATTCTTCCTATTCATTTGTTCCGAAGTGCTGAAGATATTTCTGAAGATTCGTGTTTTTCACTCCGCACCAATTCTTACTATTTCGAGATTGTTATCTTATTCAAGCCATTTAAATCAACCGGTGCAACCTCCCTGTCAAGCAATTCTTTCAACGGTGTTTCTTTTGAGTGGGCCGTAACCCACAAGTCTTTTCCCAGGATCTTACCTGACTCTTCTATTTTTCCGGAGCTACTATCAAATTCTTCTCCAAGTTTGACGTAAGAATGGGTTATCATCAGTCATATGTCTTTCTCCAAAAATCTTTCAAATTCTTTTCATCGTTGGTTCAACCTTTCTAATTTTCATTCCGGAGTGCCTCAACAATTCATGGTGGTGTTTCTCATCGTCATTCTCAACATTTGAAGGCCGAAGAAGGGTTTCTCTTAAATTTTGCTCCATTCTCTTCAAGATTCATTGTTCTAGCTTGTTGCCATCCTCGCATAATTGTTTTCGATTGAGGGAATTCTTTTCAACCATCCGGAGCATTTCAGAAGTCTTTCAGTTTGTTTCTCCGAAGGCCATCATTTCAGAAGAATTATTCATTCTCAGCTTCGTCTATCGTTCTCCAAATCTTACCGGTGCATCATTCAATATTCTCTAATCAGTTCATGATCTCTTCGTTCTTATGTATCTAAATTCTAGCAAGCATCTTCGTTCATTTGCTAATTCTTCCCGGTGTTTCCTTATCTTTTCTTCGTTCATTTTCAATTTTTACTGTGGTTCATTCTACATTCCTCTTCCTTTGTTATCATATCAATTAATTCGTTCTTTCCGAATCCTACCGGTGGTTCGTTGAAGACCTTCCCAAGTTTACGCTATATCTATCTTAATCCTTTCTACGAGAATAAGTAGTATGCCAAATCCATTGCTTGTCATCAATCTAATTGGTGAAGGATGAGCATAATGTAATTCTTATTCTTGTTTCATCGAGTAAATTCTTTTCTTTATTCCGGAGGTTCATCAAAATTCTTTTCGGAGTTCCAAGTTTTCTCGGTTATATCATTTCAAAGCTCCATCTAAATCATTGCAAGGCTTCACCTTGTGTTTTCAACTTCTCTCTCTTTCTATCATCCTTGTTTTACCGGAGTTCTTCATGGAAGGTTCACAGGATGGTTCATCAAGGATTCCTTTCATTCTCATTTTGTTCTTCAAGATTTTTCTCGGAGTTAAGATCCGCCAAGCTATACTCTAAAATAAACATGGTGTTCAACACATGTCTTGTTTTGAGGATTCAATCATTCATCATCTTGCATTTCAAAGTGCAATTCGCTCTACCTTATCATTTGAGGTGGTGTTATGTCATTCTTGACAATTCGAGTTCGTGTTTCATCATTCACATATTGTCAAGAATGAGGTATTTTAAATCCATCAATCTCTTCATTGGAGTTATCTTGGGTTATATTTCACCTAAAGCCTTCCCTAAGGATTGTTGCTATTTATGGTGTTCATAAATGACCCAAGTTCTTCATTTGTCTTCCCGGTGAAATAAGTTTCTCGTCTCCTTGTTGATATCAATCCAATCATTTGTTTCCGTTGGTGGCAGAAGCTCACCTCATAGTTTTGAGAAGTTTTTCCATAAGCCCACATCAAGCCTACTCCTTTTGTTGTTGTTGCTTTTCCAACAACTCCGTTCGACCCTTCTCCTAAAGATGCTTATACAAGCTCATTTGTGGCAGAAGTTGTCATTTTCTTCTTCGTCCCTTATCCCAACGATCTATCTTCTATTCCTTCTTCGGGAAGCATTCTGAGGTTGCTCTTTTCAATCGTCATCTCGAATTGTGAGGATCGTGTTCTTCTCTTTGCTTATCCATTTAACCGGAGTGTTGTGTCTATCATTCCTCTTTTAACCGGAGTCTCATCCAAGTGCTTTAATTTTGGCAAGTTCACATTCTATTCCTTCCATTACCAACCGGAGTGGGGTGTTCTCTCTTCAAGTTCTTTTCATCTTATCAAGTTCTCCTTCTTCTTTCAGTCGGAGTGCTGCCCAAATTATATCAATCTTATTCCTTATCTATCTAGTTTTAATCGGAGTGGTTTCAATATCTATCTTACCACTAAACCTCTTGGTTCTCGTCGTATCTCATGTTCCTCTTTTTCTAACGGAGTGTTTTCAACCTTGTTCATCTTCGTTGTTTTCTTTCATTCATTTTGTTCAACCTCTCAAGGTTCGTGGTTTCACTCGTTTGCCAAAGAAGCAACTTAGTTTTACCTCTTCTCTTCCTCTTCCGTTTCTCTCCGGTGCCATCCTAGATCTCGGGACGAGATCCTCTCGTAGTGGTGGAGTGTTTTAACACCCCGGATGTAACTTGCCATATTTGTAACTCCAACTCTTGCCATTTTCGGCAATGTGATATGATATTCCCTCCGTGGTTGGGTTTCCTGTCTTTTTGCATTTTGTCCTTGTCATGCATTTCATATCGTGTCATCATGTGCATCGCATTCGCATACGTGTTCGTTTCATGAATCCGAGCTTTTTCCCCGTTGTCCGTTTTGCAATCCGGCGCTCCTACGTCCTCCGGTGTCCCCTTTTACCTTTTTCCGTGAGCGGGTATTAAACTTTCTCGGGATGGACCGAGGTTTGTGAAGCGGCCTTGGTATAGCACCGGTAGACCGCCTGTCAAGTTTCGGGTCATTCGGAGGTCGTTTGATACTCCAACGGTTAACCGGGTAACCGTGAAAGCCTCTTTTGGGTTGCAGCCCAAAACCCCTCCAAATCAGCCCAATAATCCATCTAAGTCACTCCCATGTCCATCGCCGTTCGATCACGATCGTGTAGCCGCAAACCGCACTCCATTTGGAGCCTCCTACCTCCTCCTACCTATAAATATGTGATCCCCTCCGAAATTTCGGGTCCAACCCTAGCCATCTTCTCCTCCGCGCCGCCGGACATGTCCATCTAGCCAGCGGACGCGTCCACCGCCGCCGCCACGTCGCTCCAGCCAACCGGAAGGCGCCACGTCGCCCCTCCGCCGCTCCCCTTCACTCAGCGCGCGCCACGTCACCCGCGCGTCGCCCACATCGCCGCCGTCGCCCGGGGCCCAGATCCGGCCCGCCCCGGGGCCGAACCGGGCCGCGCCGGGCTCGCAGCCGCCGCCGCCTCCTCCCGTCACCCACGCCGCTCGCGGCCGGTGAGCTCCACCACGTCGGCGCCGCCCCGCTCCGCCGCCCATGCCCCGCCGCCTGGGTGCTCCGCCCGGACCGACCGAGCGCGTCGCCCGCCCGCGGGTGCCCCCGCGCCCCCGCCGCCTCTGCACGTCGGCGACGCCGCCACCCAGCCCGTTCCCCACGACGGCGCCCGCGCAGCCCGTCCACGGCCGTCGCCGCCCGCCGCCGCGGCGTCCCCGCGAGCCGCCGCGCCCCATCGCCTCCCCGCTCCCGGCCGTCGCGTCCTCCGCCCTCCCGGAGCCCGCCCCTCGTCGTGGGCCTCCTCCTCGCTTCGCCGGAGCCGTCTCCGGCGAGATCTCGTCGGGGTGGATGAGATCCACCCATCCCTCCAACCAAACGGCCGGATCCGTCCCGCACCGAGCCGTCCCGCTCCGCTCGATCCCGCGTTGACTTTTCTCGGAGGTGATTTTTCCACCAAGTCCCCAGATTCTTGACATTATCATGCCATGTTCATCGCATCATAACTTGCTGCATACTGCTCCGTTTCGTGCGTGTAATATGTCGAATTGTTCGCCTCGATGAGTAAATCATTTCATCCCATTTAATCATTTTCATTTGAGCTCATCTTGAGGCCCGAATTGCTGTTGGAAGAGGGCTATGTGATGTTAGTTTCAGATCTGTTTCAGTAGATGCACTTTTGTCATTTTTGCCATGATTGATGTGTGCACCCTATGAACTTGAGTACTACATGTGTTTTGTAATATGCATGCCATCTTTACAGGGGTGTATGCCATGTATTTTTGTGATCTTTGTGGTGACTAGCACAAGCATGCAAACTAGGGATCATAATGTTGCTGATTTCAGAGACTAAGTTATTTCCTGCTGTTATTTTTATGCCATGTGTTCATGTTGTTTCAGAGAGATCTATGCCTATTTTGAGCATGATCAGTAAGGTTTTTGAACATATGGATTTGCTATATCCATCCATGCCTTTGTTTGTAATTATGGAGTGCCATAGCTTGAGTCAATGGAGCTCTACTTTTGCTACGAAATATTACTGGCAGATTGTTTACATGTTATTCGATTTTGCCAAGCTTGTTGTAGTTGATCCTTGCTTGCTATGATGTTGTTCTTGCCATGTCTAGCTTTTATGCCATGTGTTCTTGGTGAATGTATGCTTAGTTTATCATGCAATGCTCTGTAGTGAGTGCATCGAGCTCGTAAACATGCCTACTTGCTATCTGTTTTTGACATGTCCAGTTTTCTGCGGTCTGAAAACTGTAACGAAACTTGCTTAATTGACATGGGTGCTATTCTATTTTCTGGTCCTTTTTGGCTCATGGTCAGTAAGGGACTTTTGTTCTATGTTTTGAGTAGATTCATGCCATGCCTTATTTTGCTATATTGTGTTCCTGTAGCATGTTGTTTCCTTGCTCTAAACATGTCATTCTGATGTTAATTTCTGGCATGATAGTATTTTTCACCAAGTCTGTGAACCTGTTATCTTTTGCACTTTTTCCATGCTTGTTTGAACCTATTATGGTGTGATTTAGCCAGAGCTCAGTGTTCATCTTTTATCGAGCATCTTGAGTAGATCACTGCCATATGCTTTGTTAGTATGTTTGGATGTAGTAGCTTAATTTCTTGTTGCATGCTACGTGGCATCATGCTGTTAATGGCAAAATCTTGTCATTCTTGTTTTGCTTGTCATTTGCAAACCGTGCATCCGATTCCGGTGATCTTTATATCGATTTCAACCGAAATCATCTCACCTTTCCAGTGGAATACTTGGTTTTCCAAGATTATGCCTTGTTCATCTTTTTCCTTCCGGAGCACGCATATGCATTGCATACCACATCTCGCATATCATGCCATGTTTTGCATCATGTTGCTTGCGCATTGCATCATGGTTGATAGTTGTCCCTTTGCTTGTGTTCTTGTTTTGGGTAGAGCCGCGAGACGAGTACGTGTACGAGGAACCTGTTGAGAACACTTACGATGATCAAACTTTCGACAACCCTGAGAACTTTGCAGGCAAGATGACCATACCCTCGAAATCACTTCTATCTTTGCTTGCTAGATGCTCGCTCTTTTGACTTGCCTATGCTACGATGCCTACCACTTGCTTATCATGCCTCCCATATTGCCATGTCAAGCCTCTAACCATCCTTTCCTAGCAAACCGTTGTTTGGCTATGTTACCGCTTTGCTCAGCCCCTCTTATAGCGTTGTTAGTTGCAGGTGAAGATGAAGTTTGTTCCTTGTTGGAACATGGAGATGTTGTTCCTTGATTGGAACATGTTTACTTGTTGGGATATCACAATATATCTTATTTAATTAATGCATCTATATACTTGGTAAAGGGTGGAAGGCTCGGCCTTATGCCTGGTGTTTTGTTCCACTCTTGCCGCCCTAGTTTCCATCATATCGGTATTATGTTCCCGGATTTTGCGTCCCTAATGCGGTTGGGTGATTATGGGACCCCCTTGACAGTTCGCTTTGAATAAGACTCCTCCAGCAAGGCCCAACCTTGGTTTTACCATTTGCCTCACCACCACCTACTTTTCCCTTGGGAGTCGCTCTCTCGAGGGTCATCTTTATTTTAGCCCCCCGGGCCAATGCTTGTCTAAGTGTTGGTCCAAACTAGAGCACCGTGCGGGACCGTCCCGTGGCAACTTGGGTTATGTTGGTACCTGTACGCTTAGCTTATCCGGTGTTGCCCTGAGAACGAGATATGTGCAGCTCCTATCGGGATGTCGGCGCATCGGGTGGTCTTGCTGGTCTTGTTTTATTACTGTCGAAATGTCTTGTAGCCGGGATTCCGAGACTGATCGGGTCTTCCCGGGGAGAAGGAATATCCTTCGTTGATCGCGAGAGCTTATCATGGGCTAAGTTGGGACACCCCTGCAGTGTTTGATCTTTCGAAAGCCGTGCCCGCGGTTATGTGGCAGATGGGAATTTGTTAATGTCCGGTTGTAGAAAACCCGAAGTTGACCTTAATTAAAACACATCAACCGCGTGTGTAACCGTGATGGTCTCTTCTCGGCGGAGTCCGGGAAGTGAACACAGTGTTGGAGTTATGTTTGACGTAGGTTGTTCTAGGATCACTTATTGATCACTTCTAGCTTCACGACCATGCTTTGCTTCTCTTCTCGCTCTCTTTTGCGTTGTTAGCCACCATATATGCTAGTCGCTTGCTGCAGCTCCACCTCACAACCCCCCTCCTACCTTTAAGCTTAAATAGTCTTGATCTCGCGGGTGTGACATTGCTGAGTCCCCGTGACTCATAGATACTTCCAAAACCAGTTTGCAGGTGCCGACGAAACTCTCCAGGTGCCGCACCCGAGCTCAAGGAGGAGCTCGATGAAGATCTTGTTCATTGTGTTGTTTCATTTCAGTTGATCAGTAGTGGAGCCCAGTTGGGACGATCGGGGATCTATGTAGCATTTGGGCTAGTCTTCTTTTATTTTGGTTCTGTAGTCGGACCTTGGTTGTATCTGTATGATGTAATGCTTTACTCATGTATTGTGTGAAGTGGCGATTGTAAGCCAACTATGTATCTCTTTCCCTTTATGTATTACATGGGTTGTGTGAAGATTACCTCACTTGCGACATTGCTTTCAATGCGGTTATGCCTCTAAGTCGTGCTTCGACACGTGGGAGATATAGCCGCATCGAGGGCGTTACAGCGCGCGCGTCAAGCCTGCAAATCGGGTGCGGACGCGGAATCTACTTTCGAGACCTTGAATGCCACGTGGATCCTGCAATCTGAAGGAGCAATTTGGGTCAGTCGACTCATGTGAGCCGTTTGATGCAACATGGATGGCTAGAAGGGCTTCTTCCACCTCTTCTGCCGTCTTCTTCCTTCGCTCCGTCGAACTTCTTTCACAAATCGACTGACCCAAATTATACTACTAGTACGAACTATTATAAGTATAGTAGGAACACGAAGATACGAGCAGTAGTACCAACTGTAAGAAGAATAGTAGTAAGACATAGTACTAGTACTACTGTACGTACTAAAGAGTTCAAATAACGAGAAAGAACATAAACATAGTTCTGCTAGGGCCTCAGCACAACACACCCTTGAAAATAAACTAAGCAACTAGTCCGCTCGACACTGCAGTAGAACCAGCATGAGCGACGGCACTGCCACCTACTCGGAGTCCGAGTCCACGTCCTCGACTTCGTCCTCGTCCCTCTTCCTCTTCCTCTTCGCCGATGCTTCTTTGCTTGAACCGGACACTGGGCTCTGCTTCTTCATCCAACCCTTGTAGATATTTAAACAAAGGTAGGCATCCATTGTTGCGTACCGGATGTGATCTTCATCTAATGTCTTCGACTCCCATGCATGATGAAACTCGTGATGAGGTTTCTTCAGTTTAGCATACGAAGGATCAATCATGGCTGCTGCCAGGGTCAGCATTGAAGGTTGAGAGGAGGACACCAGGCTTGCCTTCTGGAGATTGAAGGGCTGGCCTACAACGAGACCTATCCGACGCAGGACATCCCTGTCGTTCTTAAAGCCTACAATAACGAATTTCACTCTTTTGTCCTTGAGGAAGTTCTTAAAATCCTGGCACTCAATGTCGGCATGGCATATGTGGTAGACCAAGCAAACGTTATGTACGCAAACCTGGATCATGGCGGGCTTCTTCCTCTCTTCGTCCTTTAGATCCTTCTCTCGTCCCAGGACTGTGGTGTACTCAACATCTAGCCCAGCGACCCACTCATCCGTTGAACTGTTGAACATGCGTAGGAAGCGAGCAAGCCATGCTTTCACCGTCTCGGATCCATGTGTGTAGATGACGAGGAACTGATCGCCGGTGATGGCTCTATCCTGGTACTCAGCGGCGACCATGGAGATTTGGGAGGCCATGGATTTTGGTGGAGGGTTAGGAGAAGTTGAACTGTTGTACCCCGCAAAAAATGGGAGCGAAATAATGTGAAAGGACGGGCCGACTGGGAGCGAACTGTTGTAAGGTAGAAGATTGGGACGAGTAGGGCGTGCGAACGACGTGGGGTTGCTGGCTTGCCCGGTGGATAAACGGCTGCAAGCCCTCAAAGAGTTCTCGAGAGCTATGTGGGACCCACTAGATGTCATGTCTACTAGACCCATATCATAGGCCTGACGGTATAGCTTCTGCCTGTTCGCACGCCATGCCGGCGCGTGGATGTAACTTCACTTAATTCCGTCAAACGTCGTGCCTCCCACGACCTTCGCCTCCCTCGCGCAGTCGCGCCCTTTGAGACTTTGACCGGCTATAAATGAGAAAATTTTTTGCCTTTTTTTAGACAAGCAATTTTTTTGCCTACTCTGCATGCATGATACTCCCTCTGGTCCTTTTTACTCCCGTCAACTTTTTGCAAACTGTTTGACCAAATTTATACTTTTTTCACCACCTTATATTAATTAACCAGCCACACCAGTACACTCATTAGATACAATATTCACCACACAGGGTGGTACGTTATTTACAAGAATACCATCTAATCTATTGTCAAAGCTATACTTAGCGATTAAGTGTGCCACCTTATTAGCCGAACGGCTAATCTTTGACAATTGAAGATTGTTGATCAACTTCGAGATGCTCAATGCTTTCATCTTCAGGTCACGCATAGCAGACATGTCATAGTCCCCCGATGCCAGAGACGCTACCACAAAAGCGCAATCAGTCTCTAAAATTACAGGATTATGAAGAGAAATACCTATGTAGAGACCGGCAATCCAAGCCCTAAGCTCCGCTTCCTCCACGCTTTAATAGGCATCAATGAAATCCCATGACCAAATTTATACTAAAAATATCAATATCTACAATACTGATTATAATGAGTATAAGAACTACGTTTTATAATGAGTGTAAAAATATTGATTTGACATTGTGAATGTTGACACATTTTTCTATAAGTCTGGTGAAATTAGATGTACATTGACTTCAAAAAAAACTTAAATGCACAATGCAGACTAGTTCCTCCGTCCAGGTGCGTGCCATGTCCTATCTTGTCATCACAAAAAGGTTAGCTATTAGAGTACCACTACCTCCCTTCTAGTTTAAAGGGCTTGATTCAAAAATTTCACCTACTCTTAGCAAGATAGTAGAGGCGGTGGAATAGTTTTTGAAGTCTGCAAAAGTACTCAACTAGTGTTGTCGTTCTTCACAAAAAAATGTGTTTACCAATGCATGCATGAACACTAGTTACTCTAACCCCCCCTCTCTTCTTTAATTCTTTGCCACATCAGCATGTTTGCTATTCCCGTGTGCATGATACCAGCTAAGATACCACCATTATGGCCAGCCTTAATCATCGCATGCAATAATTTAGTGCACCTTGAAATATGAACATGTGTGGGGCGTGTATGTTTTCAATGACTTGAGACTATACCTAGCCCGGCATGCAAGATGACTTATTATGCACCGTTCCCCATACCTGTAGGAAGCCCATTCGTCTCCAAATCTTTTCCTCTCCATGTGTGGAAACAATATGCCTGCCAAACTCTCCTTCTCCCTCCGGCGGTCCCACCACTCCACCCCATGTGAAAAAATCTGCATGCATGACTCTCCTCCCCCCACGCTCGTCCAATCCGTTGTGACCAGCAATATTTCCACCCCTTCGCTCCCCCGTAATTTACTCTAAAAAATATGCCCAATTAGCTGTTACTTAACTGCAGGTGCATTGGGACTGCAGGTGCATTGGGTCACTGACATATGGGCCCAACAGGGGTCTGGCCCACATGTCAGTGACGCAACTGGACCTGCAGTTAAGTCAGTGCAGCTCAGTCCATATCTTACGTAGGTGTGCCATTGCTCGCTATAAATATTGCGCCTCCCACGACATCGCTATCTCCTCCCCCTCATGTTCACGTTCATCGCTATCTCCTCCCCCTCATGTTCACGTTCATCGCTATCTCCTCCCCCTCCCTCTCATGTCGACCACCATGGCATCTCCCCTCCCAAGCCCTCGGAGCCCCTCGCTGCACCGCGCGGACGGTCACGCGTCACCGTTCCGTTCCTCGCCACCACTAGTCGAGGAGGACGCGTCGGTGTTCCGCTCCTCGCCACTACGCGACGCGTCGCCGTTCCGTTCCTCGCCGCCACTAGTCGAGGAGGACGCGTCGGCGTTCTGCTCCTCACTGCGACGCGATGCGTCGCCGTTCCGTTCCTCGCCGCCACAAGTCGAGGAGGACGCGTCGGTGTTCCGCTCCTCGCCGCGACGTGTCGAGGAGGACGCATCCGCGTTCCGCTCCTCGCCGTGACGCGTCGAGGTGGAAGCGTTGCCGTTCCCAATCTCGCTAGCATGCATGCCGGAGGACGCGTCGGCTCCCTGCTACGAGGAGAACGTCGCGCCACCTGCCGAGACCCCCAGCCTTGAGGAGCTTTGGAAAGAAATGGATGTCGCCTTGTGGGAGGCTTTGCCTCCAGCAGAGCGCGCCAAAATAGAGGCGGAGAAGAAGGCCGAGGAAGAGAAGCGCACCGCGGAACAAGCTGCCTGGGAGGCCTATGTCGCGTCCGAGAGAGTCAGGCAATTGGCTCTTTGGCAAAAGGCTCGTGCGAGGGCCGTGAGGGTGGCGGAGGACGCCCGTGCCGACGCCCTGAGTGCAGTCGGGCCCAAGCGCCTCATCTACGCTTGGAGGTACGTGGACCGGGTGCACGCTTCCAGCAAGAATGAGTACCTATTGGCGCGATAGCCACACCGGTGAGATCGCGCTCGACCGCCGGCAAGCCGCCAATCAGCACCTCGCGAGTTGCGAGGCTGAGGAAGAGGCGTTGTGTCGGCGCACTGGGAAACGGCCGCGCACCAGGGCACTCGTGGCGCGTCGCAAGCGCTCCTGCGAGCGCCGTGGCTTTTAGGAGGAGTATAATTTTTGTTTCGTAAGGCGACCTCATTAGTTTTGGGACGCAAATGATAAATCCTGAACGTTCAGGAATTATTAGCGTCCTTAATTAAGTATGTAAAAGGGAAAGTTTGGAAACCTTGTGTATTCGTACGCATTTTGCAAGTACGTGCATATACCACAAACTTTACTATATACTATCACACTACACGTCTCTCTCGATAGATGCTTGCAGACAGTGCTACTCCCTCCGTCCAGGTCAATAAGTCATCTTTGGTTGTGCACCGTGACCAAGAAGAAGGGAAGACTTATACACCTAGACGGAGGGAGTACTACTATTACTTATGTACTTGCAAATGCACGTTTTAACATTACGATGCGGTTTTTGTAAAAGTAGAAAAACAGCACTAGTCAAGCTTGTGAAACGATTCAATGCAAAACAAATGCAAAAATGGTCGTTTGATTGTTTACTTTTAGCTTCCTTCTCTGTGGCTATTTCTCTGTCGTACTTTGTATGGAGAATCTCACTAGTTGGAAAGGCATGCAAATTCCCAAACCGCTTCCTACACCCTGTATCGAATTTTTTGCCTAACAAGTTGTGCCGTCCAATTGGAATTCCAACTTGAGTACTACTACTAGTAGGAGTACCAGGGGCCAGTTCTTTTAGGCTTCTAGATTAGTAATCCCATAACTACTACCTCCGTCCTGGTTTATTGGTCCCTGTTGTAATCTGTGTCAAATTTTGATCATAAATTTAACTAATGAAATGTTAGTGCATCTCACATGCACTACTCCATCCGTCTAGGTGAGTAAGTCATCTTAGGTTGTGCACCGAGACCAAGGAGGAGGATAAAACGAGAAACGTTAATGTTTATTTGCTAATTAATAGTATTGCATGCAATGAACTAACCACTGCATGTCGTGTTTGATATCTCAAGTCATTAAAAGCATGCACACTCTTTATCTCTTATTGGTTGATATGTCAAGAAACAAGAAACGAGGTAGAAGTTAATGCACTGCGCCAAGTGTTTTGGGATTATTTGGTTTTCGTAAGATGACTTACACACCTAGACGGAAGAATAAACCAACTAAATCTTAAGTCAAAATTTAGCACAAATTACAGTGGTGAGGAATAAACCAGGACGGAGTAGTAGTTTAGAAGCCCAATTAAATGAGTGAGGCGCCTTATTGTTACTCTCCACTGTGACTAGTCTTGTGGGAAAAGCTGGGGAAGCCGCCAAAAGAACTGGCCCTAGGAGTAGTAGCTAGGGATCGAGTGTGCGAGATGAACCAGAGAAAGTAAATGCAGAGAGATGAAATGCAAAAAAGACGGAGGGATGTGATGGTTGCTTGTCCGTTTATTTTACCAGGCCACTTATTACTGGGAGTGGTTGGGTTTTGTGATATGACGGCTTTACTGCCGCGCCACGAGCGGGGTGAGAGGTGAGACTCCCGTGCAGCGCCGCCCTCTACACTTGTACTACATCGGTCGTGGTTTATTAGTCCCCCATTGAATTTGACTGAAGATTTAACTGACAAAATGTTAGTGCATGTCAACAAAAACTATATCGTTGGATTCGTATTTGAACATAGTTTTGGATGATATAATTTTAGTTGACATGCATCGGCATTTATCGTACTATATATATAATATTAGTTCAATTTTTGGTCGTACAAATCTATAGTAGTAAGGTGCCCGTGCGTTGCACCGAAGAGTGAAATGCATTGATCGGGGAGTTGTTTATTTTGACAAAGGATGTGGGGGTCATCTCATGTGTAACGGGTATTGATAGGTTTCTTAGGATATTATTTCATCTCTAGAGCTCAAAAATATCCGGGTGAAATAGATAAACAGGTATCTTTTGCAAACAAAAGCGTTCAACTGTTCAATCTGCATCCAAAACTTGTGAAGAAATAACACTTATTATGCTTTGCAAGAAATGATCTTTAAGAATTAGTTTTTGAGTATCGATTGTTATACATGTTGGCTATAGATGACATGGAACTTTCTTATAGTCAACAGTTGGCTATACTATTAAGTAATATTAACCATGCCCTTATACACCTAGACGGAGGGATTAAATCAGGATGACTTGCAAGCGGGCAGAGGAGATGTAAGAAATGGTTCATCGTAAGTCTTTCACCAGTACTGTAGTAAAAATTCATACATGGAAGATTCTAGACTAAACCATAAACGGATACACTTTTATTCATGCACGATACTCCAATAGAGCAAGATCCTGCATGGTAGTCTCCACATGCTTAGACAGCGGATTACATTGAGCGAAGACTAATGATCAACATTTAACTTGATAATGCGTATGTCCAGGTGAACCTCCTTGGAGTCCCCGTGCACCGCGTCGGCGGGTAAAGGATGCCATGGGTTTTCCAAGTCCACATTGGCGGGATAGTCCCAGCTCCCCAGAGTCCAAGTCCGTTCGACGAGGCCGGTGTCGCCGCCCACGCGACCCGGAGGGGTAGTAACACTGACCACGCACCCGTACATCGGCCTCGTGTCAGTGTCAGCGTCAGCGGCGTCACCCCTGACGCACATTACAGAGACGGGGCGGCGGCCTGCGCGGGCCTCACCGGTGCCCACGATCAAGAGGAAGACGATGTCGTCCTCCTCCGAGACTAGCTGGCGGCGGTGATCCTCCAGCAACTCCGGCATGGTGAACGGGTAGCACGTCTCGTACTTAATGTTCTCCACCAAGGGCCAGCAGTGCCCGCTGCACGCATCCGTGAGGTGATGCACCATGTCCGCCAGCGAGCCACAAAATGGCATCAGGCACTCATAGCAGTGGACGAAGGGCTCCTTGGAGGCATCGAACAGGTCGTCCATGAAACGGGAGTGGCTGTAGGGGACATTGCGCCAGTTGAATATATGAGCAAGTTACTACGAGATTTAATCCGAATAAGCACAAAATAAATCATGACGGCTATAACAGAGATGAAACTAATCATGTGGACTAGCATAGTAGTAGGATACAGAGAAGAAACATGAATTCTACCATGATTTCGAACAGGAAGGACAGAAACACATACGGTGCAACGGGAGCAGCACCGTTGGCGTTGAGGTTGTCGCCCATGTCCAAACACCACGTAGAGACGGTCTTTGAGCATGGTTCATAGTCGTTCCATGCTCGGGCATTGAAGTTTGTAACTATTTTAGATTAGAATATACTACTCCTCCGGTGCTATTAGTAGAGCAGAGTCCTACTCTACTACTCTACTCAAGCAAGTTAGGGCATAGCACTGTAGGGAGTACCAGTACTGTGATCACTCAAGCAAGTTGTCTGGCATCGACATGACCCTACGCTGCTGGTATGTGTCTCGTAAGTCAAGCAGCGTGCTGTAGTCATCATCACCTGTCCACTTCCTGCAGCACATATTTGCTTCTCCATCTTTGTCTGCACATAATCTCATCCAATCTTCCATCCCCGCTAAGGCGCCTCCCCCCTCGTCCGAAACCCAAGCACTAACAATGGTAGAAACGAGCAGCGTCCATTGAAAGAGCGGCTGGAATTCGCTCCCCACAGAGGTAATCAAGCTCATTGTTTCACGTGTGGACAATCTCAGTACCATGCCGCTCGCGCGTGCTCGTTGGGGCTGTACCGTTTACTCAAAGCCCTCAGGTCGGAGCTTTTTAAGCCAGCTCCTTGCTTGCTGATGCCGCCTGATCTTCAGAAACGGCATGTCACGCAGCATAACGATCGTAGGGTGGCGAGCATCAACCCCCTTGACTGCGATCCGATCCCCGTCAGCCTCAACTTCATTAACGGTATGTACTGAGTCGCCATGAACATGTCTTGGGTGGTGCTCGTCGACGGTCGCGGCAGCTGGATGCTCATGGAGGTCTACACCCGGCGATTGATCCCCCTTCCTTCGATTAACACTGCACTGCTTTGGCACCGCGGCCCAGAATACTCGGAATCTTACAGTAGCCAACATGATACCAAGTTTGATTTGCTCAAGGTTGTAATCTGCCAAGTGACCACAAGATCTGCGAATTATAAAGACTTCAGGCTAATTGCGTTCTTCAACTGCCGTCTCGCCTATCTGACAGGTCACCGCGGTAAGTGGATAAATCTGCACGTCCATCGCAGGCTCATACAGCCTCCATGGTTCTCTGATGCCATTGAACACAAGGGCTTCATTTACGCTGTCGACTCCTTCTATGGCTAGACGTATTGTTGGCCTACTCCAGTCATCGCTACAAATGGCTGTTACAACAGTATGTTACTTTCCTATGATATCATGATGGCTTGCTTATATTACTGTCAACATTTGCTGAAAAAATATTCATGCTCATAACATGCTGTTCTTATGATTGACTAAATCAAGAGCTCTTTTTTATTTGGCTCCAACTTGATATGATGTTGTAGGTCGCCTGGTGTCCCTACCCTTCCTAATCCCAGAACCTTTCAAAGAAAAGCGGCATGGCAGTTGCAGGTGGTTCCTGGCTCGATCAGATGATGACGAAAGATTGATGATCGTTCACACGTATCGGACGTGTTGTTTCGCGGAATACAATCACAGTCACTGCAAGGTCTTTGAGAAGGATCCCAGCTTCTCTGGGCCTTCAGGAATTTTGACTGGAGGCTGGTAAGTAGCCTTGTGATACGTCTCCGTCGTATCTACTTTTCCAAACACTTTTGCCCTTGTTTTGGACTCTAACTTGCATGATTTGATTGGAACTAACCCGAACTGACGTTGTTTTTAGCAGAATTGCCATGATGTTGTTTTATGTGCAGAAAACAAAAGTTCTCGGAATGACCTAAAACTCCATGAAATATCTTATAAAAAATCCTCGCCAAAGATGAAGACTAGGGGGCCCACACCCTGTCCATGAGGGTGGGGGGCGCGCCCCCCCTAGGGATATATGATGGACTGACTGAGATGAGAAAAGCTGGTATGAACTCAACCTCTCTTGTTTTGTAACTATGATGAGTTCATCATTCTTGATTCAACTTATTATGAATAAACATGTTTGCAATGACAACTAGAGATCATAGTTGCTTATGCCATGCTTGATTAGCTATGAGTATAATGGTTTACCTTGCGTGCCAACATGCTATTGAGATGGTTATGATGTGGTATAGTGGGGTGGTATCCTCCTTTGAATGATTTAAGTGACTTGACTTGGCACATGTTCACGCATGTAGTTGAAACAAAATCAACATAGCCTTCACGATATTTATGTTCATGGTGGATTATATCCTACTCATGCTTGCATCCAATGTTTATTAATTTTAATGCATGTACATGGTTGTTGTTGCTCTCTAGTTGGTCGCTTCCCAGTCTTTTGCTAGCCTTCACTTGTACTAAGCGGGAATGCTGCTTGTGCATCCAATCCCTTAAACCCCAAAGTTATTCCAGATGAGTCCACTATACCTTCCTATATGCGGCATCTACCTGCCGTTCCAAGTAAATTTGTATGTGCCAAACTATAAACCTTCAAATAAACATTCTGTTTTGTATGCTCGAATAGCTCATGTATCAACTAGGGCTGCCCTTATCTTCCATGTTAGGTGGGTTATTCTCAAGAGGAGTGGACTCCGCTCCTCACTCACGAGAAAATGGCTGGTCACCGGGATGCCCAGTCCCATGCTTTATGCAAACTAAATCAAAATTAATTGCAAACAAAACTCCCCCTAGGACCTGATGTTAGTTGGAGGCACTCGTTGTTTCGAGCAAGCCATGGATTGATGCTTGTTGGTGGAGGGGGTGTATAAACTTTACCATTCTGTTTGGGAACCGCCTATAATGTGTGTGGCATGGAAGATATCGCCATCTCTTAGTTGTTATGTTGACAATGAAAGTATGCCGCTCAAAATATTATTTATTCTCTATTTCAAAACCGAGCTCTGGCACCTCTACAAATCCTTACTTCCCTCTGCGAAGGGCCTATCTATTTAATTTTATGTTGAGTCATCACCCTCTTATTAAAAAGCACTAGCTGGAGAGCACAACTGTCATTTGCATTCATTACTGTTAATTTATATTGGGTATGATTGTGATTGGATCTCTTTTACCATGAATTACAATGTCTAGTCAGTCCTGGATCATTAAAGGTGCTCTGCATTTATGTTTTGCGGTCTCAAAAAGGGCTAGCAAGATACCATCATGTTATATCATATTATGATTGTTTTGAGAAAGTGTTGTCATCCGAGATTTATTATTATCGCTCGCTAGTTGATTATGCTATTGATATGAGTAATCATGAGACCTGAAAATTATTGCAAATGTGGTTAGTTATAGTATTTGCTGAAAACTTGAATGCTGGCTTGATATATTTACAGCAACAAGAGCAAACAGAGTTTGTAGAAGTCTTTCTTTTTCTCTTTCAGTTTGTCAACTGAATTGCTTGAGGACAAGCAAGGGTTTAAGCTTGGGGGAGTTGATACATCTCCGTCGTATCTACTTTTCCAAACACTTTTGCCCTTGTTTTGGACTCTAACTTGCATGATTTGAATGGAACTAACCCGGACTGACGCTGTTTTCAGCAGAATTGCCATGAAGTTGTTTTATGTGCAGAAAACAAAAGTTCTCGGAATGACCTGAAACTCCACGGAATATCTTATAAAAATAATAATAAATCCTCGCCAAAGATGAAGACCAGGGGGCCCACACCCTGTCCACGAGGGTGGGGGGCGCCCCCCCCCCTAGGGCGCGCTCCCTACCTCGTGGGCTCCCTAGAGACCTTCCGACGCCAACTCCAACTCTATATATTTGCTTTCATGGAGAAAAAAAATAAAGGAGAAGAAATCATCGCGTTTTACGATATGGAGCCGCCGCCAAGCCCTAAAACCTCTCGGGAGGGCTGATCTGGAGTCCTTTCGGGGCTCCGGAGAGGGGGATTCATCGCCGTCGTCATCATCAACCAGCCTCCATCACCAATTTCATGATGCTCACCGCCATGCGTGAGTAATTCCATCGTAGGCTTGTTGGACGGTGATGGGTTGGATGAAATCTATCATGTAATCGAGTTGGTTTTGTTAGGGTTTGATCCCTAGTATCCACTATGTTCTGAGATTGATGTTGCTATGACTTTGCTATGCTTAATGCTTGTCACTAGGGCCCGAGTGCCATGATTTCAGATCTGAACCTATTATGTTTTCATGAATATATGTGTGTTCTTGATCCTATCTTGCAAGTCTATAATCACCTACTATGTGTTATGATCCGGCAACCCCGAAGTGACAATAATCGGGACCACTCCCGGTGATGACCATAGTTTGAGGAGTTCATGTATTCACTATGTGCTAATGCTTTGTTTCGGTTCTCTAATAAAAGGAGGCCTTAATATCCCTTAGTTTCCAATAGGACCCCGCTGCCACGGGAGGGTAGTACAAAATATGTCATGCAAGTTCTTTTCCATAAGCACGTATGACTATATTCGGAATACATGCCTACATTACATTGATGAATTGGAGCTAGTTCTGTGTCACCCTATGTTATGACTGTTACGTGATGAACCGCATCCGGCATAATTCTCCATCACCGGTCCAATGCCTACGAGCTTTCCATATACTGGTTTACGCTTATTTACTTTCCCGTTGCTATTGTTACAATCACTACAAAATACCAAAAATATTACTTTTGCTTTCTTTACTTTTGTTACCGTTACCACCACTATCATATTACTTTGCTACTAAACACTTTGCTGCAGATACTAAGTTTCCATGTGTGGTTGAATTGACAACTCAGCTGCTAATACTTGAGAATATTCTTTGGCTCCCCTTGTGTCGAATCAATAAATTTGGGTTGAATACTCTACCCTCGAAAGCTTTTGCGATCCCCTATACTTGTGGGTGTTGGGGAACGTAGTAATTTCAAAAAATCTCCTACGCACACGCAAGATCATGGTGATGCATAGCAACGAGAGGAGAGTATGATCTACGTACCCTTGCAGATTGCAACGGAAGCGTTTGACACAACGTAGAGGAAGTAGTCGTACGTCTTCTTCCCGATCCAACCGATCCAAGCACCGTTACTCCGGCACCTCCGAGTTCTTAGCACACGTTCAGCTCGATGACGATCCCCGGGCTCCGATCCAGCAAAGCGTCGGGGAAGAGTTCCATCAGCACGACGGCATGGTGACGATCTTGATGTACTACTGACGCAGGGCTTCGCCTAAGTACTGCGACAATATGACCGAGGTGGAATTTGGTGGAAGGGGGCACCGCACACGGCTAAGGAACGATCTCAAGGATCAACTTGTGTGTCTATGGGGTGTCCCCTGCCTCCGTATATAAAGGATCCAAGGGGGAGGGGCTGGCCGGCCAAGTATGGCGCACCAGGAGAGTCCTACTCCCTCCAGGAGTAGGATCCCCCCCCCCAATCCTAGTTGGAATAGGATTCCTCAAAGGGGGAGAGAGAGGGGGGGGGCGGCCACCTCTCCTAGTCCTAATAGGACTAGGGGAAGGGGGAGGCGCACAGCCCATGAGGGCAGCCCTTTCACCTTTCCACCAAGGCCCATGTTGGCCCATTTGGCTCCCGGGGGGTTCCGGTAACCCTCCCGGTATTCCGGTAAAATCCTGATTTCACCTGGAACACTTCCAATGTCCAAACATAGGCTTCCAATATATCAATCTTTGCGTCTCGACCATTTCGAGACTCCTCGTCATGTACGTGATCACATCCGGGACTCCGAACAACCTTCGGTACATCAAAATGCATAAACTCATAATAACTGTCATCGTAACGTTAAGCGTGCGGACCCTACGGTTCGAGAACAATGTAGACATGACTGAGACACGTCTCCGGTCAATAACCAATAGCGGGACCTGGATGCCCATATTAGCTCCTACATATTCTACGAAGATCTTTATCGGTCAGACCGCATAACAACATATGTTGTTCCCTTTGTCATCGGTATGTTACTTGCCCGAGATTCGATCGTCAGTATCCAATACTTAGTTCAATCTCGTTACCGGCAAGTGTCTTTACTCGTTCCGTAATACATCATCCCGCAACTAATTCATTAGTTGCAATGCTTGCAAGGCTTAAGTGATGTGCATTACCGAGAGGGCCCAGAGATACCTCTCCGACGATCGGAGTGACAAATCCTAATCTCGAAATACGCCAACCCAACATCTACCATTGGAGACACCTGTAGTACTCCTTTATAATCACCCAGTTACGTTGTGACGTTTGGTAGTACCCAAAGTGTTCCTCCGGCAAACGGGAGTTGCATAATCTCATGGTCATAGGAACATGTATAAGTCATGGATAAAGCAATAGCAACATACTAAACGATCGGGTGCTAAGCTAATATAATGGTGTTGGGGAACGTTGCAGAAAATTAAAATTTTTCCTACGGTTTCACCAAGATCCATCTATGAGTTCATCTAGCAACGAGTATTCAGATTAGATAGCATCTACATACCACTTTGTAGATCGCAACGGAAGCATTCAAGTGAACGTGGATGAGGTAGTCGTACTCGCCGTGATCCAATTCACCGATGATCTAGTGCCGAACAGACGGCACCTCCGCGTTCAACACATGTACGGAAAGCGTGACGTCTCCTCCTTCTTGATCCAGCAAGGCAAAGGAGAGGTTGGGGAAGAAGGCTCCAGCAGCAGCACGATGGCGTGGTGATGGTGGAACTGCAGTACTCCGGCAGGGCTTCGCCGTGCTCAATGGAGGAGGAGGAGGTGTTGGAGAGGGAGAGGGAGGCGCCAGGGCAATGGGTGGTCAGCCCCCTCTCCCCTCCCCCCTTTATATAACCCCCAAGGGGGGGCGCCGGCCCTAGGAGATGAGATCTCCTAGGGGGGGCGGCGGCCAGGGAAGGGGGGCTTGCCCCCCAAGCAAGGGGGGCGCCCCCTTTAGGGTTTTCCCTCCCCCCAAACCCTAGGCGCATGGGCCCATGGGGGGGAGGCGCACCAGCCCACTATGGGCTGGTTCCCTCCCTCATACAGCCCATGGGGCCCTCCGGGATAGGTGGCCCCACCCGGTGGACCCCCCGGGACCCTCCGGTGGTCCCGGTACAATACCGATAACCCCGAAACTTGTCCCGATGTCCGTATGATGACTTTCCATATATAAATCTTTACCTCCGGACCATTCTGAAACTCCTCGTGACGTCCAGGATCTCATCCGGGACTCCGAACAACATTCGGGTTACTGGACATACATATCCCTACAACCCTAGCGTCACCGAACCTTAAGTGTGTAGACCCTACGGGTTCGGGAGACATGCAGACATGACCGAGACGGCTCTCGGGCAATAACCAACAGCGGGATCTGGATACCCATGTTGGCTCCCACATGCTCCACGATGATCTCATCGGATGAACCACGATGTCAAGGATTCAATTAATCCCGTATACGATTCCCTTTGTCAATCGGTATTTTACTTGCCCGAGATTCGATCGTCGGTATACCAATACCTCGTTCAATCTCGTTATCGGCAAGTCACTTTTCTCGTACCGCAATGCATGATCCCGTGATCAAACACTTTGATCACCTTGAGCTCATTATGATGATGCATTACCGAGAGGGCCCGGTGATACCTCTCCGTCAAGCGGAGTGACAAATCCCAGTCTCGATCCATGTCAACCCAACAGACACTTTCAGAGATACCCGTAGCATACCTTTATAGTCACCCAGTTACGTTGTGACGTTTGGCACAACCAAAGCACTCCTACGGTATCCGGGAGTTACACGATCTCATGGTCTAAGGAAAGGATACTTGACATTGGAAAACTCTAGCAAACGAACTATGCGATCTTATGCTATGTTTAGGATTGGGTCTTGTCCATCACATCATTCTCCTAATGATGTGATCCCGTTATCGATGACATCCAATGTCCATAGTCAGGAAACCATGACTATCTGTCGATCAACGAGCTAGTCAACTAGAGGCTCACTAGGGACATGTTGTTGTCTGTTATTCACACATGTATTACGATTTCCGGTTAACACAATTATAGCACGAATAAAGACAATTATCATGAATAAGGAAATATAATAATAATGCTTTTATTATTGCCTCTAGGGCATATTTCCAACAGTCTCCCACTTGCACTAGAGTCAATAATCTAGTTACATTGTGATGAATCGAACACCCATAGAGTTCTGGTGCTGATCATGTTTTGCCTTAGGGAGAGGTTTAGTCAACGGATCTGCGACATTCAGATACGTGTGCACTTTACAAATCTTTATGTCTCCATCTTGAACATTTTCACGAATGGAGTTGAAGCGACGCTTGATGTGCCTGGTCTTCTTGTGAAACCTGGGCTCCTTTGCAAGTGCAATAGCTCCAGTGTTGTCACAGAAGAGCTTGATTGGCCCCGACGCATTGGGTATGACTCCGAGGTCGGTGATGAACTCCTTCACCCAAATTGCTTCATGTGCTGCCTCCGAGGCTGCCATGTACTCCGCTTCACATGTAGATCCCGCCACGACGCTTTGCTTGCAACTGCACCAGCTTACTGCCCCACCATTCAAAATATACACGTATCCGGTTTGTGACTTAGAGTCATCCAGATCTGTGTCGAAGCTAGCGTCGACGTAACCTTTTACGACGAGCTCTTCGTCACCTCCATAAACGAGAAACATTTCCTTAGTCCTTTTCAGGTACTTCAGGATATTCTTGACCGCTGTCCAGTGTTCCTTTCCGGGATTACTTTGGTACCTTCCTACCAAACTTACGGCAAGGTTTACATCAGGTCTGGTACACAGCATGGCATACATAATAGAACCTATGGCTGAAGCATAGGGGATGACGCTCATCTCTTCTATATCTTCTGCCGTGGTCGGACATTGAGCTGAGCTCAATTTCACACCTTGTAACACAGGTAAGAACCCTTTCTTAGATTGATCCATATTGAACTTCTTCAATATTTTATCAAGGTATGTGCTTTGTGAAAGACCTATGAGGCGTCTTGATCTATCTCTATAGATCTTGATGCCTAATATATAAGCAGCTTCTCCAAGGTCCTTCATTGAAAAACTCTTATTCAAGTAGGCCTTGATGCTGTCCAAGAGTTCTATATCATTTCCCATCAAAAGTATGTCGTCTACATATAATATGAGAAATGCTACAGAGCTCCCACTCACTTTCTTGTAAACACAGGCTTCTCCATAAGTCTGTGTAAACCCAAACGCTTTGGTCATCTCATCAAAGCGAATGTTCCAACTCCGAGATGCTTGCACCAGCCCATAAATCGAGCGTTGGAGCTTGCACACCTTGTCAGCGTTCTTAGGATCGACAAAACCTTCCAGCTGCATCATATACAATTCTTCCTTAAGGAAACCATTAAGGAATGCCGTTTTGACGTCCATTTGCCATATCTTATAATCATAGTATGCGGCAATTGCTAACATGATTCGGACGGACTTCAGCTTCGCTACCGGTGAGAAAGTCTCATCATAGTCAATTCCTTGAACTTCTCGATAACCCTTAGCGACAAGCCGAGCTTTATAGATGGTCACATTACCATCTGCGTCTGTCTTCTTCTTAAAGATCCATTTATTTTCTATGGCTCGCCGTTCAACGGGCAAGTCAGTCAAAGTCCATACTTCGTTTTCATACATGGATCCTATCTCGGATTTCATGGCTTCCAGCCATTTGTCGGAATCCGGGCCCGCCATTGCTTCCTCATAGTTCGAAGGTTCACCGTTGTCTAACAACATGATTTCCAAGACAGGGTTGCCGTACCACTCTGGTGCGGAACGTGTCCTTGTGGACCTTCGAATTTCAGTAGGAGCTTGATCAGAAGTATCTTGATCATAATCATTAATTTCCTCTCTAGTCGGTGCAGGCACCTCAGGAATGATTTCTTGAGTTTCGCCATTTTCCGGTTCAAGAGGCAACACTTCATCAAGTTCTACTTTCCTCCCACTTACTTCTTTCGAGAGAAACTCTTTCTCTAGAAAGGATCCATTCTTGGCAACAAAGATCTTGCCTTCGGATCTAAGGTAGAAGGTATACCCAACAGTTTCTTTAGGGTATCCTATGAAGACGCATTTTTCCGACTTGGGTTCGAGCTTTTCAGGTTGAAGTTTCTTGACATAAGCATCGCATCCCCAAACTTTTCGAAACGACAGCTTAGGTTTCTTCCCAAACCATAATTCATACGGTGTCGTCTCAACGGATTTCGACGGAGCCCTATTTAAAGTGAATGCGGCAGTCTCTAAAGCATAGCCCCAAAAACATAGCGGTAAATCGGTAAGAGACATCATAGATCGCACCATATCTAATAGAGTGCGATTACGACGTTCGGACACACCATTACGCTGAGGTGTTCCAGGCGGCGTGAGTTGTGAAACTATTCCACATTTTCTTAAGTGTGTGCCAAATTCGTGACTCAAGTATTCTCCTCCACGATCTGATCGTAGAAACTTGATCTTTCTATCACGTTGATTCTCAACCTCACTCTGAAACTCCTTGAACTTTTCAAAGGTCTCAGACTTGTGTTTCATTAAGTAGATATACCCATATCTACTCAAGTCATCAGTGAGGGTGAGAACATAACGATAGCCACCGCGAGCCTCAACACTCATTGGACCACACACATCGGTATGTATGATTTCCAATAAGTTGGTTGCTCGCTCCATTGTTCCTGAGAACGGAGTCTTGGTCATTTTACCCATGAGGCATGGTTCGCACGTGTCAAATGATTCATAATCAAGAGACTCTAAAAGTCCATCTGCATGGAGCTTCTTCATGCGTTTGACACCTATGTGACCAAGGCGGCAGTGCCACAAATATGTGGGACTATTGTTATCAACTTTAACTCTTTTGGTACTCACACTATGAATATGTGTATCATCACGTACGAGATTCATCAAGAATAAACCATTAACCATCGGAGCATGACCATAAAACATATCTCTCATATAAATAGAACAACCATTATTCTCGGATTTAAATGAGTAGCCATCTCGAATTAAGCGAGATCCGGATACAATGTTCATGCTCAAACTTGGTACTAAATAACAATTATTGAGGTTTAAAACTAATCCCGTAGGTAAATGTAGAGGCAGCGTGCCGACGGCGATCACATCGACCTTGGAACCATTCCCGACGCGCATCGTCACCTCGTCCTTCGCCAGTCTCCGTTTATTCCGTAGCTCCTGCTTTGAGTTACAAATGTGAGCAACTGCACCGGTATCAAATACCCAAGAGCTACTACGAGTACTGGTAAGGTACACATCAACTACATGTATATCACATATACCTTTGGTTTTGCCGGCCTTCTTGTCCGCTAAGTATTTGGGGCAGTTCCGCTTCCAGTGACCACTTCCCTTGCAATAAAAGCACTCAGTTTCGGGCTTGGGTCCATTCTTTGGCTTCTTCCCGGCAACTTGCTTACCGGGCGCGGCAACTTCCTTGCCGTCCTTCTTGAAGTTCTTTTTACCCTTGCTCCTTTTGAACTTAGTGGTTTTATTCACCATCAACACTTGATGCTCCTTCTTGATTTCTACCTCTGCTGATTTCAGCATAGCATACACCTCAGGAATGGTCTTTACCATCCCCTGCATATTGTAGTTCATCACAAAGCTCTTGTAGCTAGGTGGAAGCGACTGGAGGATTCTGTCAATGACCACTTCTTCCGGAAGATTAACTTCCAGTTGAGTCAAGCGGTTGTGCAACCCAGACATTCTGAGTATGTGCTCACTGACAGAGCTATTTTCCTCCATCTTACAGCTAAAGAATTTGTTGGAGATCTCATATCTCTCGACCCGGGCATGAGCTTGGAAAACCATTTTCAGCTCTTCGAACATCTCATATGCTCCATGTCTCTCAAAACGCTTTTGGAGCCCCGGCTCTAAGCTGTAAAGCATGCCGCACTGAACGAGGGAGTAATCATCGCATCGCGACTGCCAAGCGTTCATAACGTCTTGTTGTGCAGGGAGAATAGGTGCGTCACCCAGCGGTGCTCGTAGGACATAATCTTTCTTGGCAGCTATGAGGATGATCCTCAAGTTCCGGACCCAGTCCGTATAGTTGCTACCATCGTCTTTCAGCTTGGTTTTCTCTAGGAACGCGTTGAAGTTGAGGACTACGTTGGCCATTTGATCTACAAGACATATTGTAAATATTTAGACTAAGTTCATGATAATAAAGTTCATTTAATCAAATTATTTAATGAACTCCCACTTAGATAGACATCCCTCTTCCAGTCATCTAAGTATTACATGATCCGAGTCAACTAGGCCGTGTCCGATCATCACGTGAGACGGACTAGTCAACATCGGTGAACATCTTCATGTTGATCGTATCTTCTATACGACTCATGCTCGACCTTTCGGTCTTCCGTGTTCCGAGGCCATGTCTGTACATGCTAGGCTCGTCAAGTCAACCTAAGTGTTTTGCGTGTGTAAATCTGTCTTACACCCGTTGTATGTGAACGTTAGAATCTATCACACCCGATCATCACGTGGTGCTTCGAAACAACGAACTGTCGCAACGGTGCACAGTTAGGGTGAACACTTTCTTGAAATTATTATGAGGGATCATCTTATTTACTACCGTCGTTCTAAGTAAACAAGATGCAAAACATGATAAACATCACATGCAATCAAATAATAAACGTGACATGATATGGCCAATATCACATAGCTCCTTCGATCTCCATCTTGCGGCTCCATGATCATCTTGTCACCGGCTTGACACCATGATCTTCATCATCATGATCTTCATCATCGTGTCTCCATGAAGTTGCTCGCCAACTATTACTTCTACTACTATGGCTAACGCGTTTAGCAATAAAGTAAAGTAACTTACATGGCGATTCTCAATGACACGCAGGTCATACAAAAAAAATAAAGACAACTTCTATGGCTCCTGCCGGTTGTCATACTCATCGACATGCAAGTCGTGATTCCTATTACAATAGCATGAACATCTCATACATCACATATAGATCATTCATCATTCATCACAACTTTGGCCATATCATATCACAAAGCACTTGCTGCAAAAACAAGTTAGACGTCCTCTAATTGTTGTTGCAAGTTTTACGTGGCTGAATTAGGGTTCTAGCAAGAACGTTTTCTTACCTACGTTCAAACCACAACGTGATTTGTCAACTTCTATTTACCCTTCATAAGGACCCTTTTCATCGAATCCGCTCCAACTAAAGTAGGAGAGACAGACACCCGCCAGCCACCTTATGCAACTAGTGCATATTAGTCGGTGGAACCGGTCTCACGTAAGCGTACGTGTAAGGTTGGTCCGGGCCGCTTCATCCCACAATACCGCTGAAGCAAGATAAGACTAGTAGCGGCAATTAGAGTTGACAACATCTACGCCCACAACAAATTGTGTTCTACTCGCGCAAGAAAAACTACGCATAGACCTAGCTCATGATGCCACTGTTGGGGAACGTTGCAGAAAATTAAAATTTTTCCTACGGTTTCACCAAGATCCATCTATGAGTTCATCTAGCAACGAGTATTCAGATTAGATAGCATCTACATACCACTTTGTAGATCGCAACGGAAGCATTCAAGTGAACGTGGATGAGGTAGTCGTACTCGCCGTGATCCAATTCACCGATGATCTAGTGCCGAACAGACGGCACCTCCGCGTTCAACACATGTACGGAAAGCGTGACGTCTCCTCCTTCTTGATCCAGCAAGGCAAAGGAGAGGTTGGGGAAGAAGGCTCCAGCAGCAGCACGATGGCGTGGTGATGGTGGAACTGCAGTACTCCGGCAGGGCTTCGCCGTGCTCAATGGAGGAGGAGGAGGTGTTGGAGAGGGAGAGGGAGGCGCCAGGGCAATGGGTGGTCAGCCCCCTCTCCCCTCCCCCCTTTATATAACCCCCAAGGGGGGGCGCCGGCCCTAGGAGATGAGATCTCCTAGGGGGGGCGGCGGCCAGGGAAGGGGGGCTTGCCCCCCAAGCAAGGGGGGCGCCCCCTTTAGGGTTTTCCCTCCCCCCAAACCCTAGGCGCATGGGCCCATGGGGGGGAGGCGCACCAGCCCACTATGGGCTGGTTCCCTCCCTCATACAGCCCATGGGGCCCTCCGGGATAGGTGGCCCCACCCGGTGGACCCCCCGGGACCCTCCGGTGGTCCCGGTACAATACCGATAACCCCGAAACTTGTCCCGATGTCCGTATGATGACTTTCCATATATAAATCTTTACCTCCGGACCATTCCGAAACTCCTCGTGACGTCCAGGATCTCATCCGGGACTCCGAACAACATTCGGGTTACTGGACATACATATCCCTACAACCCTAGCGTCACCGAACCTTAAGTGTGTAGACCCTACGGGTTCGGGAGACATGCAGACATGACCGAGACGGCTCTCGGGCAATAACCAACAGCGGGATCTGGATACCCATGTTGGCTCCCACATGCTCCACGATGATCTCATCGGATGAACCACGATGTCAAGGATTCAATTAATCCCGTATACGATTCCCTTTGTCAATCGGTATTTTACTTGCCCGAGATTCGATCGTCGGTATACCAATACCTCGTTCAATCTCGTTATCGGCAAGTCACTTTTCTCGTACCGCAATGCATGATCCCGTGATCAAACACTTTGATCACCTTGAGCTCATTATGATGATGCATTACCGAGAGGGCCCGGTGATACCTCTCCGTCAAGCGGAGTGACAAATCCCAGTCTCGATCCATGTCAACCCAACAGACACTTTCAGAGATACCCGTAGCATACCTTTATAGTCACCCAGTTACGTTGTGACGTTTGGCACAACCAAAGCACTCCTACGGTATCCGGGAGTTACACGATCTCATGGTCTAAGGAAAGGATACTTGACATTGGAAAACTCTAGCAAACGAACTATGCGATCTTATGCTATGTTTAGGATTGGGTCTTGTCCATCACATCATTCTCCTAATGATGTGATCCCGTTATCGATGACATCCAATGTCCATAGTCAGGAAACCATGACTATCTGTCGATCAACGAGCTAGTCAACTAGAGGCTCACTAGGGACATGTTGTTGTCTGTTATTCACACATGTATTACGATTTCCGGTTAACACAATTATAGCACGAATAAAGACAATTATCATGAATAAGGAAATATAATAATAATGCTTTTATTATTGCCTCTAGGGCATATTTCCAACAAATGGGTCATGTCAATCAGATCATTCAACTAATGATGTGACCTCGTTAATCAAATAACAACTCTTTGTTCATGGTTAGGAAACATAACCATCTTTGATTAACGAGCTAGTCTAGTAGAGGCATACTAGTGACACTCTGTTTGTCTATGTATTCACACATGTATTATGTTTCCGGTTAATACAATTCTAGCATGAATAATAAACCTTTATCATGATATAAGGAAATAAATAATAACTTTATTATTGCCTCTAGGGCATATTTCCTTCAGTCTCCCACTTGCACTAGAGTCAATAATCTAGATTACACTGTAATGATCCTAACACCCATGGAGTCTTGGTGCTGATCATGTTTTGCTCGTGGAAGAGGCTTAGTCAATGGGTCTGCAACATTCAGATCCGTATGTATCTTGCAAATCTCTATGTCTCCCACCTGGACTAGATCCCGGATGGAGTTGAAGCGTCTCTTGATGTGTTTGGTCCTTTTGTGAAATCTGGATTCCTTTGCCAAGGCAATTGCACCAGTATTGTCACAAAAGATTTTCATTGGACCCGATGCACTAGGTATGACACCTAGATCGGATATGAACTCCTTCATCCAGACTCCTTCGTTTGCTGCTTCCGAAGCAGCTATGTACTCCGCTTCACATGTAGATCCCGCTACGACGCTTTGTTTAGAACTGCACCAACTGACAGCTCCACCGTTTAATGTAAACACGTATCCGGTTTGCGATTTAGAATCGTCCGGATCTGTGTCAAAGCTTGCATCAACGTAACCTCTTACGGTGAGCTCTTTGTCACCTCCATATATGAGAAACATATCCTTAGTCCTTTTCAGGTATTTCAGGATGTTCTTGACCGCTGTACAGTGATCCACTCCTGGATTACTTTGGTACCTCCCTGCTAAACTTATAGCAAGGCACACATCAGGTCTGGTACACAGCATTGCATACATGATAGAGCCTATGGCTGAAGCATAGGGAACATCTTTCATTTTCTCTCTATCTTCTGCAGTGGTCGGGCTTTGAGTCTTACTCAATCTCACACCTTGTAACACAGGCAAGAACCCTTTCTTTGCTTGATCCATTTTGAACTTCTTCAAAATCTTGTCAAGGTATGTGCTTTGTGAAAGTCCAATTAAGCGTCTTGATCTATCTCTATAGATCTTTATGCCTAATATGTAAGCATCTTCTCCGAGGTCTTTCATTGAAAAACTTTTATTCAAGTATCCCTTTATGCTATCCAGAAATTCTATATCATTTCCAATCAGTAATATGTCATCCACATATAATATTAGAAATGCTACAGAGCTCCCACTCACTTTGTTGTAAATACAGGCTTCTCCGAAAGTCTGCATAAAACCAAATGCTTTGATCACACTATCAAAGCGTTTATTCCAACTCCGAGAGGCTTGCACCAGTCCATAAATGGATCGCTGGAGCTTGCACACTTTGTCAGCTCCCTTTGGATCGACAAAACCTTCCGGTTGCATCATATACAACTCTTCTTCCAGAAATCCATTCAGGAATGCAGTTTTGACATCCATCTGCCAAATTTCATAATCATAAAATGCGGCAATTGCTAACATGATTCAGACAGACTTAAGCATCGCTACGGATGAGAAAGTCTCATCATAGTCAATCCCTTGAACTTGTCGAAAACCTTTTGCGACAAGTCGAGCTTTGTAGACAGTAACATTACCATCAGCGTCAGTCTTCTTCTTAAAGATCCATTTGTTCTCAATTGCTTGCCGATCATCGGGCAAGTCAACCAAAGTCCATACTTTGTTCTCATACATGGATCCCATCTCAGATTTCATGGCTTCAAGCCACTTTGCGGAATCTGGGCTCACCATCGCTTCTTCATAGCTCGTAGGTTCATCATGATCTAATATCATGACCTCCAGAACAGGATTACCGTACCACTCTGGTGCGGATCTCACTCTGGTTGATCTACGAGGTTCAGTAGCATCTTGATCTAAAGTTTCATGATCATCATCATTAGCTTCCTCACTTATTGGTGTAGGTGTCGCAGAAACAGTTTTCTGTGATGTACTACTTCTCAATAAAGGAGTAGGTACAGTTACCTCGTCAAGTTCTACTTTCCTCCCACTCACTTCTTTCGAAAGAAACTCCTTCTCTAGAAAGTTTCCGAACTTAGCAACAAAAGTCTTGCCTTCGGATCTGTGATAGAAGGTGTATCCAACAGTTTCCTTTGGATATCCTATGAAGACACATTTCTCCGATTTGGGTTCGAGCTTATCAGGTTGAAGCTTTTTCACATAAGCATCGCAGCCCCAAACTTTAAGAAACGACAACTTTGGTTTCTTGCCAAACCATAGTTCATAAGGCGTCGTCTCAACGGATTTAGATGGTGCCCTATTTAACGTGAATGCGGCCGTCTCTAGAGCGTGTCCCCAAAACGATAGCGGTAAATCAGTAAGAGACATCATAGATCGCACCATATCTAGTAAAGTACGATTACGATGTTCGGACACACCATTACGCTGTGGTGTTCCGGGTGGCGTGAGTTGCGAAACTATTCCACAATTTTTCAAATGTACACCAAACTCGTAACTCAAATATTCTCCTCCACGATCAGATCGTAGAAACTTTATTTTCTTGTTACGATGATTTTCCACTTCACTCTGAAATTCTTTGAACTTTTCAAATGTTTCAGACTTGTGTTTCATTAAGTAGATATACCCATATCTGCTTAAGTCATCTGTGAAGGTGAGAAAATAACGATATCCGCCACGAGCCTCAATATTCATTGGTCCACATACATCGGTATCTATGATTTCCAACAAATCTGTTGCTCTCTCCATCGTACCGGAGAACGGTGTTTTAGTCATCTTGCCCAAGAGGCACGGTTCGTAAGTACCAAGTGATTCATAATCAAGTGGTTCCAAAAGTCCATCAGTATGGAGTTTCTTCATGCGCTTTACACCGATATGACCTAAACGACAGTGCCACAAATAAGTTGCACTTTCATTATCAACTCTGCATCTTTTGGTTTCAACATTATGAATATGTGTATCACTACTATCGAGATTCATCAAAAATAGACCACTCTTCAAAGGTGCATGACCATAAAAGATATTACTCATATAAATAGAACAACCATTATTTTCTGATTTAAATGAATAACCGTCTCGCATTAAACAAGATCCAGATATAATGTTCATGCTCAACGCTGGCACCAAATAACAATTATTTAGGTCTAATATTAATCCCGAAGGTAGATGTAGAGGTAGCGTGCCGACCGCGATCACATCGACTTTGGAACCGTTTCCCACGCGCATCGTCACCTCGTCCTTTGCTAGTGTCCGCTTATTCTGTAGTCCCTTTTTCGAGTTGCAAATATTAGCAACAGAACCAGTATCAAATACCCAGGTGCTACTGCGAGCATTAGTAAGGTACACATCAATAACATGTATATGACATATACCTTTGTTCACCTTGCCATCCTTCTTATCCGCCAAATACTTGGGGCAGTTCCGCTTCCAGTGACCAGTCTGCTTGCAGTAGAAGCACTCAGTTTCAGGCTTAGGTCCAGACTTGGGTTTCTTCTCTTGAGCAGCAACTCGCTTGCCGTTCTTCTTGAAGTTCCCCTTTTTCTTCCCTTTGCCCTTTTTCTTGAAACTAGTGGTTTTGTTAACCATCAACACTTGATGCTCCTTCTTGATTTCTACCTCCGCAGCTTTTAGCATTGCGAATAGCTCGGGAATAGTCTTGTTCATCCCTTGCATATTATAGTTCATCACGAAGCTCTTGTAGCTTGGTGGCAGTGATTGGAGAATTCTGTCAATGATGCAATCATCTGGAAGAGTAACTCCCAATTGAATCAAGTGATTATTATACCCAGACATTTTGAGTATATGCTCACTGACAGAACTGTTCTCCTCCATCTTGCAGCTATAGAACTTATTGGAGACTTCATATCTCTCAATCCGGGCATTTGCTTGAAATATTAACTTCAACTCCTGGAACATCTCATATGCTCCATGACGTTCAAAATGTCGTTGAAGTCCCGGTTCTAAGCCGTAAAGCATGGCACACTGAACTATCGAGTAGTCATCAGCTTTGCTCTGCCAGACGTTCATAACTTCTGGTGTTGCTCTAGCAGCAGGCCTGGCACCTAGTGGTGCTTCCAGGACGTAATTCTTCTGTGCAGCAATGAGGATAATCCTCAAGTTACGGACCCAGTCCATGTAATTTCTACCATCATCTTTCAACTTTGCTTTCTCAAGGAACGCATTAAAGTTTAACGGAACAACAGCACGAGCAATCTATCTACAATCAACATAAACAAGCAAGATACTATCAGGTACTAAGTTCATGATAACTTTATGTTCAGTTAATCAAATTAATTAAGAACTCCCACTTAGATAGACATCCCTCTAATCCTCTAAGTGATCACGTGATCCAAATCAACTAAACCATAACCGATCATCACGTGATATGGAGTAGTTTTCAATGGTGAACATCGTTATGTTGATCATATCTACTAAATGATTCATGCTCGACCTTTCGGTCTCTGTGTTCCGAGGTCATATCTTATATGCATAGCTCGTCAAGTATAACCTGAGTATTCCGCGTGTGCAACTATTTTGCACCCGTTGTATTTGAACGTAGAGCCTATCACACCCGATCATCACGTGGTGTCTCAGCACGAAGAACTTTTGCAACGGTGCATACTCAGGGAGAACACTTCTTGATAATTTAGTGAGAGATCATCTTATAATGCTACCGTCAATCAAAGCAAGATAAGATGCATAAAAATATAAACATCACATGCAATCAATATAAGTGATATGATATGGTCATCATCATCTTGTGCTTGTGATCTCCATCTCCGAAGCACCGTCATGATCACCATCGTCACCGGCGCGACACCTTGATCTCCATCGTAGCATCGTTGTCGTCTCGCCAATCTTATGCTTCCACGACTATCACTACCGCTTAGTAATAAAGTAAAGCATTACATCGCGATTGCATTGCATACAATAAAGCGACAACCATATGGCTCCTGCCAGTTGCCGATAACTCGGTTACAAAACATGATCATCTCATACAATAAAATTTAGCATCATGTCTTGACCATATCACATCACAACATGCCCTGCAAAAACAAGTTAGACGTCCTCTACTTTGTTGTTGCAAGTTTTACGTGGCTGCTACGGGCTTAAGCAAGAACTCATCTTACCTACGCATCAAAACCACAACGATAGTTTGTCAAATAGACTTCGTTTTAACCTTCTCAAGGACTGGGCATAGCCACACTCGGTTCAACTAAAGTTGGAGAGACAGTCTTCCGCAAGCCATCTATGTGCAAAGCACGTCGAGGAAACCGGTCCCGCGTAAGAGTACATGTAAGGTTGGTCCGGATCGTCTCGTCCAACAATACCGCTGAACCAAAGTATGACATGCTGGTAGGCAGTATGACTTGTATCGTCCACAACTCACTTGTGTTCTACTTGTGCAAATAACATCAAACCATAAAAACCTAGGCTCGGATGCCACTGTTGGGGAACGTAGTAATTTCAAAAAAATTCCTACGCACACGCAAGATCATGGTGATGCATATCAACGAGAGGAGAGTATGATCTACGTACCCTTGTAGATTGCAACGGAAGCGTTTGACACAACGTAGAGGAAGTAGTCGTACGTCTTCTTCCCGATCCGACCGATCCAAGCACCGTTACTCCGGCACCTCCGAGTTCTTAGCACACGTTCAGCTCGATGACGATCCCCGGGCTCCGATCCAGCAAAGCGTCGGGGAAGAGTTCCGTCAGCACGACGGCGTGGTGACGATCTTGATGTACTACTGACGCAGGGCTTCGCCTAAGCACTGCAACAATATGACCGAGGTGGAATTTGGTGGAAGGGGCACCGCACACGGCTAAGGAACGATCTCAAGGATCAAATTGTGTGTCTATGGGGTGTCCCCTGCCTCCGTATATAAAGGATCCAAGGGGGAGGGGCTGGCCGGCCAAGGGTGGCGTGCCAGGAGAGTCCTACTCCCTCCGGGAGTAGGATTCCCCCCCCCCCCAATCCTAGTTGGAATAGGATTCCTCAAAGGGGGAGAGAGAGGGGGGGCGGCCACCTCTCCTAGTCCTAATAGGACTAGGGGAAGGGGAAGGCGCACAGCCCATGAGGGCAGCCCTTTCACCTTTCCACCAAGGCCCATGTTGGCCCATTTGGCTCCCGGGGGGTTCCGGTAACCCTCCCGGTATTCCGGTAAAATCCTGATTTCACCTGGAACACTTCCGATGTCCAAACATAGGCTTCCAATGTATCAATCTTTGCGTCTCGACCATTTCGAGACTCCTCGTCATGTCCGTGATCACATCTGGGACTCCGAACAACCTTCGGTACATCAAAATGCATAAACTCATAATAACTGTCATCGTAACGTTAAGCGTGCGGACCCTACGGTTCGAGAACAATGTAGACATGACCGAGACACGTCTCTGGTCAATAACCAATAGCGGGACCTGGATGCCCATATTGGCTCCTACATATTCTACGAAGATCTTTATCGGTCAGACCGCATAACAACATACGTTGTTCCCTTTGTCATCGGTATGTTACTTGCCCGAGATTCGATCGTCAGTATCCAATACTTAGTTCAATCTCGTTACCGGCAAGTCTCTTTACTCGTTCCGTAATACATCATCCCACAACTAATTCATTAGTTGCAATGCTTGCAAGGCTTAAGTGATGTGCATTACCGAGAGGGCCCAGAGATACCTCTCCGACGATCGGAGTGACAAATCCTAATCTCGAAATACGCCAACCCAACATCTACCATTGGAGACACCTGTAGTACTCCTTTATAATCACCCAGTTACGTTGTGACGTTTGGTAGTACCCAAAGTGTTCCTCCGGCAAACGGGAGTTGCATAATCTCATGGTCATAGGAACATGTATAAGTCATGGATAAAGCAATAGCAACATACTAAACGATCGGGTGCTAAGCTAATATAATGGGTCATGTCAATCAGATCATTCAACTAATGATGTGACCTCGTTAATCAAATAACAACTCTTTGTTCATGGTTAGGAAACATAACCATCTTTGATTAACGAGCTAGTCTAGTAGAGGCATACTAGTGACACTCTGTTTGTCTATGTATTCACACATGTATTATGTTTCCGGTTAATACAATTCTAGCATGAATAATAAACCTTTATCATGATATAAGGAAATAAATAATAAATTTATTATTGCCTCTAGGGCATATTTCCTTCAGTGGGTTATCAAGACTAATTTCTGGCGCCGTTGTCGGGGAGCATAGCTCTATTCTTTGAGTCACTTGGGATTTATATCTGCTGGACACTATGAAGAACTTGAAAGATGCTAAGACAACAATTTATCCCTCAACTACGAGGGAGGGGGTAAGGAACTGCCACCTAGCTCTGCACTTGATTCACCTTCTGTTATGAGTAAGCTTACGACACCTAAACCTGCTTCTGCTATTCGTTCGGATATGTCGCACGTTATTGATGATGCCACTTCTGCTATGCATGATACTTATGATGAAACTACTTCTATGCCTGATACTACTGTGCTCCTTAGTGAATTTCTTGATGAACAAATTGCTAGGGCTAGAGAGAAAGAAATTATTGAATCTGATTATTTTGATAAAAGTGATGATGAAGATAGGCCTGTTATTCCTGAGGGTTATGTTTTTGACATGGAATCTTCTGCCGCTATTTTAGCTTGCAGAGATAGTCGTGAACTTAAGAGGCTATTAATTAAATGGAACAAGGAATCACTTAGAGATAAAATGTGGCCTGACCCTGCTTTTGCTACTTCACCTATTTGTGTTCCCGATAAGGATTATGAATTCTCTGTTGATCCTGATATAATTACCCTGGTTGAATCTAATCCTTTCCGTTGTTATGAATCTAAAACTGTTGTGGCACATCTTACTAAATTAAATGATATAGCCACCCTGTTCACTAATGATGAGAGATCTCGCTACTTTTATATCCTTAAAGTATTTCCATTCTCATTAAAGGGTGATGCTACTAAACACTTTGCTGCAGATACTAAGTTTCCAGGTGTGGTTGAATTGACAACTCAGCTGCTAATACTTGAGAATATTCTTTGGCTCCCCTTGTGTCGAATCAATAAATTTGGGTTGAATACTCTACCCTCGAAAGCTGTTGCGATCCCCTATACGATTCTAGCAGAAGTGACTGTTGGATGTCCATCCAACGGCCGACGTGCTTCTTCAATCTCTGATCTTCCTGCTCCAGCCGCCTAAACTAGCACCGGTGGGACTACCTGCTCCCTCCTCTTGTGGCCTGCTGTGATGCCGCGCAGGCTTCCCAGGCCCACCCTACTCCCTCCGCTGGCCTGGCCGCACGCAATCAACTGCCTCCTTATTACGCGAAAAAAATGATTCCTCCCGCTGACATCTGGGGCGCACCGGCTGGGAGGCTGACCTGTGGGCCTACTAAGTTGACGCGTATGCAGGGCTTGTCAACTTAGTCAACAAACGATTCTAGCAGCAGTAATCGTTGGATTTGAATCGAACGGTCCTATTGGTTCTTCAATCGCTACTCTTCTTGCACCAGCTGGCCAAACCAGCGCCAGGGCTACCGCCTACTCCTGCCTCCAGTGGCCGGCTGTGCTGTCGTTGAGGCCTCATCGCCCCCTACTACTCCCACCGCTAGCCAGGCCCTGCGGCGACGGCAGCCTCACACCACAGCCGAACCAGTGAACCCTCGTACTCCTCTCCGCGTGGGCATCCACTGCCGCGTCTTCCCCGGCTCCGCGTCGTCCCCTTCGTAGGCCTCGCTGTCGTCCACTGCCTTGGTGCTCTAGGCGCGGCGTGGTCAACGTGGTCAACGACATTCCATCGGAAGAGTATATTACGTGGAGAGGCTGACAGCTGGGTCCACGGCCACAGCCCAGTTTTTTTGTGATTTGCCAAGTAAGTCGCTTTGTCAGGCCTGTTGGGTTGCAAATCTTTCAAGACGAGGAGAGCTTTCATTCGGCTGGCCGAGAAAATGGCCCATCAGTAATGAGAAATGGGTTGTACATTTTTAAAACACATCAAACCGGCAATTTGTTTCAAATATTTTTTTTTCATTTCGAGATTTTAAATTACATTAATTTTTATGCGTGGAGAATTTGTTGGATTTTATATTGATATACATTTATTTTTAAAAACAGTTTGAATGTGAGTTGAAATTTCAGGATTAAAACAGTTCGGACCACACCGAAATATGCAAAATTTCGTATAATGTTTTAACCGTGGCCACAATATGGGTTGTAATGCAAGAAAAAAAACGCAACTCTCACAATGCCCGGGCAATGGCTCCCACCTCTCACCTCCCACCTCCCACCTCTCCAACGCCCATCTCCACCTCCAACAATGGTAATCTCTGATTTTCATCCATGGAAGGGCTTCTACACTGGGACTTCTCCCCTAGGCAAGCGGTGGAGACACAGGTGCATGCTAGGTTTGGATCCACAGTCCATTTTTCCCCCTCTGCAACAACCAAGGAGTTCTTTTTGGTTGTGGCCTTCTCTTCTGCCTCGTTCCCTCTCTCTGAGGAATCAGTGGGCCTTGCTCTTCAGTGTTGCATCAGTGGTTCGGCCAATGGCTATCGTGTTAAGCATCTGGCTGGTAGACATTTTCGGTTTTCGCTGGCTTCCAACAAAGTGGGACATTTCATATATGGGCTTAAGGATCGTATTTGGCCAGATTTTGTTTGTCATTTCAACCTCTATCGCCACAACTCATGGAATGTTCCTTTGATGAATTCTAAATGGTATTCGGACCAAGAGCTCACTGAAATTTCTTTACGATCACCTATGGATATTAAAGCAAATCTTGGTTTTCTGCACAAAAGTTGTTCTGAGATCGATTGTTCTCCAAAGGAATTATCCAAATTTGGTTTCTTAGAACGCATTGAGTCTGGGAAATCTATACATGAATATGGACAAACTACTCATGTTCATGATAATGTTCTTGAGGATCATATGATCATACATGAGCGAAGAGACATTTCTCAGACAAAGGACAATATTATTTTTGGCAATTTCCATTCAAATGCAGTCAAGGATTCGGTCAATGACGGTCATATCCGTTTTGGTAACTTTCAGTCTACCATTATTTCTCCCGAGTCAGGCAAGGAGACAACCTTTATTGGCAATAAGTTCCGAAATAAATGCTGGAATTCAATTCCTAATTTTATTCTGCTGCATATTCTGGATTTTAGGCAGGCAGGTTATAATGATTCGGAGATTGCCAAAATTTGGAACATTAACTCGCTCCCACCTTCAGCCTTCATTTATAATAAAATGAATATCTGCTCGAAATGTAAATCTAGGGGGCACCTGGGGCCAGAATGTGCGGAGGCCTTGGGCCTAGGGGACACCGTGCAAACTTGGCAGCCCCCTATGCAAGTTTCAAAGGATAATGGGCCTCAATCTAAAATTGGCCCATCCTGCCTAATATGCCTTTCTGATACACATGTCTCCACCTTGTGTCCTTCAAAGCTTTTCTGTGCACGTTGCAAACTACTGGGCCACCATACCTCTAACTGTGACAATCTGGATTGCGTATATCTTTGGTGGAAGCCCAAAAAGAATATTCCCAACAAATCTGCCCCGCCTCCTCACATTCCAACTACTGCCCTGGCCATTACTGCTGCTGCTCCCCAAGGTCATGTCAAATCAGTGGTCAGTGAGAAACATATCACCACTTGCCATGCTGCGTTGAATGGCAGTCCGCGGTCACGCCAATTTCTAGTAAGAAAATCAATTCACTCCCCTAATTGTGCAGCCTGCGGCAGGTCTGCACACCTGGCATCCTCGTGTTGGAGGGAGAAGGGGGTGGGGGGCTCGTTTGGCAACCCAAATCTCTGCCTGCCGCTCCGCATTCCTCATACCCTGCTTCTCTCCCCTCGAGCTCTTCTCCCACTGCAACAATGGCGAACTTCCCCGTGAATGTCGTCCCCTATCTCCCCACGAGGATGACGATCGAGCTTGGACCGCAGGACCGCATTGTTCGTGGTGACATGGCTGTGCATCCAGTCCCTCCCCTCAACCACGATTTCCTCGCCATTGCGGAGGTTAACAGACATGTTCCACATCATCAGAAAGCTGCTCTTCGGGAGGTAATCACTGGTCTACTACATGAATCCCATTTCTTTCCTTCTGAAGTTGATCATCATCCGCTGGGCATTGCTATCTATGGATTTGCCAACCCTTTAGTGAGGGATAATGTTGTTGGCACCACATTTGAGATAGATGTTGAGGAAGTAGGGGATATAAACACTGTTGTTTCTTTCGTTCCGCATGATGAGGCACTGAATATGCGGCTAACCACCTACGGCCCTGCTATTTGGATCTTGTATGTGGGTTTCCCCTATGATTATCAGACCTATCACTACCTGCATCGATTTGTGAACAGTTTTGGTAGCCTCATACACTGGCACAATCCTAGGGGTGATCGAAAGCTGGTTCTGATTCGTGTTAAGGTCATCAGTCTTCGTCTTGTACCAAAGAGCCTTGTGATCCGTCAGTTGGGCGGAGACAGACACAGTTGGACGGTTTGTGTCACTATGCTGCGTAGTAGCGACTGGAACGCGCATTTGCCTGAAGTCCCACCTACTGGAGAAGATCCCCCACCTGACAATGGCATCCCACACCCTCTCTATGGTGATGAACTTACAGCAGAGCAACTCTACCAAATGCAGCTCAACAACTGGATAGCACAATAAGGAGCTGCTAACAATGCGGCTGCAGAAAATGGTGGTGAAGACTTACAAAATGTGGAAGTGGAATTTCAGCCTAACTGGGGAGAATGGCCTGCTCCCCCACCTCAGGCACCTCCTGCTCTGTATAACTTCCAAGAATGGCTTGCCAATGAGGGGCTTCAGGTCCAAGATGGTGTTCTCCCACCTGACAATCTTCAGGACAGCCCTGCGGCTGCATGGAATGACTCAATTTCTTTTGAGAGCAGCTCTGCCTCTAGTTCTGAATCTGAGGCCATGATTCTTGTGCCAGCGAATATCATGCATGCCTTACAGAGGAGTAGCTCCTTGATCTTTAGCTCTGCCTCCTCCTAGGACTTGGCTGTCAGAAACAACTCTGAAGTTATATCCTCCAGCTCTGCAACTCCAACACAACAGCTTCAGTTCAACCTTCAGGTATCTAATGCAGGCATCAATACCAGTTTCTCTGCTGATAATGAGATGATCAACTCTATGCTGCTGAATGAGCCATTGTCTTATATACATGTTACAAACTTCCTGTCAAGCAGACTCATGCCAACCCGGGCTACATTTGGGCCTTGGGCACATGGCTATGGTATTAGGCCAGCTAGTCTGAGCATTCAGTTAGTGGTGACGACTACTGAAGATGGTTAGTTGGATGCTTCTGCTACTGTCACCTCCTTTGATGTTGCAGGTAGCTACAGTTCTTCCACACAGCTTTGGACTCTTCCACCTACTGCATCAGTTCAGGCCAGCACTGCCACTATAACTGAACTCAATGAGGATCTGCAGGCATCCTCTGATGATCTAGCTGTCACTGACTCAGAGATTGCATTAGGTGACTCTTCTGTTGGAGGAAATAAGAACAAGCGTGGTAAATCTAAAGCCCCAGTCATTGTCACACAGGTTCGTCGCAGCAATCGGTCCAATAAATACGATGGATTTAAGGTACCACTCATCACTGACAGTAAAGCAAAGACCTCCAAAGTTAAACCAAGAGTGATCCCAAATGTGGCTTCCGCTGTGGTCATCTCTGAACTGCCTGAAGATCAGCCTACTGATGTACCCCCTCCATTATCAATTGCTGAGATCCAACACATTGGCTCCACCAGATGCGCCATCCCTCCTGAAGAACTCTCCGAAGATGTGCTTCTTGCTGATCAGGAAGGGGGCCCCTCCAATGCTTAATTACTGTCTCTTGCTTTTAATTTCAGCTTTTTATGGTTCTTCTTTCAAATTGGAACGTACTCTGTTGGAATGTCAGGGGTCTGAACTCCGATCATAAGCTTTTGGCTTTATCGAACGCTATATCCTCTAGTGGTTGTGCGGTGATTTGCTTGCAAGAAACCAAAAAGGCCTCTTTTGATAACACGTTCATTAAATCCTGTTGCCCTAAAAGATTTGATAAAGTCGCTTATATTCCTTCTATTGGGGCCTCGGGAGGGATTGTAACTATTTGGAACAGCTCCATATTCACTGGCACAATACTTTTGGAAGAGGAATTTGCTCTGGTAATTAAATTTAAATCCACACGTTCGGGTCAAGAATGGACTCTTGTAAATATCTATGGGCCTTGTCAAGGAGATCTTAGAGTGGATTACACAAATTGGTTACTTAACCTAAACATTCCTTCTGATGAAGATTGCCTATTACTTGGGGATTTTAATTACATCCGTAGTCCCACTAACTGCAATAAACCTGGTGGTAACATTAATGATATGATTACATTCAATGATTTCATTCGATCTCAGCAGCTCATTGAACTACCAATTAAAGGCAGGGCATACACCTGGAGTAATATGCAGCAAGAACCTCTCCTAGAGCAACTTGATTGGTTCCTCACTTCTACTAATTGGACCCTGTCATATCCGAACACCATGGTAAAACCCCTTGGGAAGCCAGTCTCTGACCACATCCCCTGTGTAGTCACAATTGAAACTTCTATACCGAAAAGTAATCTGTTCAGGTTTGAGTCCTTTTGGATACAACACCCAGGGTTTATGGAACTTGTCTCAGAAGTTTGGAATAGACCAGTCAACTCTCCTAATGTTGCCACTGTGCTCTGCCGCAAATTTAAGATGCTACGATATGAGCTCAAACACTGGAGTAAAAAGATTTCCAAACTCTCCCTTGCCATAGAAAATTCAAACTCCACACTGGCAGATCTTGATGCTAGAGAAAACAAACGACTCTTATCAACTCTGGAAAGTAACTTCACGAACATCCTAAAGAAGCACATCCTTCGGTTGTTAAACTACCAAAAGCAATACTGGGAAAAGAGATGCACCATTCGCTGGGTTCAATTTGGGGATGAGGATCCAAAAGTTCTTAAAGCCCTTGCTTCTGAAAGATATAGAAGGAATAACATAGCCTCTCTCCGGCTTGATAATGATGCAATGGTGGAAGACCATGCTGGTAAGGAGGCCCTCATATACCATACCTACAAGGACAGGCTCGGCTCTTCTGGTAACTTTCAAATGAAATTTGATATTCCTACCATCATTAAAAGGGTGGATGACTTGGACCAACTCACTGTCCCTTTCTCTAAGCAAGAAATTGACGATGTCATCAAAGAAATGCCAGCTGATAGAGCACCTAGTCCGGATGGCTTCACGGGTCATTTCATTAAAACTTGCTGGCACATCATCAAAGAGGATTTTTATAAACTTTGTGATCAGTTTCATGAAGGGACCTTAAACTTAGAAAGTATCAATGAGGGCTTTATTACACTAATACCTAAAGTTTCCTCGCCAGAGACGGTCAATGACTTTAGACCGATCACACTGCTAAATTGCTGCCTCAAAATAATCACCAAACTATTGGCCAACCGTCTGCAGAAGATCATTCTCAAAATTATACATCGTAACCAATATGGCTTCATCAAACGTAGAACTATACAAGATTGCCTTGCTTGGGCCTTTGAGTACATTCATCAATGCCAAGTTTCCAAGAAGAAAATCGTCCTACTCAAACTTGATTTCGCTAAAGCCTTCGACACTGTAGAACATGGGGCTATGCTTGAGATTATGAAACATATGGGGTTCAACGATAAGTGGCTTTCCTGGATCAAGTCTATCTTCTCCTCTGGTAAATCCTCCATGCTCCTCAATGGGGTACCGGGCAGACAATTCTTATGTAAGTGTGGTGTCCGACAAGGAGACCCATTGTCTCCCCTCCTCTTTGTTATTGCAGCGGATCTCCTCCAAGCTACCATTAATGATGCATTTAGACAAGGGAAGATCCATCTACCATTTGACAGACAGCGCCAACAGGACTACCCAGTTATTCAATACGCGGATGATACAATAGTTATCATGCCTGCGTGCCCAGCTCAAGCGCGCACTATGAAAGGAATCCTCAATGACTTTGCCACGTCTATTGGTCTCAAGATAAACTTTCATAAATCAACACTCATTCCGATGAACTCTGAGACAGAACTTACAAATGAGCTTGCCATTATCTTTGAATGCACAATTGGTAACATGTCGTTCACATACCTTGGCCTCCCCCTGGGGACTAATAAACCCTCCATCCAAGATTTAATGCCGATGGTATGCTCTGTTGAAAGAAGACTGACTTCCACTCTGGCTATGATGTCATATGGAGCCAAACTTTCATTGCTAAATACAGTCATCACCTCGCTCATCATGTTTGCCCTATGCACTCTAAAGTTCCCACCGAAAATCCTGGAGTTATTGGATAAGATTCGTCGAAAATGTCTCTGGACAAAGAAAACCAAACAAGGAGAAAAATGTAACTCCTTGCTTGCCTGGGATAGGATCTGCCGCCCAAAAGATAGTGGAGGCCTTGGGATCATCAACTTAAAGATACAAAGTGATGCGCTCCTCCTCAAATACCTGCACAAGTTCTACAACCAGCATGACCTCCCCTGGGTTGATCTGATTTGGTCTACATACTACACGGACAAGATACCCCATGCATCCGATCCCTGTGGCTCCTTCTGGTGGAGAGATGTTCTCAAGCTAACTCCAACTTATTGAGGCATCACAAAAGTTGAGGTCAACTGTGGCGACAATGTACTCATGTGGAAAGATCTCTGGCTCGAGGAAACCCTAATTGAATCACACCCAAGGGCCTTCTCCTTTGCCAAGAATGAAGATGTCTCAGTTAAAAATTTTCTACGTGTTTCCTCATTAGACGAGGCGTTTCATCTCCCCCTCTCTATAGAGGCTCATGCAGAAGTTCGTGACATCCAACGCCTGGTGGCTCACGTCGCTTTAGATAATGAGCACACTACAAGGGACATCTGGTCCTACTCCTGGGGGACTACAGAATATACTGCACGAAGATTCTATAAATTCTGCTTCAGAGATGTTAAAGCCCATCAAACATATCACTGGCTCTGGAAATCCAAGGTCACGATTAAAATAAAGGTTTTTGGTTGGCTTCTACTCTCTGATCGTCTCAATACACGAAACATGCTCAAACGCATACACTACAATGTGGGAAATGATCTGACATGCCTCCTATGCGGCCATACAGAGGAAGATGTTGATCATATGATTCTAAACTGCCCGTTCAGTAAGCACTGCTGGTCACAACTTGGGATCAATCCTGGACATCATGTCACGCGGCTACCATGGTTGGAAACGGCCAAGAAAAATTGGAACAAACCCATGTTCATGGATATCTTCCTACAAGCATCTTGGAGTATTTGGAAGGAGCGCAATAACAAACTCTTCAGAAACATCAGCCCATCCTACAACTCTTGGCTAGCTAGATTTAAAACAGATTTTGGATTACTCCAATATAGAGTTAAGGACAATATGAAAGACTTTATCTTCCTACTCTTAGACTCCCTCCCTTCTGACTAGTCCCCACTACTAGCTACACCTGGGCCACAAAGTGGCCAGGGATGCTTCTTGTACAGTCATTACACAATGTACATTGTAACTTTTGAAAATTAATATATCATAGTGGGAGCCTCTCCCAGTGTCACAGGTTTAAAAAAAATGGGTTGTAATGCTAACAAAAAGAATATGGGCTCCAAAAAAACCTTAATAATTAGCAAATGGGCTGTAAATTATTAGAAATAATGGCAGATGGGTTGTGTGTTGTTTTCCACAGATTTGAGGCTTTCCTAAAAAAAGGTTGGCGCACAAGCAGTGACTGTTGGATGGCCATCCAATGGCCGTCGTGCTTCTTCAATCTCTGCTCTTCCTGCTCCAGCCGCTCAAACAAGCGCCAGCGGGACTTTTTGCTCCCTCCTCCCGGCGGCCGGCTCTGCTGCCGCGCAGGCCTCACCGCCCAACCGTACTCCCATCACTGGCCTAGCCATCCCTCTACTCACCCACACCTGTTGTTATTCTTCGGCGACGGTAAACGAACCAGTAAACCCTTGTACAGTCGTACTGCCCTCCGCGTGGGAAACAACTGCCGAGTCTTCCCTGCCTCCGTGTCGTTCCCTTCCTAGGCCTCGCCATCGTCCACCACCCTGGTGCTCTCGGCGTGGCCTGGTCAACGTGGTCAACAACCGACATGCATCTGAAGTGGACTGTACGTGGAAAGGCCGACAGCTGGGTCCACGGCCGCACGCAAGGAAATGCCTCCTTATTACGCGCAAAATAATGATTACTCAACCTGACATCAGGGACCCACCGAAAGGGCCTCTGTTTTCGCGAAAAAAACGTTACCGCAGCTGACAGCTCGGACCCACCAGCTATATCTTTGCACGCAAGGAAGTGCCTCCTTATTACGCACACAAAAAAATGAATACTCCCCTGTTAGCTGGGACCCAGTATAGTGGCAGGCTAACTTGTGGGCCTACTAAGTTGATGGGGACGGAGGGCTTTGTCAACTTAGTCTATATGCACGATTCTAGCTCCAGTGACCGTACGATGTCCATCCAACGGCCGTAGTGCTTCTTCAACCTCTGGTCTTCTTGCTCCAGCCGCCCAAACCAGCGCCGGTCGTGCCTCGTGCTCCTGCCTCCCGTGGCCGGCTACGATGCGGCGGAGGCCTCACTGCCCCCTACTACTCCCACCGCTGGCAAGGCAATCCCTCTACTCACCCACACCCCCTGTTATTCTGCAGCGACGACAGCCTCATACCGCAGCGAACCAGTGAATCCTCATACTCCTCTACGCGTGGGCATCCACTACCGCGTCTTCCCCGGCTCCGCGTTGTCCCCTTCCTAGGCCTCGCCGTCGTCCACCGCCCTGGTGCTCTCGGTGCGGCATGGTCAACGTGGTCAAGGAATGGCTTCCGTCGGACGTGGACTGTACGTGGAGAGGCTGACAGCTGGGTCCACTGCCGCAGCAAGGAAGTGCCTCCTTATTACGTGCAAAATAATTATTCCTCCACCTGACAGCGGGGACCCACCGGACGGGCCACCATATTCCGCAAAAAAACGTTTCCCCCTGACTGCTGGGACCCAACAGCTACATCTTCGCACGCAAGGAAGTGCCTGACACTCGGGACCCACCTGATCGAAACGTACATAGCGTTGTCATTCTTGTCGCGAACGTGTACGTACATATATACTGGTGGATGTAGAGGCGCGCACGTGTCGTAGTAGAGGCGCACACGTAGCATGTACACGTACGTACAGCAGGCAGGGTGCAAGAAAGAAAATACGACCATGTATGTGTACATACGGGCGGGGTCTCGAATGCCTACTCGCGCATACGTACGGCCAGGGCTCGTGTACATGGCTGGTTCGAAACGGGGAAACAACGCCGTCGTCGTGTTCATGGGGAGGCAACGGAATGCGTCGTGTTCACGGGGAGGCAACGAAATGCGTCGTGTTCATGGGGAGGCAACTGAATGCGTCGTGTTCATCGGGAGGCAACGGAACGCGTGGGAGCCAACCGGCTGGGTCGAAACGGAATGCGTGGTCGTGTTCATCGGGAGGGCTTGGACGGAACAGGCGATGGAAACAAGGTCTGGCGTACCGCAAAACGAAGGAAACGGACCTCCTACGTTCAGAACGGGGTCCTATTGATCGGGAGGGGTGTGGCGTACCGCAAAACAGAGGAAACGGACCTCCTACGGTCGAAACGGGGGTCCTGTTGATCGGGAGGGGTGTGGCGTACCGCAAAACGGACGAAACGGACCTCCTACGGTCAAAACGGGGGTCCTATTCATTGGGAGGGGTGTGGCGTACCGCAAAACGGATGAAACGGACCTCCTACGGTCGAAACGGGGGTCCTATTCATCGGGAGGGGTGTGGCGTACCGCAAAACAGGACTCCACGGGATAATGTTCATCTCCACCGTCGACTCCAGCCTCCACGGGCTCCTGTTCATCCAGCCTCCACCGCGCGCTACTCCACCAGCTACTATTCAACCACCCCTCCACGGGCACCCCTCCACCGTCTACTGTTCATCCAGCCCTCCACACCACGGGGTCCTGTTCAACCACCCCTCCACGAGCACCCCTCCACCGTCTACTATTCATCCAGCCCTCCACACCACGGGGTCCTGTTCATCTAGAGGCAACGCCATCGCTCACTGTTCATCCACCCCCCCCCCCCCCGCAACGCTCATAGTTCATCCAATCGATCGGCTTCAGTTAGCAGCAGTAGCGAAGGAATCGCTAGATCGGGTTCAGTTAACAGCCATCGATCGATCGCTCGGGTTCAGTAACACGTAGCCTGCAGTGCAATCGATCGGGTTCAGTTAGAGCCCAACGCCTCGCTCGGGTTCAGTTAGAGCCAACGCCTCGCACACACGCGCGTACGCGTACGAGAGAAACACGCATCGCTCGGCCCCTGACCTCCCACCGTAACCAGGAACTCCCCGAAATTTTCCTCCCCCTCGCTTCTACCATGGTTTTTTTCCATCATGGACGGCCCAAAGAATGTCATGCAGCTGCGTCTCCGGCCCGCCCAGGACGAAAAGCCCATTTTCTGTCATGATTTTTTGTCATAGAAGTAGGAGCCCACCACATCTATGATGATACCGTGTTTTTTCACAATTATCGTCATAGAAGTGTCATATGTATGACAGAAAAAATTCGTTCGACCCAAAATGTCACGGATGTGTCTTTTTTTGTAGTGAATCGAGGTTCATCCTAGCAAAGTGTGAAGTACCTAGCAGCCACCCCTCCCTCATGTCGGCATGAAGGGAATCCTAGCTATGAATGCACATGCCCCCCAACCGAGGTTCACCTAGCAAAGTGCGAAGTAGCTAGCAGCCCCCCTCGTGTCGGCACGAAGGGAATCCTAAGCTATGAGCATGCCCCCTCCCCCCAACCGAGGTTCACCTAGCAAAGTGCGAAGTAGCTAGCAGCCCCCACCCCCCTCGTGTCGCCACAAAGGGAATCCTAATTAAGCTATGAATGCATGCCCCCCAACCAAGGTTCACCTAGCAAAGTGCGATGTAGCACCCCCCCCCCCCACACACACACACACTTTCAGTCGGCGGGCCAGAGATGCATATATCTCACCAAGATGGATCGTAAAACAAACCAAGAATAATCCACCTTGGTCGTACAACCTCTCTCTTGTTGTTGCTCAAAGTGATGTCTGTTCATGCGACCCCGGAGATGGGCTAGCTCGCCAATAATCACGCAAGTAGCTAGTCCCCGAAGACAACCACTGCATGCGTGTGGCCCAAACATATGTATGGAGAGGTGTGTATTTTAGTAACAATGAACAAATTTGATGTGGCACCATGATTTCGAACTAGAAATCCCCACACTGAGTGAGGGTTAGGTTGACGATGCATATGTATGTTACACCACACTTCAAGCCAACGACGGGGATTCATATATGCATGCATGCATGCATAGTATATGCGCTCAAACTTAATTAGGTATGAATATCACCATGACCTATACTACGATAACACTAACCAAAAGAAGAATCCGCCATGGTAACATATCTTGTTGTTGGTCAAGGTGATCATAGATGTCCACGCGGGCCCATGAATATATAGGCTTGTCGCCGATAACCACGCGAGACAGTGTATGGTTTGAAGGCAACCACTACATGCATATGTGTGGAGGTGATGCGTGCATGCATGCATGTTTGAATACAAAACATTGATCTGGCGTGTGTGTCAAAAATCGTACACTAGCTACCCACACAGAGCGAGATCGATTCATGATGGTGTCGATGTACTAGCCACTTCAACTCGATGGGAGGGATTCATGCGTACACATGCATATGTGTGTGATCAAAGTGTATCATGCATGTCATCCCAGAGCAAAAATAATAATCCCCTCCTAAGTCAAATTAACCTCTCTTGTTGTCAGGCAAAAAGAAGTGATGGACCAAGCGGGCCCACAAATGGAAAGCATCGATATTGCTGATAACCACTTAAGTGGGTGCGAGAGGACAACCACCACCGCTTTGCATGTGGGCCAAACATATATATGTTGAATACCCAAAATGCACAACTTTGATGTGCCACATGCCTCAAAAACCGTAAACCGTGCACCCACACAGAGCAAGGTTCATATCAAGTGTACTACATATGATGGTACCCTTCCCCCTCTTCACTATATGCTCCTGCTGTAATATATGTACAACCCAAAAGAATCCTCATCGATGGTGAAATTAATTAACCTCTCCCGATGTAGGTCAAAGTGATGCATGCATGCATGCATCGACGATGGCCTCGTGGGCCCACAGATGGAAGCGTCACACGTGAGTGTCCTAGCTAGGATATATATGCATGTGGCCCAAAAAGGTGTTGTGTAATGTATGAATAACCAATTTCACAATTTTGATGTGGCACGTGCCTCGGTAACCAAAAAGTCCCAACACTGATGAGGTGTACTTGTTCACGGACGCATACGTATAGTATATATGCTAGTCCCCTCCCACCTCTTCGACGCGTACTATATACCACCATAACACAAACAAAAAATATTATACCTTGCTAGTCAAATTAACCTCACTGCCGGCTGTTCATCAAAGTGATGGACGACGACCTCGCGGGCCCACACAAAGCGTCACAAGCGAGTATGGAGTCTCGTGTAGGACAACCATCGACTGCATGTGGCCAAAAAATTTATGTATGAAAGGGTTGTGTAATGTTTTAAATAATGATTTCACGACTCTGATGTGGCACCAGCCTGCCTAACAAAATAGCCAACCCACACGGTGGCATACAACTCGTAGTGTACTGCGAGACACCCGCCATCCCCAGACGCACACACCCACACACACACGTGAATCCACCGCAACTACGATGCATGTTAAATTAATTATTCCGCGGTGAACATACATGTTACTACCTCTCTCTCAGTTTACAGGGCGTGCGCATACCCCTAGGTCGTTAATTTGACCATCCTAATACAAGTCATATATTACAAAAAATATGCCAATATAAACTTCAGATGTTCTATTTTCAAACGATATATTTTTTTGTGTTATACAGTTTATATTAGGGTGATAAAATTGGCAACCTAGGTATACGCGTAGGATTTGTAAACTGAAACGGAGGTAGTACCAGAGGAGGGACGTTTTAATTTCAAAACATTCACAGAGATCATTAAGACGTTTTAGTACATTGATTGATTGATTTTCTATGGGTATAATGTGCAAAAATCAAATTTGAGCTACATGCAACTGTGACAGTGCACCTAAATGGATTGCAAAAACACATGTGTCTCACTTGTGTCGGCGTTCTGGGAACGGGGGTCCCCAGACTTGCCTGCCTGCGGCCCACGGCGTGGTTACGATAGCAGGCCTGTACGGCCCATCTTCTCGACAAGGCATCCAAGACCCTCGCGAAGCGGACGACCCAAGACCTCCTCAGGAGCGGCTTCATCAGGCTACCTCGTGAGTAACGGAGATATCAAGGCAGAGCGAACCTCGTGAGGTTCTCGTGACGTGAGTCATGAAGATCAAGACCAAGCAGGCGCAGGCGCAGAGTACCAAGGCATCAGGCAAAGGTTTCCATATCAGTGCAACAAGACCAAGACCAGCGGGACGGCAGGATGGAGGTCACCATGGAGCCCAAGACGGCGTCACCACCAGAGCCTTTTTGCAGGCGAAGACCACTTTTGTTAGGATAAGCTGTACTAGTTGTCCCCTTTCAAATTAGTCGTTGTTGGCTCCCTTCCCGCTCAATATTTGGGAAGAGGACCAGGGCCTATATAAGTAAAACTAGCCACCACAGTAGGGGGAGACCGGCACGGATTGAATCCTCACCCACACAAGCTCGTAGAGCACAAGAACACCTCAACCTCAGGAGGCTGTTCTTCCCCTTGTACTGTTCATCATCAGCCCAAGGGGCAATCCATCCACCACCACACTGGAGTAGGGTATTACACCACAACGGTGGCCCGAACCAGTATAAATCTTGTGTCTTTGTGTTGTGAGTTCTTCGAGTTCGTCTGCGAGATCTTAGCGAGCTAGGGTGTAGATCGGTAGGAAGGAAATATCCGCGCGCACCCCAGTGTTCAAACCTTGAGGGTTTTGCCGAAACCCGAGATCCAACATTTGGCGCGCCAGGTAGGGGTGCGCCGGATTTTCTTCTCCGCCAATTGACCCGCCGACGCTCCACGGCCGCGATGTCCGGTGACCCGAGGGCCGACTCCGACCGCTGGGTAGCCTGGCTAACCCGGGCGGTGCCACCTGCCCATGAAGACCTCAACCCCGCGCTCCAGGGGGCCCGAGCGCCGCCTAACGCCACAGGGCGCGGCCGATATGGCGGGACGCTCTCCACCCTCACCCCACGGCAAGCGCAAGCCGCTGCAAGGGCAGCAAGCCACGCCGCAGCAACGACACCACACACGCGGCGGGAGCAGGCAAACATGCAGGCCATGCTCACGGTGGCGCGGGAGTTGCTGCGGTGCCGACTGATGGAGAGCGGTCGGGATGCACTGCTGGAACGCGTCGCCGAGCTGCTGGATGCGGCGGCATCTGGAGCGCCGCCCTTCTGCTATATGCTTCCTGCTCAGGCCAACACGGGATCTCACGGCGGGCCTCGCCGCAACCACACGCCCTCAGGTGTGCCTGGGGGCTTCGTCAACACCAGCACGGCTGGCGGTGCCGGGGGCCCTGTCGCCCCCGTGCCGCCTGCGGCAAGCATGGGCACAAGCGTCGCCTCCCATGGTCCCGGTGAAATGTCGCGCTACCATCCTCAAGACGCCGCGCTGGGCCTGACAACATGGAGTGTGGAACACTATGATGAGGTGTTCAGGGTAACAGCCCCGGAAGCCTACGTGCCCCGCATGATGGACCAGGAGTGCGCGCCCGAGGATGACCCTGGCTCGTTCCTCGGAGAAGATTGGGAAGAAGGGATGCTAGAAGTTGAAGTCTTCCAGGAACCGACGGAGAACCGCAACAACCGCGCCTGCAACAACAGCTACAGGGTACCGCTAATCTCTCAGGAGCAAGCTTACGCTAACCATGGGCTGCCAGTGAATCACGTCACAACCTCGGCCGACGACCCCGGCGCAGCAACACCCCTTCCGCTAGGGGAAGCACGCTGGGGGCTGCATGGAGGGAGCCAGGAGCAAGGCCCCGCCCCACGTTGCGCGAAGCCAGGCAACACCCGGAGGTAGGACCCGTGGTCGCCGAGGGCGCCGCTGGCGTCCCCATTTACCCCTTTTGCGTCGTCCTGCTTGTCGGTCGGCTCAAAGGTGGTCGAGGGTGGCGCAAGGCGGGGCCCTCGTCTGGCGATATGAAGCAAGGCCGGTACCTGTGAAGAAGGCCCGGGGCCTGTGAAGATCGCCGCCCGCGACACTCTCACGTAATAATGAGTGGGGTTGTACACGCCAAGGAGTCTCAGGGGTGCCGGCCTCAGGCCGTGGGGCTCCCTCCCACGCCTAGTGGCAGCACTTAGCTCCACGCTGGTGAGAATACTTGAAGACCAGAAGACTAGACTAGGCACCGGACGCGGCCATTTTCTTCGAAACCCTTTTCTGTAGCTTTGCTTTTGGATTTGGATTTTAAGTTGAAGTTGAGTTTTCATTGGTGCGCGCGGGGGGTGCCTTTTCTCGTTCGAGCGATTTCTTGCTGTCCGGTTCTTGCTGTTGGGGAACGTAGTAATTTCAAAAAAATTCCTACGCACACGCAAGATCATGGTGATGCATAGCAACGAGAGGGGAGAGTGTTGTCTACGTACCCTCGTAGACCGAAGCGGAAGCGTTGACACAACGTAGAGGAAGTAGTCGTACGTTCTCCTCGCGATCCAACCGATCACAGCACCGTTACTCCGGCACCTCCGAGTTCTTGGCACACGTTCAGCTCGATGACGATCCCCGGGCTCCGATCCAGCAAAGCGTCGGGGAAGAGTTCCGTCAGCACGACGGCGTGGTGACGATCTTGATGTACTACCGACGCAGGGCTTCGCCTAAGCACCGCGACAATATGACCGAGGTGGAATATGGTGGTGGGGGGCACCGCACACGGCTAAGGAACGATCCGTATATCAACTTGTGTGTCATGGGGTGCCCCCTGCCCCCGTATATAAAGGAGCAAGGGAGGGGGTGGCCGGCCTAGGGTTTGGCGCGCCAGGGTGTGGAGTCCTACTAGGTCTCCAAGTCCTAGTAGGAGTCCACCAAGAGGGGAGGAAGGGAGAAGGAATAGGAGGAGTAGGAAAGGTGGCCGGCCCCCTTTTCCCTAGTCCAATTCGGACTAGAGGGGAGGGGGGCGCAGCAGCCTTTTTTTCTCTTCCCACTAAAGCCCATCAAGGCCCATCGCTTCTCCCGTAATCCCGTAACTTCCCGGTACCTCCGAAAATACCCGAACCACTCAGAACCCTTCCGATGTCCGAATATAGTCGTCCAATATATCGATCTTTACGTCTCGACCATTTCGAGACTCCTCGTCATGTCCCCGATCTCATCCGGGACTCCGAACTCCTTCGGTACATCAAAACTCATAAACTCATAATATAACTGTCATCGAAACCTTAAGCGTGCGGACCCTACGGTTCGAGAACAATGTAGACATGACCGAGACACATCTCCGGTCAATAACCAATAGCGGGACCTGGATGCCCATATTGGCTCCTACATATTCTGCGAAGATCTTTATCGGTCAGACCGCATAACAACATACGTTGTTCCCTTTGTCATCGGTATGTTACTTGCCCGAGATTCGATCGTCGGTATCCAATACCTAGTTCAATCTCGTTACCGGCAAGTCTCTTTACTCGTTCCGTAATACATCATCTCGCAACTAACTCATTGGTTGCAACGCTTGCAAGGCTTTATGTGATGTGCATTACCGAGAGGGCCCAGAGATACCTCTCCGACAATCGGAGTGACAAATCCTAATCTCGAAATACGCCAACCCAACATGTACCTTCGGAGACACCTGTAGAGCACCTTTATAATCACCCAGTTACGTTGTGATGTTTGGTAGCACACAAAGTGTTCCTACGGTAAACGGGAGTTGCATATTCTCATAGTTAAAGGAACATGTATAAGTCATGGATAAAAGCAATAGCAACATACTAAACGATCGGGTGCTATGCTAATGGAATGGGTCATGTCAATCAGATCATTCAACTAATGATGTGATCTCGTTAATCAAATAACAACTCTTTGTTCATGGTTAGGAAACATAACCATCTTTGATTAATGAGCTAGTCAAGTAGAGGCATACTAGTGACACTCTGTTTGTCTATGTATTCACACATGTATTATGTTTCCAGTTAATACAATTCTAGCATGAATAATAAACATTTATCATGATATAAGGAAATAAATAATAACTTTATTATTGCCTCTAGGGCATATTTCCTTCAGTCTCCCACTTGCACTAGAGTCAATAATCTAGATCACATCACCATGTGATTAACATCAATAGTTCACATCATCATGTGATTAACACCCATAGTTCACATCGATATGTGACCAACACCCAAAGGGTTTACTAGATTTAGTAATCTAGTTCACATCGCTATGTGATTAACACCCAAAGAGTACTACGGTGTGATCATGTTTTGCTTGTGAGAGAAATTTAGTCAACGGGTCTGCCACATTCAGATCCGTTATGTATTTTGCAATTTTCTATGTCTACAATGCTCTGCACGGAGCTACTTTAGCTAATTGCTCCCACTTTCAATATGTATCTAGATTGAGACTTAGAGTCATCTAGATTAGTGTCAAAACTTGCATCGACGTAACCTTTTACGACGAACCTTTTTGTCACCTCCATAATCGAGAAACATATCCTTATTCCACTAAGGATAATTTTGACCGCCGTCCAGTGATCTACTCCTAGATCACTATTGTACTCCCGTGCCAATCTCAGGGTAGGGTATACAATAGGTCTGGTACACAGCATGGCATACTTTATAGAACCTATGGCCAAAGCATAGGGAATGACTTTCATTCTCTTTCTATCTTCTGCCGTGGTCGGGCTTTGAGTCTTACTCAATTTCACACCTTGTAATACAGGCAAGAACTCTTTCTTTGACTGTTCCATTTTGAACTACTTCAAAATCTTTTCAAGGTATGTACTTATTGAAAAACTTATCAAGCGTCTTGATCTATCTCTATAGATCTTGATGCTCAATATGTAAGCAGCTTTACCGAGGTCCTTTCTTTGAAAAACTCATTTCAAACACTCATTTATGCTTTGCAGAATAATTCTACATTATTTCCGATCAACAATATGTCATCCACATATAATATCAGAAATGCTACAGAGCTCCCACTCACTTTCTTGTAAATACAGGCTTCACCGCAAGTCTGTATAAAACTATATGCTTTGATCAACTTATCAAAGCATATATTCCAACTCTGAGATGCTTGTACCAGTCCATAGATGGATTGCTGGAGCTTGCTCACTTTTTAGCACCTTTATGGTCGACAAAACCTTCTGGTTGTATCATATACAACTCTCCATTAAGGAATGTAGTTTTGTTTATCCATTTGCCGGATTTCATAAAATGCGGCAATTGCTAACATGATTCGGACAGACTTAAGCATAGATATGAGTGAGAAACTCTCATCGTAGTCAACACCTTGAACTTGTCGAAAACCTTTTGCGACAATTCTAGCTTTGTAGATAGTAACATTGCTATCAGTGTCCGTCTTCCTCTTCAAGATCCATTTATTTTCTTTGGCTTGCCGATCATCGGGCAAATCCATCAAAGTCCATACTTTGTTCTCATACATGGATCATATCTCAGATTTCATGGCCTCTAACCATTTCGCGGAATCTGGGCTCATCATCGCTTCCTCATAGTTCGCAAGTTCGTCATGGTCTAGTAACATGACTTCCAGAACAGGATTACCGTACCACTCTGGTGCGGATCTCACTCTGGTTTACTTACGAGATTCGGTAGTAACTTGATCTGAAGTTACATGATCATCATCGTTAGCTTCCTCACTAATTGATGTAGTAGTCACAGGAACAGATTTCTGCGATGAACTACTTTTCAATAAGGGAGAAGGTACAATTACCTTATCAAGTTCTACTTTCCTCCCACTCACTTCTTTCGAAAGAAACTCTTTCTCTAGAAAGTTTCCGAACTTAGCAACAAAAGTCTTGCCTTCGGATCTGTGATAGAAGGTGTATCCAACAGTTTCCTTTGGATATCCTATGAAGACACATTTCTCCTATTTGGGTTCGAGCTTATTAGGTTGAAGCTTTTTCACATAAGCATCGCAGCCCCAAACTTTAAGAAACGACAGCTTAGGTTTATTGCTAAACCATAGTTCATACGGTGTCGTCCCAACGGATTTAGATGGTGCCCCTTTTAACGTGAATGCAGCTGTCTCTAATGCATGATCCCAAAACGATATTGGTAAATCGGTAAGAAACATCATAGATTGTACTATATCCAATAAAGTACGGTTATGACGTTCGGACACACCATTATGCTGTGGTGTTCCAGGTGGCATGGATTTGTGAAACTATTCCACACGGTTTTAACTGAAGGCCAAAACTCGTAACTCAAATATTTTACCTCTGCGATCATATCGTAGAAACTTTTCATTTTCTTGTTACGATGATTATCCACTTCACTCTGAAATTCTTTGAACTTTTCAAACGTTTCAGACTTATGTTTCATTAAGTAGATATACCCATATCTGCTTAAATCATCTGTGAAGTTCTGAAAATAATGATACTTGTCGCGAGCCTTAATATTCATCGGACCACATACATCAGTATGTATGATTTCCAACAAATCTGTTGCTTGCTCCATTGTTCCGGAGAACGGCGTTTTAGTCATCTTGCCCAAGAGGCATGGTTCGCAAGCATCAAGTGATTCACAATCAAGTGATTCCAAAATCCCATCAGCATGGAGTTTCTTCATGCGCTTTACACCAATATGACCTAAACTGCAGTGCCACAAATAAGTTGCACTATCATTATTAACTTTGCATCTTTTGGCTTCAATATTATGAATATGTGTATCACTATGATCGAGATCCAACAAACCATTTCGTTGGTGTGTATAACCATAGAAGGTTTTATTCATGTAAACAGAACAACAATTTATTCTCTTACTTAAATGAATAGCCGTATTGCAATAATCATGATCAAATCATATTCATGCTCAACGCAAACACCAAATAACACTTATTTAGTTTCAACACTAATCCCGAAAGTATAGGGAGTGTGTGATGATGATCATATCAATCTTGGAACCACTTCCAACACACATCGTCACCTTGCCCTTTAACTAGTCTTTGTTCATTCTGCAACTCCCGTTTCGAGTTACTAATCTTAGCAACTTGAACTAGTACCAAATACTGAGGGGTTGCTATGAACACTAGTAAAGTACACATCAATAACATGTATATCAAATATACTTATGTTCATTTTGCCATCCTTCTTATCCGCCAATCACTTGGGGTAGTTCCGCTTCCATTGACCAGTCCCTTTGCAGTAGAAGCACTTAGTCTCAGGCTTAGGACCAGACTTGGGCTTTTCCACTTGAGCAGCAACTTGCTTGCCGTTCTTCTTGAAGTTCCCCTTCTTTCCTTTTGCCCCTTTTCTTGAAACTAGTGATCTTGTCAACCATCAACACTTGATGTTTTTCTTTGATTTCTACCTTCGCCGATTTTAGCATCGCGAAGAGCTTGGGAATATTTTCCGTTATCCCTTGCATATTATAGTTCATCACGAAGTTCTACTAACTTGGTGATGGTGACTAGAGAATTCTGTCAATCACTATCTTATCTGGAAGATTAACTCCCACTTGATTCAAGCGATTGTAGTACCCAGACAATCTGAGCACATGCTCACTAGTTGAGCGATTCTCCTCCATCTTTTAGCTATAGAACTTGTTGGAGACTTCATATCTCTCAACTCGGGTATTTGCTTGAAATATTAACTTCAACTCCTGGAACATCTCATATACTCCATGACGTTCAAAACGTCTTTGAAGTCCCGATTCTAAGCAGTTAAGCATGGTGCACTAAACTATTAAGTAGTCATCATATTGAGCCTGCAAAACGTTCATAATGTCTGCATCTGCACCTGCAATAGGTCCGTCACCTAGCGGTGCATCAAGGACATAATTCTTCTGTGCAGCAATGAGGATAAACCTCAGATCACGGATCCAATCCGCATCATTGCTACTAACATTTTTCAACACAATTTTCTCTAGGAACATATCAAAATAAACACAGGGAAGCAACAACGTGAGCTATTGATCTACAACATAGATATGCTAATACTACCAGGACTAAGTTCATGATAAATTAAAGTTCAATTAATCATATTACTTAAGAACTCCCACTTAGATAGACATCTCTCTAATCTTCTAAGTGATCACGTGATCCAAATCAACTAAACCATGTCCGATCATCACGTGAGATGGAGTAGTTTCAATGGTGAACATCACTATGTTGATCATATCTACTATATGATTCACGCTCGACCTTTCGGTCTCCGTGTTCCGAGGCCATATCTGTTATATGCTAGGCTCGTCAAGTATAACCTGAGTATTCCGCGTGTGCAACTGTTTTGCACCCGTTGTATTTGAACGTAGAGCCTATCACACCCGATCATCACGTGGTGTCTCAGCACGAAGAACTTTTGCAACGGTGCATACTCAGGGAGAACACTTCTTGATAATTTAGTGAGAGATCATCTTATAATGCTACCGTCAATCAAAGCAAGATAAGATGCATAAAAAGATAAACATCACATGCAATCAATATAAGTGATATGATATGGCCATCATCATCTCGTGCTTGTGATCTCCATCTTCGAAGCACCGTCATGATCACCATCGTCACCGGCGCGACACCTTGATCTCCATCGTAGCATCGTTGTCGTCTCGCCAATCTTATGCTTCCACGACTATCACTACCGCTTAGTAATAAAGTAAAGCATTACATTGCGATTGCATTGCATACAATAAAGCGACAACCATATGGCTCCTGCCAGTTGCCGATAACTCGGTTACAAAACATGATCATCTCATACAATAAAATTTAGCATCATGTCTTGACCATATCACATCACAACATGCCCTGCAAAAACAAGTTAGACGTCCTCTATTTTGTTGTTGCAAGTTTTACGTGGCTGCTACGGGCTTAAGCAAGAACTCATCTTACCTACGCATCAAAACCACAACGATAGTTTGTCAAATAGACTCCGTTTTAACCTTCTCAAGGACCGGGCGTAGCCACACTCGGTTCAACTAAAGTTGGAGAGACAGTCTTCCGCAAGCCATCTATGTGCAAAGCACTTCGAGGGAACCGGTCTCGCGTAAGAGTACGCGTAAGGTTGGTCCGGATCGTCTCGTCCAACAATACCGCTGAACCAAAATATCACATGCTGGTAGGCAGTATGACTTGTATCGTCCACAACTCACTTGTGTTCTACTCGTGCAAATAACATCAAACCATAAAAACCTAGGCTCGGATGCCACTGTTGGGGAACGTAGTAATTTCAAAAAAATTCCTACGCACACGCAAGATCATGGTGATGCATAGCAACGAGAGGGGAGAGTGTTGTCTACGTACCCTCGTAGACCGAAGCGGAAGCGTTGACACAACGTAGAGGAAGTAGTCGTACGTTCTCCTCGCGATCCAACCGATCACAGCACCGTTACTCCGGCACCTCCGAGTTCTTGGCACACGTTCAGCTCGATGACGACCCCCGGGCTCCGATCCAGCAAAGCGTCGGGGAAGAGTTCCGTCAGCACGACGGCGTGGTGACGATCTTGATGTACTACCGACGCAGGGCTTCGCCTAAGCACCGCGACAATATGACCGAGGTGGAATATGGTGGAGGGGGGCACCGCACACGGCTAAGGAACGATCCGTAGATCAACTTGTGTGTCATGGGGTGCCCCCTGCCCCCGTATATAAAGGAGCAAGGGAGGGGGTGGCCGGCCTAGGGTTTGGCGCGCCAGGGTGTGGAGTCCTACTAGGTCTCCAAGTCCTAGTAGGAGTCCACCAAGAGGGGAGGAAGGGAGAAGGAATAGGAGGAGTAGGAAAGGTGGCCGGCCCCCTTTTCCCTAGTCCAATTCGGACTAGAGGGGAGGGGGGCGCAGCAGCCTTTTTTTCTCTTCCCACTAAAGCCCATCAAGGCCCATTACTTCTCCCGTAATCCCGTAACTTCCCGGTACCTCTGAAAATACCCGAACCACTCAGAACCCTTCCGATGTCCGAATATAGTCGTCCAATATATCGATCTTTACGTCTCGACCATTTCGAGACTCCTCGTCATGTCCCCGATCTCATCCGGGACTCCGAACTCCTTCGGTACATCAAAACTCATAAACTCATAATATAACTGTCATCGAAACCTTAAGCGTGCGGACCCTACGGTTCGAGAACAATGTAGACATGACCGAGACACATCTCCGGTCAATAACCAATAGCGGGACCTGGATGCCCATATTGGCTCCTACATATTCTGCGAAGATCTTTATCGGTCAGACCGCATAACAACATACGTTGTTCCCTTTGTCATCGGTATGTTACTTGCCCGAGATTCGATCGTCGGTATCCAATACCTAGTTCAATCTCGTTACCGGCAAGTCTCTTTACTCGTTCCGTAATACATCATCTCGCAACTAACTCATTGGTTGCAACGCTTGCAAGGCTTTATGTGATGTGCATTACCGAGAGGGCCCAGAGATACCTCTCCGACAATCGGAGTGACAAATCCTAATCTCGAAATACGCCAACCCAACATGTACCTTCGGAGACACCTGTAGAGCACCTTTATAATCACCCAGTTACGTTGTGATGTTTGGTAGCACACAAAGTGTTCCTACGGTAAACGGGAGTTGCATATTCTCATAGTTAAAGGAACATGTATAAGTCATGGATAAAAGCAATAGCAACATACTAAACGATCGGGTGCTATGCTAATGGAATGGGTCATGTCAATCAGATCATTCAACTAATGATGTGATCTCGTTAATCAAATAACAACTCTTTGTTCATGGTTAGGAAACATAACCATCTTTGATTAATGAGCTAGTCAAGTAGAGGCATACTAGTGACACTCTGTTTGTCTATGTATTCACACATGTATTATGTTTCCAGTTAATACAATTCTAGCATGAATAATAAACATTTATCATGATATAAGGAAATAAATAATAACTTTATTATTGCCTCTAGGGCATATTTCCTTCACTTGCTTTGTCACGAAGCACACGATCGTCGCCTCCCCCTCGCGGGCCCCTCGCGAGCGGGGCTGGGCGCAGGACACGTAACACGTGCGCCGATACCATTATTGGCACCTGATTCTCGCGAGGCCCACTCGGGTGAGCCCGCGGGCCCTTCAGTAATTCCTCGGGGGCTCAAGACCTCACGATCCCGTTCGAGGCGCACCACGACCAAGGTAAGCTGATACGGCAAACTCGATGCCAGACTCATGAATTCACAGAGGTACACATTCAGCTCGACACAAAAGAATAAAAGGCGTTGATCTGCTTGCACGAGGGTCTCCCCCTCTCAAAATGCTCTCACAATCTTTAGGGGCCACGCCCGAGTTTTTTGTGTACAGGATAAAATGACGGGGGAACTTGGGATCAGCCAGATATGTCGCTTGCTACATCACCCTCGGACGCGTCACTCGCGTCGTCATCGTCCACGCCGCCTTCGTCTGCGACGACCACCACCGCATCATCGTCAAAAGCGAAGGCTCTAACCAACGCATCTACGTTGACCTGGATGGCCTGCGGTACAGGGGCAATGGCGGCGTCGAAGTTGAAGTCGGGGAAGGTGTTCCGGAGATGGCTGAAGACACAGTAGAACGCGCGCCCGAGTAGGCCCCGACTTCTCTCTTCCACAAGCTGGCGAGCCCTATCAGACCGGGCTTCCAGGCGCGTCACCACATTGGTGAAGAAGATCAGGTGACTGGCATAGTCATTCGAGTGGGGAAGCGGTACATTCTCGTCACAGATGAAGCCCAGGGCGGTGTTAGCCCTGTTCCGAAGGTCCTGAAGCATGGGGGCGTGCTCGCGCTCCAGCGTCCGCCGCTAAAGCACTTCCTCCCTGTTTTGCCGTGCGACGGCCTCGGCATCATCAACCCGTTTCCGAACCGAAAGCAGCTCGGCACGGGCGGAGGCCAAGTCCGCCTGCGCCGCGACCAGGGCGGCAGCCGTGGCCTCCCCACGTCTCTCCACCTCGTCCGACCTGGGCCTGAGAGCGGTGCTCCTGCCCGCTGCCTCAGTTCCTGCAAGCTTCAGCTAAAGGGCGTACCGACCTTTGAGATCCGCGCGAACCTCAGCCACCCGGCGGTCGACTTCTTCCTGGACCTTGGCCTCGCGGGGCCTGACGGCATCTTTTGCTTGGGTAACTTGGCGCTCCCTCATCTCCAATTGCTCGAGCTTGAGGTTGCGATCCACGGATTCCAGAGCTAGCGCCTCCTCGCGCTTCCGGATCTCCCCTTCCTCGGCAGGCGTCCCCCTCAGCGACGCAAGGGCGGCTCTGCGCGCCTCCACCTGACGCTCGAGGGACGCACTCCAGGCTTGGAGCTCCCACGCGCGCTTCTCCACAACCTCGCAACTGTGGTCAGCCTCGCGAGCCTCCTCCAAGGCTCGGGAGCAAGCCTCCCGGGAAATCTTAAGGGACGCCTCGGCCTTCGCATTGTCAGGATCATGCTGGTAGCGGCCAAGGCTGATGGCCACCCTCAGCTTACGTCGTTCCTCCACCAGCCGAAGACCTTCAGCCTCAAGACGTGAGTCGACACCCGCGAGTTCTTCACCTAGTCGGCTCATCGTGCTCATCGCCTCTTGGAAGAGCTCATGACGAATGACGCTCCACCCGCCCTCAAACTCCAACGCACGCCCTACCTCGTCCTCCGCCATGGGGGCTGCAGGCGAGATGTGAAGTGGTACACCCCCTCTCGGCAGGGGGCTGGGGGCTGGCACCACTCCAGGTGCCGGCCCGACCTCACGAGGGGCCCCGGCCGATCGGGGCCCGCTGCTTGAGGAGGGGCCGAAGACCGAAGCCAACCAGCCGTTGTCCATAACCAGAGGAGGAGTCCGGGGAACGCCCGCCAAGCTCCAAGTCAGACCGTGAAGGAAGGACAACGGGGCCGCAGGTTTAAGGCCCAATGAAGGCGAGCGCACCCCCTCGGCCGGCCCAGCTCCAGGCGTGGCATCCAGGCTCGGGTACTCAAAGCCAACGGGGGTGCCGAGGAAGGCGGGGATTGCTTCTTAGAGGGCTCAAAGGCCCCGGGAGAAGGGGTCCTGAAGAGCCAGCGTCAGGAAAGAAAGCAACAATCAAGAAATCACAAGATGTAGTACGTACTCATCAACGACGATGTACTTTTGTCGCTTCAACAGCCCGAAGATACTGCTGTCGCTCGGAGACCCTTTTCTCTTGCGGAGCTCCTCGAAGTCCACACAAAGCCGACCAAAGCGCTAAACGTGGCGGCCAAGACGGGGTGCGTCCGAAGAAGTGCTCGAGAGGACAACTTCAGGGGTGCCTAGCCGCGGAGAACAGTCGGGCGCCGTCTCACCGCAACCTCCCGAGGCCTCCGGAGTTTCGGCCTCGGGAGCCGCATGTTGCTTCGTCTCGTCGACCAACGTCCCAGAATCACGATTTCCTGTGGACAACGCTCCAGGATCCCCAGGCGGCGTCCGCACATCAGCACCCGTGTCGCCAGCCTCTGGCGGCGCTCGTCCCCCTACGCCCGCGTTTGGGACGAGCTCGGCACCGGCGACGAAGAGGGGGACCACGTTGACAAGGTTGTTGCGGGACCCCACCAGCCCGTTCGGGCGCAGTCCCCACTCATCGAAGGAAGGCATGCCCCCAACAAAGTCAGCCTTGTTCTTGCAGCGATACAGCAGACAGCTTTTCTCAGGCATGTCGTCCGGCGAGGGAACACCCGTCAAGACCTCGAGTATCATTTCTTGCGTCTTAAGAGGGAGCCCGGACTCCTGGAACCTCATGTGCTCCTGACTGCTGAGCAAGGCCCACATTGGGCGGGAATGGTGCTGAAGAGGAGCAACACGGCGCCTGACGAACTCCCTCACCACCATGGGCGCGGTCACGGCGCGGTCCTTCAGCCTCCTCAGCCTGAGCCAGATGGGGACAATATGGGGGCTCGCGAGCCTCTCGTGGCCTCAACCGGAGTTGGGAACACCAGGCACTGACGGGGAATGGAGCAGGGGGCTGAGCACACCGGCGTCGACGAACACCCACTGTGTACGAAACTTGCTCGAGAATGGAGGAAGCTCGAAGTCGATCCCCGCGCCCGCCGTCGCGGCCACAGCCTGGAAACTCACGCACCTCGAGCTTTGCCAAGAGTCAATCAGATGCAACGAGAAGAAATGACGAAGGAGGGCCACAGAACGAGCGATGCCCACCATAGCTTCACACACAAAGGCGAAGGCGGAAAGGAGAGTCACGGATTGAGGGTCGAGATGCAGCATGTGGATCTGATAGTGCTCAAGCACCGCGTTGAAGAAGGCGGAGAAGGGAGGAATCAGGCCAGCCCACAGGGCATCGATGAAGATTGGACCTCGGTGACTGCCCGTACAATGCGAGCGCGAGACGCAGGCCAAGCCGCCATCTTCCCCATTCATTGAAGCTGGAAGTGAGCATTGGACGCACCTTGTCCATGGCCTCGTCGTTGAGCACCAAGGATCGACCGACTGCAGGCTCGGCGGCCGGAGGCGCACCTGGCGAAGACAGGGGCTTCTTCCCCTTGTCTGCTTGTTTCGGTGCCATGGCAATGGAGCGGGTAGGAGGCAGGTCAGATTGGAGAGGGGAAGAAGAGTCTCAAGAAAGCAAAGAGATTAGGGAAGAGAGGCGCGGGCGACGGAGAATAACTGTGTAGGTTGCGGGGTCCGTGTAGCCAGGCGGACTCTAAGGCAGCATGGGGAAGCGGAGGCGCCCATGTCCAATCAACCACCACGCGTTAACCGAGGCCGCAGGCTTTTGGGGCCCGCGATGCTCCGTGCTTGACCCTTGGCTTCGCCTCGAAGCCAAGCCGGAGCGCGCCTTGGGCCCGGGGGCTACTGTCGGCGTTCTGGGAACGGGGGTCCCCAGACTTGCCTGCCTGCGGCCCACGGCGTGGCTATAATAGCAGGCCTGTACGGCCCATCTTCGTTGACAAGGCATCCAAGACCCTTGCGAGGGGCCAAGCCTCGCGAGGCGGACGACCCAAGACCTCCTCAGGAGCGGCTTCACTAGGCTGCCTCGCGAGGAGCGGAGATATCAAGGCAGGGCAAACCTCGCGGGGCTCTCGTGACGTGAGCCATGACGATCAAGACCAGGCGGGCGCCAGGCGGGCGCCAGGCTGGCGCTAGCGCACGTAGCGTCCTTGTCTCCTCTTTGGTGCTAAGGAGGCAGGCGCAGACGCGAGTACCAAGGCATCAGGAAAAGGTTTCCATATCAGTGCAACAAGACCAAGACCAGCGGCACGGCAGGATGGAGGTCACCATGGAGCCCAAAACGGCGTCACCACCAGAGCCTTTTTGTAGGTGAAGACCACTTTTGTCAGGATAAGGTATACTAGTTGTCCCCTTTCAAATTGGCCGTTGTTGGCCCCCTTCCCGCTCAATATTTGGGAAGAGGACCAGGGCCTATATAAGTAGAACTAGCCACCACAGTAAGGGGAGACCGGAACGGATCGAATCCTCACCCACACAAGCTCGTAGAGCACAAGAACACCTCAACCTCAGGAGGTTGCTATTCCCCTTGTACTATTCATCATCAGCCCAAGAGGCAATCCATCCACCACCACACTGGAATAGGGTATTACACCACAACGGTGGGCCAAACCAATATAAATCTTGTGTCTTTGTGTTGTGAGTTCTTCGAGTTCATCCGCGAGATCTTAGCGAGCTAGGACGCAGATCGGTAGGGAGGAAATCTCCGCGCGCAACCCAGTGTTTGAACCTTGAGGGTTTTGCCGGAACCCGAGATCCGACAACTGGGTGCATTTTACTCCCCGTGCAACAAATTTCAAACATTGAGAATCTTGATTTTTAAATTCTAGTACATCCAAAACTTATTTGAAGTTCATGAAACTTATTGTGTTGTCATATGGACACCAATACAAAGTGGCATTGTACTTTTTTCTGTCAAATTTGAGACCAGTTTTGATGTAATCTTTATCTAATTATAGACGGGAGATTATTAATAACTGAGAACCAATATCCCAAACGGATTATTTATTCGAACCGTGAGCGTTAGACCAACAATGGATACGTTCCATGCTTCGGTTAAGCAATAAAGCGGCAACATTAATCAACCAAATAGAAAAACAATATACGTGCCGCCGTGCGACCCGTGTGGCGTGCGAACAGGCGTGAGTTGACGGGACGCATGCGAGCAGTCCGCCGTGCAGGCAGACGGGGAGGAGTGCGTGCAGGTGTGTGAATTGATGGACGCATGCTCGCTGCGCAGTGTCATCGGGAGGTGTGCGAGTAGGTGTGTGAAACTTTGGTAGGCATGCCAGCAGTCCGGTGCGCAGGCTCACCGAGAGGTGATCCATCAGTTTGACTGCCGCCCACCTCTCTCCCACAACTCCCACTACTCCGTATTAATGGTGCGCCCGAGCAGCCGCACCCCCATCCTCACTATGCACACACAATCCTCTCTCTCCGCTTGCAACCTCAACGCCGCTCTCAGTCCTCAAAGCCGTCAGTATATGAGGATGCCACCGAAGCGCCCCATCGGAGGGAGTGGCGACGCCAGGGCTGCTAAAGCACCGGAGCACGGCGCGGAGATGGAGACAGAGGTTGTCATCACCACCGGTGAGTTATCACTGCACCCTGACGTCGTCGATGGCGTCGAGCTTCCACAGCCGGAGACGGAGTTCCACACCGACTCCGACGACCACTCCGGCGACGACTCCGACGACCACTCCAGCAACGACTTCGACGACAACGGACAACTAGTTAGTCATCTATACCCATTTATGTGTCAAATAGATCATAGGGTTTCTCTGGTTACTCCTGCCTCCCCCTTTTTGGAATAGAAATACAGTGGTTATGTTCTCCCAATCCATGAAATCTGAGTAAGTTTCGTTAGATCCATGTAGTGTATTGATTGTTTGAATGGTACAGGTGATAAGTGATTAGTTGTTTCATCTGTGCAAATGATTTCTGCTAGTAATCCGACTAGGGTTAGTGTTCGTGCTAATAATTCCTAGCCAGGACTTGACAATTGATTTTGAATGACCTTCATATGTTTGTGCCATTATTTTTGTCAAGATTGGTCTGTACATAGACGACTGTGCTTTTCTATGAATATGTATAATAAATAGCCATAAATTCCTAATCCTACTTCACGGCATGTAACCAGTGATTTGATGCCAAATTTGATTTACTATATGTATAGGTGTTGTCTGACGATGTGGACGACGAGGATGAAGATGCCAAGAGGAGGTACAAGAAGCGAATCCTAAGGGAGCTTTATGCGGGAATGCATAACAGGCGTATTAGGACCTGGAACGACGGCTATGGATGCCCATTTTGCAACCACAAGATTCATGACGCGTATCTAAGTGTTCTTGCGCATGCAAGAGGACGGGCCGTTGGCTCCTTCAAGCAGAAGTATTCTCGCAGGGTGGCGCATGGCGCGTACGCCGAGTACCTGGAGAAGCTTCAGGATTGTGCCGGCCGCATGTGAGATGAGATGTGGGATGGATCAAACTATGTACGCTTGAGTATGCTTATTGCTTAATGACAGTTTGAACTATGTACTTATGGTTGAACTATGCTTATGTACGTGTACACTTATTATCTACTCCCTCCGTCCGGAAATAGTTGTCATCAAAATGAATAAAAGCGGATGTATCTAGATGTATATTAGTTCTAGATACATCCTTTTATATCCATTTTGAGGACAAGTATTTTCGGACGGAGGGAGTATGTCTGAGTATGTTAAGTATTTCGCCAAATTTTGGTAAAAATTACAACGGGGGACCAATAAACTAGGACCGAGGTAGTACATCAAACACACACGGTTCCCAAAATTGGAACCATGTGCAATGACTATCATTTTGCATGTTGCGTCAATCACACACGGTTCCCTCTAGCAAACCGTCACCCCCAAAATTCTTTGTGGGACAGGAAACCCTCACCACGCAATTCAAAAAAGAAAAAAGAAAACCCTCACCATCCCCACATCACAAAAACCCTCACCCCGCCCTCCACCCCCCTCGGCCCCTCCAGTACGTTCCCCATTCACACCTGCACAAGCTCCTCTGCGTCTATGCCATGGCACCGCCGATCGCGGCGGTCAACACTTAGCTCGACGCCTACCGCCGCCGCTAGGCTGCCGGCGAAGCCCACCGCATTTTGCCACTTCTGCTTGCCGCCGCCTATCGCCATCGACTTTCTTGACGCGGCTCGCGGTCGACCCAGCTCCGCTCGGTTGGTGAATCTGCCGTACTGAGGGTTCTTTCTCATGGACGACAAGGTAACTAATTTAATGAGATATTATCTCATCTCTTATCCTAGTTCATCTGCCTCCTTTAATCACCCGGCGGAAATCGCCGTGAATTCATTTTTATTCGAGCTGATTTGAGGGTTTTCTTCATTCGTAGAATGTACAGTGCGCTGATACTTCAGGACTTGGTGACCGCCGCCAGAGATTCCATCTCATCTTACTAGATAACTTGAGGACGCGCGCGGTATGTTCAATCTCACCCTAAATCGGTTGGCATGACCTACTTTCCTGAACATATTCTAAATATTGCTACATTTGGATAAAAGGTGCCACATGCACCATATACATCAAAGGGGATCCCCCCCCCTCTTCTTGCTATATTCGGCAAATTAATGATGTATTGTTCTTTTGATTACTATCATATTTCCATGACATCATGTTTACCCTATCTGTTTAATTATAGACTTTTGTCCTTCGATTTCAACTGATGTCTAGTTCTTTCAATTTGGGCCCATATTAGCATGTTACCATATTTTCTTTAACAACCCTACCATTTTCTGCAGGACATCCCTCACTATGCAATAGATTATGCAGTGCACAATTTTTCCCTTTACATACATCAAGGCTCCATGAATGTCATACTGCGCACAAACCATGGATTTACAATCATTGCTACTGTAAGACTTGATGAACGTGGTGACTCCTATTTTGGCACTGTCTTTTGGAATGAAATTGCAAAGTTTTATGTACTGAAAGCTGGCACTAAAATTGCACTGGACATAGAAGGGCCTGGTCATGAGATATATGCTAACTTCCCCGACAAAATCATCCATCCAGACTTTGTTCGAAGTAAGTTTTCTTTTCAACTATCTGCATATGTTGACTTACCCAGCAATGTCAAGTGAATTGTGTAGTATTTAAGCAACCAATTGTTACTCCCTTATCTTACTATATTCCTACCTAATAACTTCTAGTTACCAACACTTTTCTATTGCCCTATTTTAACTAAGTATTCCATGTACTCCCATTTCTATCAGAAAGCGCCGCTGACAAGGAGACTCCGGAGGTGGAGAACGGGGCTGCCAACAAGCGGAGGCGGGACGAGCTAGAACCGCCAGCGACTCCAGCAGACCTAGATCGACTTAATCAGCAGCCTCCCCTATGATATGTTGAGAGTCATCATCTCCCTCCTCCCAATCAAATATGGGGCGCGGACAACCCTCCTTTCCTGGCGGTGGCGCCCCCTATCAAACTCCAGCTCTCTCGACCTCATCGACTACCACGAGCTCTGCCATGGCTATATCAAAAGCTTGGGTGCGTTCTCCAAGACCCTCGGCAGTCACCTTGGCCCAACCAAAGGCCTTAGAATGGGCAAGTTCCGTTCCAACGGCAAGGACCGAGCCAAGCTTGATGACTAGTTTCGATCCCCCGCCCTAAATCAGCTCGAGGAGCTCACTTTTGATTATGGGCATATACGGTCGCCGCCAACGTCTGCACTCCACCTCGCGCCCACGCTGCGCGTCGCCAAGTTCAGGAACTGCCATTTCCCGCCCCTTAATGACGCGCCCGCTCTTATTCCACCATGACTTAAGCACCTTGAGCTCGTCGTCGTATGTCTCTCAAAGGGTAGCATGGAGCGCCTGCTCCATGGCTGTTCTGCACTCGAGTACCTTCGTCTTCAGACGATCAATGGTTTGAGTACCTTCCACATCACCTCCATGACTCTTTGGACTATTTATGTGTGTTGCTAGTGCGGCAGGAAGACATCACAAAAGGTGGACCATGGTATGGTCATCCAGGACACACCTGCACTTGAGAGATTACTTGTAGTTGATCAAGAAGGTCCAACAAGAGTCAATGTCATTTCTGCGCTGAAATTGACAGTGGTGGGCTACTCGTTTGACAAATACTCCAAACTTGTTATTGGATCCACACCCATTCAGGTACAACAGCCGCCTTCTACCTCTCCTTCTACAAATTAACATTATTTCTAATTTCGAAGATGTTTGTTCGTTTGTCATTCAGAAAATGATTCCAACAAGCTTGACCCCGAAACTGCGCACAGTGAAGGTCTTGGAACTAGAATCTATCGGGCCCGACCTGGAGCAAGTTGTCAGTTTCCTGAGATGCTTTCCGTGCCTAGAGAAGCTATATATCGAGGTGATGTTCCTTTCCTGTTAAATGTTAACCATAAGGGAATTCAATTTGTGACACCTTTTTCCAAGTTTACAATGACAATGTACTACGATTTCTGAAGGTTCTTTTGGAAGATTCCAGTACATACATGCCCCCCCCATATTAGTTGCTTGATCCATATGGTTACAATCAATAAGCATTTCTCCTTTGGATTCATCTGTACTAGTTTTCTTAGGGAACTTTTCATCCACTCCAACCTCTTGTGAAAAAGGCTACATTTTTCTAGAATGTAATCAAATGCCCATGTTAATCATGTCAGATCGAAGATGGCATGTTAGTGCATTTTACAAATCCTGCAAACCAAATAGCTAGTCCTGTAGTAATGTTCAAAACTGCATGTAGGGACTAACACATTTTCTTCCTTTGCAGATAAGATTAGGCCCAGTGGTGGATAATGTGATACAATATAACAACCACGTCAAATGCATAGATCTGCATCTATCATAAATTACTTTGAACTCCTACCGAGGGACCTTACCGGAGATTATATTTGCCAGGTTCTTTGTTCTTAGAGCAAGGGTGCTAAAGGAAATGAGGTTTCCCCTACATTTATTTCGCAAAAATAAATGGTCTGTTGATCAGCGCCGGCGCCTGCGGCAAAATGGAGTAGGCTCCAAAAATACTGAATTTCATTTTGGAACTTCAGATGACAGAGTAATCGGAAGTCATCGGGTCAACCCCATACATGACTTCTCAGTGGCTGACCCCTTTGCAAAAATTGTGAGGTTTCCAAGCCAGACTTAGAAGCGGTGATATTAGTTTGAACCTCTCTAATATCCATGTTCAGCGCATTAGCGCGAGCGTCTGCAGCTGATGAGCTGAATTTCATTTCTAATATTAGTTTGAACCTTGTAATCTTCGAATTTGAGCCATATAACTCTGGAATTTGTACCTTGTAACATTTCGAGCTTTTGTGGTATAATCGTTGAAATGGCATCGTATGAGACTCGTATATTGTTAGCACTACTTTGACCTTAATATGCAATGGTCTTAGATTTTATTAACCATTCTCGAATCAGTTTACCTTGTCGATCTCACAGCACACGATCTGTATAGCTAACTCGACTGCGATCTTCGACATTATTGCACACAGTTGGTTTCTTCCACCGTGTGCACTATAGAGCGCAGAATTAATTATCGCACTCGAGTGTCCACGCCTGGGGTGCGGTGTTGTCAGGCGTGCACTGGATTCTGGAATCCTCCGCTATGAATGCCGTGACAAGATGTGACGATTGCAGGCCGGCCGGCCCCCATTTATTATTACAGCGGCCATTTAACCTATCCTTGTCTCTTCAACCTTTTGATCGCGCCCCACCATTGCAAGAAGCACACCCACCACGAGAAATTCTTAGAGGGTATCTTGCGCGGCTCCAATGGCGCTCCGAGCGGCTACCGACGATGAGCAGCAGTTCACCATTTGTGCCGTGGTGGACACCCACAGAAGGTTCATGGACCTCTCGGTTGTGTACACCAACGACCCAGTCTGGGCGGAGCACTCCATCCACATAATGGAGTTGTTGCTTGCCGAGGAGAAGTACAAGGTGGTTGGGTTCGACCTCGAGTACACCCGCGCTTGTGCCGGGTCTCATCCCAAGGTCACCGTCACCCAGATGTGCATGCGCCACCACGTCCTCGTCTACCACTACTGCCTGGCCACAAGGCCTTGCGAGCGTTTCGCCAGGTTTGTCAACAGCCCCCACTACATGTTCGCTATGGTGGACATCACCAATGATGTAAAGGCGCTCGAGAGTTCGGGCATCACCTGCCAGAATCTTGTCGACATCCAGGGCCAATACAAGATTTGGGGCAGCAAGGAGCATGAGAAGGACTCACTAGTTCACCTCGCTGAGGCCATCATTGACCCCTACTACAGACACATGAAGGATTCGTGCAACAAGGACAAGCGTGCCTGGCACTCGGCCTGGATGGAGAAACTCGACAAAGCTCACATCGTGTACACGGCCAAGGAGGCGTACACGAGCTACGACATGTACCGGCGGATCATTGACATGTGGAAGTCCCTCCTTCCCCAAAATGGCCAGGGATCCAGCCGGAAGGAAAGCAATGGCAAGCGTCGTTGCAACAATAAGTAGATGATTACATCCTCGTTTCTCCTACTTTAGTATGCATGTAATTGCTTACATTGGTGTGTGCAAATGTTATGTGTGTAGTCACTTGTTTAATTGTATGCTTAATTTGGTTATGCAATGCTGTCTTTTTAAGTATATATGTTGATGCTCCGTAAACAGAATGTAGATGATGTGCGGACAAACAAAATCATATCGCACACGGACTAAACAATGGAACCCGTCGGTGATGTTTTCATCAATCACTCACAATTGTCTACCAGCAATCATTTGTTCACAACACACACGTCTTATTAGCAGCAATCGTCTGTGTTCTTATCGGTCTTCAGACACATTTCTGATTACATACCTGTTTGCCGCGTATCACACACATCTTGTTAAGTTGAACCATTTCTGTTCTCATGTCTCAACGCAAACAGTTCATCCGAGTGAACCGCATGCCGTATATCGCACACACCTTTGATCTGGCTGACCATTTCTTTTGTGTTGCCTAATCACAAACAGTTCATCCGAGTGAACCGTATGCTGTGTATCGCACACGCCTCCATCTGGCTGCCCGTTTCTTTTGTTCCTCCTCATCGCAAACAGTTCGTTGAACTGAACCGTATGCCCTTCATCACACACGCAACTAAAACCTGGACCGTGTTTGATGCATCCGTCATCGCAAACGTTTTACACATTTCTGATGGTTTTCATACAACACCGTTTGCGATTATTGCATCGCACACAGTTTCACTTTCGGGAGTTGTTCAGGAGGAAGTGCCAGTTGTAAAGGATTATCGAGATGTATTCCCGGAGGAATTACCAGGCATGCCACCAGATCGAGTTATAGAGTTTTTGATCGAGCTATTACCAGGCACCGGACCAATATCGAAGAGACCGTATTGGATGCCCGCAAATGATCTGGAGGAAATCAAGAAGCAGATTAAGGAGTTATTAGAGAAAGGTTACATTCGACCAAGTTCATCACCGTGGGGAGCCCCAGTGCTCTTAGTTGAGCAGAAGGATGAATCTTTGAGAATGGTTATGGATTATCGTGCGTTGAATGAGGTGACGATCAAGAACAAATACCCACTAACGATGATCAATGATATGTTTGACCAGCTACAGGGAGCTAAAGTATTCTCCAAGATCGATCTTCGATCAGGATACCACCAGCTGAAGATCTGAGAATAGGATATACCCAAGACAGCTTTTACCACAAGGTACGGGCTATATGAGTACACTGTCAGGTCCTTTGGTTTGACCAACGCCCCTGCCTATTTTATGAGTATGATGAATAAGGTGTTCATGGAGTTCTTGGATAAGTTTGTTGTGGTGTTCATTGATGATATATTGGTATACTCGAAGAATGAATAGGAACACAAGGAACATTTGCGTTTAGTTCTCGAGAAGCTCAGGGAACATCAACTATATGCCAAGTTCAGCAAATGTGAGTTTTGGTTGACGGGAGTTGGATTTCTCGGACATTTTATATTTGAGAAGGCATAGCAGTAGACCCTTCCAAAGTTCAGTCCGTCACAGAGTGGTTGGCACCCACCTCAGTTGGAGAGATACGTAGTTTTCTTGGACTCACGGGCTATTACCGGAGATTCATTGAGAATTTTTCCAAGATTGCAAAGCCCATGACGGAGTTATTGAAGAATGACACTAAGTTCAAATGGACCGAAGAATGTGAGGCCAGTTTTCAGGAGTTGAAAAAACGTTTAGTTACAGCCCCAGTGCTAATTCTTCTGGATATATGCAAGGATTTCCATGTGTATTTCGATGCTTCTCGCCAGGGACATGGAGATGTACTTATGCAAGACGGAAGAGTTGTTTCATATGCCTCACGTCAGCTTCGACCTCATGAGTTGAATTATGCAACCCATGATTTGGAGTTAGCAGCCGTAGTGCGTGCGCTCAAGACCTGGAGACATTTTCTTATTGGAAACCGTTGTGATGTATACATGGATCATAAGAGTTTGAAGTACATCTTCACGCAGAAGGAGTTGAACCTCAGGCAGAGGAGATGGTTGGAGATAATAAAGGATTATGATATGAAGTTGCATTATCATCCAGGAAAGGCCAATGTTGTAGCAAACGCTTTGAGCCGCAAGAGTAATGTTAATAATCTCGTGACCGGGGGATTTCCGCAAGAGTTAGCCGACGATCTCAGAGAACTTCGTTTGGAGATTGTTCCGAGAGGTTTTGTTGCAGCGTTGGAAGTTCAGTCCATATTGTTGGGAAATATTCGAGAAGCCCAGAAGATTGATAAGGAGATTGCAGAGATGAAGGAAAAGATGAGTAAGGGAAAAGCCAAAGGTTTTCGTGAGTCTGAACATGAAAGTTTATGGTTTGAGGATCGTATTTATGTGCCCAATGATTCAGAGATCAGGAAGTTAATACTTCAGGAAGCTCATAACTTGCCGTACTCGATTCACCCTGGAAACACCAAGATGTATTTGGATTTGAAGGAACGTTTCTGGTGGACAGGTATGAAGAAGGATATTGCCGAGTATGTAGCCGTATGTGACGTATGTCAGAGAGTTAAGGCAGAACACCAGAAGCCAGCAGGATTACTTCAGCCTATGCCGATTCCCGAATGGAAGTGGGATAAGCTTGGCATGGATTTCATCACCGGATTACCCAGGACACGATCAGGTTATGATTCCATCTGCGTAGTAGTTGATCGCTTGACCAAAGTGGCTCACTTCAGCCCCGTGAAAACCACTTATACGAGCGCGAAGTTGGCCAAGATATATATGACCAGGATCGTATGTCTGCATGGAGTTCTGAGGACCATCGTATCAGATAGAGGAACACAGTTTACCTCAAAGTTTTGGAATCAGTTACACCAGACTTTGGGTACCAGGCTAGAGTTCAGTACAGCCTTTCATCCACAGACAGATAGACATACCGAGAGATTCAATCAGATTCTGGAAGACATGTTGAGAGCTTGTGCGCTAGATTATGGATCTAGTTGGGACGATAATTTGCCTTATGCGGAGTTATCATATAACAACAATTACCATGCTAGTTTGAAGATGGCCCCTTTCAAAGCTTTGTATGGAGGGAGGTGCAGGATACCATTGACGTGGGATGAAGTTGGAGACCGTCAGTTGTTCGGACCAGATTTAATCAAAGAGTCAGAAGAGAAGGTTAAGTTGATTCGTGATAGACTGAAGGTAGCTCAGTCTAGGCAGAAGAGTTATGCTGACACCAAACGCAAGGAGGTAGCCTATGAAATCGGAGACAGAGCATATCTCCATGTGTCACCACTTCGAGGAGTTAAACGATTTGGAGTCAAAGGAAAGTTAGCCCCAAGGTTTGCAGGACCTTACCGAGTTTTGGAACGTATGGGAGAAGTGGCCTACAAGTTGGAATTACCCGAAGGATTGTCAGGAGTTCATGATGTGTTTCACATTTCCCAGTTGAAGAAGTGCCATGCAGAGATGGCCGATATTCCTCTAAGAGATACAGTGCCCCTGGAGGCAATTCAGTTGGAGAGTGACCTAACCTACGAGGAGAAACCCATCAAGATCCTCGAGTTTGTCAATCGAGTTACACGCAGCAAGGTCATCAAGTTTTGCAAAGTTCAGTCGAGTCACCATACCGAGGAAGAAGCCACCTGGGAGCGAGAAGAAGACCTACGGAAAGACCACCCACACCTATTTGCTAGCCAAGACCACCCACACCCATTCCTGTGTCATTTCATCTTGTAGCGACCCGATCCAAATGGATCGAAGTCTCTGTGCTTAAGTGTCATCCCTGGATCGGTATGCTGACACACACAATACTCGAGGATTTATAACAGAGGTAAATCACATGTATAAAGTAACGTAAATACTATTACCTCAATCCATATAGCGGAAGTAACAATAAAGTTGTGGAGTTCCCAACAACGCCAACGGCAAAGTTGAGTGTAGACATCGTAACCCTAACGTAGCACTTACTCACCGTAAGAATCCTGCGACATGAGACGTTGCAGCCATGTAGGTCAGTACATTGAATGTACTGGCAAATTCACACCATAGAGAAATAATGAAAATGTCTATCTCTATATACATATTTGGCTGGTGGAGGCTCTAAGTTCAAAATTTTGCATAAAGCTAATTTTTTTCCTACAACAAAGGAATAAATTTTATTTTACTACCAAGTTGATGCCATTATTGAGATGGTTCCTCCAACTCAATCCCAAAATTACCAAGTAATAATAATAACCCAACAATTTCATTAAATAGAGTGATGAGATCAACCAATAATTCAAATACCATATACTCAAAATTGTCCATAACCAGGGACACAGCTAATCATGATTAGTTTGTACACTCTGCAGAGGTTTGCGCACTTTTCCCCACAAGACTCGATCTCCTTCGTTGAATTTCTCACACTAGATGATGTTTGAGAAATGGATGATCGAGACACAGTCTTTCTCAAGCATTAACTCTTTACTCTGGGTAGACAATACCACCTCGCCTACTTTTCCCTACATCTGCTAGCCTACCATTGAAAGAGGTCACACAACTTACTCAACTATGCCAGAGCCCATAATGGCTTGTGGCTGCACACGGAAGTTTCTAGCATGAATAATCTTATGATCCCTTTGAGCCTGGGTGGCATTCCATAGGGTGATCACACGGATACTCCGGGATTCCCTTGGGCAAGCACTGGGCTATCCAGGTGCCCGGTCAAACCATCGGGTGCTCCAGGGTACCCCAACCCATTCCACCCAGATGTGTATTAAAGTAGCCACCTTAAGTTTTCCTTCGTTAATATAACTCTCGCGACTTTAATGAATCTCACATACCAATCCACGTCTACGAGCATGGCTAAGCTATAAGAGCATAACGTATGATCCCGAGGTGACCAAGGGTAATAGGTTCCTACCTCATCAACTACATAGCAATTCCCAATTCCCAATCCTACTCATGCAATCTTTGAGGGTAAAACAAATGCATAAAAAATGGGTATGAAAAGTATGATCAAAGTGTAAACTTGCCTTGTACTGTTGATGAAGATGCTTCGCACTCATAATTCCAGATAGTTCTACTCGTCACACTCTGTTCAATCTATCGTGAGCAAGCAATTATAACCACACATAAGCAATCACTCAAAGACCAAAACAAAATGCAAAGGAAGATTGCGAAAACTCCAAAAGAACCAAATCAAACTATTTTGCAAGATCAGATCCTAATTTTGGTAAAAAAAAGTATGGTGATGGCTCAAGATGATAGATTACGTCTAGGGATTCAATTGCAATAAGGAATCAATTGAAAATGCGCTACTGTTTACAAGATATGATCAAATGAAGGTTCAAATAGTTTGAAAGGTTACAAAGTTGAAACTAATGATGCTACTGGATGTAGGAAGTCAATATGAATATGTAGAAAAAACAATTACTAGATTGAAAATAATGGATCAAGTAATTCAACATAGCATTGAATCTGCTTAGAATGTTGTGTAACAACTCTTTTGGGGACTAGTAGAGTAACTGGCTAAGATCAAAATTATATGTTGGAAAGATAACACTAATTGTGCAAAAGGAAAGACTTCTTCAATACGAATCCAATGCAGTTGGGTTCATCGGAAACAGAGCTACGGATAAAAAGATATGATCAAAAGAAGTTTGAATATGAATCTGAACAAATTTCAAAATTTGAAAGTTGCAAAAGGTTTATTTGATAGATTCACTAGAGAGGCGGAATCAAGACAAAATTGTAGGCGTTGGTTTTATCTAATTTAGATGAACGAGTAAAAAGTTATGGCTATTTGAAAAATCAGAGTCAATCTGTTTTATGGAAGAAAAATAGTTACAGCTATAAGAATTCTAGGTCTAATGTATAAATACAGAGACTAATTGATAATCTAATTATTCTATCATACACTAGTCTAATAAGCTATGGAAGTATAAAAAATACAAAGAAAAAAAATACCTTTATAAGGTAGAGAAAAGACGACTTCGGAGAGAGAAGACAACTTCCAGAAGTCCCGGTGGAGAGGAGAAGTATATTTTTCTTTAGTAAATCTAGTTAAACCAAAATATTGATTTAACCCGAATCAGATGATTTTTGAAGGCTTTATGGGTCTATATTTATAGGTGAAAATTTTTTAAGGGTTAAAGGCTAGGCAACGTGGGACTAAACTTAGACGAACAAATAAACCGAAAGTAATCGCATTGGCTAAAAAGCACCACGGGCCGGCGGCGCATGCTGCAGTTTTTTTTATTCGTCCAAAGGAAAAAAACTGAGAAGGAAATCAGTGGCTGGGCCTGGACCATGTAGGAGAGAAGAAAAAAAACGATGGGGCGCCTGATGCCACTATGCTACGCACGTGGGTGATAATTAGTTCCAGGCGCACGCGCAGTTTTTTTGTTTTTAAATAGAAACAGAGAATGAAATATGAATAACGAAAATAAAAATAAAATTTTATATAGTCATATTATATATCAAAAATTTCAGAAAAATATTTTCTAAATGATGAACTATTTTCCATGGTAAATAAATTCCACAAAAATTTAAATAAGGCGAACAGTTCTACAGGTTCATTTAAAACCCAAATAAAAATATTTTAAAATATCAGAATAATTTCAAACTCATTTTTCTCCACTTTTGTACTGCAGGGAATCATTTTACCCTATTTTCCATATATTTTACTTTTTGGAGAAAATATTTTGAATAAAAACCAAATAACTCCAAATTGAAAGTGGGTTTCAAAATAACTACAAAAGGACTTTCAATTTGATTCTTTGAAACTTCCAGCTCTCTTTCTTAGCAGTTGAAGAAGCCATTTTATCTTCTCTCATGAAACTCATTGAGTTGCATAAAGTTTCTGAATTTAGAATATTTCCAAATGGAATTCAAATCTTTTCAAAACCCTTTTCATTTATTTAAATGGAAAAGGTCATATCATCTTCGCTCTGGGGTTTTGTGATAAAATAAATTTGAATTCATGGAAATCATAATTTCAAGGTGAAAGTTTGGGAAAGTCATTTTATTCCCTCTCATTTATCTTTCAAAAAAATTCAAATTTCACTCAATTTCACACAAGCAACCACACCACAATCAAACAATCAATCAAAACTATTTATTTAATATAACATTCTAAAATTTAGAATTTTTGGATGTTACAAACCTACCACCCTTAAAATGAATCTAGCCCTCAAGATTTGGAGAGGCCAGCAAGAAATAGGTTAGGTTCGGGGGTTTTCTCAAAATCCATCGATCGTCAGAGGGGTCTCGGATACTACCACCCTTAGAAGCATGGTTACGGTTGAATCAAAACTCATATACTCCATCCTTATTCTTGACAGGGTCAGTCTTCTGAGATCTTCAGGATAATTCCTTCTCTGGGCTCTTCCGGTAGTGGCATAGCCTTTTTCCTCAATTCATGTGTCCTTTCATCTTGGTACGGTTCTTCTGTGACTCGGTCTCTGTGCTTCGTAACATCCCAATTTTCAATTTGGATGTTAATCATTAGGTCATCATATGCATCCATGATTCTTGCATTTTTTTAATTGGTTTTATTTAGACATTTTGATCCTAAGAGACGTTAAGCAACTCAAGGACCAATTGGGAGAGTTGGAGGTTTTCACAAAAATCCTTTTTAAAATTTTCAAAATTTGGTAAATTGGATCAAAGTGATTTTTATTTGAAATTATTTTTCCAATTATTTCAAAATAAATAAAATAAGGAGAGAATATAATATGATTTATTCAAAATAGAGGAAATAATGGAAATATAATTTTGAATAAAAATATTTTTTATTTGAGTTTTAATTCGGTTAAATTAGGGGGGAAATGCACTTTTAAAAAAATTGCATTTTAGCCCAGAAAAATGTTCATGTTGTCCTAAATATTAGTAGAGGACTGTAAGTGCATCTAGTGCCCTTAGTGATTTTGGTCTATTGAAGACTTATAGGTTAAGGATCTAATGTGTTTGTGAGTGTACACAGGTCTATAAGTCTATGAGGAGTTTGATATTTACAGAGAAAGTCGACCCCTAAAAATGAAGTTCTTTGACTGAAGACTTTGGTATTCTAAAGACTTTCTGAAGACTTTGAAAGTGAAGAAATTGGTGTAACCCTGAAGACTTGGTATTCATTTGAGGAACATGAAGCGTGAAGACTTTTGTTTTCGTAGTTTCATTTTCTCTTTCTTGAGTCATAGGAAACACCGTACTATTAAAGGGGGTCGAGGAAATACTAAGGAAAAATTTCCATTTGATGCTCAACTCAAATCCTACACCTACTAGTCTCTTCGAGTGAAGCCATTGGAAATCTCATACAGTTCAGTCAAGTTCTTCAGTGACAGAGTCAAGTTCTTCTAGTCACTGAGGACTTTGCTCTGACTGAGGAGTTAGGAATTCGCCAGTGCGGATTGCCTACACTGTGAGGAACATGATAGCCCTGAGGAATTTGTACCTCAAATTTCCGACCGTTGTTGTGCTACGCGCCAGCTGTCCCAAAATATCTTATCCATCCAACGGTCATATCATTAAAGGGCATTTATGTCTTATCATGTCGGGCTGCTCCCTAGGCTATAAATAGCCACCCCCTACAACCACTAGCTGGTTGGCTGCTCCGAGAGAAACTGACACTTGTCATTTGAGAGCAACCCATCCTCCGAGGACTTTGAGTGAAAATCATCAAGTGAGGAAAATCCAAAACCCAAACCCAAACACCTACAAACCCAAAGTGATTGAGCATCACTGAAGAGATTGATCATGCGTGGATCCGACGCTTGTTACCTTTGAAGATTGTGCTTCTTCCAGACGGTTAGGCATCATGGTCTAGAGCATCCAAGAGGAATTATGGATCGCCGAGTGACCGAGTTTGTCAAGGTTCGGAAGTCACCTGAAGACTTACCACAAGTGATTGGACGAGGACTGTGTGTCCTTAGTTCAAGGAGAATACGGTGAGGACTGGGTGTCCTGAGCTGCGTGCTCAGGATTGGGTGTCCGGGACTGTGTGTCCTCGAGTTTAAATACTCAGCCGCTCCAACCAGATGTACAACTGAGACAGCAGTTGGAACTGGTCTACCAAATCACTGTCTTCACCAAGCTTACTGGTTCCATTTCCTCAACTCTTTCATTTCCTCAGTAGTGTGATGTTTGTTTATCATATCTTTGTTTGAAGACTTTGACTGAAGACTTTCTCAGTTTCATCAGTTCAATTTCTTCAGTCTATTTGTCTTCATCTTGAGCTATCCTGTGATTGCTTTCTGTACTCTGTGTTTGTCTTCATTTCATCATGTTGACTATGCTTGTTTACTGTTATGTTTACTTCTGAGTACTTATTCTGCTCCATGTAGTTCTTTGCTAAGGAATTTCCTCACCGGCAAATTCCTCAGTGAAGAATTCATAAAAATCGCCTATTCACCCCCCCTCTAGTCGATATAATGCACTTTCAATTGGTATCAGAGCAAGGTACTCCCTTGTTCTGTGTGATTTTGGTTTAACCGCCCTGAGTTTTAGTTATGTCGACCGCAGGTATGAAGAAAGTGACATGCCCTATGTTTGACGGTCACGAGTATCCCAAGTGGAAGGCCATGATGAAGAAGCGCCTCATGGCGATGAACAGCGAGCTGTGGACCGTCACTGAGATTGGTCTTACCGATCTATGCAAGATGGCGGACGCTGATGATATTCGCAAGTACACTCGACTTGACATCACCGCAAAGGATATCATATGTTCCTGCCTGTCCAGAGATGAATTCAGGCGCTTCATGAATCTTTGCAATGCGAAGCTCATCTGGGACCGAATCTCTGACGTCTATGAAGTTCATCGAACTTGTCATGATCCCTGGTTTGAAGATTTCAAGGAATCTCTCAAAACGATGACTTTCGAACCAAAATCATCATCTTCCGCACCATGCCTCATGGCAAACGGTGCCAAAGTAACCGAATGTTCCTCATCCAAGTCTAGTGATGATGAATCTGATGATGATTTTGGACCTAGTTATACCAAGCTTGTCTGCCTTGCCACTAAAAAACAAAAGGCCTTGGAAAAGGCTCACGACATGCTTAGTAAGAGCGATGGTATGTTGGGTGAAGAAATGGATCAGTCAAAAGCTTTAGCTGAAAGTCTTCAGAGACTTCATTCTAAGTATGACTCACTTCAAGATCAACATAACTCTCTCTTGTCTGATCATGAGAAGCTAAGAGTGAGTTATGAAGATATTCAGAAGGAGCGCGATTCATTACTTGCTCAACAAATCAGCGCTGCTCAGGAAGAATTTATTCCTCCATGTTTAAAATGCATTGAACGAGAATCTGCTAATTCCTCACCTGAATGTTCAAATGCTTCAAATGTTACAAATTCTTCACCTGCCTCTGCTATCAGTAATTCCTCATCTGAGGACATTGCTAGTATCACTCACGATGCAGGGCTGAAGGAATTGTACATGACGGCATGTACAAAAGCCTCAAAGGGCATCAGACTCTTTGTGATGTGCTTAAAAAGCAGATCCTCAACAGGAACCCTAGGAAAGAGGGTATTGCCTTTGAGAGGAAACTCAATGCTGATGGTACATATTGGAAGCCTGAGCAGTACCCCGAAACCTCATGGGTTGCTGCAAAGGGACCTCCAGTTGATCCATCTAATTTATCTGGTTATACATGTGAATCTTCTCATTCTTCTGATGAGTCATTTAACTCCAACTATAAACTGTTCAAAAATCAGAATGGTGAAGTATTTGCTAGATATGTTGGCACTAACTGCAGGAACGGTTCCCCTATGAAGAAAATCTGGGTTCCCAAAAGGTGCCTTGAAAGTCTTCAGGTGAATGTCCTCATGACACCACCTGTGAAGAATAGGAACCCCAGATCAAATTCTTCATATGGACCAAATTCTTCATATGGATCCAAATCCTCATATGGACCATATTCCTCAAGGGGATCAAATTCCTCACATGGATCAAAGTCCTCATATGAATATCATCGTGCTAACAACTCTGTTTCGCAGGGAAGAGCCAAGGGCTATGAATATGAGCATTATTCTTCAAATTATTATGTTCATAAGTCCTCGAAGAATTTTTCTGCTTATTCATATGCTTACCCTAACCACTCTTATGTGAAACGAAATGGTTTGGCCTCTATGCCACCATTCTCACATGGAGCTCGCAGAATGATGAACTCTTTGCCACCCCTTCAGATGTGGGTGGTGAAGAAAAGGAACTAATCTCTTCTGCAGGGTCAGGTCTCCAGACATGCGCAAACGTCTGAAGAATTTGCTGGGGACCTGACAAAATGCCTGAAAGGACGCAGGCTAATCATGAAGAAATGAACTTTCATTTCACACGTCCTCCTACTGCTTTATTTGTCTTACTGCTTGATGAAATTGATCTGATGAATTTGATATCATATTCTTCACTGATGAAGTAAATGAGGTTCGTAAGTTGCACTAATTCATCTGCAGGATGATCAACCCAAAGCCACTGAGTGGGTCCTTGATAGTAGATGTACAAATCACATGACTGGTGACAAGAATCTATTGATGGATGCTCCCTTATCATCGTCACATCTGAAGCATATCATCTTCGCTGACAAGAGCAAAAGTCAGGTATTGGGTCTAGGTAAGGTTGCTATCACAAAGGATCGACACATGGACAAACTCATGCTTGTTGAGTCCTTAGGATACAACCTTATGTCTGTCTCAATGCTTTGTGATCTTGATATGGTTGTTGCCTTTGGCAAGTATCGTTGTGTTGTGATTATGGAAGCTGACAATTCCAAAGTCTTCGAAGGCTTTAGGAGAGGAGACTTGTATATTTTTGATTTCTCTGCAGATTCACAACCAGCCGTGTTCCTACTTGCAAAATCTTTAGAAGGATGGCTATGGCATCGACGACTTGGTCATGCAGGCATGAGGAATTTGCACACGCTTGCAAAGAAGAAGCATGTCATTGGCATTGAGAATGTCAAATTCCTCAAGGATCACTTATGTGGTGCCTGTGAAGCTGGAAAGATGACAAAGGCTAAGCATCCAGCTAAGACTATCATGACCACCACTCGTCCATTTGAATTGCTTCACATGGATCTCTTCGGTCCTAATCATTATTCTTCTGTTTCAAATGAAGCATCTCAATATGGCTTTGTTATTGTTGATGATTACTCTCGTTACACATGGATACACCTTGTTACTTACAAACATGAAGTGCAGGAAGTCTTCAAACGATTTTCCTCGAGGGCTTCAACCAGCTTTAGTGTGAAGATCAAGCACATCATAAGTGACAATGGCACTGAGTTCAAGAATTCGGGTCTCGATGACTATCTTGATGAACTTGGTATTATTCATGAGTTATCTGCTCCTTATACTCCTCAACAGAATGGCGTCGTGGAGCGCAAGAACAGGACTCTTGCTGAGATGGCCCGTACTATGCTCGATGAGTACAAAACACCTCGTCGTTTCTGGGTTGATGCAATTGATACTGCGTGTCACATCATCAACAGAGTATATCTTCACAAATTCTTCAAGAAGACTGCCTATGAACTCCTCACTGACAAGAAACCCAATGTGAGTTATTTCAAAGTCTTCGGTGCTAAATGCTGGATTAGAGATCCTCATCACAACTCTAAATTTGCACCGAAAGCACATGAAGGTTTTATGCTTGGTTACGGAAAGGACTCGCACACCTACAGAGTTTTCAACAATGTTCTTCACAAGATTGTTGAAACTGTAGATGTGCGGTTCGATGAAACTAATGGCTCGCAAAGAGAGGACCTACCTTCTGTGTTAGATGAACCAGCACCTGAGGATTCTATCAAACACAAGGCTACTGAAGATGTCATTCCTACTGAAGAATCTGCTGAAGAATTCATTCCAGAACGTGAAGAACGTCGAGCTGGTGCACCTGAAGAAAACGTTGAGGAAATTGATGCTGAAGAAAATGCTGATCAAATTCATCAACGACAACCAGCTCATCCTCGCGTTGCAAAAGAAGTGCAAGTGGAGAAGATCATCGATGACATTAGAGCACCAGGTCCTCTCACCCGCTCAAAAGCTTCACATCTATCTAACTTTTGTGGGCACTTTGCTTTTGTTTCTATCACAGAGCCCACTAAGGTAGATGAAGCATTTCTGGAGCCTGAGTGGATTCAAGCCATGCAAGAAGAATTACATCAGTTCAAGCTCAACAACGTCTGGGAACTGGTCAACCGTCCAGATCCTCGCAAGCATAATATCATTGGCACAAAATGGATCTACCGCAACAAGCAAGATGAAAACGGCCTTGTCGTGAGGAATAAGGCACGTCTAGTAGCTCAAGGCTACACACAGGTTGAAGTAGTTGATTTCGATGAAACTTTTGCACCTGTTGCTAGACTTGAGGCTATTCGCATATTACTTGCTTATGCTAACCATCATGATATCATCTTATATAAAATGGATGTGAAAAGTGCATTCCTCAATGGTAAGCTTGAGGAAGAAGTATATGTTGCTCAACCACTAGGTTTTGAAGATCCAAAGCATCCTGACAAAGTCTTCACACTCAATAAGGCCCTCTATGGCCTCAAGCAGGCCCCACGGGCGTGGTATGATACTTTGAAGGAATTCATCATGAAGAACGGCTTCACACCCGGTTCACTCGATCCTACTCTCTTTACTAAATCTTATGATGGTGAACTGTTTGTGTGCCAAATATATGTTGATGATATCATCTTTGGCTGTACTGACCAATGTTATAGTGATGAATTTGCCTATCTGATGAGTGAAGAATATCAAATGTCTATGATGGGAGAGTTGAAATTCTTTTTAGGTCTTCAAATCCATCAACAACGCAATGGCATATTCATATCTCAGGAGAAATACCTCAAGGATGTTCTGAAGAAATTCGGCATGCAAGATTGCAAAGGCATCAAAATTCCTATGCCCACAAATGGTCAACTATGCACTGATGAAAATGGTATTGACTTCGATCATAAGGTATACCGCTCCATGATTGGCTCTTTATTGTACTTATGTGCATCTAGGCCAGATATAATGCTTAGTGTTTGCATGTGTGTCCGATTTCAAGCTGCACCGAAGGAATCACACCATAAGGCTATGAAGCATATTCTTCGATATCTAGCTCACACACCAACAATAGGATTATGGTATCCCAAGGGCTCGGATTTTGATCTCATTGGATATTCTGACTGTGACTATGCTGGTGATCGTGTGGACCGCAAGTCAACATCTGGTACATGTCATTTCCTCGGACGATCTTTGGTCTGTTGGTCCTCGAAGAAACAGAACTGTGTATCACTGTCTACTGCTAAAGCTGAGTACATTGCTGCTGGTTCTTGCTGTGCTCAACTGTTATGGATGAATCAAACACTCAAGGACTATGGCGTCAACGTGAAGAATGTGCCTCTCCTATGTGACAATGAGAGTGCAATCAAGATTGCTCACAACCCAGTTCAGCACTCGAAGACAAAGCACATTCAGATTCGTCATCATTTCCTTCGTGATCATGTGTTGAAGGGCGACATTTCTATTGAGCATGTGAAGACTGAAGAACAGCTAGCTGATATCTTCACAAAGCCCTTGGATGAGAAGAGATTTAGCAAGTTGCGGTGTGAGCTAAATATCTTAGAGTCTTCGAATGTACTTTGAAAAGGCACTCATCCTAACACTTATGCAAAATTGATGACTTAGATGTGCAACACTTGAAGAAATGTTTTTCTTCAATCAATGAAGAATAACACTCTAAGTGTGAAGAAATTGACGAAGAATTTGATTCTCAAAGCCCTACGACAATTGTATGCGGTGTCTGAAATCATCATTCTTATACGGTGGATCACGCCACCACAAAAGTTGAAAATCTTCAATTTGAGTTTTTCCTTAATTTTGAAATTCCTCAGTTGTTCAAATTCTTCAACTTTGCAAAATATTCACTGTTTCTGTCATTTTTCTTCATTGGCTATATATATATATATATATATATATATATATATATATATATATATATATATATATATATATATATATGAGTTTATGTCCTCTACAGCATTCACTTATGGCTATTTCTTAAAGTTGGTGTTTTTCTGCTAAGTGAATGTGATCGGACCCTTCCCCCTCTATGCTATACTCAATCCAATCTATTCACAAATTCTTCATGTGCGTTCTATTTGAAACTCGTTCAAAATCGTCACTGTGTCCTTGTCAGCTGAAGAAATTGCGAACGGAACTTTAAAACTAATCTTATCCAAATTTTCGGTTTTGCCGCTCAAACCGTTCCGCATCCCATGATGAATTTTTAATTCACCCACGATCTTACAGGATCTCCACTTCACAGTACGTGGGTGACACATGTCGTGAGAAGGAGAAGGGTCAGGGGCACGTTCGTCCCAAATCTTCAGGCGAACAGTTTTTCACTGCTACTATAAATACCCCCTCATCCCTTCCTCACTTACTTTACTCCGCTCGATCTCTCTCTCTCTCGCTCGAGCTTCCCGAACCCTAGCGCCGCCGCTACTCCATCGTCGCCGGTGAGGAAGAGCTTCACTGCCTCAACCTCGTCGCTGTCGTACTCGTGCCGACTGCGGAAATCTTCACCTCCGCCGCAGCCTAGACGTCTTCCTCCGCCAAGTTAGGGTGTGGAAGATCTACATCGACGAACTCCACTGTTTCACCTCTATGTTCGTCGTGTTCTTCATTCAGGGTAATTAAAAGTTACTTTTACTGCCCTCTTTGATTTGAAGTTTCTCTACAAAATCTTCAAAGGTGTTTTTATTCTTAAAATCTTCACACACTAAACACCTCATATGTCATCTGTCACTGAGGGCTGACATCAAAACCCTCAGTGATGAATTTGATGCATACTATGCTGACTGGGAAGGAGCCAAAGTCAGGTTCGTGAAACTGACTGAGAAGTTCACAAATGTTGCAGCCCCATCGCAACAACAAGTTCCTCAAGCTGAACCTTCAGCTCAGCCCACTGAAGAACATGCCAGCACCGCTGATGACTTTTAGGCTGCTGAAGGAAATGCTAGTTCCAGGGTTGATGACTCCATTCCAGCCGCTGAAGAAATTGCCAGGGCATCCACTAGTGGTGCGCCTGAAGAAACTGAAGAAGTCAGGGCAACTGCATCAGTTGCGCCTGAGGAAATTCAAACAGATTCCTCTGCTCCTCCCGCGCCTACATCAACTCCTATCCTTCCATCTGCATCAGATGTGAAGAAGACCAAGGCTGCAGAGTGAGCTGCAGTGAAGAAAAGGAAAGCATCAAGTGCTTCAGAATCTTCAGCTCCAAAGAAGATGAAGCCTATGACCAGCTCTTATGACAATCCTATCGATGCTGTTCTGATTTCCACCATGCCATCAAAGGACCTTGTTCCTTTTGGTGAAGAATATGAGATCCCAAGCGGATCTGATGAAGAAACTCAATCTGCTGCTTCGTCAGAGCAGATTGATGAGGAAATTGAAGTGGATACAATCCCTTCAACCCCAGTGGTCTCATCACCAATGCCTCGGTTTACTGCTGAAGAGGCTGGTGTTGAAGAATTGGAAGATGAAGATGTGGACATTGGTAGTACAACGCTAGTGATGAATGATGATTTTTTGGGAAAGTCAGCATCCCAACTCTTCTCTGTTCACGCCTCTATAGCAAATACCTCAGTCCCCTGCACCAACTGTTCCAATGGGCTCTAAAGAAACTCATCCTACTGCTTCTGGGCATGAAGAAATTCCAGCCACTAGTGCTGAAGAAACTGCTGGTGCTGACCATGTGACTGCACCTGAAGAGGAACCATAAATTCCTCAGCCTGAAGAACCAGAGATTGCGATTCCTGAGGTTGTGATGCAACTCACTGATACTCCTCTGCCCAAGCCAAAGGATCCATTCTCAAGAAAGCAAAAGTTCAAGGCTGATGATTTCTTCGGTGAGCATGTATTCTTCACAGACTACAATCCATATGACTCTGCTCGCATAAGGAAGAGGCGTTTCTGGACTGCTATTCAAGCAAATTTCTATTCCTTTGTGCTATTCAACAAAGACAAAGTCTTCGATCATGCAGATATTCCTCACGTGGATATGGAGTCTCTGTCGTGCTTCGAGCCAGTCCTCAGTGTTCTTCACGATGCTGGGCTACTGAATTTCTGCACTGACATCTATGATTGGAATGAAGAACTCATTCTTCAGTTCTACGCAACGCTGCACATCACAGGCGATTCTGAAGATGTGAATTCATGGGTTCTGGACTGGATGACAGAGAACACTCACTACAAGGCACCAGCATCTGAATTGCTTCGTGCCCTTCCACTGAGTCCTCCCATTGAAGATGCACGTTGTGTTTACAATGAACCTAAGCTTTCAAATCACTACATGCAAGTTCTGATGAAGCCTTTGAAGCCAGGGCAGGCCCCTCGTACCAATTTCCTCGTCAAGGAATTATTGTATGTGCCTCGGACTGTCTATCGCATTCTAACGAAGACAATGAGTCCTATCAAAGGCCATGACTCAACTGATGAAGAAGTCGTTGGCATCATGAAGAATATGCTTTTCAACATCATTCATGGCGTTCCCGTCAACTTCCATGATTTCTTCATGAGGACTCTGGCCAATGTTGCTATGTCACCATTTGAGCTGAAGCCTTACGCACCATGGATTATGAGATTCATTAGGACAAGGTCTTCACTCAACTATAAAGCTGACACTCTGAACCACTACAGCTACTTGCCTCCAATTGAAGTCCTCAAAAGGACATTTTCCTGAGCTGATGACAAAGGCAAGGCCGCTGCTGTGATAGATGAAGGCATTCGTCCAATGGATGGTCAATTTCGCAAGGCTGCATCCTACTCCACCAATGATGACTCTTCCACACATGACTCTGCTGCCAACAATGCCAAACAACATCCTCAAGCCACAGCACCCAGGGTGATGACTGATCGTGAGTTACTCCTCAGTCTTCATCACAAGGTTGATCGCAATCACAAATGGGTCAAGCGTCAGTTTGGTTCAATTCTTCACAACATGACTGCAACACACAATGAAGTGAAGAAAAACCACTACTACCTCCATGAAACCCTCAACCGCACCTGGGCTGTTCTGTCTCAAGTTTATAGCGCTGAAGATCTGAACAACATGGGGCTCAAAGAAGAGTTTGACTGGTCTGTACCTCCTCCAAAGAAATACAAGAAGGTCAAGGTTCCTTCTTTGGTGGCCAGCTCCTATTCTTCATCACGCGACACTGATGAACATGAAGACTTGGACGACACTGTGGCAGGCCCTACTTCAACAACCGACCCCAACAACGCTGGCGCTCCTTCATCAACTTGATTATCTTCAGGGGCGTTAGTCCTCAGTTTCGATCCTTTTGGTCATTCGATGACAAAGGGGGAGAAATCTGAGTTAGTCTTCAAGCGGGTCTATCATATGGGCGTTTTCTTTGCTAAGTTACAACTCTCGTTCTTCCGAAACTTTTATTGGATCGAGTTGTAAACTTAAATCCGATGGTGGTCTGATACTTCTGCTACGTTATTCCGCATGCTTATTCCTTGTTAGTATTATTGCACGCATGCTGAAATACGTCAGTCACCATTTTTCATCATGCATTTCAAATTCTTCATATAGTATATCAAATGCGTGTATGAATTACAAGATATAGGGGGAGATCTCCATGATTCATCTCTTCAAGTGTGCATTGCTTCAAAAGCAAATTCCTCACTATGCACATATTCAGGGGGAGTTCTTCTATATCTTGCAATCAAATTCCTCAATATCAGTATTTACACTTCATATGTTTATCCCCGTTGAAAACTTAACCTATATTGTCATCAATCACCAAAAAGGGGGAGACTGTAAGTGCATCTAGTGCCCCTTAGTGATTTTGGTGTATTGAAGACTTGTAGGTTAAGGATCTAATGTGTTTGTGAGTGTACACATGTCTATAAGTCTATGAGGATTTTGATATTTACAGAGAAAGTCGACCCCTAAAAATGAAGTTCTTCGACTGAAGACTTTGGTATTCTGAAGACTTTCTGAAGACTTTGAAAGTGAAGAAATTGGTGTAACCCTGAAGACTTGGTATTCATTTGAGGAACATGAAGCATGAAGACTTTTGTTTTCATAGTTTCATTTTCTCTTTCTTGAGTCATAGGAAACATCGTACTGTTAAAGGGGGTCGAGGAAATACTAAGGAAAAATTTCCATTTGATGCTCAACTCAAATCCTACACCTACCAATCCCTTTGAGTGAAGCCATTGGAAATCTCATACAGTTCAGTCAAGTTCTTCAGTGACAGAGATGCAATTCTTCTAGTCACTAAGGACTTTGCTCTGACTTAGGAGTTAGGAATTCGCTAGTGCGAATTGCCTAGACTGTGAGGAACATGATAGCCCTGAGGAATTTGTACCTCACGTTTCCGACCGCTGCTGTGCTACGCGCCAGCTGTCCCAAAATATCTTATCCATCCAACGGTCATATCATTGAAGGGCATTTATGTCTTATCATGTCGGGCTGCTCCCTAGGCTATAAATAGCCGCCCCCTACAACCACTAGTTGGTTGGCTGCTCGGAGAGAAACTGACACTTGTCATTTGAGAGCAACCCATCCTCCGAGGACTTTTAGTGAAAATCATCAAGTGAGGAAAATCCAAAACCCAAACCCAAACACCTACAAACCCAAAGTGATTGAGCATCACTGAAGAGATTGATCCTGTGTGGATCCGACGCTTGTTACCTTTGAAGACTGTGCTTCTTCCAGACGGTTAGGCATCATGGTCTAGACCATCCAAGAGGAATTGTGGATCGCCGAGTGACCGAGTTTGTCAAGTTTCGGAAGTCACCTGAAGACTTACCACGAGTGATTGGACGAGGACTGTGTGTCCTTAGTTCAAGGAGAATACGGTGAGGACTGGGTGTCCTGAGCTGCGTGCTCAGGACTGGGTGTCCGGGACTGTGTGTCCTCGAGTTTAAATACTCAGCCTCTCCAACCAGATGTACAACTGAGACAGCAGTTGGAACTGGTCTACCAAATCATTGTCTTCACCAAGCTTATTGGTTCCATTTCCTCAACTCTTTCACTTCCTCAGTAGTGTGTTGTTTGTTTATGATATCTGTGTTTGAAGACTTTGACTGAAGACTTTCTCAATTTCCTCAGTTCAATTTCTTCAGTCTGTTTGTCTTCATCTTGAGCTATCCTGTGATTACGCTTTATGTACTCTGTGTTTGTCTTCATTTCATCATGTTGACTATGCTTGTTTACTGTTATGTTTACTTTTGAGTACTTATTCCGCTGCAAGTAGTTCTTTGCTAAGGAATTTCCTCACCGGCAAATTCCTCAGTGAAGAATTCATAAAAATCGCCTATTCACCCCCCCTCTAGTCGATATAACGCACTTTCAAGGACTGTGAAAATTATTTTTGGGATTTTTGGATTTTTTTTGGATTCTTTTTTCTGCGGCAGAATTATTCTTTTAAAAAGAGTTTCCCTTCGACCGACTGGACCGAAGCCCAGCCGGCCCGCATCACCGCCGCCTTCCCCAAGCGGGAGTCCTGCCCGACGCCGCCGTCGCTCGGAGTTCGAGCTGGACTCCACCGCCGCCTGTGCCCCCTCCCCCAAGCCGCCTCGCCCCCTCATTAAATACCCACCGCCGCCAACCCCTTTCTCCTCAAGCCGCCGCCCCGAGCCGCCCAAGTCGCTGTCGCGCCGCGCCGCCCGTTCCACCTCCCACGCCGCACCATCGCCATTGCCGTCACTCCCCGCCGCCGCCGACGCCGCACAACGCCGCTGCCGCCGCCGGTTTTCCCTCACCCGAATCGGTATAAACCAAGAAAAAACCGCCGGTTTTTATTAAAGTTCGGTTTTTCTTTTAGATCGGTTTAATATTTAGGTTTTGTTAAATAGAAAGTTTTCACCCATTTAGATCTGTTAACGAATGAGTCCGTTCATTAGTCTCTATTAGCGAACGTTCATCCGATAGGCTTTTCTTTTTCTGTTACCTATCCGCAAATACTTTTCTTATAGACTAGTCCCTGATCTTCAAACCCTCACTACTTTTTGCTCGTTTATCCAAATCCAGTGAAACCAATGCCAAAATCTTCGTCTTGTTACCCTCTATCCAGATAAACAACTTGAACATGATTTTTGACAATTTAAATTTTGGTTTGAAGCATATTTGAATTTGAACTTCTTTTGATCGTAGTTTGTGTTTCGTAACTCTGACTCGATTGATTCCTTTTGCAAATCGAAGATCTTCACTTGACCTTTCTGTTTAGATCTTTTCTTTTGGTTTTACCTTTGCATCTTATGCTTGAGTGCTTATGTATGCTATTGTTTGTTCACGATAGAGTTTCTGGAGTGCGAGGCTTGCTACTACGAATCACTAGGGTTTTCCAGTCGTCAGCAAGGCAAGTAACACTTTGATCATATCCCTTTATTACCCAGACTTATGCATTAGTTTCAACCCTTAAACAGTGCATGGTTAGGATTTGATATTATGTGGGTATTGGGAAGTAGTTGATGGGGTAGGAACCTATTGTCTTATATTCAAACCCTGGGCATTATTGCTTTATGCTTGCACTACTTTGCTATGCTCGTAGACGTGGATTGGTTTGTGAGATTCATGAAAGATGTGAGAGTTATTTATATCTAAGGGTTAACTTAAGGTGGCTACTTTAATACACATCTGGGTGGATTGGTTGTGGGTACCTGGGGATATACCAGTGTTGTCCAAGGAGATCCCGGGGTACCCGTGTGATCATCCTATGGTTTGCCACCCAGGCTCAAAGGGATCATAAGATTATTCATGATAGAAACTTCCATGTAGCCACGAGCCATTATGGGATCTGGCATAGTTGAGTATGTTGTGGGAATCCTTTCCATGATGGGCTAGCAGACGTAGGGGATTGTAGGTGTACCGGCCTATCTATCGGTTAAGGGGACCTCTTTGGAAAGACTGTGTCTCGGTCATCCATTTCTCAAACATCATGCAGTCCGAGAAATCCAATGGAGGAGATCAAGTCTTGTGGGGGAAAGTGCGCAAACCTCTACAGAGTGTACAAACTAATCATGATTAGTCGTGTCCCCGGTTATGGACATCTTGAGTATCTGGTACTTGAATTATTATGTTGATCTCATCGTGTTACTTAATTAATTTGTTGGGTTGTTAATATTAATTTGGGATTGAGTTGGGGGTACCTTCTCAATATCTTCAACAAACTTTGTAGTTAAATAAAATACATTCCTTTGTTATAGGAAAAAGTAGCTTTATGCAAATGATAACCGTAGAGCCTCCACCAGCCAAATATGCATGTAGTGATAGTGGTTATTTGTTCATTGCTCTATGGTGTTATCTTGCCAGCATATTCCGTGTGCTGCCTACACGGCTGCAACGTATCATGTTGCAAAAATTTTAGACGAAGAGTAAGATGCGCTTGGTCATTGTCATGCACTCAGTTTTGTCGCGGAGTTGGATGGACTCATTTATCTTTGATGCTTCTGCAGTTATCTTATTTAGATGGCCTTCAACCATATTATTGTAATAAGTACTCTTTTTTAGTCACTCGATGTAATAAGTGTGGGATTGAACTCTGTTATAAATCCTCGAGTACTGTGTGTGTCAGCAATACCGATCTAGGGGTGACACTTAAGCACAGAGACTACGATCCATTTGGGTCGGGTCGCTACAGGACGCCATGGGCCTCGGCGTCTAGCCCAGGGCCAGACGCCAGGGTCTCTGGCGTTTGGTCCGTGACCTCTGCAAAACATCCTTTTTGCACCAACCTAAAGCCACGTGGGCCTTACCCCTTGGCCTAACCATATCATCCTATATATCAATATTTACCTCCGAACCATTCCGGAGCTCCTCGTCATGTCTATGATCTCATCCGGGACTCCGAACAACATTCGGTCACCAACATACCTAACTCATATAATACTATATCGTCAATGAATGTTAAGCGTGCGGACCCTACGGGTTCGAGAATGATGTAGACATGACCGGGATGCTTCTCCGATCAATAACCAATAGCGGGACCTGGATGCCCATATTGGTTCCTACATATTCTACGAAGATCTGTATCGTTGAACCTTTATGACAACATATGTAGTTCCCTTTGTCTATCGGTATGTTACTTGCCCAAGATTCGATCGTCGGTATCTACATACCTAGTTCAATCTTGTTACCGGCAAGTCTCTTTACTCGTTTCATAATACATCATCCAATAACTAACTCCTTAGTCACTTTGCTTGCAAGCTTCTTGTGATGTTGTATTACCGAGAGGGCCCAGAGATACCTCTCCGTCACACGGAGTGACAAATCCCAGTCTCGATTCATGCCAACTCAACAGACACCTTCGGAGATACCTATAGAGCACCTTTATGATCACCCAGTTATGTTGTGACATTTGATGGCACACAAGGAATTCCAACGGAGTCCGGGAGTTGCATGATCTCATGGTCGAAGAAACATGTATTTGACATTAAGAAAGCAGTAGCAATAAACTGAACGATCATATGCTATGCTAACGGTTGGGTCTTGTCCATCACATCATTCTCCTCATGATGTGATCCCATTATCAAATGACAACTCATGTTTATGGTTAGGAAACCTTAACCATCTTTTGATCAACGAGCTAGTCTAGTAGAGGCTCACTAGGGACACGGTATTTGTTTATGTATCCACACATGTATTTAAGTTTCCAGTCAATACAATTCTAGCATGAATAATAAAACTTTATCATGAATAAGGAAGTATAATAACAACTTTATTATTGCCTCTAGGGCATATTTCCATCAAATTTGTGGGAGCAGACTATGATTCCAATTAAAAGAAGTCCTCACACAGTGCTTGTTAGTTTGGTGACATGCTTTGTTTTTTTTAACAACTTATAACAAAATATATATCAAAAAAAATTAAGGACATATTGTGTGGCATGTGTGATCGTTTGTGATAATGGGTATTTCTTGTTTGGCAATGAGTGAGAGGTACACTTGAAAATGGGTTGTCATAGCATGCTTAGTACAAACTTTATGGTTGTTGTTGTTATTGTCTTACATATTACTCCATAGAATCCTAATAATACTTTGCTCATCAAGTGTTCATATTTCTAATTTCATGTGCAGACATCAATGATATTTCATAGAATTACATAGGAACAATATTGCGCAAATACCAATTAGAAAATTGCTACATCATACCAAGGATTTTTTAGGGTCTAAATCTAAACCATGAACCACCAACCGCATTTCAAACAGCATAGTTATCTCAAAGGGACAATAATCAACAAAATCATTGTTTAACACCAACATTGGGTGTCATTCCCTTCTTTGGTTACTATAAAATCTGATAACCTCTGGCAGTGGACGCGCATTTCATAAACACTTACCAAGAAGCCCCCCGACTGCAAAAGACTCAGGCCACACTCCTTCAGTTTTTCTGGTCAAACATTTCTTCAACTCAACATTGATGTGGAACTGGTATCCTCAAAGTTTTACAAAACTGGAAAACCGGACATTTCATTTTTAGTATTTCATCTATTCTTCGGCAATTAGATCTAAAACTCAGGCTCAAGTAACATCACAAAATTAGTTCCACCACAATATGTATCCACCTCGAACTGATCGTCTTCGCTCCCAGAAGCGACATCGACTATTGTTGCCTTCCTCTTCCCTTGTTGTCCTTCTCGGTGCAACTAGCTCAGCAGAGCTGCTGGAGGGAGGGAGTGCTTAAGATACTTGCATTTAGTGCTCATGAATCGCACGAGGATCACCTCACTACAGGCGCTACAATAAGAAAACACACAAGAACCGAAGTTTTTTAAAGGGAAAGGTAGTGATCGCTACCTTGTATTAAAAAACGGCCGTAAAGGCCAACCATGGCTTGTAGAAACAAAAATGAAATGAAGAAGAAAAAGGCAACAAAAGAGAGTACATGGGCGGAAACAGTTTACATGCCAGAAAATATGTGCCCAAGACAGATGAGAAGTCTTCTGTGCTTCCTTCATTGCCATTTTCGCCCAGAGCTTCAGATCCTCGCCGGTGCATTGTGAAATCAGGTGTGGTGGCAATTCTTTGTCGTTAAACACTCTGTCATTTCTGCATTGCGAGAGAGTAACTAAACAAGTTGTAAAAACAATCGACCATAGACTATTGTATACACTGATGCACGTCGTTGGCAAACTAAAGCATGTCTGAAGCTTGCCTGGCCATGGATTGCAGGTTTAGGCACCTCCAGAGCTGTTCCGTTGCTTTACAACAAAATGGAATGTATTCAATGGACTCAATGGTGGGGTAAATTTTGCACCATGGGTCAGTAACCCAACATTTTTGGGGGATATTCTCCTTTTTGTTAAGTCTGCCTTGAAATTCAATTAATAGGAACACTTGGTGCTCTAGAGGAATGATCAGAAGCCATATGAACTTGGCCATAGGAGAGGTCACACCTCTGAATGTGAAAAGACTATAGAAGTAGCGGACGTTGTAGCAGTACCAAAAATCCTGCCTGGTCTTGTGTCCATCTCTATATTTGAGGATTAGGGTCTTTAGGATTACCAACAACTAAGCCACTTGATGAGTAGCCATTGTGGATAGAACCAGTTGTAGCTTAATAGACCATGAGTTATCTGAAAACTGGGATTGAACAGAGCAGCACTTATCCATGGAGAAGGTGAACGAAACTGGAAATATGTCCATTAGTCCTTGCTCCATGCACCACTCATCCATCCAGAAGGAAATATTTTATCCACTTCCAAATCCGCACCTTGTAGCGTTCATGCCTATATTATTGATTTGAAAGTTTGCCACATAGTTGTGTCCAGACGGCGCCTATTAGGATTGAAAATACTAGCGTACGCGTCCTTGAACCAGTCATAGCAAGTTAGATGTGGCAACCCGGCTCAGAGAAACCGGAATGCCCCGTATTCCAGCCCAGAGTTCGAGGTGAAGTCTTCTGGAATACGACACTGCTTAGCATAGAACAAACCAGCTTTCTATTATTACACGAATATGAATACAAGGTCTCCGATATTATAGTGAATAACATCGGCACGGCGACACTACGCCATCCTCAGTTGCTCTATGCAAGCAGCATAACAAGTTGAGGCGGCGGAACAACGATCGGTGATGATGGACTCCAATCCGCATGGACTCTAGCTGGAATGTTCCTAGCTCGCAAACACAGGAACAACACCAAACAAGCCAGCAATCCAGGAACGACATGCAAACTGGCATGACACGCTAGGTCAGTACATTGAATGTACTTGCAAGATCACCATAACCAGAAGCATTCAAGACAAACAACAGCATGGCAATTACAGGTTAAACAGGAATTATCATGAGATCATCGGAATAACATCGCATGAACTACATGAACATAATACCGCTAGAACAATATGAACATGGCATGAACATCTAAACATGATGACACTATCATGCAACATGATGACATTCTCATGCACCAACTTATTCTGCTCGGGTTACCTCGTAACCATCATATGCATCACTTACCAACCTCGGACATTACACGATCATCTCAGGATCAAATCAAGCTTGGTATAAACAATACCATAGTAATTATTAAATGACCACAAGGAGCTTGATCTTTACCCACGATTCTCGCACAACATCACGAATATCCAACAACTCGGTATCCTCGATACCACGGTGATCATTCACGGATCACAATCGGAACCACTCTGGGCTCAACTGGTTACCTCGTAACCAAACGGTGATCATTCATGGATCACAGAACCAACTTATCTCATCATCGAACCGGGGTTGTTAATAGGCAAGTTGTTATTATTATTGTTGACCCATAGTGTGACCGACACGAACTGGGCCCTTATCCGCGGGCACGACTATTGATAGATTTAATACACACTCTGCAGAGGTTAGTACACTGTACCCACACCACGGAACCCATGGCCTCGCACTCCCATTCGGGTGGACCAACGGCATTCCCACAAAACCGATCTACTGCCCTAACACTCTCCCGGCAACTCCGACTCACTCCCCACTGGGCTAAGTCCTGGGTGGCCCCGTGCCTACCAAAGACACCAACAGCCACCGTCGTGGCAAAACAATAAACGGTCCCAAACGGGGACATGTGCACATAACCAAACTCGGGCTCACAAGGCTTATGTCCGCCTACCTGATCAGGGTAGCGCGCGCCCATAACCTTCCCTCGTTGGAGGCACCGGCGAGAGGCACGACAATAGACCCAGTTAGGACCCTCCCATAAATGTAAGTGTGATTGCACTGGTCAGCTCGATATGGTGGCACCATGACTCAGCCAATAGTTGTTCAAGTTCAAGTAAGTCCGGTTAAACTTGAATGCTATAAGCTGAGTCATATAACATGATGCAACAACAATGCATGAACATGAATCAACATAAGCATGGAGGTACAACATATTCATCGAGCATAACCATAATGAAACATTAACCAAATGAGCATGGTAAGCTGACAGGCCTAACATTACACATGAGCATATCATGACCACTAGCATCATAAATAAATAACATGCAAAAAACTCATCCAGAATACTACCAAGTAAGCATATAACCAGCAGGATACAAAGTAACATGCATAGCAACGACACTAGATAACAGCTCATAAATATGCATCCGAAAGAACACACTGCTACTACTATCAAGCATGACATATAACAGTAATACTAGTAATAATTGCAAGATAACAACATAGCATGAAAGTGAACACCGATCAATAAGTATCACCGAAACAATGATAACTCTATCAAAACAAGCAAACATTTATTAAATATTCAAGTTGAAAACCATGGCTACCGCATGACTATCATGCAAGTGGTTGCTGTGGCTTGCCTGGGGGTGACAGAGACTCCGGGAAGAAGTGCGGTGAAGCCGCGGAACGAAACGCCGGACGGTTCTCTCTCGGAGGGGGCTGATTAGAGGCAAGGCAAAAATGGTCATTTTCACTGTGAGACTACCTAGTGAAAATTTTACCAAAATATAGAGCTCGATGAGACGAAGAAGTGAGTGTTGGTTTCACCTCGATCGGAGTTACGGTTGAAAAGTTGTGAGGTGTTGAAGATCAGGGACCAATCTGTGAATAAACTTTAGCAAACAGGCCCCTGGTGGAAAAACTGAAAGCGCCTTCGGGCAGAACACGTTTTCTGAAAAGGAAAACATATTTTCAGCCGCAGAAAAGGAGAATACGCTTTCCTGAAGGGTAAAGCATTTTGTATAAAAGAGGAAGGAAATACGCTTTCATAAAACGGAAACGCATTCCAAGAAAACGTTTCCACTTATCCGAGTGGATAAGGTGGTGGCTCACTTACAGGTGGGGTCCGTTGGAGAGAGGGGCCCGCCTGGCCAACTGGCAAGGCGTCGTCTTCCTCCTCCCCTCGCTCCTGTTCGTTCCCGAGCGGAACAGAACGGAAGCAGAGGAGGGAAACGGCCAAGGGGCCGGCCAGCTCCGGCGATCCCCCGCCCGGCCTAGGGCACCGGCGGGACCGCAGGGCTGCGCCTCACCTGTTCAGAGGGTCAGCCAGCGCCGGGGTGGAGTGGAGAGGAGGGGAGTCCGCGGCGACGGAGGTGGACAGAGAGGCGGCGGTGGTGATGAACTCCGGTGACGCAGGGCACTCCGTCGAGAGATTAGGGGGTGGGGAGGTTCGCCGGGACATGGGGAAGGCGTTGGCGGAGTCCGGGAAGCACGAGGAGGCTCGAGACGGCCGGTCGGTGCCGTGCCCGAACGCGACGAGCGACGGCCGGACTTGGGAGACGCGGCCACGAGGCTCTCCGGCGATGGAAAAATGGGTGGGCGAGCCGCGGGGATGAGGGGAAGCTATTGGAGAGCTCGGGAGGAGAGGAGAGGGGCTAGGCACACCGGAACCAAGGAGGAACCGAGGCGGCCATGGCGATCTCCGGCGAAAAGAAGAGAGGGCCGAGGACTCCGGTGGGCTAAGGAGGCAAATGAGGAGAGGATGAGCCGCGGGAGGGCTCGGGGCACAATTATATAGCCGAAGGGAGGGCTCTAGAGCACGCTAGCGAGCTTGTGCAGTGCTCTAATGGTGGACAGAGGCTGTCACGGGCACTGTTCTAGAGGCGCATTTAAGGCGAACCACGACGAGACAGCGACGCAGGGAGATGCAGTAGATCACGGGGAAGCTCCAGGACATGGTTGGACGTCGAGACGAGGAGGGAGGAGACGAGCACAGGGGCAAGAACCAGCCAGATCACGCAATTAGCGTGACGCCAGCGTGAACACCACGCCCACTGGAGCAAACAACTCGTTTTGGCCGGACAGACAATGTCCAGAAGATAGACCGTCCTGCCGTTAGTCGAAATGAGGAAATAAATCGGTCCAGGGGCAAATAAGAGATTTGCACTTAGCTCCAATGTAAATCAACAGGAAGGTGTTTGTAACTTGTTGTGGTTACACCAGCTTGGTAATGTGGTAAATAATTTGTCTGGTGATGATCACACACTAAGGTGATTAAGATGGCAAAGTTTCAGCTCAAGAAGAGGAGTTTAGCTAGTGGTTGCTGTAGAAACCACTATACCGGACAGAAATACAACACATGAAGTAGCACTCACATATCAATTGTTACTAAGCTGAATTTGGGCATGGCCCAATTATTTGAAGATATGAAGATGTTCAAAAAGTTTCAGGCCATTTGGATGAACCAAAATAGCACTTGCTTCGTATAGCTTTGCTCTGGACAGAAACTTGAAAAAATTGCACAGGAAATATGGTGTAATGGATTGATCCAAATTTTGGTGGAGAGTGTTTATATGGATAGGTGTCGTGGAATTGTCACGACAGATGTCCTAGTGTAAGGACTTAGTCGTGAGGCCAACGCATCTATGTGGTAGCTTGAGAGGGGTTGAGCGGAAATCGAGAGACGCATCACAAGACAGGGATTTAGACAGCTTCGGGCCCCGGGAAACATCATCCAGTAACAAGCCTACATGTTGTTTGTGGCTAGGTCTCATTATGCTTATGAGGGAGTCGCTGTAAACCGGCTCTTTGTGTCTAGCCCTAATATTATTGATTCTTGCTTGTCCCTCTTTCGGGAGCCCTGCCCCTCTTTATATATGTTGAAGGGGCGGTTTACATGACTAGTCCTAGTTGGATTAGGACTACTCTATTACAAGTGGAATCCTAGTCTTGTTTCCTTTATAGAGGAATATTCCTTATGTCTTTCCTTGTAAACCGGCCCGCCGTAGTATGAACCGGCCTTTCATGAACCGCCCGTTGGGCCACCGGGTCTTGTCGCTCCTCTGACCCGCCTGCCGGATTACCAATGAATCGTAAATCGCTAGGTCCAAGCGGGTCGCCGGTAAACCGCCCAGCTCTAGCCGGGTCATACATTCGGCGCTTTATACCGCGGGGTATATCCCCGACATTAGCCCCCAGTTTAATTTGGATTTATCCATGTTAAATTGATCCTGCAACATAAACACAAGAATGAATTTGACAGGTTGTGCTCCGGGTTAAATAATCTTGCAAGTCGGCATCTGATCATTGTCGGGGCAAATCTGGCCTCCACGAGCACCTATGGGGACGGAGCCCCTTGTCGGTTCGGCGGGGGCGGAGGATGCACAAAGAGCAGATCGAGGCGACACACACACAACGATTTTACCCAGCTTCGGGCCGCATGGATGCGTAAAACCCTACTGCTGCATGTCTGGTTGATTCGGGTTCTTGCTCTGGAGCGCAAGAAGCTACAGTAGGCTGGGGCTGGACGTAGGCGAGGGCCTCTTTTGTCCGATCCCCTCTCTACGTGCGCATGGGCCTCCTTTTATATGCCAAGGGGTTTCCCACAGGGAGCGACGCAGGTGAGGGTAAAAATGGCAAGGAATTGTGTGAATAGTGGCCGCACAGTGCTATCGCACCTAACTCTGACGGTGGGGGACAAGGGCATTAAATGCCCGTCTGGATCGCCTGAACAGTGCCGAGGCGGACCGTTAGGAGCACCTCCGCTCGCCACGGGGGCGACTCTGCCAACGTCGCATGCCACCGCGCGTCTCAGGTTGCGCGGCGTCCCGCCACGTGCCTCCGGGGAAGCCCCAGAGCGACGCGTGGGCAGGTGAGCTGGAGCACGGGCCTGATATGGTGGTTTGCCGCGGCAAGTGGCTTGCCGCGGTAGTTGCCTTGCCGCACCTGGGAGCTCGCCGCTCGCCAGGCCTTGCCGGGGCGCGCGGCGCGCCACGGCGGGCTTCTCTTGGGGTGCCTTGGCTTGGCCGTCCCGGCGAGCTCCTCCCGCTGGGGTCTTGGTGCTTCGGCTCAGTCGTCCCGGCAAGCTCCTCTTGCCGGGGCCTTGTCGCCTTGGCCCGGCAAGCTCCTCTTGCCGGACCTTGCCTTCTCGACCCGGCAAGCTCCTCTTGCCGGGGCTTGGTCTTCTAGGCTCGATCACTTGGCCATCGTCCGGCCCGGAAAGGGCCGTGGAGACTCTTGTCGCTCCCCCGGCAGGCCTTGCCGCGGGAGGCTACTACTGCCCGTGCACAAGTTCGGGGTACTAAGGTACCCCTACTTTAGTACACCGACAGGAGCCCCCGGGTCTGGGCCATACACGGTGCCGAGCGTTGTTGGGCCAGGCCCTAACAGTGCGCGGGCACGCGTGGCTTGGGTTGCGCTGCTCCTTAACTCCGTGCTCGTCGCGCCCTCCCCAAGTGGCGCGCGCTTATCGCGGCGTCATGGGGGGGCGAGGCGTGCGAGGCGTGCGTGACGTGGGTGGCGTGCGCGGGGCTGAGGCCCGCAGGCATACGTCACGTCGTGCACGATCTCTTTTATTTGGAGAAGCGAAACGTCTGCCCCCACTTTTGAGTGGGGGGGGGGGAAGAGAGGTCGCCTCACCAGTCGCCTCGGCCCTGCCCGCCCGCCACGCGTCCTCCATGCACTTGGGGTCGCGGTGGTGGAGGCAGGAAGCCGGGCCGACGCGGGTCGAGGTAGAGGGTCGGCCCCGTCGCCTGCCCTTCCTCTGCTTTGATTGGTTGGGCGGGGCGGCCGAGCCCCCACTTCGCCCCTTTATAAGGAGCGGAAGGGGATGACGAGGGTCCGCATTCCTTCCTTCTTCCTCCTCTTAGATCCCTGGTCCCCTTTCCCCAGCTGTCATGGAGGAAGGGAACCCTGGTCCTTCTTCGGTGGAGGCAAGGGTTGCCGCCAGGCAGCGTGCCCCTCCTCCCCTTGCACCCGCGGCGGCGGAGCCAACCGTAAGGGAAAGGGGGAGGGGGCGAGGTCGTGGACAAGGCCGTGGACGGGGCCGAGGCGCTCGAGGCGGGCAGGGCGGCGCACCGGCCTTGCCTCCGCCGGCGGCTCTGTTTCCCCCGGCGGTTCATCTCGGGGACGACCCCTGCGAGTTCATCATCAGGCTGCGCCGGGCGCCTCGCCGTCGCCTCCGCCTCCCGGCCCCCTTTGCGGACGTCTTGGAGGCGGAACAACACGAGACGCTGAGGCTGCGCATGAGGGGCTGCGGGATCAGTGGTACGCGAGTCCACGTCGAATCCCGAGCCCCCGGCGTGATGTGCCTGGGCCGAGGGTGGAAGTCGTTCGCCTGGATCCATAGCTTGACGGCAGGGTTCACCCTCCATTTCAAGCTGATGGAGGGCGATCTGCTCTCCGTCAAGGTTTTCGAGGACCTCGGCACCCGGGCCCGGTGCTGCGTGGATAGCTCCTCCGACAGCGAAGGCTCCTCCTCGAGCGAGAGTGACGAGGAGGGGAGCGACAGCGACGACGAGGGCGGGCGGTCGCCGGGGTGACGGGCACGACTAGGCGCTAGTCGCAGCTCCGCGTGGCACCGGCGGCCCCCATCGTCCGCGTCCCTGGCGCCGTGAACTCCCCGGGGTCGTCTCCTTGGGTGGCTGGCGTAGGGAGGATGTGGAAGAGGAAGAGGACGGGCGGCAAGGTCGCTGCCTCGTCTTCCAACCTCGCCCCAGACGCCGTCACCACCCCTGCTCGCGGCGACGACCATCGGGGTCTTCTCTCCGGCCCGGCAAGCTCCTCTTGCCGGGGCTTCGCCTTCTCGGGCGGCCGGAGTGGCGAGGTTGCGGAAGAGGCTGGCGGCAAGGCCGTCAACTCGGAGTACGAGGGCTAGATGCCCTCGACAGCGTGTCGACGTCCCGCCGCCTCCTTCTCGAGCTCCGCTTCCAGCGTCGCCGTCTTCTTCCGGCCTCTGGAGCTCCGGGGTGGGGCCTCGGACGCTCTCTTGGTGTCTTCTGCCACCCGTAGCTCGTCTAGGCGCCCCTTTTGTCCTTCTTGCCTCCTTGCCGTACCTCCTGAGGAGAGAGAGAAGAAAGGGATTACCGGCACCTTATCTCTTTTTATCTTGTAAGCCCTCGGGCCTTAGTTGCATTAAAATCTTGTAATCCCATCTTTCATGTTTTTCATTCTCTCTGAACTGTACCTGAGTGGAATGTTTTTAATGAAAAGGGGTTGTTTGCCGGATCATTTGTCTCGCGGGTACATCCCGCGGCAAGGGGCGGACCCTTTGCACCGTTAAGATAGACACTTCCCCGCCCGGCAACGGACCCTGCCGTCCCCCGCGCCTCTTGGTCCTCCTCCCGCTCTAGGCGGAGGCAGGGAGAAGGCGGGTTCTGGCCCCTCACTTCCTCCCCTTGCCGCCGCGGCTACTATCCGAAGCGGGCCCTGGGAACGCGCTCCGGGGTTTGCCGCTTAAGAGAGCACGACAGCTTTTTAGGAGGAGGCAAGGTTTTCACATTCCGCAGCTCACGAGAGAATGCATGATAAGGGATGTGAAGACTTATCTGAGGTTGCAGCCCCCGGCAACTCTGGCTTGTCGGGGGGCGGGTGCTGGCTCGTCCTTCTCCCCTTCTTCGTCCTTGAGCGGCTCGGCAAGGGTAGGCGGTTCCCGCGAGCCAAAGGGAAAGGACGGGAAAAAGACGCGGACTCGGCCTCCAAGTTAGGGGTTAGCGACTGTTAGGCACTATCAACCCTAACCAAGGACGAGACTCGACTCAGCATGCATGCTAAAACTTGGGGGCCCCAGCGCGTAATTGCGGCCAGGGTCTGCGCCTGGCTTTGTACAAAGGATTACATGCGTCTGCGGCAAGACTTTTGTACAAAGAGTTGGTTGCCGGACGGGGTCCGACAACCGCGCCTTACGGGTAAAACTTGCGAAGATGCTCAATGTTCCAGGAATTGCTCACCGGAGTACCATCTTCGGTCTCGAGGCGGACGACGCCAGGCCTCGTGACTCGTTTCACCCGGTAAGGGCCTTCCCACTTTGGCGTCAACTTGTTGTGTATCTTGGCCGACTGAACGCGCCGAAGAACAAGGTCGCCTTCCTCGAGGCTCCTGGCTTTAACTTTGCGGCTATGATAGCGACGCAGAGCTTGCTGGTAGCGAGCGGATCGCACAGCGGCCTGGAGACGATCCTCCTCGAGGAGCAGTGCGTCATCTTCACGCGACCGCTCTTGCTCAAGCTCATCATAAGCGAGCACTCGAGGTGACCCGTATACGAGTTCCGTGGGGGTAACTGCTTCTGCTCCATAGATTAGAGCAAATGGTGTCTGGCCGGTGGCTCGATTTGGCGTCGTTCTGACCGACCAAAGAACCGCCGGCAGCTCCTCGATCCAGTTCCGTCCGCGCTTGAGCAGCTTGTCAAAACTTCTGGTCTTGAGCCCGCGCAGTACCTCGGCGTTGGCCCTTTCCGCTTGACCGTTGCTCCGGGGATGAGCAACAGAAGCGAAGCAGACCTTGGTGCCGAGATCTTGGGTGTACTGCATGAAGGCGTGGCTTGTGAACTGCGTACCGTTGTCGGTGATGATCCTGTTGGGGATCCCGAAGCGGCAAACAATCGACCTGAAGAATTTGATCGCGGACTGGGCGGTCACCTTCCTCACTGGTTCCACTTCTGGCCACTTTGTGAACTTGTCGATGGCAACGAACAAGTACTCAAAGCCCCCGACGGATCGGGGGAAGGGGCCGAGGATATCGAGCCCCCAGACCGAGAAGGGCCAGGATAAAGGGATCGTCTGGAGAGCTTGAGCTGGCTGGTGTATCTTCTTGGAATGGAACTGGCACGCTTCACACTTGGTTACTTGTGCAGTTGCATCCTAGAGGGCTGTGGGCCAGAAGAAGCCCTGCCGGAACGCCTTTCCGGCAAGTGCTCTGGCGCCAATGTGGTGCCCACATATGCCTCCGTGTATCTCCGCCAACAGCCTCTGTCCGTCTTCCCGGTGGATGCACTTCAATTTCACCCCATTGCGTCCTCTTCTGTACAGTGCGCTGTCGACGAACTGGTACATACTGGACTGCCGGGCTACTCTTTCAGCTTCTTCTTGTTCTTCGGGAAGCTCTCCCGTCTGGAGGAAACGGACGATCTACTGTGCCCACGTCGGAGCCTGGGGCTCGACGACGAGGACCAAAGGCATGTCGGCGGCTGCGGGAACATCAGCTTCTACGGCGAGGACTCGGGGATCAGCCGGAGCTTGACGTTCCTCGGCAAGCTTGCCGGGGCGTGGCTTGCCGGGAGCGCCTGCTTCGTCGGGGCAGACCCTGGGGCTTGCCGGAGCAGGCAGCTCCTCAGCACTCTTGGCGTCGATCTCGGGGACTCTCTTGGCGGCGGCTTCGGGAAGCTCTGCCGGGAGAGAGCCGTCAGAGACCGGTCTTCTCTTCTTGCTTGGCCCAGTCGATGGCGTCACGGATGGCTGAGTCAGCTTGAGCACAAAGGTCCCTGGTTCCACAGGTAGCTTTAGTGCGGCACATTTTGACAGGCCGTCGACGATGTCGTTCTCTGCTCTTGGAACGTATTCCATTTGCAGGCCGTCAAAGCGCTCTTCCAGCTTCCTCACTCCATCAACGTAAGCTTCCATCAACGGGCACTGGTAATCCTTGTTCACTTGGCAGACGACGAGCTGCGAGTCACCCCTGACAATGAGCTTCTTGATCCCAAGTTCTGCCGCGATCCTGAGACCGGCGAGCAAACCTTCATACTCTGCCGTATTGTTGGTTGCTTGCTCCTTGGGAAAGTGCATCTGGACGACGTACTTGAGGTGCTCTCCGGTGGGCGCGATGAGCAGCACGCCGGCACCGGCGCCTTCCAGCGAAAAGGCACCATCGAAGTACATCAGCCACTCTTTGGTTGCTTCCTTGCCGGGGATGCTCGTCTCTGGAATTTCTTCGTCTGGTGTCGGCGTCCACTTTGCTATGAACTCTGCCAATGCTCGGCTCTGGATGGTCGATGTGCTTTCGAACTTGAGGCCGAAGCTTGACAGTTCTAGTGCCCACTCGACAATCCTGCCTGTCGCTTCGGGATTCTGCAGTATCCTCTTAAGCGGAAAGCGAGTGACCACTGTGATCTCGTGTGCTTGGAAGTAATGGCGCAGCTTCCTCGAGGCCATGAGGAGGCCGAAGAGCAATTTCTGCACACCAGAGTACCTCGACCTAGCCCCCTGCAAGAGAGAACTGACGAAGTAAACTGGGCGCTGCACCATCCTCTTCCTCTGCACTTCCCCTTGCGCTTGCGTGGATCCGCCCTTGCCGGGGCCAGAGCTTGTCGGGGAAGCCCCCTGCTTGCCGTCGGACGCGCTTGCCGTGGCTGCTGGCTCGTCATCAGCTTCCCTCTCCGCAACTAACGCAGCACTAGCCACTTGATTGGTTGCCGCTAGGTAGAGCAGCAACTTCTCTTGTGGTCTAGGCGCGACAAGTATAGGGGCGGAGGACAGGTATTTCTTCAAGTCTTGCAGCGCAGCCTCCGCTTCCGGAGTCCATTTTACTGGACCTGCCTTTTTCAAGATTTTGAAAAACGGCAGGGCGCGTTCCGCGGACCTGGAAATAAATCTGCTGAGAGCCGCCACGCAGCCGGCAAGTCTTCGCACGTCCCTGACACGCGTTGGTGCTTCAATCTGCTCGATGGCCTTGATCTTGTCGGGGTTGGCTTCGATCCCACGCTGAGACACGAAGAACCCGAGAAGCTTGCCGGAGGGAACTCCGAACACGCACTTCTCGGGGTTGAGCTTGAGGCTGATCCTGCGCAAGTTTGCAAAGGTCTCTTCCAAGTCTTGTACCAAGGTTGCCTTGTCTCTGCTCTTGACCACAATGTCGTCCATGTAGGCCTCCACATTTTTGTGGATCTGTGGCTCAAAAGCAGTGTGGACAACCCTCGCAAATGTCGAGCCCGCGTTCTTCAGTCCAAAAGGCATCTGCACAAAACAGTACGTGCCGCACGGAGTGATGAACGCAGTCTTCTCTTCGTCTTCTTCGGCCATGAAGACCTGGTGGTACCCGGAGTAGGCGTCAAGGAATGAAAGCAGGTCGCATCCGGCCGTGGAGTCAACAATCTGGTCGATGCGCGGCAAGGGAAATGGATCTTTAGGGCAAGCTCTGTTGACATCGGTGAAATCGATGCAAAGCCTCCACTTCCCGTTTGCCTTGCGCACGACGACAGGATTGGCCAACCACGTCGGATGGAGCACGCCTCTGACGAGGCCTGCTGCTTCCAACTTCTTGATTTCCTCCGCGATAAACTCTTGGCGCTTCACCGCTTGTTTCCTGACCTTTTGCTTGACGGGCCGCGCATGAGGACAGACGGCAAGGTGGTGCTCAATCACTTCCCTGGGAACGCCGGGGATGTCAGATGGTTGCCAGGCAAACACATCGACATTCGCCCGCAGGGAAGCAACGAGCGCGCCTTCCTATTTGGGGCCGAGAGTGGCACTGATGGTGAAGGTACCACCAGTGCCGTCCTCCTTGGCGGGCACCTTCTTGGTCGCGGGTGGAGCAGCCGTCGTCTTCTCGTGTTCGCCGGCGTGGCTCGATGGCACGTCCTCGGCGGCAGCGCAGCACTCCGAAGAGGCGCGCTTGCCGGAGTGGGCACCAGAGCATTCGCCGGGCTTGGCCTTCTTGCCGGCGGGGCTCGATGGCACGTCCTCGACGGCAGCGCAGCACTCCGAAGAGGCGCGCTTGCCGGAGTGGGCGCCAGAGCATTCGCCGGGCTTGGTCTTCTTGCCGGCGGGGCTCAATGGCACGTCCTCGACGGCAGCGCAGCACTCCGAAGAGGCGCGCTTGCCGGAGTGGGTGCCAGAGCACTTGCCGGACTTCTTCTTCTTGCCAGCGGGGCTCAATGGCACATCCTCGACGGCAGCGCAGCACTCCGAAGAGGCGCGCTTGCCGGAGTGGGCGCCAGAGCACTTGCCGGACTTCTTCTTTCCCCCGGAAGCTCCAGCGGTGAGCGGACCGCGGGCCGTTGCCGCTGTTGCGTCCCGGTATAATTGGTCGGCGCAGATAAGGGCATCCTTCTTGTCGCCGGGGACAGAGATGACGCTTATCGGGCCGGGCATCTTGAGCATGTTATACGCATAGTGAGAGGCCGCCATGAACTTGGCGAGTGCTGGTCGGCCGAGGATCCCGTTGTAAGGCAACGGAAGGTCGGCGACGTCAAAGGTGACCTTCTCAGTTCTGAAATTCAGCTCGCTGCCAAATGTTACCGGCAGCGTGATCTTTCCCTTCGGCTTGCTCCTTCCCGGGTTGATTCCTTGGAATGTGCCGGTTTCTTCGAGCTCGCTGTCGGGAACTTGGAGTCTCCGGAGAACAGCAGAGGAGATCAGATTCAAGCCGGCCCCGCCGTCAACTAGCATCTTAGTGACCTTGAGGTTGCTGATCGTTGGGGAAACCAACATCGGCAAGCACCCGACCGCGGTTGTGCGATCAGGGTGGTCCTCAATGTCGAAGATGATAGGCGTGCTGGACCATCTCAGGGGTCTGCGTGACTCGACGGGCGGCTCCACTGCATTGACCTCCCGCACCCACCGTTTAAGCTGGTGGTGGGAAGCGTGCAGGGAGGCACCGCCGTCCACACACAAGACCTTAGTGGCTTTCTGAAACTCCTGCTCGCTGGTCTCGGGGTCTTCCATGTCTTCATCGTCGTCTTCGTCTTCGCTCTTGTCGCGGCCCCGGGGAGGTCTGTCTGCTTGCCGCTGCTTGTCCTTGCCGCGGCGCTCCCCCGGGCCGGGACGCTTCGTGCCGGATCCCCCGCCACCTGCTTGGGCCCTCTCCTTGTCGCGTCGTGCATACTCGGCCTTCTACAGGTCGATGAGTCGCTCGACTTGCTTGCAACTCTGGAGGTCGTGGCCCCTGGTGCGGTGGATCTTGCAGTACTTCTTGTCGGTACCATCCCGCTTATCGGCAGCCGCCACCGCCCGGCAGTTGGCGCACCCGGCAACCTCCTTGCCGGGCCTCCCGCCTGGGCTTTCTTGGCGGAGCCCTCGCTGCCGGATTTCTCGACAACCAGTACCTCTGGGTTTTTCTTCTTCTTGCCGTTCCGCCTCCGGCCTCTCCTTGCCGGGGCGGTACCTTCACTGTCGGAGTCTCCTTCTCCAACACTTTCTCCGGGGAACCGCCTCCCCTCCTCAGCGCGTGCACACTTGTCGGCCAGGGCGTAAAGCTCGCTGACCTCCTTGATTTTGCACATCGCCATCTCCTCCCGCATCATGCGGTTACGCACATTCTGGTGGAACGCGCTGATCACCGCGGCGGGGTGGACGTCTGGGATGTTGTAGTGCACACGGCTGAACCTCTGGATGAACTTGCATAAAGGCTCCCCCTCCTTCTGAACAAGCAGATGAAGGTCGCTCGCCTGGCCATGGGGTTTGTGGCCGCCCGTGAAGGCGCCCACGAACTGATGGCATAGATCTGGCCAGGAGGAGATGGAGCCGTCCGTCAAGTGCATGAGCCAGGATCTGACGTTGGGCTTGAGTACCAGCGGGAAGTAGTTGGCAAGGATCTTATCGTCCCGTCCCCCGGCAGCCTGCACCGCAATGGTGTAGATGCTGAGGAACTCAGACGGATGCGACTTGCCGTCGTACTTCTCGGGCACGTCGGGCTTGAAGTTCTTTGTGCTGGGCCACTGGACTTGCCGCAGCTCGCGGGTGAACGCAGGGCAACCCACCGAATACGGCAGTTCGCCTGGTTCCCCCGGCGCGTGCATGTCTCCAGTGGGCCCAACGCGCTGGTCTGATTGACGCCGCGCCTCTCTTCTGCGCTCGATGCGGGTTCAAGCATCTTCTTCCCTTCGTTCGTGAAGGACTTGGCGTTGGTCGCGGCGAGTTCGCGGGTTCGACAACGCGGTAGAATCGTCGTCGAGGTGAGCCCGGTGAGTCGACGACCGTGGCTTCTGGGGCGGGGAGTGCACGGTGGTCGCACCCCCGCCATGCTTGGCGCCATCGGTTCTCGCCTGGGTGACTGGCCGCGGCTGCGACGCGCTGTGCTGCCGCGGAGTGTCACCGTTGGCGAAACCGATGAGGCTTTGGATGGTTGCCCTCCAGCCGTCGAGCTTGTCCGCCGTTGGAGGGTAGTCTAGGAGCAGCTGAGCTCGCGCGAGAGCTTCCGCTGGGGTGGCGGGCAGAGGCGGCGAGCGGCGCGAGGAGCGAGATGTGCTCGAACTCCTAACCACGTTAGAAGGAGCGGCACCCGGTCCAGGCAGCCGCGCGACGCTCGTCCCGGCACGCTGGATCGCATGCCGGTCCTGAGCGCCCTGGGATCCACCAGCGTGGCTCGGGTCCAGCGAGCGTATGGTACCATGGGTACCGTGGCGCTGCTGGTTTCGCGCCTCCTGCGAGGGGCGCGGGGCGAGCTCAGACGCCGCGGGACCAAGAACTGGTTCGACGGTGCCCGTTCCTCCGCCGGCGTCCTCCCCACCACCCGTCTGCTCCATGGGCGGTGGGTTCGACGCTGACGGGCTGGTCACCTCCGGAGCTTTCTTCTTCGGCGCCATGCTAGCGCAGACGATGAGAGTCTGGCTTGCGCGGACGCCGGATCTGATTCACACAACCTCGACGCCGCCCCCTACCTGGCGTGCCAAAGATGTCGGGGGAAATCTGGCCTCCACGAGCACCTATGGGGACGGAGCCCTTTGTCGGTTCGGCGGGGGCGGAGGATGCACAAAGAGCAGATCGAGGCGACACACACACAACGATTTTACCCAGCTTCGGGCCGCATGGATGCGTAAAACCCTACTGCTGCATGTCTGGTTGATTCGGGTTCTTGCTCTGGAGCGCAAGAAGCTACAGTAGGCTGGGGCTGGACGTAGGCGAGGGCCTCTTTTGTCCGATCCCCTCTCTACGTGCGCATGGGCCTCCTTTTATATGCCAAGGGGTTTCCCACAGGGAGCGACGCAAGTGAGGGTAAAAATGGCAAGGAATTGTGTGAATAGTGGCCGCACAGTGCTATCGCACCTAACTCTGACGGCGGGGGACAAGGGCATTAAATGCCCGTCTGGATCGCCTGAACAGTGCCGAGGCGGACCGTTAGGAGCGCCTCCGCTCGCCACGGGGGCGACTCTGCCAACGTCGCATGCCATCGCGCGTCTCAGGTTGTGCGGCGTCCCGCCACGTGCCTCCGAGGAAGCCCCAGAGCGACGCGTGGGCAGGTGAGCTGGAGCGCGGGCCTGATATGGTGGTTTGCCGCGGCAAGTGGCTTGCCGCGGTAGTTACCTTGCCGCACCTGGGAGCTCGCCGCTCGCCAGGCCTTGCCGGGGCGCGCGGCGCGCCGCGGCGGGCTTCTCTTGGGGTGCCTTGGCTTGGCCGTCCCGGCGAGCTCCTCCCGCCGGGGTCTTGGTGCTTCGGCTCAGTCGTCCCGGCAAGCTCCTCTTGCCGGGGCCTTGTCGCCTTGGCCCGACAAGCTCCTCTTGCCGGACCTTGCCTTCTCGACCCGGCAAGCTCCTCTTGCCGGGGCTTGGTCTTCTAGGCTCGATCACTTGGCCTTCGTCCGACCCGAAAAGGGCCGTGGAGACTCTTGTCGCTCCCCCGGCAGGCCTTGCCGCGGGAGGCTACTACTGCCCGTGCACAAGTTCGGGGTACTAAGGTACCCCTACTTTAGTACACCGACAATCATCCTTAAGTCCTTGTTATTTCTTCCTTCTGAAAAATCTGAGTCAATAGACCAGCTTCATAATCAATTTGCTTGCAGAAGATATTTTGTAAATAAAGAATCCATTTGAATCGGCCTTCAATTCTCTGATTTGACAAAAATATTGGTCTTCAAATATTCAACTGATATCCGCCAGTTTGAAAATATAGAACTTGCCGGTTTATCATTGCCAAACTTGCCGGGCTATAAAAACTGATGATCCCGGGTCATGACCATTTATAGACGTCGGGTTATGATTGTTGCCAACACCGGGTCACACAAATAAGACTTCACCTGATTTTCCCAAAACTGAGAATTTGAAGATGTTCCTCCTTTATATGCATATTACCTGTAGCCCCCAAGTCTTTAGAGGAGAACACAGTGATAGCTTAAGACTTGTTTCAATATAAATATTGCAACCTTGAAGAAATCCAGATTGTTCATCTCAGTCACTAGTCACAACTGAATACTCCATATTATGTAGCCCCCAAGTGTCGGGTTGTCATGCTTGCAGCAACCTGGGACTTCTAAGTGCGTGATGCTCAAAAAAATTCAACCAGTGTAGCCCCCAAGGGCCGGGTCATTATGCAATAATGAGCAGGGACTTTATAAATATGATCATGTAGATTGAACAGTAACTCGTAGCCCCCAAGGGCCGGGTCAGTAAGATAATATTGAGCTGGGACTTTGTATATACTTCTTTGAAAAGAACATCATATGATGTAACCCCCATCATGGGGCTTCAACCCACGTCCACAAGGTTAAGAGCTTTGTGCTTTAACAACTGAGAAGTGGACCCTTCAATATAATGGATTAAGACTTGTGTACCTTGAATTGTTGACAGGAGCAATTGGTAGCCCCCAAGGGCCGGCTCATTACACTGTGATGAGTCGGGTCTTCAATAAGGTGAGCAAAAAATGACTTTGCATTAGCCCCCAAGTGCCATGGTGCATGCTGCCAGTGACATGGGACTTGCATATTTGATGAAATCTCAACGTGAATAATGTAGCCACCAAGTGCCAGGTCGTAAGCCTGCAGCGACTCGGGACTATTCCTTCAATTGTAGAATAAATCATATCCATTGATAATATAATAGCCATTGCGCTAAAGCGACTTTGAAAACCTTAATCATAATACCGGTTACTGATAACCATAATAAAATCCAGCCATGTTGGCTATTTGAAGATTTGAATAATATAATCCAATGATTTACGAGCGCATGATTCCAATGACGCAATCCAAATATATACTGGCGACTTATAATCCCAAACCAGTCCGGGTTAATAAACACTTGTGATTTATAATCATGCTTTATTCAACCTGTTTCTGCATAAAACAAGTTTAAAGTGTCCTGGCGGTTTATCGTCGGACGGGTCATAATGCCCAACATATAACCCGGGTTTATAACCAAGGCTGCACTTAAGAATAATCAAATATGAAATATATCATACCTGTGACATTGAATCACATCATTGGTTGGCCAACTTTATTGTAGTAAAGGTGATAACCCCAATCTTGAGTACTGATAACTCCTTCCATATTGTGCCAGTTTTATGATAAAACCGTACCGGGTTGTGATAAACACCGGATTAACCATACATAATACTGGCGACTTATAGTAAAAACCAAATCGGGTTAATAAGTGCCGGATTATAACTGATCATGTACTAATAACTTGTAGTTGAAAGCCGAGTCGGGTTAATAAACACCGGTTTATCAAAACATTATAAATCTCATCAAAGGAGAAAAAACTTAGCAAATAAACGCAGATGAAATACTTGTAGTCGAGGCTTTTCACGGGCTGCCAGGCCCCAAATTTGAGGCTTTTCATGGGCTGCCAGGCCACTGAGTTAAACCATTTTACATAGCCTTTTAAGATGGTCCTCAATCCTTAACCAATCATCGTTTTAACTTGACAAGTTCAGGGTCTTATCAGAGTAACTTGTCAAAGTTCGATGGGTCATACCAGGTTTACCTAGGCGGAGTGACTTACTTAAACAGGCAGGCTAACCCGGGGTTTTAGGTGTATACACCAAGCTTCCAAGTCGTGGCTTGATAGCCTATTAAAAGTGTAGATTCTTTGTTCATTGCGACAGCAAAGAATCCCCAAGTAACATTTTGAGTTGTGCTTAGTGGGTGCCTATGTTTGAGTTGTTCTTTTGCAACACTTTCTTTGGCCCCGGAGTAGTTTGGCTTTGAGCTGATCAAGAGGTGTGACTATGGTTTGAATATGACCAAGCCCCCAAGTGATATTATGGCATTGCGCCGATCAAGAGGTGTAGCTATGATTCAAGCGCCACCAAGCCCCCAAGTGATTTTTATATAAGGCTTTATAAGCTGAATCAAGGGGTAAACCAGACGCCACTTTATAAACAGAAGCCCCCACGTGATCAATAATATGATAAGCCAATAAGGCAGGATATCCATGTTTGAACTACGCATCATGGCAGCAGGTCCTCTTCGGCAACCTTTAACTTTTTGCAAGAGATAAATTCTGTTGGAAATATGCCCTAGAGGCAATAATAAAAGGATTATTATTATATTTCCTTGTTCATGATAATTGTCTTTTGTTCATGCTATAATTGTGTTATCCGGAAATCGTAATACATGTGTGAATACATAGACACCAACATGTCCCTAGTAAGCCTTTAGTTGACTAGCTCGTTGATCAAACAGATAGTCATGGTTTCCTGACTATTGTTGGATCACGGGTTCCGGCAGACCCTTAAGGTTCGAACTCTGGGGTGCGCGCAGAGATTATGCCCTCTACCTCTCCGTCTCGCAAGGATCTAAACTACTGGACGAACATCACAAGAGACACAGAGTTTATACTAGTTTGGGCCACCATTGTGGTGTAATACCCTACTCTAGTTTGTGGTGGATGGATTGCCTCTTGGGCTGATGAGGATGAATAGTACAAGGAAGAACAACCTCGCGAGGGTCTGTTCTTGGCTAGGGGATGAACTGCTGGGGGAGTTCGATCGCCCTTCTCTCTCTCTAAGTGTGTTGCTAGCTCTGTTTGTGGATGCTACGTTCTAGCTGCTTTTTTTCCTTTCTCTACCCTAGGGGTGGCTAGTCCTATTTATAGGCAAAAGCCCTGGGCCTCTTCCCAAATACTTGAGCGGGAAGGGTGCCAACAATTGTCCAATTCGAAGGGGAACATCTAGTACACTTATCCTGACTAAAGTTGGTCTTTGCCTGCCAAAGGCCCTGTGGTGACGCCGTTATGGGCTCCATGGTGACCTCCTTCCCGCCGTTGGACTGGTCTTGGTCTTGTTGCACCGAAATGGGTGCATTAGCTTGATCCTCTCGCCTGCGCTTGCCCCCTTTGCATCAAAGAGGAAAGGGGAACGCTGCGCGGGCTGGCGCCCGCCTAGCACCCTTGGTCGTCATGGCTTGCGTCATGGGCACCTCGCGTGGTACCCTGCCTTGATCTCTCTGCCTCCTCGTGAGCCATCCTGAGGAAGCACCGTGTCATCCGCCTCGCGAGGCTTGGCCCCTCGCGAGGGTCTTGGGTCTTGTGTTGGTGAAGATGGGCCGCGCTGGGCCCCCATTCGAGCCACGCCGCAGGCCGCAGGCAGGCAAGTCTGGGGACCCCCGTTCCCAGAACGCCGACAGTAGCCCCCGGGCCCAAGGCACGCATGGACTTGTCTATGCCGAGAGGCGGAAGGGCAAGGGCGAAGCGCCGCAGGACCTAACAGCCTGCGGCCTTGGGCGCCGCGTGGCGGTTGATTGGACGTGGGCGTATCCACTTCCCACGATGCCTTGGTGACTGCGCGGATTGGACAAGCCCCTGCATGCAAATCGTGTCATGATTACCTGCAGTCGTGGAGGCCGACGGTTGGCCTTCGCCGGCTATATGTACGGCACCGCGCGTGTCCTTCCAGCCCATCTCTTCTTGCTTCCTCCTCTGCCTCAGTTCCTGCTCCGCCTTGGTGTGATGGCTCCAATTCGCCGGTTTTCTGCGACGGAGAAGGGAAAGGCTCCTCGAGAGGGACCAGACCCTCTCCCGCCGAAGAAACGACCTGCTCCCTACGGCCGCGATGAGGAGGGCCGTCAGGTGGCGCCGAGGCCTTGGTATGAGCGGCCTCCGCCGGGGTTCCCGCTTCCTTTGTATGCCCACGCTGAGGGCCTTGGAAGAGGAGATGCCGATCCCCTCGACCAGCGCCGTCGCTGGCACCGGAGGGTCACGAAGGTGTGGGTCGTTCCTCCTGGAGTCCACGCCGAGGGCTCCTCCCGTGAGCTTGGATTCGCTTTCCTCCCTTCTTCGCCTCTGTCTTCCCGCGGGGAAGACTCCTGGAGCTATGGCTGCAGCACGCCGACTGCGGCACCCCGGCGACCGAGGCAGAAGTCGCGGTCCTTGCCTCGGGTGAGGTCTTTATGACTCGCGGCTGGGGCGAGATCGCTCGGGGTTGCAGAGCAAGGGGCACCCTCACAATCCACCTGGAGTACGATGGCGCTTTGGTGATGTTCTTCAAGGTCTTCGACGCGGATGGGCGCCGGCTGTCGTGCTGCCCCGGGGGAGGTGGCCAGGACCTCGCCATGGCGGCGGCTGGGCCCGCCGACCGCCCCCTGGACAGCTCAACAAGTGATGGGAGCGCCGGAGGATCTAGCGACCCCAGCGAGGTCTTCGCGACTCCGGAGGCGAGCGACGACAGCTACGAACCCGCGAGCCAGCGCTGCTCCCGGAGCAGGGCGGGCTCGCTTGGCCGCCGCCGACCCTGATCTGGATGGGGTTGGCGCCGGCGCTTGACAGCCCACTGTTGATGATGGCTTCTTTTGCAGGGACGCGTGTAGTCAGTACCCTTTAGGACCCGTTCCCTGCGAGGAATCACATTGCGCCCCATAGGGGCTTGTAAGGTGGCTGTGATCCTTGTTGTTAATATGTGACCCTTGCTATGGATCTGTGTGAATTGCAAATTCCGTCATAGTTCGGTCCTCCCTTTCGCACCTCGCGAGGGCTTGGTGCTCTGCGTCGACAGGTCCCAGTCCCAAGGTGGCGTCAGCCGTCGCTGGTATGCCAGGTCGCGATGCCGTGGTCAAGGCCAGGAGGTCAGCGACCCGGGGTCCGGTAAGAGCCCCTGAGTCGCGATGCTAAGGAGGTCCCCTTTGGCGCCCAAGCAGCCATCGCTTGGTGAGGAAGGGAAGCAACGTCGCTAGTACGGAGTTGCTTTAGGTGCGGGGGTAGTGCCACGGTAGCTAATGCTTTGGATGGTGACTTATCTCTGAGAATCGGGGATCGCCCCTAGCGCGTCGTCGGCTCCGGGGGGGCAATTTGGACGAAGCTGCTTGACGAGGTCCCCGCGTGCCCCTTCTCCCTCGCCTCTGCTCCCCTTTCTGCTCTACGTCCTCGGGTCCCGGCCCTCGAGCTGGTCTCAGCCGTCGCTGGTATGCCAGGTCGCGATGCCGTGGACAAGGCCAGAGGGTGAGGGCTGGAGAGCCAGTAGGAGCCCTGAGTCGCGATGCTCAGGCACCCCCCCTTTAACGTGCAAGCGGTTTGGCGGGCGAGGGTGAAGGAAACACCGTGAGGGCCTTGGCTAGCGCAGTTTCCCCTAAAGATCCTGCAGATTCATCACAGAAAGAAGATGGTGCTGCCATGGCAGTTGTCAGTCGACCGTTATCGCTCAAGAGCTCGTTGGTTGGAGTGGGTGAGGTGTATCAGGGCACCCGTGAGCCAGCGCGGGACTCACGAGGCCCTACCTCTTAGGCGGGTTGCGCCTGGCACTGGGTCATATCTTGAGATGTGTTCCTGCAAAGTTTGGTTAGATGCCGGCACTCTACGTCCTCGGGTCCCGGCCCTCGATCTTATCTCAGCCGTCGCTGGTATGCCAGGTCGCGATGCCGTGGACAAGGCTAGAGGGTGAGGGCTGGAGAGCCGGTAAGAGCCCTGAGTCGCGATGCTCAGGCACCCCCCATTTAACGTGCAAGTGGTCGACATGGAGAAGAAGAGGTGCCGTGGACGGCATCAAGTAATCAAGCATGATAGGCGAATGCATAATTGGAAATAAACGCAAGGGAGATACACGCCGCTGGGCCTAACCCAAGCGGCTTGGGGATGATGTAGCCCGAGGGGCGCCCCCAACAAAGCAAGCTAACGATCGAAAACTAAAAAGGGATACGCGCCGCAGGGACGGACCCACGTGGCCTGGGAGTAATGCAGCCCTAGGAGGGCGCTCCCATCTGGGAATAAAGCTTGAAAGATGTCACCTAAAGATGTCGACGACGAAATGGCGTTGGTGCGGCAGATTCGGTGGGCTGCGGGAGGAGATCCTCACGAGCCCCCAGGCCCTGGGGCCTCGGGAGGCTCCGGAGGCGCCGGTGGCTCCTCGCGAATCATCTCCATCTCCGCCAGGACTGTGGAGCGCCTGTCTTCTTGAGTCTCCATGATGCCCCTCATGAGGCACTAGTACGCATCAGCCACGCTTGGCAAGCCGTAGGGCATGCGAACATAGCTGTGGGGTGGACCTCCACAACGCCCCACTTGTGAGGGCCAGAGGCGCTCTGTCGTGGCGACTTGATTGAGCCCTGGTACGTCGATGCAGACACGCAGCCCACCATCCTCGCCTGGATGGGGAGCCACAACCGGTAAGCGGCGGCAACCTCTCATGATTCTCGACTCATGTAGTTCTTGAATGGCCTTGTTAACGAACTCCTGCTGGTCTAACTCTGCTTGCTTCGCTCCTTCTCGAGGGAATCGCGCTTCGAAGCATGACTCCACATGGTGCCCAAACGCCTCCCTCGTGACCCTGGCAAGGTCGGTGGCCCTCCAGGTGAGAGCCCCCGAGCCCTGCCTGAGGAGGGCGCCGGGCGCGCTTTCCTATGCGATGGAAGGAGGGTCCCCCTGGGCAGGCTCGGGCCCTGAGGGGCCTGCCTCCTGAAGGGCAGAGCCGGACGATGTCTTCTTCTTCTTGGGTGTGGTCTCGGGAAGCCTCCTGCTCCCGCGATCTGGGTCTTCTAGCGACACGGCCTGAAAGGCTCGCTCCAGGGAACACACTACATCCCTCTCTTCACATGGCACCGTGATGACGCCGCAACTCCCTGGCATCTTGAGGACATTGTAGCCGTGGTGAGTCACGGCCATGAACTTGGCCAGCGCCGGGTACCCGAGGATGGCGTTGTACGGCAGGCGGATGTGAGCAACGTCAAAGTCGATGAGCTTGGTGCGGTAGTTGCTGCGGGTCCCGAAGGTGACAGGGAGGCGGACCTGCCCGATCGGGACTGTGGAACCGTCGGTGACTCCGGAGAAAGGCTTGGTTGGCTGAAGCTGGTCATAGGGCACTTGGAGTTTGTTGAATATTTCCACGGACAAGACGTTGAGCCCTGCTCCACCATTGATGAGGGTCCTGGTGACCAGTACGTTGCTGATGATTTGGGAGCAAAGCATCGGGAGGACCCCGGCTGTGGCCGCGCACTTGAGCTGATCTGCTGAGCTGAACGTGATGGCGCACGCCGACCACTTGAGGGGGCGCGTTGTTTCGAGCCTGGGGAGGACTGCATTGACTTCACGGGCAAACTGCTTGAAAATGCGTTGGGAGGCTGGGGCTTGAGCTCCGCCCAAGATGCAGGCGATTGCGCGCGGCTCTTGGAAGCCCCCAGCCCCCTCGTCTTGGTGGCGGTCTTCGTTCCTCCTTGGCTGAGGCGGCAGCGGCGGCAGGCCCGGGTTGCCGTGAGGGCGATCTTCACGAGGCTGATCCCTCCAGTCCCCCTCGCGAGGCGGGTCCCGCCAGCGGTCCTCGCGAGGTTGGTCGCGCCACCCTTGGCGCGGGCCACGATCTTCCCAGCGTCCTGGGTTTCTTCCTCCTCCTCGGCCGTAGCCCCGGTCAGCATGGTTAGGGCGACGGCCGATTCTTCCTTCTTGCACGGCGCGGAGTTCTTGGCATTCGTTGGTGTTGTGGGTGTGGAGGTCGTGGTACACGCAGTACCGGCTGCCCCTGGAGGATTCGGGCAGATCCTTGCCCCGCTTGGTGTCTGGTTCCGCCGCGAGTACGGCAGCCCCCTTGCGCTTCACGTCCTTGGCCTTGCGCTTCTTCTCATCTGGGTCTGCGGCAGACAGCTCGAGGAGGGAGAGGCGTCCTTCCTCAGCCCTGGCGCACTTGGTCGCCAAGTTGAACAGCTCCAGGGAGGTGCAGAGGTCTTCATGCATCGCCAGCTCCTCCTTCATCTTGACGTCGCGCACGCCATCGGAGAAGGCCGAAATGATGGCCTCCTCGAGGGGATCTTGAGGCGCACGCTGTTGAAGCGATGGATGTACTTTTGTAGGGTCTCCCCAGGTTGCTGCCTGATGCGGCGCATGTCGCTCACGGCGGGAGGCCGGTCGCGGGTACCTTGGAAGTTGCCGATGAAGCGAGTACGCATCTGGTCCCAGGAGGAGATCGTGCCTGAGGCCAGGTTCAGGAGCCAAGTGCGAGCACCTTCCTTCAGCGCCATGGGGAACCAATTCGCCATGACCTTTTCGTCCCCGCTGGCAGCTTCGATTCCCAGCTCGTAGAGCTGGAGGAACTCTGCGGGATCAGTTGTGCCATCGTAGCGAGGGGCAGGTCCGGCTTGAACTTGCCGGGACATGCGACGCTGCGCAGCTCGGTGGTGTAGGCGCGGCAGCGGTGGCCACGGGAGGCTTCGGTTGAGGGAGAGCTTGGCCTTGCGGGTCCCCTTGCGCTGCTGCTGGGAGCAGCGCGGGGTCTTGACGCGCCGGGGCCGGAGCGGGGTCTCGGCGAGCCGGAGATGGGAGCGCCCGGGCAGCCTCTTGCGGTCGAGGGACTTCTTGGCAGCTCCGTTCCTGCTGGGCTCACGCCTGACGGAGCGGGTTCCGCCCAGGGGCCGCGCGCCTTGGGGCCATGGCGTCTTCTTGGAGAGGGGGCGGCTGGTACGCCCCCGGAGCTTCATTGCCCGCATGGGGCGGAGTGCGGCGCAGCGGTGCGGACGGCGCGGGAGAGCCCCCTGCGGCGCGGACGAGCTCGGCGACGCGGTCGAGCTACTCCTCGTAGACGTCGTCGACGGGGCGGTAGCGCAGGAGCTCGTTCGCCGCGATGAGCGCAGCTCGAGCCTCCAAGGGTGCGCGGAGCGCGCGGGACGAAGAGCCGGCCGGGGTGAGTGACGGAGTAGCGGTGCGGCCGTCTTGCCGCACCGACGGGTGCTGAGACGATGCTTGCTTCTCGTTCCCCGCCGGGCCGGTGGCGGCGTTGACGGCGGGCGACGGAGAACGACGAGGACGCCCACCGACAGGGGCCGTCTGGGTGACGCGGGAAGCGATGGCGGCCCAGCGTTCGGCGCGGGCCCGACGAGCGTCAGACATGGATACGACGGTCGGAGGAGAGCGGAGCGGTGGAAGGCAGATTCCGGCGCACCCCTACCTGGCACGCCAAATGTCGGATCACGGGTTCCGGCAGACCCTTAAGGTTCGAACTCTGGGGTGCACGCGGAGATTATGCCCTCTACCTCTCCGTCTCGCAAGGATCTAAACTACCGGACGAACAGCACAAGAGACACAGGGTTTATACTAGTTCGGGCCACCATTGTCGTGTAATACCCTACTCTAGTTTGTGGTGGATGGATTGCCTCTTGGGCTGATGAGGATGAACAGTACAAGGAAGAACAGCCTCGCGAGGGTCTGTTCTTGGCTAGGGGATGAACTGCTGGGGGAGTTCAATCGCCCTTCTCTCTCTCTAAGTGTGTTGCTAGCTCTGTTTGTGGATGCTACGTTCTAGCTGCTTTTTTTCCTTTCTCTACCCTAGGGGTGGCTAGTCCTATTTATAGGCAAAAGCCCTGGGCCTCTTCCCAAATATTTGAGCGGGAAGGGCGCCAACAATTGGCCAATTCGAAGGGGAACATCTAGTACACTTATCCTGACTAAAGTTGGTCTTCGCCTGCCAAAGGCCCTGTGGTGACGCCGTTCTGGGCTCCATGGTGACCTCCTTCCTGTCGTTGGACTGGTCTTGGTCTTGTTGCACCGAAATGGGTGTCTTTGTTTGATCCTCTCGCCTGCGCTTGCCCCCTTTGCACCAAAGAGGAAAGGGGAACGCTGCGCGGGCTGGCGCCCGCCTGGCACCCTTGGTCGTCATGGCTTGCGTCATGGGCACCTCGCGTGGTACCCTGCCTTGATATCTCCGCCTCCTCGTGAGCCATCCTGAGGAGGCCGCACCTGAGGAAGCACTGTGTCGTCCACCTCATGATGCTTGCCCCTCGCGAGGGTCTTGGGTCTTGTGTTGGTGAAGATGGGCCGCGCTGGGCCCCCATTCGAGCCACGCCGCAGGCCGCAGCCAGGCAAGTCTGGGGACCCCCATTCCCAGAACGCCGACAACTATGGACATTGGATGTCATTGATAACGGGATCACATCATTAGGAGAATGATGTGATGGACAAGACCCAATCCTAAGCATAGCACAAGATCGTGTAGTTCGTTTCCTAGAGCTTTTCCAATGTCAAGTATTTTTTCCTTAGAACATGAGATCGTGTAACTCCCGGATACCGTAGGAGTGCTTTGGGTGTACCAAACGTCACAACGTAACTGGGTGACTATAAAGGAATACTACGGGTATCTCCGAAAGTGTCTGTTGGGTTGACACGGATTGAGACTGGGATTTGTCACTCCGTATGACGGAGAGGTATCCCTGGGCCCACTCGGTAATGCATCATCAGAATGAGCTCAAAGTGACCAAGTGTTTGGTCACGGGATCATGCATTACGGTACGAGTAAAGTGACTTGCCGGTAACGAGATTGAACGAGGTCTTGGGATACCGACGATCGAATCTCGGGCAAGTAACGTATCGATTGACGAAGGGAATTGTATACGGGATTACTTGAATCCTCGACATCGTGGTTCATCCGATGAGATCATCGTGGAGTATGTGGGAGCCAACATGGGTATCCAGATCCCGCTGTTGTTTATTGACCAGAGAGTCGTCTCGGTCATGTCTGCATGTCTCTCGAACCCGTAGGGTCTACACACTTAAGGTTCGGTGACGCTAGGGTTGTATAGATATGAGTATGCAGTAATCTGAAAGTTGTTAGGAGTCCCATATGAGATCCTGGACGTCACGAGGAGTTTCGGAATGGTCTGGAGGTAAAGAATTATATATAGGAAGTGCAGTTTCGGCCATCGGGAGAATTCGGGGTCATCGGTATTGTACCGGGACCACCGGATGGGTCCCGGGGGTCCACCGGGTGGGGCCACCCATCCCGGAGGGCCCCATGGGCTGAAGTGGGGAGGGGAACCAGCCCATAGTGGGCTGGTGCGCCCCCCCTTGGCCCCCCCTGCGCCTAGGGTTGGAAACCCTAGGGTGGGGGGCGCCCCACTTGCCTTGGGGGCACTCCACCCCCCTTGGCCGCCGCCCCCTTGGGAGATCCCATCTCCAGGGCCAGCGCCCCCCCTGGGTACCCTATATATAGAGGGGGGAGGGAGGGCAGCCGCACCCATGCCCCTGGCGCCTCCCTCTCCCACTCCAACACCTCCTCCTCCTCCGTAGAGCTTGGCGAAGCCCTGCCGGAGTACTGCCTCTCCACCACCACCACGTCGTCGTGCTGCTGCTGGAGCCATCTTCATCAACCTCTCCCTCCTCCTTGCTGGATCAAGGTGCAGGAGACGTCATCCGCTCCGTACGTGTGTTGAACGCGGAGGTGCCGTCCGTTCGTCGCTAGGATCTCCGGTGATTTAGATCACGACGAGTACGACTCCTTCAACCCTGTTCTCTTGAACGCTTCCGCTCGCGATCTACAAAGGTATTTAGATGCACTCCGATCACTCGTTGCTAGATGAACTCATAGATAGATCTTGGTGAAACCGTAGAAATTTTTTTATTTTCTGCAACGTTCTCCAACAGTGGCATCATGAGCTAGGTCTATGCGTAGTTCTCTTTGCACGAGTAGAACACAATTTGTTGTGGGCGTAGATGTTGTCAACTTTCTTGCCGCTACTAGTCTTATTTTTCTTCAGCGGTATTGTGGGATGAAGCGGCCCGGACCGACCTTACATGTACGCTTACGTGAGACATGTTCCACCGACTGACATGCACTAGTTGCATAAGGTGGCTAGCGGGTGTCTGTCTCTCCCACTTTAGTTGGAGCGGATTCGACGAAAAGGGTCCTTATGAAGGGTAAATAGAAGTTGAAAAATCACGTTGTGGCTTTTACGTAGGTAAGAAAACGTTCTTGCTAGAACCCTATTGCAGCCACGTAAAACTTGCAACAACAATTAGAGGACGTCTAACTTGTTTTTGCAGCAAGTGTTTTGTGATGTGATATGGCCAAAGTTGTGATGAATGATGAATGATATATATGTGATGTATGAGATCATGTTCTTGTAATAGGAATCATGACTTGCATGTTGATGAGTATGACAACCGGCAGGAGCCATAGGAGTTGTCTTTATTTTTTTGTATGACCTGCGTGTCATTGAGAAACGCCATGTAAATTACTTTACTTTATTGCTAAACGTGTTAGCCATAGTAGTAGAAGTAATAGTTGGCGAGCAACTTCATGGAGACACGATGATGGAGATCATGATGATGGAGATCATGGTGTTATGCCGGTGACAAGATGATCATGGAGCCCCAAGATGGAGATCAAAGGAGCTATATGATGTTGGCCATATCATGTCACTATTATTTGATTGCATGTGATGTTTATCATGTTTTTATACATCTTGTTTACTTAGAACGACGGTAGTAAATAAGATGATCCCTCATAATAATTTCAAGAAAGTGTTCCCCCTAACTGTGCACCGTTGCGACAGTTCGTTGTTTCGAAGCACCACGTGATGATCGGGTGTGATAGATTCCAACGTTCACATACAACGGGTGTAAGACAGATTTACACATGCAAACACTTAGGTTAACTTGACGAGCCTAGCATGTACAGACATGGCCTCGGAACACAAGAGACCGAAAGGTCGAACATGAGTCGTATGAAAGATACGATCAACATGGAGATGTTCACCGATGATGACTAGTCCATCTCACGTGATGATCGGACACGGCCTGGTCGAGTCAGATCATGTTTCACTTAGATGACTAGAGGGATGTCTAATCTGAGTGGGAGTTCATTGAATAATTTGATTAGATGAACTTAATTATCATGAACTTAGTCTAAAAATCTTTGCATAAATGTCTTGTAGATCAAATGGCCAACGCTAATGTCAACCTCAACTTCAACGCGTTCCTAGAGATAACCAAGCTGAAAGATGATGGCAGCAACTATACGGACTGGGTCCGGAACATGAGGATCATCCTCATAGCTGCCAGGAAACAATATGTCCTAGAAGCACCGCTAGGTGAAGCACCCATCCTAGAGAACCAAGACGTTATGAACGCTTGGCAGCAGCGTGCTGATGATTACTCCCTCGTTCAGTGCGGCATGCTTTACAGCTTAGAACCGGGGCTCCAAAAGCATTTTGAGCAACACGGAGCATATGAGATGTTCGAAGAGCTGAAAATGGTCTTCCAAGCTCATGCCCGGGTCGAGAGATATGGAGTCTCCGACAAGTTCTACAGTTGTAAGATGGAGGAAAATAGTTCTGTCAGTGAGCACATACTCAAGATGTCTGGGTTGCACAACCGCTTGTCCCAGCTGGACATTAACCTCCCAGACGAGGCAGTCATTGACAGAATCCTTCAGTCGCTCCCACCTAGCTACAAGAGCTTTATGATGAACTACAATATGCAGGGGATGGAAAAGACCATTCCTGAAGTATTTTCAATGCTGAAATCAGTGGAGGTAGAAATCAAAAAGGAACATCAAGTGTTGATGATCAATAAAACCACCAAGTTCAAGAAAGGCAAGGGTAAGAAGAACTTCAAGAAGGACGGCAAGGATGTTGCCGCGTCCGGTAAGCCAGTTGCCGGGAAGAAGTCAAAGAATGGACCCAAGCCTGAGACTGAGTACTTTTATTGCAAAGGGAAGGGTCACTGGAAGCGAAACTACCCCAAATACTTAGCGGACAAGAAGGCCGGCAACACTAAAGGTATATGTGATATACATGTAATTGATGTGTACCTTACCAGTGCTCGTAGTAGCTCCTGGGTATTTGATACCGGTGCCATTGCTCATATTTGTAACTCAAAGCAGGAGCTGCGGAATAAGCGGAGACTGGCGAAGGACGAGGTGACGATGCGCGTCGGGAATGGTTCCAAGATCGATGTGATCGCCGTCAGCATGCTACCTCTACATTTACCTACGGGATTAGTTTTAAACCTCAATAATTGTTATTTAGTGCCAAGTTTGAGCATGAACATTGTATCCGGATCTCATTTAATACGAGATGGCTACTCATTTAAATCCGAAAATAATGGTTGTTCTATTTATATGAGAGATATGTTTTATGGTCATGCTCCGATGGTCAATGGTTTATTCTTAATGTATCTCGAACGTGATGTTACACATATTCATAGTGTGAATACCAAAAGATGTAAAGTTGATAACGATAGTCCCACATACTTGTGGCACTGCCGCCTTGGTCACATTGGTGTTAAGCGCATGAAGAAGCTCCATGCTGATAGACTTTTAGAGTCTCTCGATTATGAATCATTTGACACATGCGAACCATGCCTCATGGGCAAAATGACCAAGACTCCGTTCTCTGGAACAATGGAGCGAGCAACCAACTTATTGGAAATCATACATACTGATGTGTGCGGTCCAATGAGCGTTGAGGCTCGTGGAGGATATCGTTATGTTCTCACTCTCACTGATGATTTGAGTAGATATGGGTATGTCTACTTAATGAAACACAAGTCTAAGACCTTTGAAAAGTTCAAGGAATTTCAGAGTGAGGTTGAGAATCAACATGACGGAAAAATCAAGTTCTTACGATCAGATCGTGGGGGAGAATATTTAAGTCACAAATTTGGTACGCACTTAAGGAAATGTGGAATCATTTCACAACTCACGCCGCCTGGAACACCTCAGCATAACGGTGTGTCCGAACGTCGTAATCACAGTCTATTGGATATGGTGCGATCTATGATGTCACTCACTAATTTACCGCTATCATTTTGGGGATACGCTCTAGAGACAGCTACATTCACTTTAAATAGGGCACCGTCTAAATCCGTTGAGACGACACCGTATGAATTATGGTTTGGAAAGAAACCTAAGCTGTCGTTTCTGAAAGTTTGGGGATGCAATGCTTATGTCAAGAAACTTCAACCTGAAAAGCTTGAACCCAAGTCGGAAAAATGCGTCTTCATAGGATACCCTAAGGAAACCATTGGGTATACCTTCTACCTCAGATTCGAAGGCAAGATCTTTGTTGCCAAGAACGGGTCCTTTCTAGAGAAAGAGTTTCTCTCGAAAGAAGTAAGTGGGAGGAAAGTGGAACTTGATGAAGTATTACCTCTTGAACCGGAGAGTAGCGCAGATCAAGAAAATGTTTCTGTGGTGCCTCCACCGATTAGAGAGGAAGTTAATGATGATGATCATGAAACTTCAGATCAAGTTGCCACTGAACTTCGTAGGTCCACAAGGACACGTTCTGCACCAGAGTGGTACAGTAACCCTGTCCTGGAAATCATGTTGTTAGACAACGGTGAACCTTCGAGCTATGAAGAAGCAATGGCGGGCCCAGATTCCAACAAATGTCTTGAAGCCATGCAATCCGAGATAGGATCCATGTATGAAAACAAAGTATGGACTTTGACAGACTTGCCCGATGATCGGCGAGCGATAGAGAATAAATGGATCTTTAAGAAGAAGACGGACGTAGATGGTAATGTTACCATCTATAAAGCTCGACTTGTCGCTAAGGGTTATCGGCAAGTTCAAGGGGTTGACTACGATGAGACTTTCTCTCCCGTAGCGAAGCTGAAGTCCGTCCGAATCATGTTAGCAATTGCCGCATACTATGATTATGAGATATGGCAAATGGACGTCAAAACGGCATTCCTAAACGGCTTTCTTAAGGAAGAATTGTATACGATGCAGCCGAAAGGTTTTGTCGACCCTAAGAATGCTAACAAGGTATGCAAGCTCCAACGATCCATTTATGGGCTGGTGCAAGCATCTCGGAGTTGGAACATTCGCTTTGATGAGATGATCAAAGCGTTTGGGTTTATGCAGACTTATGGAGAAGCCTGCGTTTACAAGAAAGTGAGTGGGAGCTCTGTAGCATTTCTCATATTATATGTAGATGACATACTTTTGATGGGAAATGATATAGAACTTTTGGACAACATTAAGGCCTACTTGAATAAGAGTTTTTCAATGAAGGACCTTGGAGAAGCTACTTATATATTAGGCATCAAGATCTATAGAGATAGATCAAGACGCCTCATAGGTCTATCACAAAGCACATACCTTGATAAGATATTGAAGAAGTTCAATATGGATCAGTCTAAGAAGGGGTTCTTGCCTGTGTTGCAAGGTGTGAAATTGAGCTTAGCTTAATGTCCGACCACGGTAGAAGATATAGAAGAGATGAGTGCCCTATGCCTCAGCCATAGGGTCTATTATGTATGGCATGCTGTGTACCAGACCTGATGTAAACCTTGCCGTAAGTTTGGTAGGAAGGTACCAAAGTAATCCCAGCAAGGAACACTGGACAGCGGTCAAGAATATCCTGAAGTACCTGAAAAGGACTAAGGACATGTTTCTCATTTATAGAGGTGACGAAGAGCTCATCGTAAAGGGTTACGTTGACGCCAGCTTCGACACAGATCTGGATGACTCTAAGTCACAAACCGGATACGTGTATATGTTGAATGGTGGAGGGATCTACATGTGAAGCGGAGTACATGTGAAGCGGAGTACATGGCAGCCTCGGAGGCAGCGCATGAAGCAATTTGGGTGAAGGAGTTCATCACCGACCTAGGAGTCATACCCAATGCGTCGGGGCCAATCAAACTCTTCTGTGACAACACTGGAGCTATTGCACTTGCCAAGGAGCCTAGGTTTCACAAGAAGACCAGGCACATCAAGTGTCCCTTCAACTCCATTCGTGAAAATGTTCAAGATGGAGACATAGAAATTTTCAAAGTGCATACGGATCTAAATGTCGCAGATCCATTGATTAAACCTCTTCCGCGAGCAAAACATGATCAACACCAGAACTCTATGGGTGTTCGATTCATCACAATGTAACTAGATTATTGACTCTAGTGCAAGTGGGAGACTATTGGAAATATGCCCTAGAGGCAATAATAAAAGGATTATTATTATATTTCCTTGTTCATGATAATTGTCTTTTATTCATGCTATAATTGTGTTATCCGGAAATCGTAATACATGTGTGAATACATAGACACCAACATGTCCCTAGTAAGCCTCTAGTTGACTAGCTCGTTGATCAAACAGATAGTCATGGTTTCCTGACTATGGACATTGGATGTCATTGATAACAGGATCACATCATTAGGAGAATGATGTGATGGACAAGACCCAATCCTAAACATAGCACAAGATCGTGTAGTTCGTTTGCTAGAGCTTTTCCAATGTCAAGTATTTTTTCCTTAGACCATGAGATCGTGTAACTCCCGGATACCATAGGAGTGCTTTGGGTGTACCAAATGTCACAACGAAACTGGGTGACTATAAAGGTATACTACGGGTATCTCCGAAAGTGTCTGTTGGGTTGACACGGATCGAGACTGGGATTTCTCACTCCGTATGACAGAGAGGTATCTCCGGGCCTACTCGGTAATGCATCATCAGAATGAGCTCCAAGTGACCAAGTGTTTGGTCATGGGATCATGCATTACGGTACGAGTAAAGTGACTCGCCGGTAACGAGATTGAACGAGGTATTGGGATACCGACGATCGAATCTCGGGCAAGTAACGTACCGATTGACAAAGGGAATTGTATACGGGATTACTTGAATCCTTGACATCGTGGTTCATCCGATGAGATCATCATGGAGTATGTGGGAGCCAACATGGGTATCCATATCCCGCTGTTGGTTATTGACCAGAGAGTCGTCTCGGTCATGTCTGCATGTCTCTCGAACCCGTAGGGTCTACACACTTAAGGCTCGGTGATGCTAGGGTTGTATAGATATGAGTATGCAGTAATCCGAAAGTTGTTCAGAGTCCCGGATGAGATCCTGGACGTCACGAGGAGTTTCGGAATGGTCCAAAGGTAAAGAGTTATATATAGGAAGTGCAGTTTTGGCCATCGGGAGAATTCGGGGTCACCCGTATTGTACCGGGACCACCGGATGGGTCCCGGGGGTCCACCGGGTGGGGCCACCCATCCCGGAGGGCCCCATGGGCTCAAGTGGGGAGGGAAACCAGCCCATAGTGGGCTGGTGCGCCCCCCTTGGGCCCCCCTGCGCCTAGGGTTGGAAACCCTAGGGTGGGGGGGGGGCGCCCCACTTGCCTTGGGGGGCACTCCACCCCCCTTGGCCGCCGACCCCTTGGGAGATCCCATCTCCAGGGCCGGCGCCCCCCTGGGGACCCTATATATAGAGGGGGAGGGAGGGCAGCCGCACCCATGCCCCTGGCGCCTCCCTCTCCCACTCCAACACCTCCTCCTCCTCCGTAGAGCTTGGCGAAGCCCTGCCGGAGTACTGCCTCTCCACCTCCACCACGCCGTCGTGCTGCTGCTGGAGCCATCTTCATCAACCTCTCCCTCCTCCTTGCTGGATCAAGGTGTGGGAGACGTCATCCGCTCCGTACGTGCGTTGAATGCGGAGGTGCCGTCCATTCGGCGCTAGGATCTCCGGTGATTTGGATCACGACGAGTACGACTCCTTCAACCCCGTTCTCTTGAACGCTTCCGCTCACGATCTACAAAGGTATGTAGATGCACTCCGATCGCTCGTTGCTAGATGAACTCATAGATAGATCTTGGTGAAACCGTAGAATTTTTTTATTTTCTGCAACGTTCTCCAACAAATTCTTCTTAAACCGGGATTTTGAACTAGATATTGAGAGCTTCAAAGCTTTGTGGGAGACATCTTTCCCTTGAACCAGATTGTAAACCGGAATCTTCATTTTCAGCCGGAAATTTTCTGACGGCCTTTCATCTCGAACTTGCTAGAAGTTAATTCCTATTTGAACCGGACATTTTAAAACCGGATTTGAGCGCTTCAGAGCTTTGTGGGAGAATAGATTTCCCTTGAACCGGATTGTAAACCGGATATTGAGAGCTTCATTGAGACTGACTTCCCCTGAGCCGGATTTTAAACCGGAATCCTTTCCGATGACCCAAAAATTCTTCATTAAGCCAGGATTTTGTAACTGTCATATACTTTCTAAGCCGAAAATTTTCTGACGGACTTGAAATTTTCATCAATATAACAGTAGCCTCCGGGACCGGGTTATCTTTCCCTCCATCGTCCTGGGGTCCTTAAATTTGCTGAAATTAGCAAGATTTGCTGAGTCATGTCATCGTAGCCCCCGAGTCTCAAAGGTGACTCGAGGAGTTGGCTTGAGACTCTCCATGTTTGACTGTGATATAAACCGGCATAACTTGTATATCATTGGTGTTGATAGCACGATGTGAATCCACAGAAGGTTGAGGTGATTGCGGCAGGCTATAAATGATCCCGTATGAGCCGTGTCAGCAACTCGGCCAATGGTTCCTTCCAACTGGCGATTTGAAATTAACCAAACTGTAGTGGCGGCGACTTGTACGCCTGCCCATTGAGCCACCCAGTGCAGAGGGCGGTTGATAGTATATGATAATTTGCCTCCATTTTGAAAGAAAACCGGGCTACCCAAGCCGTGACTTGCTCATATTCAATAAATAGCTCATGCAGACAGGTGCGGCCCGGTATGTTGATGTAGACCAGGCCGCGAGAGATGTATGACAAAGACGACCGCAGCATCAGAGGCGGCTTGGACAGATGAGTCGGCCGCAACATTGTAAGCCGGTGCGGACGGGCGAGTTGAGCGCAGGCACGGTAAACCGCGCGGACGGGCGGTTCGGCCTCGTCATGTTAATATAAACTGGGCCGCAGAGGCGGCGACTTGCACATATATTCGTTGATCATTATGGCGGGTTAGATGCTAATTCATGATATCCATGGCATGACCATCTCTCTTACAGTGAATACCTGTCTTGCATCAAAAAAATCGCAAGCCAAAGTAATTGGCCTTTTTAAAAGAAAATAATATGTAATATAAAAATATATTGGATGGATTTCACCTGATATGTCAGGCCAGAATTTATCGGCCGTGGAGTTGATGATCAGTTGACCACCATGGTGAAGCGGCGCGGTAAACCGTGCGAACGGCAAGTTAGCCGCATTGTGTTGTTATACACCAAACCGCGGAGGCGGACGGAAAAAACAACCGCAACATTAGAGGCAGTATGGACGCAGGGGAATCGCTACCGCTCTTGCGGTGACCAAATGTCCTGCATAGGTAATATCATAAACCAGAGTAATTGTTCTCAAAAAGAAAATTTTGATACGTGCTATTAAAAATAGTCTGGGGCTGGGGAGTTGTCGGAGTAATGGGCCACGGGTAGGCTAACCCGAAGCCTAGAACCTTTCAAGACATCGGGGCTGACTGCGCCCCTCAAGACGCCGGTATGAAGAGTCACCTTCTGGAGGCCGGCTGAAGGAACAACCGACTGCCCACATGCGGCCGAGTCCTAGAGGCGAGTTCAAGACAAGCCGACTCCTACCTGGCGGCTTCCAGATAAGACGGCCACGGGGAGTCGGCCCACAGCACCAACAATACCCAAGCCCTCATAAAGGGGGACGGGACGGGGAATGGCTACAGTGAAGCCCACTCCCTCCCATTTCCAGTGGCTGGCGTGGCCACAATGCGTTGTACCCACGGAGATCTCCGTCCGGCGCGGCACTGTCGCCATGCCGTCCCTGACATCAGCACGAGTGGGCGGAATCCTGCACCCACGACGGCTTGTCTGTACGACCTAAGGACGACGGGTCCCACCAGTCAGCGAGAGTCCAGAAGACGGCAAGAGCGCCACCAGTCGGACCCAATGGGAGTCGGCCCCCGGGAGTCGGCCTACCCCTCCCACGGGCCCCACACGCCAATAACTAGACGAGACGGGGAGTGGCTACGGTAACTGCCCGCTAGGCGGCGGGGCTGTAGCCACGACTCCATGACCAAGCCTGCGTCATTATAAGCACGACTACAGTAATCAGCCGCCGGCAAGACCCGCAAGCGGCGGACACGGCCTGCCGGCTCCGTACCGGACCAGTTAGCAGGGCCCACTAGTCGGCGGGCCCCACCAGTCGGCGGAGAAGCCGGCGGCCGAAGAGACTGACGGCTGGGCCCTGCGCCTAGCCGAATTACCATTGTACCCCTGGGGGGTAGGCCTATATAAACCCCCCGGGGCACCCATGCAAAGGGTGCCAACCCATTAGAACTAGACCAGATCATATAGGAAGGGGAGAGCTAGCCTTGCCTTCTCCTACCTTTAGCATACAGCTCGAGGAGCAACCTTGTACTCACTTGGCCTTAGTAATCATGCGGAGACCCCGCAGAGCAGGAATAGGGGTGTTATCTCCTAGGAGAGCCCCGAACCTGGGTAAAGTACGCCGGCGTTCGTGTCTACGCCTCATCCCGCTTCCGGACACCGGCGACGTTCTACTCGCTCCCACCATGATAAGCCATCCATTGGCATATGTCGCACCCAACCCCCAATAGGAGTAGTAATTACTGTACCAGTTGATGCCTTCGGGAATTTAAATTGTGTCTTTAATCAGCAAAAAAGGTTTCGAACCACTTGACGGTCTCGGTGACTCTGTACGCGGCGGCATCAACTCGCCAAATCAGATAAAAAACGTCAAGTTGACGGTCTCCGTGACTCTGTACATATCGACAGGACTCCTTTTTCAGTTGGCTTCTAGCGGTGGTGCAGCCGAAAGTGATCCGGCCACGATGAATCGCCCGGTCACGTGTCACGGTGCACACAAAGGCAATCCAAATTTCTATTCTTTCACTTGAATCTCACGGATCGTAAAATCAGAACTGATGAAAGTAGATGCAGAACTTTCCAAGCTGAGTCTTTCTTATCTAAAAAATTGCAATTTTCTCGATCCTTGAGAGAGATCCCTTCAAGAACTCAACACCACCGTGCGCAGGCCCCACGATGGGCGCCAACTGTCGTGGAATTGTCACGGCAGATGTCCTAGTGTAAAGACTTAGTTGTGAGGCCAACACATCTATGTGGTAGCTTGAGATAGGTTGAGCGGAAATCAAGAGATGCATCACAAGACAGGGATTTAGACAGCTTCGGGCCCCGGGAAACATCATCCGGTAACAACCCTACATGTTGTTTGTGGCTAGGTCTCATTATGCTTATAAGGGAGTCGCCATAAACTGGCTCTTTGTGTCTAGCCCTAAGATTATTGATTCTTGCTTGTCCCTCTTCGGGGAGCCCTGTCCCTCCTTATATATGTTGAAGGGGCGGTTTACATGACTAGTCCTAGTTGGATTAGGACTACTCTATTACAAGTGGAATCCTAGTCTTGTTTCCTTTATAGGGGAATATTGCTTATGCCTTTCCTTGTAAACCGGCCCACCATAGTATGAATCGGCCTTTCATGAACCGCCCATTGGGCCACCGGGTCTTGTCGCTCCTCTGACCCGCCTGCCGAATTACCAATGAATCGTAAATCGCCAGGTCCAAGCGGGTCGCTGGTGAACCGCCAAGCTCTAGCCGGGTCATACATCCGGCGGTTTATACCGTGGGGTATATCCCCGACATATGGATAGGAGAATGCCCTGGAAAATTTTCAGCTTAAATGAAGCAATATAAAATATATTTGCTTCATAACCTGAAATCTGACCAGAAACCAAGATTTGGAGCTGGGCTCACATAGATAAGTTACATGAGCTCAAATTTGGTGGAGAGTCATTATTTGATCATATGAAGTATCTTGCAAAATTTCAACTCATTTGGATATGCCTTGCTTGTACTTCCTTCACAACCACTTCCCTCAGACAGGAACTTTGAAAAATTGCTCAGGAATATTTACTAGGCCAATTGAGTTGAATTTTGGCATGGAGAAATGATATGGACAAGAAAAGATGTCCAACAAGTTTGGGGTCAATCAAGCAAAGATAAATGACACTTCCTTCTCAACCCACCACTTAGGGCAGAATCAGAAAAGGAATTTATTGAGCATGATGGGAAACACGGCCAATGAAATATTTTGGCATATTTGAGGAAGATATGACCCAAACAATTTTTTAGAATTATTTGGGAATTTTGTGAGTGACAGAAATATAGGTTGCTTCACAACTTAGGGTTTTAAAGGGTTATTCCTTTATCAGAAAAGGAATATTCCCAATAAAAAGAATATTGGGTTAGGTCAAGGATGAAAATGACAGGGTTTCAGGATGATGATGAGGATGACAAGCCACTATAAACCTAGGAAGACATGATCTTCCCAAGTTTCAGAACCACATAGCCACGGAAAGCAAATCAAAACAGGAAATCCAAGAAAATCAAAGGAAAAAGAAATGGGCAAAAATCCAGGCTGTTACAAACCTCCCCCCTTAAAGAATTCTCGTCCTCGAGATTTGGGTTGCTCAGGGTTAAATATTTTTTCTGACTTGAAAAAACCGTTTCCAACTCGGTTTCTTTTATTCATTCTCATATAATATTTCCACTGAACTGGATCTGACTGATGGTCTTGATCTGGGGTGGTTTGCTTCGCCGTATCTGACATTCTGACAGGACTTACCTCATATGTTCCTGTTTATACTGACTCAAATTTCCTTTATACCTGTTGGCTGAGCTAGGGTCCGAAAGATCTTCTGACATACGTGTCCTTCTCGATTTTGATCCTTGCTGGAGATGTTATTCTTGTATCGAGTACCGAGAATATTCCACGGAGTTGGGGAACACATCTTCCCGTGGAACAAAGAATCGCTTCAATCTAGGCATAGAGTTCCTCGAATATATTCACGTCTTCGGGGTTCAAAACAGGGAGGTGGGTCATACCTGTTTTCTTAATTGATTCTGCCATCTTGCAGGAGTATCTGACTTATCTTGACTGGCTTCACAGCCTTGAGTATCCAAATTGTACCAAAGGTTTGACTGTCGCTTGCCGTGACTGATAGAAAAAATGCACCATCTCCTGATGATAACAGTTGCAGACTTGACTGGCAGTGATCTTGGCAAAGAATCCCATTCACACAGGATATTCTTTAATTGCTTCCCATATGCGAGAGATAACAATCCTCAAAGTATGTGTTCTCACACTTATTATTTATTTTTGCCGGTATCTCCATGGGAATAACAGTCCGTGCGATGCTCCATCGCGGGTGTTGAGGTCAATATATTGAGCTGTCCTGGGTTTGGACTTGACAGACTCGGGCATTTAATGCTGACAGTTTTGAGCATACTGTGAACTGAGCTGGTTGCCTTGTCATGAGGTCCTTACTAGAATGGAGTAGGCCTCTTAGGCATATCTTCACTGGGTTTGATATGGAATAAGTCTGTCTTGGGCATACATACCATATTGCTCACACAATAACCGGCATATTTATATTGTTGGTCTTGCTCTTTCATTATTACTTTCTCTATCTAGATCTTTGACTGAAAGAGCGGGGCCTTATATATCCTTGATTATTTTCGCGACCCTGAATACTGTCATGTACAATATCTTGCAATCATACCTTGGTCTGATTCATGTCTTGAGCCTTGGTGTATTTATCCGGCTCACGTGTGGTTATACATATCTCATTACGGTTGATGATTATGCAGGACAGGGACCGAATTAATAACATCACCTTGCGGGGCTGATCTTGATAATCACTGACAAAACTATTGCCTCAATGTTGTCTTTCCGTGAATTCTTACTTATGCGAGAGACTTGCACGGACTTGGCAGCATACTCATTGAATGAACAAATATATGACTCTCAAGGCATACCTTTGTTCTGACTGATTTTTGTTTCAGACCAAACTGTTGCAGATCTGCCACTTGGAAAACATTGTCATACGCTGTCAATTCATCATTTAATGTCTTGTACTAGTGTCGTACTGAAGAATATTAGGCAGCTTGCGTTTGAAAACCACCAGGGTATAATGCTGAGGAAAACTGGATGGCTTGTGCTCGAAGCCTTCGGTGGATATCTTATTAAGGAAAACGGGGTACCGTACCTCATAAGCTCCCCCCCCACCTTAAAGACTAGCTAGGGAAGACTTGGTACCTTATGACAGAAGCTTTTGCAGTATTTTATTTGAGAAGACTGACTATCTTGCATGGGAATCCATTCATACTCTACTAAGGCAGACTAGGAACCTTGTCTTTGTACACTTCACCAATAAATTGTGGAGAAGGACGGGACTGATTTTCTTGGTGAATGGAATGACATATTTTTTTGTCAGTCCGGCAGCTCATTATTTATATGACAAGAATTGTATGACTGTCTTTGCTGAATTCATTGCATATTTGGGCTGACTTCTGGGCGTCACAATGTTTTAAATTTGACTTATGGTAGATTCAATCATTGTGCATAGACCATACCTTTGACTTGAAATGCACTGTTGGTCCAATTTTGTTCTCTCGCTGATTTAATCATTGCCGCGATAAAGGTGTATCTCTAACGAGTACTTGTTACTGAAAGTCTGATCAGAATACAATTTGTATCCAGACGGATGTCTGTAATACAATGCTGTCAGCTGAAAACCTCATTGCTTTTAACTGAATTCCTTGGTGTATATCTGTACTGCTCACGGCTTCTTCTGATCCAGTGTTGGTCGAGGAGTAATTTCCATAAGGGGGTAACACCGAGGATTTAAAATAAAGAAGCACGAGAAAACGATTTATTGCAACAAAGCACACAGCAAACAAGCTACAAAGCTGCTCCACACAGGCACACACAAGCATGATACTACAGCAGATGCACAAGCACTAAACGAAGGATTACATTCTACGGTTGAGTAAACGCTCGTAAACTGACGAGGAAGCTAAGGGATTAGCGAGTGGAACTTCTGACTCTGAAACTCCGGATGGCTGAGGTGGAGGGGTTGGAGAAGCTGGCGGAGACTGAGGTAAAGCGGCACCAAGCAATCTCCTGGCTCGAATGGCGTCTCGGACCAACTCAGAAATAAGAAGACACTCGGCTGTCATGTAACGGGACATGGCGAGGATAGTTGGGTCATCTTGAGGGTCGATAGACGGAAACTAGATCCGCCTAGTATTCTCGACGATGGTGGGATAATATTGATAAGGATGGTTCTCTTGCACCATGCTCTCTTGACGACGAAGACCGGTGATTGCTGCCGTTGCGGCAAGCTGGACGGCACACTCGAGAGTAGCGCCGTAACCACCGTGGAAACTGTAGGTGCGCTTACCAACAAGAATTGGGGCTGACAGATGGACATGAGCAACATACTCCAGGATTCTTGCTCCGGCAGGAGACTGGAATACTTGATAATGAGGTGGATCTCCGAGAGGATAAATGTTACGCCACATATCGCCAAGGAGGGCGGCAAAGCTGGGAGGTGTAGGAGTGGGACTGAACTCAATGGGAACAGCACCGAGAGCTCTGGGGAGGGCACTGAACTCATGGAAGTTGACCGCCATCTACGCATGAAACAGGGGTTAACGGTAACCGAAATAAGACTATATGCAGCAAACAAATGCAACACCCAAATGCAGCAAGCAAGGGCAACAACCATACCTATACTACTGTTTTCTAACATTCCAGCGGACTAGGACGCTCTACACTTCGCACACAAAGGTGACACGTTCCCTTTCGGAACCACGAGGCTTGTTGAGAGAATCTCCGGTTTTGCAAGAAGCTTATACCAAAACTTGTTCCAATTCAGCCAAAAAATATACATATGAAAACAGGGTTTAGATTATCTTGAACATCTCGCTAGCTCGAACATCTCGCTAGCTAGACCAATGTACTCTGATTTGAATTGGACATATAATGGATACAAATATTTGAATTGGAGATCGTATGGTACATGTAGTTCATAGTGAAATATGATTACTGCTACATGCATGTTTTTCAAGATAATATTAAAATGATTGTATAACTTGACTACAATTGTATTCAAATAAGGAAAATTGATTCAAATTTAGTCCATATGGTAGACGACAATATATATGTTCATAGGTTGGAGTAAAATGTTCATATATGATGGAAGATCAAAATGTAGGACTACATCCATTATATACCGCAAGGTCACCTATCGATATATTCGAATTCAACATAACGTGGATTCAAAAATTGAAATTCGAGATCTTGGCATTGTAATCATATAAAAAGGGACACGACTCTTTTTTGGTGGGAATTGATTTGTTTTTTGTTGTTGTTGAGGGAAGTGTGAATCGATTTGGTACTATACAGGGTAGTCTTGTTCTCCCGATTTTTTTTACATTTTTCTTGTAGTTTTTTAGTGACATCTATAGCAATATAGTAAAAGGGGACATGACTCTCTTGTGTCTTGTATGAATTGTTTTTTTGTACACGTTAAATTTGTTCTGCCGAACAAGGAATCTGTGCCTTGTTATCCCAAAATTTTCAAGCTCGAGTATCTTTTGTCTCATCTGCTTTGAAACTCCCGCCTCTTCAACTCACTCTGCGCCTTGTTATCCCAAAATTTCGACGTGCGCGAAAACTCCCTCCTCAACCGAAATTAGTCCCGCAGCCCAGACACGCAAAATCCCCCTTCTACCCCTCAGCCGAAAATGCCGACTCAATGTTGCGGTGTCAAAACCGGTGGGGGTACGTTGGTAACTTACCCTACATTTCGGACAAGCACGTCCCTAAGCCATAGCTCCCCCTACCTTCCCCTTCGTCCCACCCATTCATACACCGAGGCCGCCAAAACCCGCGAAACCCCACGCTCCTCCGTCGGCCTCCCAACCGCCACCCAGCCGGGGACTCTTCACCGACGACATCGTCCACCGCAACAGCTCGCCATCCCTCATCCACCGCACAGGATGAGGATCCATCGTCGATCTCGTCGTCCCGCCGGATCAGCCGCCCCGTCCTCCACCTCCAAGGAGCTGCCCCGATGTTTGCCTCGTCGATTGCACCACCTCCATCCCCACATCGCCGTCTTGACCTGCCCCATCGGAACCGCAGCACCCTCACCAATTCCTCCGATGAAGCCGAGGCCCACTCGGCGCCACCAAGGAGGTTCTGCACTCACTGCCGCATTTTATCTTTTATTCGATCTCGCGGGGCTGCCGGTGCTCGATACCGAGCAGCCATGGCGGGTCTCCATCGACGGCGTCGTTGCCGGCCACTTCATCCATGGCGTCTCTCCCCCATGTAGTTGCTTCCTCGGCGGCGACTTCCACACCGGCACTAGATGCAGCTGCTCTGGCTCTCGCTCGTGCTACTGCTACGGCTCTCGCTCGCGCTGCTGCACTGCTCTTGCTTTCGTTTGTGCTGCTGCTCTTCTCTGCTATTGTTGTCGGTCGTGCTGCCGCTCCGCTCTTTGCTACCTCTTGAGCACTGCATTGGTTTTCCCTTGAAGAGGAAAGGGTGATGCAGCAAAGTAGCGTAAGTATTTCCCTCAGTTTTTGAGAACCAAGGTATCAATCTAGTAGGAGGCTACGCGCGAGTCCCTCGCACCTACACAAAACAAATAAATCCTCACAACCAATGCGATAAGGGGTTGTCAATCCCTACACGATCACTTACGAGAGTGAGATCTGATAGATATGATAGATAATATTTTTGGTATTTTTATGATAAAGATGCAAAGTAAAATAAAACCAAAGTAAAAAATCAAAGGAAATAACTAAGTGTTGGAAGATTCATATGATGAAGATAGACCCGGGGGCCATAGGTTTCACTACTGGCTTCTTTCAGGAGCATAAGTATTTTACGGTGGGTGAACGAATTACTGTTGAGCAATTGACAGAATTGAGCATAATTATGAGAATATCTAGGTATGATCATGTATATAGGCATCACGTCCGAGACAAATAGACCGACTCCTGCCTGCATCTACTACTATTACTCCACTCATCGACCGCTATCCAGCATGCATCTAGAGTATTAAGTTCATGAAAATAGAGTAACGCCTTAAGCAAGATGACATGATGTAGAGGGATAAATTCATGCAATATGATAAAAAAACCATCTTGTTATCCTCGATGGCAACAATACAATACGTGCCTTGCTGCCCCTACTATCACTAGGAAAGGACACCGTAAGATTGAACCCAAAGCTAAGCACTTCTCCCATTGCAAGAAAGATCAATCTAGTAGGACAAACCAAACTGATAATTCAAAGAGACTTGCAAAGATAATCAATCATACATAAAAGAATCCAGAGAAGATTCAAATATTGTTCATAGATAATCTTGATCACAAACCCACAATTCATCAGTCTCAACAAAAACATCGTAAAAAGAAGATTACATCGAATAGATCTGCACAAGAGAGGGGGAGAACATTGTATTGAGATCCAAAAAGAGAGAAGAAGCCATCTAGATACTAACTATGGACCCCGAAGGTCTGAGGTAAACTACTCACACTTCATCGGAGAGGCTATGGTGTTGGTGTAGAAGCCCTCCGTGATGGATGCCCCCTCCGGTGGAACTCCGGAACAGGCCCAAAGATGGGATCTCGTGGGTACAGAAGGTTGCGGCAGTGGAATTAGGTTTTTCGCTCCGTATCTGATCATTTGGGGGTACGTAGGTATATATAGGAGGAAGGAGTACGTCGGTGGAGCAACAGGAGGGCCACGAGGGTGGAGGGCGCGCCCTGAGGGGGTGGGCGCGCCCCCTACCTCGTGGCCTCCTCTTTTGTTTCTTGGCGTAGGGTCCAAGTTTCCTGGATCATAATCTTCCTAAAAATCACGTTCCCGAAGGTTTCATTCCGTTTGGACTCCGTTTGATATTCCTATTTTGCGAAACTCTAAAATAGGCAAAAAAACAGCAATTCTGGGCTGGGCCTCCGGTTAATAGGTTAGTCCCAAAAATAATACAAAAGTGAATAATAAAGCCCAATAGTAGATAATATAGCATGGAGCAATCAAAAATTATAGATACGTTGGAGACGTATCAAGCATCCCCAAGCTTAATTCCTGCTCGTCCTCGAGTAGGTAAATGATAAAAATAGAATTTTTGATGCGGAGTGCTACTTAGCATAATTTCAATATAATTCTTCTCATTGAGGCATGAATGTTCAGATTTGATATGATTCAAGACAAAAGTTTAATATTGACATAAAAACAATAATACTTCAAGCATACTAACTAAGCAATTATGTCTTATCAAAATAACATAGCCAAAGCAAGTTATCCCTACAAAATCATATAGTTTGGCTATGCTCCATCTTCCCCACTGTCGGTGTCAAAACCGGCGGATCTCGGGTAGGGGGTCCCGAACTATGCGTCTAGGCGGATGGTAACTGGAGACAAGGGACACGATGTTTTTACCCAGGTTCGGGCCCTCTCGATGGAGGTAAAACCCTACTCCTGCTTGATTAATATTGATGATATGGGTAGTACAAGAGTAGATCTACCATGAGCTCAGAGAGGCTAAACCCTAGAAGCTAGCCTATGGTATGATTGTTGTTCGTCCTATGTACTAAAGCCCTCCAGTTTATATAGACACCGGAAAGGGCTAGGGTTACACAGAGTCGGTTACAATGGAAGGAGATCTACATATCCGTATTGCCAAGCTTGCCTTCCACACCAAGGAAAGTTCCATCCGAACACGGGACGAAGTCTTCAATCTTGTATCTTCATAGTCCAAGAGTCCGGCCAAAGGTTATAGTCCGGCTATCCGGACACCCCCTAATCCAGGACTCCCTCAGTAGCCCCTGAACCAGGCTTCAATGACGATGAGTCCGGCACGCAGATTGTCTTCGGCATTGCAAGGCGGGTTCCCCCTCCAAATACTTCATAGAAGATTTTGAACACAAGGATAGTGTCCGGCTCTGCAAAATAAGTTCCACATACCACCGTAGAGAGAATAATATTTACACAAATCTAATCTGCTGACGTATTCTATAGTATGACATCACACCACAACCAAACCTTTATTCGAATTGTTTTTACTGTCCCACCTTCGCGCGTTTTGCGAGGCAGTTTCCTTGGCACGTCTTGTCGAGGCAGAGATCATGTTCCCTTATTCCGGGATTGTCATCAATACGGGCGTGGGTAACCCAACCGCGCCATTGATTACGGCGCTTGGGAGATAAGCGAGTTTTACCAGGCTGGTGGGGACGCATAGTTTCGTCTGCCCATATAAGGGGATAAGGATCCGCCTTTTCACCCACGCCTTCTTCCTCCTTTGCTCATCCATTTTCGCATACTCGAGCTCCAGCGCCCAAGTCCGCATTTTCTTCCTCAACCTTCTCCAACCATGTCTGGTGCGGGAGGCAAGTGGATGGTCTCCTCCGTCACGGAGGGAGACGTCAAAAAGCTGAGGAGAGTCGGATACCTGCCCGACGACATCGCGCACCGGCTCCCAGATGAGGGGCAGCTCATCCCCACCCCCATGCCCCATGAGAGGGTCGTGTTCCTTACCCATTTCCTCCGTGGACTGGGATTCCCTCTCCACTCATTTGTCCGGGGGCTCATGTTCTACTACGGCCTGAACTTCCACGATCTGGCCCCGAACTTCATCCTCAACATCTCGGCATTTATCGTCATGTGCGAGGCCTTCCTCTGCATCCGACCCCACTTCGGCTTATGGCTGAAGACCTTCAATGTCAAACCGAAGGTAGTGGGCGGCCGCCAGGCGGAGTGCGGAGGCGCCATGGTGGGCAAGATGCCCAACGTCCTATGGCTCGAAGGCTCCTTCGTGGAGACCATAAAGGGGTGGCAATCGGGGTGGTTCTACATCACCGAGCCGTGTGACCCCAAATGGGTCGCAGCCCCCGAATTTAGATCCGGAGCCCCTACGCGGCTCACCTCCTTGAAAGAGAAGGGCCAGTTGTGGGGTAGTTCGGAAGAGCTGACCGGACTCCAAACATGCGTCCAAAACCTGGGGAGCAAGAAGCTCAAACTCGTCAGTCCAGGTCATGCTCATCCGCCGGATCCTCCCCTGCCAACAACGGGTTTTCAACTTATGGGAGTCCGACCCGGCCCAGCACCGAACTCTGAACAGGCTCTTCGACACAACGTACAAAGATGCCTGGAAGGTGCTATTCAAGGGCACCGAGGCTCCTGCTTCCGCCACCGAGGATCGCGGATTTTGCGCGCAGCGCCAAGCCAACGCGGTAAGCTATTTTACCTCTTACAGGATACTTGTCTTTCATAGTTTGACTCTATGCGGGATCTAAGTGTCGGATCACAGGTTCCGGCAGACCCTTAAGGTTCGAACTCTGGGGTGCGCGCGGAGATCGTGCCCTCTACCTCTCCGTCTCGCAAAGAACTAACTATCAGAAGAACAACACAAGAGACACAGGGTTTATACTGGTTCGGGCCACCGATGCGGTGTAATACCCTACTCCAGTGTGGTGGGTGGATTGCCTCTTGGGATGATGAGGAAGAATAGTACAAGGAAGAACAGCCTCGTGAGGGTCTGTTCTTGGCTAGGGGATGAACTGCTAGGGGAGTTCGATCGCCCTTCTCTCTCTCTGAGTGTGTTTCTACGTTCTAGCTGGTTTCTTGGTACTCGGTCCCATTCGATCCCCCCTACCCTGGGGGTGGCTAGTCCTATTTATAGGCAAAGGCCCTGGGCCTCTTCCCAAATATTGAGCGGGAAGGGCACCAACAATTGGCCAATTTGAAGGGGAACATCTGGTACACTTATCCTGACTAAAGTTGGTCTTCGCCTGCCAAAGGCCCTGTGGTGACGCTGTCCTGGGCTCCATGGTGACCTCCTTCCCACCGTTGGACTGGTCTTGGTCTCGTTGCACCGAAATGGGTGCCTTTGCTTGACCCTCTCGCCTGCGCTTGCCCCCTTTGCACCAAAGAGGAAAGGGAGACGCTGCGCGGGCTGGCGCCCGCCTGGCACCCTTGGTCGTCATGGCTTGCGTCATGGGTACCTCGTGAGGTACCCGCCTTGATCTCTACGCCTCCTCGCGAGCCAGCCTAAGGAGGTCGTGCTTGAGGAAGCGCCGTGTCGTCCGCCTTGCGAGGCTTGGCCCCTCGCGAGGGTCTTGAGCCTTGTGTTGATGAAGATGGGCCACGCTGGGCCCCCATTTGAGCCACGCCGCAGGCCGCAGGCAGGCAAGTCTGGGGACCCCCAATCCCAGAACGCCGACAGTAGCCCCCGGGCCCAAGGCGCGCATGGACTTGGCCGTGCCGAGAGGCGAAAGGGCAAGGGCGAAGCGCCGCGGGCCCTAACAGCCTGCGGCCTTGGGCGCCGCATGGCGGTTGATTGGACGTGGGTGCTTTTGCAACTGCGCAAGTTATTAGAGGTGTGGCATCTGCTCGGGCTTTGTTCTTCTCCTTCTTCATCCGCTGCTCAGATCCCCTTTCTTGCGCTTCTCCTCCCTTCCTCCAAGCTTCCAGATCTGCTCCACCTGCTCGACCCAGGTAGCCATGGCGCCTCGCCGGGCCCCGGCCGAAGCTTGGTTCTCGCCTGCCTTGGACTCGCCCAACGTGTTGGAGGCGAGCCTCGCCCTACTGCACCGGATGGCTGCGGCGCAGGGCATTGACGGGGCGCAGACGTTCAAGGTCGGCTCCGATGCCCCTGAAGGCCAAGGGAGCACCTTCTATCCTTTCTTCGTGAGCTCCATTACAGCGGGCCTGGTGCCTCCTTTCTCTGAGTTCTTCCTCGCCGTCCTCCGCCATTACAACTTGCAAGCTTTGCATCTCCACCCCAACTCCGTCCTTCTCCTGGCGATCTTCGCCTACTACTGCAAGGCGCATGTGGGGGTGCAGCCTTCAGTGGCCTTGTTGCGCCACTACTTCTACCTCCGGACCTCCAAAGGTTCCCCATCTGCGTGCGCGGGCTTCGTCGCATGCGGCAGCTCCATGGCCATCTCGAATCCAGGGAAGAGGATCGAGGGCTTCCAGAGCAAGTGGGTATTGGTTGACGCCGGGCGCGTCCATCCTCGGTTGGCCCTTCCCACGGAGCCGCCCGTGAGCTCGGGAGACTGGTGCCGAGCGGAGCTCACGGATCCCCGCGCGAAGTCGATGCTGGCGAAGATGGACGCCGATCTGAAGCCAGCCAACATGGCGACGGCGAAGATGACCGGGGCGTCGCTGCTGAGGGAGTTCCTGGAGCACCAGCTGGCTCCGCTTCGGCAGTACTCTCCCCTGATGTGGAGGCCTCATCCGAGCCCCGCAGCCATGGGCGAAGAGGACGTGACTGCGGTCCTCCAATCGCTGGTCGGGGGCGAGGTAGCAAGGCTGGAGGGCGCACCTTCGCCCCTGTTCCTCCGTGATGATTGGGAGCAAGCGGTGAGGTCCATGCCCGTCTTCAACGGGGACGGGCTCGTGCCCGTGGTGGCTCCCGTAGATCTGGTGGATGTGTCTTCCGGCGACTCCAGCGGAGGAGCGGGCGAGGAGGAGCGGGAGGGAGGCCCTGCCTCCGAGGCGACTGACGGGGAGTCTAGGGCTCCCCCGCTCCAGCGCAAGCCCCGCGCTCTCCGCCTTTCGCTGAGCGATGATGACGACATGCTGGGCAGCGGGAGCTCACCCCCGGTCCCGAAGAAGGGCAGGACCGGGTTGATTCCCCGCGGGTCCGCCCTAACTCCGGGGCGAACCGCTGACGCGCCTTCTGCTTCCGAGGTCGACCCCTCCAGCCGGCTCTCCGGCTTCAAGTTTGGCAGGAGACCGCTGGAGCTTTCTAGCGACGACCTGTAAGTGCTTGATCCTTGATCCCTGGTTTCTTGTTCCGCCGACGAGGCTTGACAATTACCTCTCCTGAGCAGGCTGGCGCCCGCGGCGAAGAAGCTGAAGGGAGCTCCTGGGGCCCCAGCTGTGGCGACACCTCCGCCTGCAGGGGAGGGTGACCGCGACGCCCGGGCTTCTCCTGCCCACTCGTCCTTGCGGGGCTTGGCTGATCTGGCTGGGGCCGTAGCCCCCATGGCTCGATCGACCCCAGAGGTGCCCTTGCCTGGTGCTGCTGCTACGGCTGGGGAGGCGCAGCAGACTCCGTCTCGGGATACTGCAGCCTCGCCGCCGCTACCTTCTCCTCCCGTTCCGCCGGCCGCTGGTTCCACGACCCCTCCTGCTGCCTCGGGGCGTGCTGATGCTTCTCCGCCTTCTTCTTCCATCTTGGAGCGGGTTGTTGCTGGACTAGACCGGCTGCGGCAGGATCTTCTAGGCGCCGACCCTCGCCTGGTGGCCGGGCGCCTGGAACTGGCCTCGGGGTGGATTCGCTCCGATGCCTCGATTCGGCAAGCGCTGGTTCAGGCCTCGACGGCCTGTGACGAGGAGAGGGAGGCTACTCTCGAGGCGAAGGCTGCCTGTGACGCGGCCCTGGGAGAGGCAGTTGGCATCCACGGCCGCTGCAAGGAGCTGGAGGACGAGTTGCAAGGCCCGCGGGATCAGCTTGCAGAGGAGACCCGCCTTCGCCAAGAGCAGGATAAGGGGGTGAAGGCTCGCGAGGCGGCGCTCGAGGACCGGGAGGCGAAGCTCAAGAAGCGCCGCAGCCACCTAGGTGCGTTGAAGAAGGAGCTGGAGATGACAAAGACCGAGCTGGACGCCAAGGCCCGGTTCCTCGCCGAGGATCGCGTGGCCTTCGCGGACATGGAGAAGGATGCTCGCGCTTCACTGAAGACGCTTTACGAGAGTGGCATGGATAGCCCGCTGGCTGATGACGGGGACGGTCCCGCCAAACTGCTTCCCTTCTTGGTGAAGGCTCTTGGAGATGTCGCCCTTGGACTCGCCCCCACGGCTGAGGCCGAGGAACGAGTCCTGTCTTCTGCCGCGCTGACGCGGGTCTTCGCCCATGTCTACCTTCGCGACCCCAGCGCCGACCTTGACAGCCTGCTGGAGCCGGTGAGCGGCGAGGGCGCCGCTGCCGCTGTCGAGGCCGTGAAGGGGCGCGCAGAAGCGCTGCTAGGGAAGTTTCGGGCCTTCAGCACCAAGCCAAAACGAGGCGCTGCCGGCCCCACTACCCCACAAGGCGAATCCACTCCACGCGACTCCGTTGCTGACAAGTGACTCCGCTATCGTTCCTGTTCTTCTTTCGATTCCTGCACATGCACGACGCCTCGGGGAGGCATTTAAATTTGCGTTTGGTACCAAGGCGACAGTATGGGTTGTAACATTTACTTTTAAGTTCCTTGAATTTTATGTTCCCCTTCCCTACTTGCTTATGTTCTACGCCGGCAGAGCCCGGCCACGCGCATGCCTCACCCAGCATCAACCCCGACCGGAAACCAGGACGGGACCAAAGGAATGAGGGGCCACGTGACAAGTTAGGCTCCTGAGTCGCGATGCTCAGGAGTCCCCCTTGGCGCACGAACAACAAGTAGGGAAGCGCGATGTAGGTGTGTTTTCCGTTCTACGTCTGCAGAGCCCGACCCCGCGCGTACCTCACCCAGCATAGCCTTTCGGAACTAAGGAGTGAGGGGCTACGGAGCCAGTTAGGCTCCTGAGTCGCGATGCTCAGGAGTCCCCCTTGACGCGCGAACAGCATGAGATGAAATGTAGGCGGGGCAACCGTTCTACGTCTGCAGAGCCCGACCCCGCGCGTACCTCACCCAGCATAGCCTTTTGGAAATAAGGAGTGAGGGGCTACGGAGCCAGTTAGGCTCCTGAGTCGCGATGCTCAGGAGTCCCCCTTGACGCGCAAATGGCCTTCGTACCTTGGCTCCGCTCGAGGAGAGACGCGTGATGAAACCAGGCCCGAGGGGCCTAGCTGGGGCGTACGGCTGAGCGTGACCTAGTCGTAGCCCCCGTGCCCAGCCCCCTCGTGCGGCGCTCCCGGGGGGGGCGTTGCGATGAGGCCGGCCATTGAGCTTGGGGCTCCCTGAGGTTAATGCAGCCCGTAGGCCACCCTCAGTTGTTTATCACCAGCGCGGAGCATAGCGCTTCCGTATGTGTACGGGCATAGCCGCTCCTCGGCAGTGTCGTCAGCCAGCGCGGAGCATGGTGCTTCCACTGGTACGTGGGAGGGGGCTCCCCTCCGGGAGGAGCCCCCGGGGCGTGTACAGCCCCGCCCTGACACGTGGCTGGCACGGTAGAGCTATGTGAGGTGTATCTAGGCACCCGTGAGCCAGCGCGGGACTCACGAGGCCCTACCTCTAGGCGGGTTGTGCCTGGCACTAGGCCGTATCTTGAGATGTGTTCCTGCAAAATCTGGTTAGATGCCGGCACTCTACGTCCTCGGGTCCCGGCCCTCGAGCTTGTCTCAGCCGTCGCTGGTATGCCAGGTCGCGATGCCGTGGACAAGGCCAGAGGGTGAGGGCTGGAGAGCCAGTAAGAGCCCTGAGACGCGATGCTCAGGCACCCCCCTTTAACGTGCAAGTGGTCGACATGAAGAAAAAAAAGGTGTCGTGGACGGCATCAAGTAATCAAGCATGATGCATAATTGGAAATAAACGCGGAAGGGATACATGCCGCTGGGCCTAGCCCGAGTGGCCTGGGGATGATGCAGCCCGAGGGGCGCCCCCAGCAAAGCAAGCTAGCGACTGAAAAGATAAAAAGGGATACATGCCACAGGGACGGACCCACGCGGTCTGGGAATGACGCAACCCTGGGAGGGCGCTCCCAGCTGGGAATGAAACTTGAAAGATGTCACCTGAGGATGTCGTCGGTGCAGTGGCGTTGGTGCAGCAGACTCGGTGGGCTGCAGAAGCCGATCCTCATGAGCCCCCAGGCCCAGGGGCCTCGGGAGGCTCCGGAGGCACTGGTGGCTCCTCGTGAGCAGCCTCCATCTCCGCCAGGGCCGTGGAACGCCTGTCTTCTTGCGCCTCCAAGACGCTCCTCATGAGGCGCTGGTACGCCGCAGCCACGCTCGGCAAGCCATAAGGCATGCGAACATAACTGTGGGGTGGTCCTCCGCAGCGCCCCACTTGTGAGGGCCAGAGGCGCTCCGCCGTGGCGATCTGATTGAGCCCCGGTACGTTGACGCAAACGCGCAGCCCACCATCCTCGCCTGGATGGGGAGCCACAGCTGGTGGGCGACGGCAACCTCTTATGATCCTTGACTCCTGTAGTTCTTGAGTGGCCTTGCTAACAAACTCCTGCTGGTCTGACCTTCCTTCCCTGGCTTCCTTTCGAGGGAAACGTGCCTCGAAGCACGCCTCCACATGGTGCCCCAGCGCCTCCCTCGTGACCTTGGCTAGGTCGGTGACCCTCCAGGTGAGAGCCCCCGAGCCCTGCCTGAGGAGGGCGCCGGGCGCGCTTTCCTATGCGATTGAAGGAGGATCCCCCTGGGCAGACGCGGGCCTTGAAGGGCCTGCCTCCTGAGGGGTTGAGCCTGACGTTGTCTTCTTCTTCTTGGGGGTGGTCTCAGGAAGCCTCGTGCTTCCGCGATCTGGGTCTTCTAGTGACGCGGCCTGAAAGGCTCGCTCCAGGGTACACACTGCATCCTTCTCTTGACATGGCACCGTGATGACGCCGCCGCTTCCTGGCATCTTGAGGACGTTGTAGCCGTGGTGAGTCACGGCCATGAACTTGGCTAGCGCCGGGTACCCGAGGATGGCGTTGTACGGCAGGCGGATGTGGGCGACGTCAAAGTCGATGAGCTCGGTGTGGTAGTTGTTGCGGGCCCCGAAGGTGACTGGGAGGCGGACCTGCCCGATCGGGACTGTGGAACCGTCGGTGACTCCGGAGAAGGGCTTGGTTGGCTGAAGCTGGTCATAGGGCACTTGGAGGCTGTTGAATGTTTCCACGGACAAGACATTGAGCCCTGCCCCTCCGTCGATGAGGGTCCTGGTGACCAGAACGTTGTTGATGACTGGGGAACAAAGCATTGGGAGGACTCCGACTGTGGCCGCGCACTTGAGCTGAACGTGATGGCGCAGGCCGACCACCTGAGGGGACGCGTTGCTTCGAGCTTGGGGAGAACTGCGTTCACTTCGCGAGCAAACTGCTTGAAGATACGTTGAGAGGTTGGGTCTTGAGCTCCGCCCAGGATGCAGGCGATTGCGCGAGGCTCTTGGAAGCCCCCAGCCCCCTCGTCTTGGTGGTGGTCTTCATTCCTTCTTGGCTGAGGTGGCAACGGCGGCAGGCCTGGGTTGCCATGAGGGCGATCCTCACGAGGCTGATCCCTCCAGTCCCCCTCGCGAGGCGGGTCACGCCAGCGGTCCTCGCGAGGTTGGTCACGCCAACCTTGACGTGGTGCACGATCTTCCCAGCGTCCCGGGTTCCTTCCTCCTCCTCGGCCGTAGCCCCGGTCAGCACGGTCAGGGCGTCGGCCGACTCTTCCTTCTCGCACGGCACGGAGTTCTTGGCATTCATTGGTGTTGTGGGTGTGGAGGTCGTGGTACACACAGTACCGACTGCCCCTGGAGGATTCGGGCAGATCCTTGCCCCGCTTGGTGTCCGGCTCTGCCGCGAGCACGGCAGCCCCCTTGCGCTTCACGTCCTTGGCCTTGGGCTTCTTCTCTTCTGGGTCTGGGGCAGGCAGCTCGAGGAGGGAGAGGCGTCCCTCCTCAGCCCTGGCGCACTTGGTCGCCAGGTTGAATAGCTCCAGGGAGGTGCAGAGGTCTTCATGCATCGCCAACTCCTCCTTCATCTTGACGTCGCGCACGCCATCGGAGAAGGCCGAAATGATGGCTTCCTCGGACACCCTGGGGATCTTGAGGCGTGCACTGTTGAAGCGCTGGATGTACTTTTGCAGGGTCTCTCTAGGTTGCTGCTTGATGCGGCGCATGTCGCACATGGTGGGAGGCCGGTCGCGGGTACCTTGGAAGTTGGCGATGAAGCGAGTACGCATCTGGTCCCAGGAGGAGATCGTGCTTGGGGCCAGGTTCAGGAGCCACGTGCGAGCACCTTCCTTCAGCGCCATGGGGAACCAGTTCGCCATGACCTTTTCGTCCCCGCTGGCTGCTTTGATTCCCAGCTCGTAGAGCTGGAGGAACTCTGTGGGATCGGTTGTGCCATCGTAGCGAGGAGGCAGGTCCGGCTTGAACTTGCCGGGCCACGTGACGCTACGCAGCTCGGGGGTGTAGGCGCGGCAGCCTGTGGTGACCGCAGGAGGTTTTGGTTGAGGGAGAGCTTGGCCTTGCGGGTCCCCTTGCACTGCAGCCGGGAGCAGCGCGGGGTCTTGACGTGCCGGAGCTGGGAGCGCCCGAGCGGCCTCTTGCGGTCGCGGGACTTCTTGGCAGCTCCGTTCCTGCTGGGCCGGCGCATGACGGAGCGGGTTCTGCCCAGGAGCTGCGCGCCTTGGGGCCATGGCACCTTCTTGGAAAGGAGGCGGCTGGAATGCCCCCGGGGCCTCATTGCCCACGCGGGGCGGAGTGCGGCGCAGCGGTGCAGAAGGCGCGGGAGAGCCCCCTGCGGCGCGGACGACCTCGGCGATGCGATCGAGCCACTCCTCGTAGACGTCGTCGACGGTGCGGTAGCGCAGGAGCTTGTTCGCCGCGATGAGCGCGGCTCGAGCCTCCAAGGGCGCGCGAAGCGCGCGCGACGAAGAACCGGCAGGGGTGAGCGACGGAGTGGCGGTGCGGCCGTCCGGCCGCACGGACGGGTGCTGAGAGGATGCTTGCTGCTCGTTCCCCACCGGGCCGGTGGCGGCGTTGACGGCGGGCGATGGGGAACGACGAGGACGCCCATCGACGGGGGCCGTCTGGACGACGCGGGAAGCGATGGCGGCCCGGCGCTCGGCGCGGGCCCGACGAGCGTCAGACATGGATGCGACGGTCGGAGGAGAGCGGAGCGGTGGAAGACAGATTCCGGCGCACCCCTACCTGGCGCGCCAAATGTCGGATCACGGGTTCCGGCAGACCCTTAAGGTTCGAACTCTGGGGTGCGCGCGGAGATCATGACCTCTACCTCTCCGTCTCGCAAAGAACTAACTATCAGAAGAACAACACAAGAGACACAGGGTTTATGCTGGTTCGGGCCACCGATGCGGTGTAATACCCTACTCCAGTGTGGTGGGTGGATTGCCTCTTGGGCTGATGAGGAAGAACAGTACAAGGAAGAACAGCCTCGTGAGGGTCTGTTCCTGGCTACGGGATGAACTGCTAGGGGAGTTCGATCGCCCTTCTCTCTCTTTGAGTGTGTTTCTGCGTTCTAGCTGGTTTCTTGGTACTCAGTCCCATTCGATCCCCCCTACCCTGGGGGTGGCTAGTCCTATTTATAGGCAAAGGCCCTGGGCCTCTTCCCAAATATTGAGCGGGAAGGGCGCCAACAATTGGCCAATTTGAAGGGGAACATCTGGTACACTTATCCTGACTAAAGTTGGTCTTCGCCTACCAAAGGCCCTGTGGTGACGCCGTCCTGGGCTCCATGGTGACCTCCTTCCCACCGTTGGACTGGTCTTGGTCTCGTTGCACCGAAATGGGTGCCTTTGCTTGATCCTCTCGCCTGCGCTTGCCCCCTTTGCACCAAAGAGGAAAGGGAGACGCTGCGCGGGCTGGCACCCGCCTGGCACCCTTGGTCGTCATGGCTTGCGTCATGGGCACCTCGTGAGGTACCCGCCTTGATCTCTCCGCCTCCTCGCGAGCCAGCCTAAGGAGGCTGTGCTTGAGGAAGCGCCGTGTCGTCCGCCTCGCGAGGCTTGGCCCCTCGCGAGGGTCTTGAGCATTGTGTTGATGAAGATGGGCCACGCTGGGCCCCCATTTGAGCCACGCCGCAGGCCGCAGGCAGGCAAGTCTGGGGACCCCCGTTCCCAGAACGCCGACACTAAGCCCCCATGCCTTTGACAGGACTGGCAGAGGACGGCCGGACAAATCAACTGTCCGACTCCTTTGCCCGAAGACCCAGTAGACGCCCGCCTAGAGGAGCTGCTGGTCCCGGCACCTTACGTGGTGCCGGAGAAAAAGGCCAAGAAGAAGGCCACAGGAAGTGGGAAGAGTTCCCGGCGCCCGGTGGAGTCGGACTCATTGTCCGATGACTCCGAGGCGCCCTCCTCCCGTGGAGAGGAGGAGGAGGAAAGAGAGGTTTCTTCCCCAGCAGGAGGAGAAAAGAAAAGGAAGGCCGCCCCAACTAGGGAGGCCGGAGGGTCCAAGAAGGGGAGGACCCTTCCTCTGGACTACTCCACCAACGCCGCCGACAGCGAGGAGGTGTGGCCGCCCAGGGCAAGCCCCTGGCGAAGTCGTAAGTATTTGGACACCAGAGTGACTCATAGTGTTCCTTTATTGCACAGCTTTCCCTAACGCCGAATATAATCATGCAGTCCGGCCCGAGCTCGGCTCGACGTATCGTCGACCGCTTCCACCCCTCACCCTACGGACAATGCCGAGGTGTTGTCCCAAAAGGTTCCAAGCCAAGGGGAGGTGGTCCTGGAGGCGCCGCAAGGCGACCTTCCGGACTGCAGACAAAAAGGGAGCAAGGCTCCTAAGGGCTCCAAGTCCGGCCCCGGGCCGAACACCGCACCGGAACCTTCAGCGGTTCCGGAGTCCAGCAGGCGGCCCCCCGCCAAGAAGGGCAAGCCTACCACGCCGGTGACCTCCGTCCAACCGGAGGCACCGGATAACTTGTTGGAGGTGCTTAACGGCGCCTCCATCGACGAGGAGCACCACACTATTATGAGTGCGGTGATCCAGAAGGTTCAGTCCGCCAAAAGTGGGCTGACGGAAGCCTGTGACAGCCTGTTAACAGGTTTTGAGGTATGTAGAGAATATATAAAAATATTACCACATAGACAGTAGCCCCTGATGCTCTGTTTGGCGTTCACAAGGAAAATCCGAATAGAGGATCTAATAATGTTCGCAGGAGTCTAACATAATTATGTCGATATGCGTATGCAGGCTTCGCTGCTGGCCTCTGCCGCACTGACTGCAGAGGTGGACACGCTGAAGTAGAACCTCGAGCGGTCTGAGCAAGAGCTCGGCCTTGCCAAGAGGCAGCTCGAGGAGAGCCAAGGTACGTAATGCCTTGTGTAATTATATAAAAGATGCAGTTGCAAAAAATGACAGGATCGTGATTGGTGTCTTAGGGGCCACGACTGAGGTGGCGACCCTGAAGCAAACGCTTTCCGAGGCTGAAAAGAAGGCGGCCACGGAGCGCATTGAGCGGGAGAAGCATGAGGCGCGAGTTGGCGAGGTACAGTAAGAGCTCCAGGCTCTCGTGAAAAAACACGAGAGTTTGGAGCTTGACTCAAAGACACGAGAGTCCGAGCTCGCGACGGCCCTCGAGAGCGCCAAGTCTGCCAAGGCCGAAGCCCAGAAAGCCCTCCAGGAAGTTGATGCGATGAAGAAGATAGCGGCGGGTAAGGCATTCTTTATGCAAAGCAAGCACGTGAAAGTGAATTACTTGTTACTTACCCGAGTCCGGAGCTCTCCAGGAGCATTCGTAGATTTACCCCGCAGCGTGTCAGACGCTGCCGCCTTCTACCGGGCCGAGGAGGGGAGCTCGATGGAGAAGGTGTTCTGGTCTTAGTATGCTGAGACCGGACACCAGGTGCCCTTGAGCGACCAGCTGAAGCAGCTGGTCGAGCTCCATAAGGTGGCCGAACAGGCCATGAAGGGTCTCATAGTCCGGCTGTGGCCCGGAGAGGCCATGCCTGGGAGCTACTTCGGGCTGGTGAGGCGGCTCGTGGATGCCTGTCCACGGCTTGAATTCATCAAGCGCTCCGTCTGCATTGAGGGTGCCCGTAGGGCACTTGCCCGTGCTAAAGTGCACTGGGGCAAGATGGATGCTGAGAAGCTTGTGAAGGACGGGCCACCGCCGGGCAAGGAGCGTCACCACCTCGAGATGTATTACGAGGGCGTCCTGAAGGGTGCCCGCCTTGTGGCGGATGAATGTTCCAAGGATGTAATATTTCAGTAAACTTGTTTGTTCTATCTTGTGCGCTGAAGACTTGTTCATATGCGCTATGCAACGCTTGTTTTAATTTAAAATATTACCTTCTGTGCGGCCGTTTATTAAATCTGAGAGATGGCGAGTCGTCGGCTTCTGCCCCCACGCCACTAGTGCTGGGGTGTTCGGGGATAAACCTGAGCACTCTTTTTCCCATTGTTGGGTCCTTCGAGGGAGGTGCTCAGCCCAGTGAACAAGGCCATCGGACTATAGTGTGTTATCACTCTCACTTAGCCAGAGAATTCTATAATTTTAAATTTCGGCGAAGCCCCTAGTGTTTGGAAGACCGAGCTCGGGGCGCTATACACGCCTTGGGCCGGACAAAGCCGACTCCTCGCTCTAAGCGGCATAAGTCTTTAAGGACTCGAAACCTCTCGAACAGCGACCAGCTCTCGCCCTATCATGACAGTCAGTTTTAGCTTTCTCTACTGAGGTGCTTAGCACAGCTCAACTGGGGCACAATCACAGTAGTTCTCCCAGCGCTACCTTAGCCGATATAACGGAACGTAAGGTACCAAAACATGGGAGCCGGGCAAACCCAACTATTGACCCAAGACATGATTCGGAGCTGATGCATATAATGCTATAAGTTCGGGGTGCCGCACTTGTGAAAGTGTTCGGACTTATTACGTCGTATTATGGGGTGCTGAAGCCCCTGGCGTATTAGCCGTACCAAAGTGTACGGATGCTAAATGTCATAACTGAACATATATATGAAAAAGGGATGAATAGAGAATGTAATAATAAGCTGAAGCTAAGCATTGTTTATTCCCAAAGGTTGTGCTGAAAGCAGAACGATACAAATAGTGCGATAAGCAAGAGATGAGACTATTTGACATGTCCCCCTCCAGGGGCGGGCTGCGGGGTGGTATGTAAGATAGGTATTTTGCTCGTTATAGAGATCACCTGGGAATTCGACGTAGCTTTCTGCCTCCTTGGTTGTTGCATCGTGTGTTCGGCGATTGTACTGCCGGAGAGGTCTTCTAGAGAGTAACGTCCTGAAAGTAAGAAAAATGATAGAGTCGGCGACCCCTAGTACGGTTGAGCCGTGTGTTGGGGCGTGCCATGGTCATGCCCCTCCCCCTGTGCCCATGGTATTTTCAGAGCGTAATTATGTACGCGTGGTACTGATTTCGCAGTTTCGCGAGGGCTGGGGTTGCGGCCACATTGCTACGCTTGCTCGAAACTTGCCAGGCGGTCTTGTTGTAGGTTACTCCGAGCGCGCTTGACGGTGTCCGGGCATTTTATTGTCGGACTGGAGAATTGCCTTGAGAGGCTGCTTTGTACTTCTGCTGCGAGGGGCGCCGTATGCTCCTCTGTTCGGAGAGAGCATTCGGTGTTTTCGTTGACCGTAATGACTCCTCGAGGTCCTGGCATCTTGAGCTTGAGGTATGCGTAGTGTGGCACCACATTGAACTTTGCAAATGCGGTTCGCCCGAGCAGTGCATGATAGCCACTGCGGAATGGGACTATATCGAAGATTAACTCCTCGCTTCGGAAATTATCCGGGGATCCGAAGACCACTTCGAGTGTGACTGAGCCCATGCAATGGGCCTCTACACCTAGAATGACACATTTAAAGGTAGTCTTTGTGGGTTTGATCCTTGAGGGATCTATGCCCATTTTGCGCACCGTGTCCTGATAAAGCAGGTTTAGGCTGCTTCCGTCGTCCATAAGGACTCGAGTGAGGTGAAATCAGTCAATGATTGGGTCGAGAACCAATGCTGCGAATCCGCCATGGCGGATACTAGTGGGGTGGTCCCTTCGATTGAAAGTGATCGGGCAGGAGGACCACGGGTTGAACTTTGGGGCGACTGGCTCCAACGCGTATACATCCCTTAGCGCACGCTTCCGCTCCCTCTTGGGGATGTGGGTTGCGTATATCATGTTCACTGTCCACACTTGTGGGGGGAAGCCCTTCTGTCCACTATTGTTCGGCGGCCGGGGCTCCTCATCGTCGTTGCTATGTAGCCCCTTGTCTCTGTTTTCGGCATTTAACTTGTCGGCCTGCTTGAACACCCAACAATCCTTGTTGGTGTGATTGGCTGGTTTTTCGGGGGTGCCAAGCATCTGGCACGAGCGATCGAGTATACGGTCCAAACTGGACGGGCCCGGAGTATTTCTTTTGAATGGCTTTTTCCGCTGACCGGGTTTAGAGCCTCTGAATCCAACATTAACTGTCGTAACTTCACCGTTGTCGCTATTAATGTGGCGCTTGTGCTTGTTGCGACGCGACCTGCCATTGCTGTCCTTGGTATCCCAATTACCAGGGCTCTTGGTCATGTTATTGCTACGAGCCAGCCAGTTGTCTTCTCCCGTGCAAAAGCGGGTCATGAGTGTCGTGAGGGCTGCCATAGATTTTGGCTTTTCCTGTCCAAGGTGTCGGGCAAGCCACTCGTCACGGATGTTATGCTTGAAGGCTGCTACGGCCTCTATGTCCGGACAGTCGACGATTTGATTTTTCTTGGTTATGAACCGTGTCCAAAATTGTCTGGCAGATTCTTCTGGCTGCTGGATTATGTGGCTCAGGTCATCAGCGTCTGGTGGTCGCACATAGGTGCCCTGGAAATTGTTGAGGAATGCCCCTTCCAGGTCCTCCCAACAACCAATTGATTCTGCTGGCAAGCTGTTAAGCCAATGCCGAGCTGGTCCTTTAAGCTTGAGTGGGAGGTATTTGATGGCATGTAGATCGTCGCCACGGGCCATGTGGATATGAAGGAGATAGTCCTCGATCCATACCGCAGGATGTGTTGTGCCATCGTATGATTCAATGTTTACGGGTTTGAAACCCTCTGGGATTTGATGATCCATTACTTCATCTGTGAAGCATAGTGGATGTGCGGCACCTCTGTACTGGGCTATATCACGACGTAGCTCAAATGAGCTTTGTCTGCTGTGTTCGGCCCGGCCGGATTTACTGTATCCGGCATGACGATTATCGTCTCGTGACGTGGGGCGCCCGCGCGATCCGTAGATCGATCTTGTTTGCCTTGCCTTGTCCTCCAACATATCTCGCAGGTCTAGCGCGTTTCCCCGTGTCTTGGTATTTTTTGAACGATGCCGGGGTGCGGCTTGAGTGGAGGGCCGGGAGGCCTCTCTGTCGCGGCCGCGGGGTGGCCGGTCAGCCGCATCATGCGCTGGTGATGTAGGTTTAAGTGCTTCCTCCTCTAATCGGGGTAGCAACCTGCGCTTTGGGTAGCTCTTGGAGGGGCGTTCGAGTTCGTACTCCTCGGCCGCAAGGACTTCAGTCCATCTGTCGGCTAGCAAGTCTTGATCAGATCTAAGCTGTTGCTGCTTTTTCTTAAGGCTATTTGTCGTGGCCATAAGCCTGCGCTTGAAGCGCTCTTGTTCGACGGAATCCTCAGGCATGACAAATTCGTCGTCGCCGAGGTTTGCCTCATCTTCGGAGGGAGGCATGTAATTGTCATCCTCCTCCTCTCTGTCTGCCGCTCTCTTAGGGGGGTTGGCTTCTCCATCCTCCTGCGCTGAATCTTGCTAGAGGGAGTTGTCTTCGGCACTGTTCAGGGTGTTATTATCTCCCGTGCCGGTATCACCGTTTTTGTTTTGGCGGGATTTAGAGCGGCGCCGCTGACGCCGACGCTTAGGTTGCTTTTTGGAGGGGTCGTCCCCCGCGCCGCCATTACTTTCTTTGGGTGTATCCACCATATATATGTCATATGACGAGGTGGCTTTCCAGTGCCCTATAGGCGCTGGTTCCTGTTCGTCTCCTACATCGTCGTCCATACCGTCGATGTCTTCGGAGTCGAAGTCTAGCATGTTGGTTAAATCATCGACAGTGGCTACGAAGTGGGAGGTGGGTGGGCGTCGAATTTCTTCGTCGTCCGCATCCCAATCCTGCCGGTCATAATCCGGCCAGGACTCTCCTGACAAAGAGAGAGATCTTAGTGACTTCAGGATGTCGCCGAAGGGCGAGTGCTGAAAGATATCTGTGGCCCTGAATTCCATGATAGGCGCCCAATCGGATTCGATTGGCGGGGGCGCAGAGGGTTCGGAGTCCGGAGAAGAGTCCGACACTTTGGAGTCACGGGCTTCACAGAGGATAAGGCTGGTGTCCGGCTCGACTGCCGTTGAGACTGCAGCCCCCACGGCGGGGTCTAGCCACCCATCCTCGGTTGGCGCAGTGGGCTCCAAGCTAAGGGTCGGAGCGGATGCGGGTGCGGCCTTCAGGGCACTGTTCGGCGGCAGAGTTAAATCGTGCCCATCGTGACAGTGCTGCGCGCCCGGCTGGGGCTCGAATCCGTCGAAGATCAAGTCTCCGCGGATGTCAGCCGTGTAGTTCAAACTTCCGAATCTGACCTGATGGCCAGTGGCGTAGCTTTCAATCTGCTCCAGATGGCCAAACGAATTGGCCCGCAATGCAAAGCCGCCGAATACAAAGATCTGTCCGGGGAGAAAAGTCTCACCCTGGACTGCATCGCCAATGATGGTCGAACGAGCCATCAAGCCTAACGACGACGACACAAAGGAACTCTCAATGAAAGCACCAATGTTGGTGTCAAAACCGGCGGAGCCACCATCGCCGCCTGTCCACCCTGCCTCGCACAACCAAGCTTCACCAGTTCGGGTCTAGCTCCTGCACCACAGACTCCAATGGCGGTGTATGCGATTGACCCGCACCGCTTCATCCCCGCTGGCTTTGATATTGAAGATGGTGGTGCGAATCGTCTGCCCCACACCTTCTATACACCGGCCGTTCCACCGCCCCGGGCGCATGAGCAGTTCATGGTGGCCATTGTGGAGCCGATTCCGCCTCCAGAGCTGGTTGGGATCCGTCGTCAGCAAGTTCTTGACTTCCTTGTCCAGGTGATGCATGTTCTAGTTATTTCTGCTCAAACTTGGTTTCAAGGAGTTGGTCTGTTCGAGATGGAAGATCCAGTTGTCAGTGGATCTTTTACCCTGCATCCGCCGTTTCCTTTAGGAGTTGATGAGGCTGGCAATGAGCTATTCGTCTGTTTTATGCCGCATAATCAAGGGGAAGGTTTCCGTGCTATCCATGGCCAACGGACGGGATGGCTGATGTTCATCGGCATCCCCCTTGATTATCGAAACACCCAATGCATTGCGGACATGGTTGGCACCTTTGGTCAGTTTCATTATTGGAACAGCACTGACAGGCGTAAGGTTAGATCTTTGGTCCGGGCTTCGTTCCCAGATAATGCGCTCGTCCCTCGATCAGTAACCTTTAGGGAATTTGCCAATTGGGGCGATGCTATGGTATCTTGGTCTGCTGGCTGTTATATTTTGTCTGGTGAATTTGCTGGTGCCATGATCCCTACGGATGAAGATCCAATGCCTCTAAATGGGAATCCCCACCCGATGCCTGGAGTCGATGTGCCGCAGCCGTTTTGGGCGATGCCCCCATACCCAGCTCTTGGATGGAACGCAGTTCCTCCGGGTCCAAATCAAGGTCAGCCTGAAGTGCACGGGTGGGCTCAAAATGTGCAGCACAATGAAGGATGGGGCCCATGGGAAGATCAGGTTCAGCCTATTCAGCAGCAACAGGAGGAGATTCAGCCAGCCCAAGACCAGAACTCCATGGTTTTGAACCCGTCCGTGGATTCTTCTGACGATGAGGACATGCTTGAAGTCCAGCAACCTATTCAAGCTCCACATGTAGTGCATTTGGATCCCATTCACCTTGGCATGGTTCGAGTCTTTTATGGACCAGTACTCCCACCGGCAATGATCTGGGAGAGATCTTTCAAGTCTTTGTTGCCTGAGTTTATTATCATAGATATACCAGCTCCTTTGTCTGAGCTTTCTTCCTTGAAGCTGCAAGTCCAATTTGGCTCTGTTGATCTGCATCAGAAGTATCTGCGCTGGTCTGACGAGCAGTGTTTCCCAAGTCGTGGAACCAACTCCTCGGTGGTTATTGAAGAGATGCCATCAGATGATCTGCCTTGCTCCAATTCCCAAGTTCCTCTCAATCCTTCTCAGGTTTCTCGGGAGGAATTTCAATTTACCTCGGATACTCCAGCTGTGTTGGGTAAACGACCTCGCACCAGGCGCCCTGTCACACTTGTGGAACCAGTTTCAGATTTCTCCAACAGAAGGATGACGCGCAGCTATGCCAAGAGGACGGGCATGAAACCTGTTTCTGCAATCCCTCCAAAGTCTGCCCCTATGCGTCGCCCGAAGGCAAAGAAGCTTCGTTTTGATGATGATCAGGGTCAGCTTCCTCTTCCACCCCCGACGCCCATACCAACAATGCAGGCAATTGGAGTGGCCCTGGGGATCGACCCATCTGAGCTATCAGTCGAGAAGCTTATGGCTTCTCCTCGACCGGCTGGATAAGAAGATGGTTCCCATGATGAGTGACGTTAGAAGAAGATTCATGGAACGTGGGGCACTTTTGTTTTTGTGCCTGTTTTACTTTCACTCGTACTGCTTCTGCGTCTGTTTGAACTACTGGGTCCTTAATGTTGGCACTTTTATTATACTTTTGTCCATGTTGTTACGCAGCTGGACCAGCTACTATTCCTCAGCGATCTTATTTTTTTATGGATAATTGCTATTATCGAAACTGGAATGTTCTCTGCTGGAACGTGTGTGGGCTGAATTCAGACGCTAGGCAACGTGACTTACGTGCTAAGATTGAGGAAAGCAGATGTTCTATACTTTGTTTACAGGAAACTAAATGCGAGAACTTTGATATTCGAATGATCCGGTCCTTTTGTCCTAGGAGGTTTGATCAGTTTGCGTTCTCGCCTTCAGTTGGAGCGTCAGGTGGGATTTTAGTCATTTGGAACTCCTCGATCTTTCATGGACAGTTGATAGACATCCAGCGATTTGGTGTTGTTATTTCGTTCCAATCGATGCAGAACTCGGAAAAATGGACCTTAGTGTCTGTTTATGGACCTTGTGAGGGGCAGCCTAGGGATGATTTTGTTAGCTGGCTTTACCACCTAGACATCCCTACTGATGAAAATTGGCTGTTGTTGGGGGACTTTAACTTTATCCGGTCTTTAGATAACAGAAACCTCCCGGGGGGTGACGTTAACGATATTTTCCTCTTCAATGAAATAATTGGTCACCTGGGCCTTTTGGAACTACCATTGAAAGGTCGTAGCTTCACCTGGTCCAATATGCAGCAAAATCCCCTACTTGAGCAGCTCGATTGGTTCTTCACTACTGCTGACTGGATCACACACTATCCGAACACGGTGGTTAATCCACTGGCCAGAACTGCATCGGATCATGTACCCTGTGTGGTGTCCATTGACACTTCCATTCCTATGGCCAGAACTTTTCGCTTCGAAAACTTCTAGTTTGACATGCCAGGGTTTATGGATTGTGTCACCAAGTCCTGGAATGCACCGGTTTACTCTGATCTCTCTGCTTCTGCGGTTCTCACAAAGAAATTTAAGAGGCTGCGATATGATTTAAAACTTTGGAGCAAAAAGTTATCATACATCAAAAAGCTTATTGTTGACTACTCGAAGGTGATCCTGCACTTTGATTAGTTAGAGGAAGTGAGACCTTTAACTAGGCCCGAATTCAATTTCAGAAAAATAGTGAAGATTCGTTATGAGCAGCTATTAAAAATTCACTATATTTACTGGAAGCAGAGGTGCACCATTCGATACATAAAGGTTGGCGAGGAGAATTCTAAATTCTTCCACGCCATGGCATCGGAGCGAATGAGAAGGAATTCAATTTCCAGCCTGAAGGCAAATTCCATGAGTGATCCTGTGTCTGACCACTCACAGATGGCGGGAATTCTCTGGGCCTCTTTCAAATCTAGGATGGGCCAAGCCCAGGGGATCAACATGGGCTTTGATTTGTCTCAATTAATTCAGCCCATTCCGGGGCTGGTCGAGCTCTCCTTGTCGTTTACTGACGAAGAGATAAACAGAGTTCTGAAGGAATTACCCGTGGATCGGGCACCTGGTCCAGATGGATTTAGTGGGATGTTTGTCAAGCGTTATTGGCCTATAATTGAGAAAGACTTCTTGCGGATGATACGGGACTTCTATGAAGGGAAGCTTTCGTTGGAAAACATCAATGGTTCCCTCATTACGCTTATCCCCAAGATCATTTCTCCTGAAGGGCCCGATGATTTTCGGCCAATATCTCTCACAAACACTTGTCTTAAATTTCTTACCAAGTTGTTGGCCAACAGGTTGCAGAAGGTCATCCTTCGGTGTATCCACAAAAATCAGTATGGGTTTCTTAAGGGTAGGTCCATCCAAGACTACCTGGCCTGGAGTTTTGAATATATTCATCAATGTAAGCATTCCAAGAGACCTATCATAATTCTCAAACTGGATTTTGCCAAGGCATTTGATACTGTTGAACATGAAGTCATTCTCCAGATGTTGCAGCATAAAGGGTTTGATGCCAAATGGATTTTGTGGGTAAAGCAATTGCTGACCACAGGTTCTTCGTCGGTATTGTTAAATGGCATTCCTGGAAAGCAATTTAAGTGCAAATGTGGTGTCAGGCAGGGTGATCCTCTGTCACCTCTGTTGTTTGTCATAGCAGCAGATTTCTTGCAGGCAGTGGTCAACCAAATGCTTGCTCATGGCACGCTATCTTTGCCTATTCAAACCCACGATAGAGAGTTTCCCATAATCCAATACGCAGATGACACAATCCTGTTTCTTTCAGCTAAGGATGAAGAGCTGGTTGCATTAAAGAATATGTTGCTTACCTTCTAGCAATCCACAGGCTTAAAGGTTAACTTTGCTAAATCCTCAATGATCCCCCTGAATATGAGTAATGAAGAAGCCTCTAGAATTGTTGCAAATTTGGGTTGTAAGATTGGACAGCTCCCATTTACCTATTTGGGATTGCCTTTGGTAACTACAAGGCCAAAGATCATTGATCTAATGCCCCTGGTTGACAGTCTGGAGAGAAGACTAACTGCAAGTTCTTCCATGCTCAATCAAGGCTCTCGCTTGCAACTTCTTACCTCGGTCCTCACGTCCTTGCCAATCTACTTCCTCTGTAGCTTGCAGATTCCACCAGGGATCATCAAACAGCTTGACAGAATCTTTAGGCAATGTCTTTGGAGGGGCAACAGTGATGCTCCCAAACAGTCTCTAGCAGCATGGGATCTTGTTTGCAGGCCAAAGGATAAAGGGGGTCTAGGGGTTATCAATCTGAATATCCAGAACAAAGGACTCCTTATCAAGCATCTCCACAAGTTCTACAACAAGGTCGACATTCCTTGGGTCACCCTGATATGGAACAGTTACTATGATCATGGTGTTCCACAGGCAACAGCTACGGTTGGATCTTTCTGGTGGAGGGATGTTCTGAAGCTGCACGAGGCTTATACTGCTATTGCATCGGTTAATATCAACATGGGGGATTCAGTTTTGTTCTGGACAGATTCTTGGCACATTGGGGGTTCGACCCGGCCATTATGCTGGAGATTGCCTCGGTTATTCTCATTTACCAATAATGATAAGATCTCTGCACAGGAATTTCTTCAATTTGGGGACCTCTTCTCCATGTTTTATCTGCCTATTTCTCAGGAGGCTGCTGCTGAATTACATATGCTGGAAGGCTGGATCATCCAGTTGCAAAGCGATCCAACGATACCTGATGTTTGGATATGGCCTGGCAAATCAGGGGATTTTACTACCAAGAGTTTCTACATGATCATGCACTCTCATCTACCTACAATACAACCTTGCAAGTGGTTGTGGCAGAGTAGGTGTACCATGAAGATAAAGGTGTTTGGGTGGCTCCTCTTTTTTGACAGGCTGAACACCAAGGACCTGTTGGTTAGAAGACACTGGCGCTCTAGCCAAGAGGACAACTTTTGTCTCATCTGCAGTGAACTGGTGTATGAGGATAGAATACATATGTTCTTTAACTGCACATTCAGCTCAAGGGTCTGGAACTATCTGGGCATTGATTGGATTGGGGGCTCTGATGTCTTGCAATGTATCACGCATGCTAGGTCTAGCTTTAAGCACCCTTTCTTCTTTGAAGTCATGATGACAGCAGCTTGGAACATTTGGATTTTAAGAAATGGCAGAACCTTTAGGGGTGAGAGAGCTTCCTTCAGTGCTTGGAGGTGTAAATTCATCCATGACATCTCACTACTTGCTCACAGGATGAACGATTGTATCAAACCACAACTAATGGCTTGGGTTAATTCTTTGGTGTAAATAGGTAGGGATGCTTAGACTTAGATTTTTCTTTCCTTTCTTTCTTTGTACAGCCTGTATTTTGTATGTACAGTTTTCTTGATTCAATAAAGGGCTGCGGGGCTTTGCCTCACAGTAAATATTCAAAAAGAAAAACCGGTGGATCTCGGGTAGGGGGTCCCGAACTGTGCGTCTAGGCGGATGGTAACAGGAGACAAGGGACACGATGTTTTTACCCAGGTTCGGGCCCTCTCGATGGAGGTAAAACCCTACTCCTGCTTGATTAATATTGATGATATGGGTAGTACAAGAGTAGATCTACCACGATATCAGAGAGGCTAAACCCTAGAAGCTAGCCTATGGTATGATTGTTGTTCGTCCTATGGACTAAAGCCCTCCGGTTTATATAGACACCGGAAAGGGCTAGGGTTACACAGAGTCAGTTACAATGGAAGGAGATCTACATATCCGTATTGCCAAGCTTGCCTTCCACGCCAAGGAAAGTTCCATCCGGACACGGGACGAAGTCTTCAATCTTGTATCTTCATAGTCCAAGAGTCCGGCCAAAGGTTATAGTCCGGCTATCAAGACACCCCCTAATCTAGGACTCCCTCACCCACACAAAGTATTCATATCATGTACGACCCCGGTTTTGGCCAAGCAATTGGTTCATACTTTTAACGCGCTTCACCCTTTTCAACTCTTACGCAATACATGAGCGTAAGCCATGGATATAGCACTATGGTGGAATAAGGTGTAATGGTAGGGGTTATGTGGGAAGACAAAAAAAGGAGAAAGTCTCACATCAACGAGGCTAATCAATAGGCTATGGAGATGCCCATGAATTGGTGTTAATGCGAGGAGTAGGGATTGCCATGCAACGGATGCACTAGATCTATAAGTGTATGAAAGCTCAAAAAGAAACTAAGTGGGTGTGCATCCAACTTGCTTGCTCACGAAGACCTCGGGCATTTTGAGGAAGCCCATCATTGGAATATACAAGCCAAGTTCTATAATGAAATTTCCCACTAGTATATGAAAGCAACAAAATGAGAGACTCTCTATTACGAAGATCACGGTGCTACTTTGGAGCACAAGTGTGGTAAAAGGATAGTAACATTGTCCCTTCTCTCTTTTTTCCCTCTTTTTTATTATTTGGGCCTTTTCTCTTTTTTTTCATGGCCTCTTTTTTTAGTCCGGAGTCTCATCCCGACTTGTGGGGGAATCATAGTCTCCATCATCCTTTCCTCACGTGGGACAATGCTCTAATAATGATGATCATCACACTTTTATTTACTTACAACTCATGAATTACAACTCAATACTTAGAACAAAATATGACTCTATATGAATGCCTCCAGCGGTGTACCGGGATATGCGATGAATCAAGAGCGACATGTATGAAAGAATTATGAACGGTGGCTTTGCCACAAATACAATGTCAACTACATGATCATGCAAAGCAATATGACAATGATGGAGCATGTCATGATAAATGAAGCAATGGAAAGTTGCATGGCAATATATCTCGGAATGGCTATGGAAATGCCATGATAGGTAGGTATGGTGTCTGTTTTGAGGAAGACATAAGGAGGTTTATGTGTGAAAGAGCGTATCATATCATGGGGTTTGGATGTACCAAGGAAGTTTGCACCAACTCTTAAGGTGTGCGCGGTACCGAAGAGGCCAGAAAATTGCGGAAAGGTAGGTGTGCATATAATCCATGGACTCACATTAGTCATAAAGAACTCATATACTTATTGCAAAAATTTATTAGCCCTCGAAGCAAAGTACTACTACGCATGCTCCTAGGGGAAGGGTTCGTAGGAGTTAACCATCGCGCGATCCCGACCGCCACACAAAGGAAGACAATCAACAAATACTTCATGCTCCGACTTTGTTACATAACGGTTCACCATACGTGCATGCTACGGGAATCACAAACTCCAACACATGTATTTTTCAATTCCACAATTACTCAACTAGCACAACTATGATATTACCACCTTTATATCTCAAAACAATTATCAAGCATCAAATTTTCTCATGATATTAATTAAAGCAAATTGCCATGCTATTTTAAGACTCTCAAAATAATCTAAGTGAAGCATGAGAGACCAATAGTTTCTATAAAACAAATCCACCACCATGCTCTAAAAGATTTAAGTGAAGCACTAGAGCAAAACTATATAGCTCAAAAGATATAAGTGAAGCACATAGAGTATTCTAATAATTTTCGAATCATGTGTGACTCTCTCAAAAGGTGTGTAAAGCAAGGATGATTATGGTAAACTAACAAATAAAGACTCAAATAATACAAGACACACCAAGCAAAACACATATCATGTGGTGAATAAAAATATAGCTCCAAGTAAAGTTACCGATGGAAGTAGACGAAAAGAGGGGATGCCTTCCGGGGCATACCCAAGCTTCGGATTTATGGTGTCCTTAGATTATCTTGGGGGTGCCATGGGCATCCCCAAGCTTAGGCTCTTGCCACTCCTTGTTCCATAATTCATCAAAATCTTTCACCCAAAACTTGAAAACTTCACAACACAAAACTTAACAGAAATCTCATGAGCTCCGTTAGCGAAAGAAAACAAAAGACCACTTCAAGGTACTGTAATGAACTCATTCTTTATCTATATTGGTGTTATACCTACTGTATTCCTACTTCTCTATGGTTTATAAACTATTTTACTAGCCATGGATTCATCAAAATAAGCAAATAACACACGAAAAACAGAATCTGTCAAAAACAGAACAGTCTGTAGTAATACGTAACCAATGCAAACTTCTAGAAATCCAAAAAATCTACCAAAATAGGAAGACCTAGACAATTTGTTTATTTTATCACGTTCTGGTGATTTTTAACAATTGTTTTCGTGAACAGAAAGTTTTTGGAAATTTCTGCAAGATCAAATAACTATCAACCAAGAAGATCCTATAGGTTTAACTTGGCACAAACACTAATTAAAGCATAAAACACATCTAACCAGAGGCTAGAACAAATATTTATTGCTAAACAGAAGCAAAAAACAAAAAAACTAAAAATAAAATTGGGTTGCCTCCCAACAAGCGCTATCGTTTAACGCCCCTAGCTAGGCATAAAAGCAAGGATAAATCAAGGTATTGCCATAATAGTAGTATGGCAAGTCATGGAAACTTTTCTCATATTCTCTACGTTCAGCAGCAAGCTTTCTTCGAGGCAAGCAAAAATAATCAAAAGGGCTAAATTTAATGGGACAAAAGTCCCCAAGATCAATCTCGGGAGGTATGGGTTCCTCCCTAGGCCCTTTGTAATGCACAACCAATTCATCATTAAGAGCATTCTTTTGGCAAAAAGTCACAAGCCTTTGTTCAAGAGGAAAACCTAATCCATTATTCCGAATAGCGAAATCATCATTAAGCTCGGAGATTCTATCAACTAGAACATCGGCGGGAACCTTTTTCCTAAGATTTTCCTTATAAGCAATATGATCTAAAGACTGTAAACGCATCATGTCTTCTTGATTAAAGAGGATAGCTTCAATGGGAGGATGACTAGCATCTACCCTATAATGCGCAAAGATTTCTTTGGCCTCTTTTATTATAAATCTAAACTCATGAGCCAAAAATATAGTGGCGGCACGCTTAACAGAAGAATGCTCAATATTGGAGAATTCTAGAAAAATTCTTTGTATGCAAGGATGCATGTGCATAAATTGCCTTTCAAGTTCATGTAAGTGCATCTAGTGCCCCTTAGTGATTTTGGTGTATTGAAGACTTATCGGTTAAGTATCTAATGTGTTTATGAGTGTACACAGGTCTATAAGTCTATGAGGAGTTTGATATTTACAGAGAAAGTCGACCCCTAAAACTGAAGTTCTTCGTCTGAAGACTTTGATATACTGAAGACTTTCTGAAGACTTTGAAAGTGAAGAAATTGGTGTGACCTTGAAGACTTGGTATTCATTTGAGGAACATGAAGCGTGAAGACTTTTGTTTTCGTAGTTTCATTTTCTATTTCTTGAGTCATAGGAAACACCGTACTGTTAAAGGGGGTCGAGGAAATACTAAGGAGAAAATTTCCAAGTGATGCTCAACTCAAATCCTACACCTACCAATCCCTTCGAGTGAAGCCATTGGAAATCTCATACAGTTCAGTCAAATTCTTCAGTGACAGAGACGCAGTTCTTTTGGTCACTAAGGACTTTGCTCTGACTGAGGAGTTAGGAATTCGCCAGTGCGAATTGCCTACACAGTGAGGAACATGATAGCCCTGAGGAATTTGTACCTCAAATTTCCGACCGTTGTTGTGCTGCGCGCCAGCTGTCCCAAAATGTCTTGTCCACCTAACGGTCATATCATTAAAGGGCATTTATGTCTTATCATGTCGGGCTGCTCCCTAGGCTATAAATAGCCGCCCCCTACAACCACTAGCTAGTTGGCTGCTCCGCATGAACTTGACACTTGTCATTTGAGAGCAACCCATCCTCCGAGGACTTTGAGCGAAAATCATCAAGTGAGGAAAATCCAAACCCAAACCCAAACACCTAAAAACCAAAGTGATTGAGCATCACTGAAGAGATTGATCCTGCGTGGATCCGACGCTTGTTACCTTTGAAGACTATGCTTCTTCCAGACGGTTAGGCGTCATGGTCTAGAGCATCCAAGAGGAGTTGTGGATCGCCGAGTGACCTAGTCTGTGAAGGTTTGGAAGTCACCTGAAGACTTACCATGAGTGATTGGGCGAGGACTGTGTGTCCTTAGCTCAAGGAGAATACGGTGAGGACTGTGTGTCCGGGACTAGGTGTCCTCGAGTTTAAATACTCAGCCGCTTCAACCAGATGTACAACTGAGACAGCAGTTGGAACTGGTCTACCAAATCATTGTCTTCACCAAGCTTACTGGTTCTATTTCCTCAACACTTTCATTTCCTCATTACTGTGTTGTGTGTTTGTTCATATCTGTGTTTGAAGACTTTGACTGAAGACTTTCTCAATTTCCTCAGTTCAATTTCTTTAGTCTGTTTGTCTTCATCTTGCGCTATCCTGTGTTTACGCTTTCTGTACTCTGTGTTTGTCTTCATTTCATCATGACGACTATGCTTGAATTATGTTGTGCTTTCATCTGAGTACTTATTCCGCTGCTAGTAGTTCTTCGCTAAGGAATTTCCTCACGAGCAAATTCCTCAGTGAAGAATTTCATAAAAATGGCCTATTCACCCCCCCTCTAGTCGATATAACGCACTTTCAATTGGTATCAGAGCAAGGTACTCCCTTGTTTTGTGTGATTTTGGTTTAACCGCCTGGAGTTTTAGTTATGTCAACCGCAGATATGAAGAAAGTGCCGCGCCCCATCTTTGACGGTCACGAGTACCCCAAATGGAAGGCTATGATGAAGAAGCGTCTCATGGTGATGGACAGCGAGCTATGGACCGTCACTGAGATTGGTCTGACCGATCTATGCAAGATGGCGGAAGCTGATGACATTCGCAAGTACACTCAACTCAACCTCACAGCGAAGGCCGTCATCTGCTCTAGTCTATCTCGAAACCAGTTCAGAAACATCATGCATCTCGATCAGGCGAAGCTTGTCTGGGACCGTCTCTCTGATGTCTATGAAGGCCATCGAACCCGTCATGATCCTTGGTTTGAGGATTTCAAGAATCACTCAAATCGATAACATTCGAACCAGAATCATCATCCGCTACTCCATGCCTTATGGCAAAAAGTGCTGAGGTAACTGAATGCTACCTATCTGAGTCTAGTGATGAAGAATCTGATGATGAATTTGGACCTAGTTAAGTCAAACTTGCTTCCCTTTCCGCTAAACAACAAAGAGCTTTGCAAAAGGCTAATGATATGCTTAGTAAGAGCAATGATATGTTGGGTGAAGAAATGGATCAGTCACAAGCCTTGGTTGAAAGTCTTCAGAGACTTCATTCTAAGTATGACTCTCTTCAAGATCAGCATAACTCTCTCTTGTCTGATTTAGAGAAGATAAGAGTGAATTATGAAGATCTTCAGAAGGAGCGTGATTCATTGCTTGCTCAACAAATCAGCGTTGCTCAGGAAGAATTTATTCCTCCATGTTTGAAATGCATTGAACGAGAATTTGCTAATTCCTCACCTGAATGTTCAAATGCTTCAAATGTTACAAATTCTTCGCCTGCCTCTGCTATCAAATTCCTCATCTGAGGACATTGCTAGTATCACTGACGATGCCGGTCTAAAGGAATTGTACATGACAGGCATATACAAAAGCCTCAAAGGGCATCAGACTCTTTGTGATGTGCTTAAAAAGCAGATCCTCAACAGGAACCCTAGGAAAGAGGGTATTGCCTTTGAGAGGAAACTCAATGTTGATGGTACATATTGGAAGCCTGAGCAGTACCCCAAAACCTCATTGGTTGTTGCAAAGGGACCTCCAGTTGATCCATCTAATTTATCTGGCTATACATGTGAATCTTCTCATTCTTCTGATGAGTCATTTGACTCCAACTATAAACTGTTCAAAAATCAGAATGGTGAAGTATTTGCTAGATATGTTGGCACTAACTGCAGGAACGGTTCTCCTATGAAGAAAATCTGGGTTCCCAAAAGATGCCTTGAAAGTCTTCAGGTGAATGTCCTCATGACACCACCTGTGAAGAAAAGGAACCCCAGATCAAATTCTTCATATGGACCAAATTCCTCACATGGATCAAAGTCCTCATATGAACATCATTGTGCTAACAACTCTCTTTCGCAGGGAAGAGCCAAGGGATATGAATATGAGCATTATTCTTCAAATTATTATGTTCATAAGTCCTCGAAGAATTTCTCTGCTTATGCATATGCTTACCCTAACCCCTCTTATGTGAAATGAAATGGTTTGGCTGCTTTGCCACCATTCTCATATGGAGCTCGCAGAGTGATGAACTCTTTGCCACCCCTTCAGATGTGGGTGGTGAAGAAAAAGAACTAATCTCTTCTGTAGGGTCAGGTCTCCAGACGTACTGTAACGTCTGAAGAATTTGCTAGGGACCTGACAAATTGCCTGAAAGGACGCAGGCTAACCATGATGAAATGAACTTTCATTTCACACGTCCTCCCTTTGTTTTATCTATTCTACTGCTTGATGAAATTGATCTGATGAAGTGTGATATCATATTCTTCACTTCTGAAGTATATGAGGTTCGTAAGTTGCACTAATTCATCTGCAGGATGATCAACCCAAAGCCACTGAATGGGTACTTGATAGTGGATGTACAAATCACATGACTGGTGACAAGAATCTTTTGATGGATGCCCCTTATCATCGTCACATATGAAGCATATCATCTTCGCTGATAAAAGCAAAAGTCAGGTATTGGGTCTAGGTAAAGTTGCTATCACAAAGGATCGACACATGGACAAAGTCATGCTTGTTGAGTCCTTAGGATACAACCTTATGTCTGTCTCAATGCTTTGTGATCTTGATATGGTTGTTGTCTTTGGCAAGTATCGTTGTGTTGTGATTATGGAAGCTGACAATTCCAAAGTCTTCGAAGGCTTTAGGAGAGGAGACTTGTATATTGTTGATTTCTCTGCAGATTCACAACCAGCCGTATGCCTACTTGCAAAAGCTTCAGAAGGATGGCTATGGCATCGACGACTTGGTCATGCAGGCATGAGGAATTTGAACACGCTTGCGAAGAATAAGCATGTCATTGGCATTGAGAATGTCAAATTCCTCAAGGATCACTTGTGCGGTGCCTGTGAAGCTGGAAAGATGACAAAGGCCAAGCATCCAGCGAAGACCATCATGACCATCACTTGTCCATTTGAATTGCTTCACATGGATCTCTTCGGTCCTAATCATTATTCCTCTGTTTCAAATGAAGCATCTCAATATGGATTTGTTATTGTTGATGATTATTCTCGTTACACATGGGTACACCTTGTTTCTTACAAAACTGAAGTGCAGGAAGTCTTCAAACGATTTTCCTCGAGGGCTTCAACCAACTTTGGTGTGAAGATCAAGCACATCAGAAGTGACAATGGCACTGAGTTCAAGAATTCGGGTCTCGATGACTATCTTGATGAACTTGGTATTACTCATGAGTTATCTGCTCCTTATACTCCTCAACAGAATGGCGTCATGGAGCGCAAGAATAGGACACTTGCTGAGATGGCTCGCACTATGCTCGATGAGTACAAAACCCCTCGTCGTTTCTGGGTTGATGCAATTGATACTGCGTGCCATATCATCAACGGAGTATATCTTCACAAATTCTTCAAGAAGACTGCCTATGAACTCCGCACTGACAAGAAACCCAATGTGAGTTATTTCAAAGTCTTCGGTGCTAAATGCTGGATTCGAGATCCTCATCACAACTCTAAATTTGCACCGAAAGCACATGAAGGTTTTATGCTTGGTTACGGAAAGGACTCGCACACCTACAGAGTCTTCAACAATGTTCTTCACAAGATTGTTGAAACTGTAGATGCGCGGTTCGATGAAACTAATGGCTCGCAAAGAGAGCACCTACCTTCTGTGTTAGATGAACCAGCACCTGAGGATTCTATCAAGCACAAGGCTACTGAAGATGTCATTCCTACTGAAGAATCTGCTGAACAATTCATTCCAGAACGTGAAGAACATCGAGCTGATGCACCTAAAGAAAATGCTGAAGAAAATGTTGATCAAATTCCTCAACGACAACCAGCTCACCCTCGCGTTGCAAAAGAAGTGCAAGTGGAGAAGATCATCGATGACATTAGAGCACCAGGTCCTCTCACATGCTCAAAAGCTTCACATCTATCTAACTTTTGTGGGCACTTTGCTTTTGTCTCTATCACAGAGCCCGCTAAGGTAGATGAAGCATTTCTATAGCCTGAGTGGATTCAGGCCATGCAAGAAGAATTACATCAGTTCAAGCTCAACAACATATGGGACGTCCCGATCCTCGCAAGCATAACATCATTGGCACAAAGTGGATCTACCGCAACAAACAAGATGAAAATGGTGTTGTGGTGAGGAATAAGGCACGACTAGTAGCTCAAGGCTACACACAGGTTGAAGGAATTGATTTCGATGAAACTTTTGCACCTGTTGCTAGACTTGAGGCTATTCACATATTACTTGCTTATGCTAACCATCATGATATCATCTTATACCAAATGGATGTGAAAAGTGCATTCCTTAATGGTAAGCTTGAGGAAGAAGTATATGTTGCTCAACCCCTAGGTTTCGAAGATCCAAAACATCCTGGCAAAGTCTTCAGACTTAACAAGGCCCTCTATGGCCTCAAGCAGGCCCCACGGGCGTGGTATGATACATTGAAGGAATTCTTCATGAAGAAAGGCTTCACACCCAGTTCACTTGATCCCACTCTCTTTACTAAATCTTATGATGGTGAACTGTTTGTGTGCCAAATATATGTTGATGATATCATCTTTGGCTGTACTGACCAACGTTATAGTGATGAATTTGCCTATATGATGAGTGAAGAATATCAAATGTCTATGATGGGAGAGTTGAAATTCTTCTTAGGTCTTCAAATTCGTCAACAGCGCAATGGCATATTCATATCTCAGGAGAAATACCTCAAGGATGTCCTAAAGAAATTCGGCATGCAAGATTGCAAAGGCATCAAAATTCCTATGCCCACAAATGGTCATTTATGCACCGATGAAAATGGTACTGACTTCGATCATAAGGTATACCGCTCCATGATTGGCTCTTTATTGTACTTATGTGCATCTAGGCCAGATATAATGCTTAGTGTTTGCATGTGTGCTCGATTTCAAGCTGCACCGAAGGAATCACACCATAAGGCTGTGAAGCATATTCTTCGATATCTAGCTCACACACCAACACTAGGATTATGGTATCCCAAGGGCTCAGATTTTGATCTCATTGGATATTCTGACTCTGACTATGCTGGTGACCGTGTGGACCCCAAGTCAACATCTGGTACTTGTCATTTCCTCGGACGATCCTTGGTCTGTTGGTCCTTGAAGAAACAGAACTGCGTATCACTGTCTACTACTGAAGCTGAGTACATTGCTGCTGGTTCTTGCTGTGCTCAACTGCTATGGATGAAGCAAACGCTCAAGGACTATGGCATCAACGTGAAGAATGTGCCTCTCCTCTGTGACTATGAGAGTGCCATCAAGATTGCTCACAACCCAGTTCAGCACTCGAAGACAAAGCACATACAGATTCGTCATCATTTTCTTCGTGATCATGTGTTGAAGGGCGACATTTCTATTGAGCATGTGAAGACTGAAGAACAGCTAGCTGATATCTTCACTAAGCCCTTGGATGAGAAGAGATTTAGCAAGTTGCGGTGTGAGCTAAATATCTTAGAATCTTCGAATGTACTTTGAAAAGGCACTCATCCTAACACTTATGCAAAATTGATGACTTAGATGTGCAACACATGAAGAAATGTTTTTCTTCAATCAATGAAGAATAACACTCTAAGTGTGAAGAAATTAATGAAGAATTTGATTCTCAGAACCCTACGACAATTGTATGCGGTGTCTGAAATCATCATTCTTATACGGTGGGTCACGCCACCACAAAAGTTGAAAATCTTCAGTCCTCTACAGCATTCACTTATAGCTATTTCTTCAAGTTGGACTTTCTGCTAAGTGAATGTGATCGGACCCTTCCCCTCTATGCTATACTCAATCCAATCTGTTCACAAATTCTTCATGTGCGTTCTATTTGAAACTCGTTCAAATTCTTCACTGTGTCCTTGTCAGCTGAAGAAATTGCGAACGGAACGTTAAAACAAATCTTATCCAAACTTTTGGTTTTGCCGCTCAAACCGTTCCGCATCCCACGATGCATTATTTTATCCACCCATGATCTTACACGATCTCCACTACACGGCACGTGGGTGACATATGTCGCAAGAAGGAGAACGGCCAGGGGCACGTTCGTCCTAAATCTTCGGACGAGCAGTTTTTCACCGTGGCTATAAATACCCCTGTCGCTGTCCTCACTTCTTTTACCCCGCTCGATCTCACTCCCCCGCTCGAGCTTCCAAACCCTAGCGCCGCCGCTACTCCATCGTCGCCGGTGAGGAAAAGCTTCACTGCCTCGACCTCATCACCGTCGTACTCGCGCCGACTGCGGAAATCTTCACCTCCGCCGCCGCCGTAGACGTCTTCCTCCGCCAAGTTAGGGCCTGGAAGATCTGCATCGACGAACTTCATTGTTTCAACTCTCAGTTCGTCGTGTTCTTCGTTCAGGGTAATTAAAAGCTAATTTTACTGCCCTCTTTGATTCGAAATTTTTCTACAAAATTTTCAAAGGTGTTTTTATTCTTCAAATTCTCACACACAAAACACCTCACATGTTATCTGTTCTTGATTCATTTCCCTAAGCATCAATTTCTTCAAAGATTCCTCAATTGTGTGGATCTTCGATCTATACAACTCTGGAACCTAAGATATAAAGCGCTTAGTGAAATTCCTCAAGATGAATCTGGTCAAATTCCTCAAACTTGTTCTTTATGAAAAACCCTCTGAGAACGCATATGACCTCTCCAAATTCCTTGCAACTATACTCTGTTCACAGGTACACATGTCCGCTGCTGAATCATTAGGTTCTCATCAACTTAACTCATTTGCAGCATTCCTCGAAGAAAAGTTGCATACTTCTTCAGAGAATTCAATTGTTCAAATTCCTCATCTGAAGAAAATGGCTGACGGTAAAAGGCCACAGAAAGGAGGAAAGAGGCCTGAGGTCATGACTGCCTTTGAAATACCTGAGGACATCTATGCTGGGTATTGCACACCTCCTGAGGAAGATAAAAATCAGTGCAAGGTGCGCATTCAGAAGATTGAACGGAGATGGGCACGCGAATGGAGGGAGTACAGATATGTTACTCCAAAGTACATGAAGAAATTCGCACTGAACCCTCCATGCCCAAGAGCCCCATTGGCACCTGGCCAACTGGCTGATCCCACTAGCATCAAACGCGGTGAGGATTTTCCTGAAGAATGGGCCAAGCGCCAAGCTAAATTGGCAAGGCAAGCCAGAGAAGCAGTGAGGAAATTCAATGAAGACTCTGCTGCTGCTGCTGCCACTGAGGCTTCTGTCAAGCCGAAGAAAGCGATGCTTAAGAAGCCCGCTCGCAAGCCAAGTGCTTCAACATCAATGCCCTCACGGCCAAGTTCCTCAGATGTGCCCTCACGGCCAGAATCTTCAAAATCTTCAAAGCAAATTCCTCATGCTGCTCCTGCTCCACCAAAGTCCTCAGCACCTGTGCATCTGGCCTCATGCCAAAGGACTACTGGCGTTCCTATCGCCTCTGGTGTCTCAGCTAGTTCCTCAGCTGCACCAAATTCCTCAGCTGGACCCTCTCTGCTGAAGAAAAAGGCTACTACTGGACGCGTCACTCGTCCAAGTCCTCAGAAAAAGCAGGTAGTCTTCACTGTACCATCTGATGATGATGATGAAGCTAATGAAGAAGAACTTGCTGAAATCATCAGAGACCGCCAAGAAAGGGCTGCTAAAGCCAAGGGCACACCTGTGCCACTGCTGCTGGATCCAAGGGCGATCCTAGATTATATTGATATCTGGCATAAGGATCCCAACACACCTATGCCTGATTTCAAGCTGACACCTGGCCAAAGTCACATGTTGACTCACTTCATCTAAGAGGAGAAGTGGAAATATGATAGGGCTAGAGAGATCAAGAAATCCCAGTACCGAAAAGAGAAGCTACTAAAGAAAAATGTTGTCAAGATGACACCCGAGGAACTCGTCAAGATACAGGTTGAGATCAAAGCCCTCAGTGACAACTTTGACTCGTACTATGCTGATTGGCAAGGAGCCAAGGTCAGATTTGTGAGGCTGACTGATACCTTCACCAAGGGTCCAGCCTCAACACAGCAAATTCCTCAAGCTGAAGCATCTGTTCAGCCCACTGAAGAACATGCCAGCACCGCTGATGAAGTTCAGGCTGCTGAAGAAAATGCCAGTTCCAAGGCTGATGACTCTGCTCCAGCCGCTGATGAAATTGCCAGGGCACCCACTAGCGGTGCGCCTGAAGAAAATGAAGAAACCAGGGCAACTGCATCAGTTGCGCCTGAGGAAAATCAACCAGATTCCTCAGCTCCACCTGTGCCTACACCGACTCCGATCCTTCCATCCGCATTGGATGTGAAGAAGACAAAGGCTGCAGAGCGAGCTGCAGTAAAGAAGAGGAAAGCATCACAAGCTTCAGAATCTTCAGCTCCCAAGAAGATGAAGCCCGTGACCAGCTCATTTGCTAATCCAATTGATGCGGTTCCTATTTCATCCATTCCATCAAAGGACCTTGTTCCTTTTGGTGAAGACTATGAGATCCCAAGTGGATCAGATGAAGAAAATCAATCTGCTGCTTCCTCAGAGCGGATTGATGAAGAAATTGAAGTGGATTCAATCCCTTCAACTCCCAAGGTCTCATCACCAATGCCTCAGTTTGATGCTGAAGAGGCTGGTGTTGAAGAAATTGATGATGAAGATGTGGATATTGGCAGCACAACTCCGTTGATGAATGATGACTTTTGGGAAAGTCAGCACCCCAATTCCCCACTCTTCACCCCACTGCAGCAAATTCCTCACTCCCCTGCACAAACTGTTCAAATGGGCTCTGAAGAAACTCATCCCACTACATCTGTGAATGAAGAAATTCCAGCCGCTAGTGCTGAAGAAACTGCTGCTGAAGCTGAAAAGGTGACTGCACCTGAGGAAAATCCTGAAATTCCTCAGCCTGAAGAACCTGAGATTGTGATTCCTGAGGTCGTGTTGCAACTCACTAACACTCCTCTACCAAGGCCAAAGGATCCGTTCTCATGCAAACAGAAATTCAAGGCTGGAGACTTCTATGGCGAGCACGTGTTCTTCACTGAATACAACCCATATGACTCTGCTCGCATAAGGAAGAGGCGTTTCTGGACAGCCAGCCAAGCCAATTTCTATTCCTCAGTGCTTTACAACAAAGACAAAGTCTTCGACCATGCACATATTCCTCACGTGGATATGGAGTCTATGCCGTGCTTCACGCCAGTCCTCAGTGTTCTTCAGGACGCTGGGCTGCTCAATTTCTACACAGACATATGTGATTGGAATGAAGAACTTATTCTTCAGTTCTATGCAACGTTGCACATCACCGGCAACCCTGAAGATGTGAATTCATGGGTTTTGGACTGGATGACTGAGAACACCCATTATAAGGCCCCAGCATCTGAATTGCTTCGTGTCCTTCCTCTGAGTCCACCCACTAAAGATGCACGTTGTATTTACAACGAACCTGAGCTTTCAAATCACTATATGCAAGTGCTGATGAAGCTTTTAAAGCCAGGGCAAGCACCTCGAACCAAATTCCTCGTCAAGGAATTGTTGTATGTGCCAAGGACTATCTATCGCATTCTGACGAAGACAATGAGTCCCATCAAGGGCCACGACTCAAGTGATGAAGAAGTCGTTGGTATCATGAAGAATATGCTTTTCAACATCATTCATGGCGTTCCTGTCAACTTCCATGATTTCTTCATGAGGACTCTGGCCAACATTGCTATGTCACCATTTGAGTTGAAGCCTTATGCACCTTGGATTATGAGATTCATCAGGACAAGGTCTTCACTCAACTACAAAGCTGAAACTCTCAACCACTGCAGCTACTTGCCTCCCATTGAAGTCCTCAAAAGGACATTTTCCTCAGCTGAAGAAAAGGGCAAGGCCACTGCTGTGATAGATGAAGGCATTCATCCATTGGATGGTCAATTTTGCAAAGCTGCATCTTACTCCACCAATGATGACTCTGCCACACATGATTCTGCCGCCAACACTACCAAGCCAAATCCTCAAGCTACAGCACCCAGGGTGATGACTGACCGTGAGTTACTCCTCAGTCTTCATCAGAAGGTTGATCGCAATCACAAATGGGTCAAGCGTCAGTTTGGTTCAATTCTTCACAACATGACTTCCACACACAATGCAGTGAAGAAAAACCACTACTACCTCCATGAAACCCTCAACCGCACCTGGTCTGTTCTGTCTCAAGTCTACAGCGCTGATGATCTGAAGAAAATGGGTCTTAATGAAGAATTTGCCTGGTCTGCACCTCCTCCGAAGAAATACAAGAAGGTCCCAGTTCCTTCTTTGGTGGCCAGTTCATATTCTTCATCACGCGACACTGATGAAAATGAAGACTTGGACGACACTGCGGCAGGCCCTACATCAACGACCGACCCCAACAACGCTGGCGCTCCTTCATCAACTTGAAAATCTTCAGGGGCGTTAGTCCTCAGTTTCAATCCTTTTGGTCATTTGATGACAAAGGGTGAGAAATCTGAGTTAGTCTTCAAGCGGGTCTATACTAAGGGCGTTTTTTTGATAAGTTACAACTCTCGTTCTTCCGAAACTGTTATTGGATCGAGTTGTAATCTTAAACCCGATGGTGCGCTGATACTTTTGTTGCACTATGCTTTGATACTTTTGATGTGCTATTCTGCATGCTTATTCCTCATTAATATTATCGCACGCATGCTGAATTACATCAGGCACCATATTTCATCATGCATTTCAAATTCTTCATATTATATATCAAATGCGTGTATGAATTACAAGATATAGGCGGAGATCTCCATGATTCAACTCTTCAAGTGTGCATTGCTTCAAAAGCAAATTCCTCACTATGCACATCTTCAGGGGGAGTTCTTCTATATCTTGCAATCAAATTCCTCAGTATCAGTATTTACACTTCATATATTTTTCCCCGTTGAAAACTTAACATATGTTGTCATCAATCAACAAAAAGGGGGAGATTATAAGTGCATCTAGTGCCCCTTAGTGATTTTGGTGTATTGAAGACTTATAGGTTAAGTATCTAATGTGTTCATGAGTGTACACAGGTCTATAAGTCTATGAGGAGTTTGATATTTACAGAGAAAGTCGACCCCTAAAACTGAAGTTCTTCGTCTGAAGACTTTGATATACTGAAGACTTTCTGAAGACTTTGAAAGTGAAGAAATTGGTGTGACCTTGAAGACTTGGTATTCATTTGAGGAACATGAAGCGTGAAGACTTTTGTTTTCGTAGTTTCATTTTCTCTTTCTTGAGTCATAGGAAACACCGTACTGTTAAAGGGGGGCGAGGAAATACTAAGGAGAAAATTTCCAAGTGATGCTCAACTCAAATCCTACACCTACCAATCCCTTCGAGTGAAGCCATTGGAAATCTCATACAGTTCAGTCAAATTCTTCAGTGATAGAGACGCAGTTCTTCTGGTCACTGAGGACTTTGCTCTGACCGAGGAGTTAGGAATTCGCCAGTGCGAATTGCCTACACAGTGAGGAACATGATAGCCCTGAGGAATTTGTACCTCAAATTTCCAACCGTTGCTGTGTTGCGCGCCAGCTGTCCCAAAATATCTTGTCCACCTAACGGTCATATCATTGAAGGGCATTTATGTCTTATCATGTCGGGCTGATCCCTAGGCTATAAATAGCCGCCCCCTACAACCACTAGCTGGTTGGCTGCTCCGCGTGAACTTGACACTTGTCATTTGAGAGCAACCCATCCTCCGAGGACTTTGAGCGAAAATCATCAAGTGAGGAAAATCCAAACCCAAACCCAAACACCTAAAAACCAAAGTGATTGAGCATCACTGAAGAGATTGATCCTGCGTGGATCCGACGCTTGTTACCTTTGAAGACTATGCTTCTTCCAGACGGTTAGGCGTCATGGTCTAGAGCATCCAAGAGGAATTGTGGATCGCCGAGTGACCAAGTCTGTGAAGGTTTGGAAGTCACCTGAAGACTTACCACGAGTGATTGGGTGAGGACTGTGTGTCCTTAGCTCAAGGAGAATACTATGAGGACTGTGTGTCCGGGACTAGGTGTTCTCGAGTTTAAATACTCAGCCGCTCCAACCAGATGTACAACTGAGACAGCAGTTGGAACTGGTCTACCAAATCATTGTCTTCACCAAGCTTACTAGTTCTATTTCCTCAACACTTTCATTTCCTCATTACTGTGTTGTGTGTTTGTTCATATCTGTGTTTGAAGACTTTGACTGAAGACTTTCTCAATTTCCTCAGTTCAATTTCTTCAGTCTGTTTGTCTTCATCTTGCGCTATCCTGTGTTTACGCTTTCTGTACTCTGTGTTTGTCTTCATTTCATCATGACGACTATGCTTGAATTCTGTTATGTTTTCATCTAAGTACTTATTCCGCTGCTAGTAGTTCTTCGCTAAGGAATTTCCTCACGAGCAAATTCCTCAGTGAAGAATTTCATAAAAATGGCCTATTCACCCCCCCTCTAGTCGATATAACGCACTTTCAGTTCAACTATAAGCATGGTAATAGAGTCCGCAAGACTACTAGTTCTATGGAGAATAGAACCGCCCATAGAAGGCAAAGTACCGGCACAAGTAAACAAATCTTGAATAACTCCTTTTCCAATAATATTACCACTACCAATTCGAAATCTTTTAGTATGCAAGGTAGGGGGTTCTTCAGCAGGAGCATCAGAATTTTCCATGACATTATAATTGTCCATGTCGACAATAATTTCCCCAATTTCAGACATAGCGACAGAAAGAGCGAGGAGCGAGAAGAAGAAGGCGAAAGGAAAAAAGAGGGTGAATAAAACGGCAAGGGTGAAGTGGGGGAGAGGAAAATGAGAGGCAAATGGCGAATAATGTAATGCGGGAGATAAGGGTTTGTGATAGGTACTTGGTATGTTGACTTTTGCGTATACTCCCCGGCAACGGTGCCAGAAATCCTTCTTGCTACCTCTTGAGCACTGCGTTGGTTTTCCCTTGAAGAGGAAAGGGTGATGCAGCAAAGTAGCGTAAGTATTTCCCTCGGTTTTTGAGAACCAAGGTATCAATCTAGTAGGAGGCTACGCGCGAGTCCCTCGCACCTACACAAAACAAATAAATCCTCGCAACCAACGCGATAAGGGGTTGTCAATCCCTACACTGTCACTTACGAGAGTGAGATCTGATAGATATGATAGATAATATTTTCGATATTTTTATGATAAAGATGCAAAGTAAAATAAAAGCAAAGAAAAAGCAAAGGAAATAACTAAGTGTTGGAAGATTAATATGATGAAGATAGACCCGGGGGCCATAGGTTTCACTAGTGGCTTCTCTCAAGAGCATAAGTATTTTACGGTGGGTGAACGAATTACTGTTGAGCAATTGACATAATTGAGCATAGTTATGATAATATCTAGGTATGATCATGTATATAGGCATCACGTCCGAGACAAGTAGACCGACTCCTGCCTGCATCTAATACTATTACTCCACTCATCGACCGCTATCCAGCATGCATCTAGAGTATTAAGTTCATTAAAACATAGTAACGCCTTAAGCAAGATGACATGATGTAGAGGGATAAATTCGTGCAATATGATAAAAACCCCATCTTGTTACCTCGATGGCAACAATACAATACGTGCCTTGCTGCCCCTACTGTCACTGGGAAAGGACACCGAAAGATTGAACCCAAAGCTAAGCACTTCTCCCATTGCAAGAAAGATCAATCTAGTAGGCCAAACCAAACTGATAATTCGAAGAGACTTGCAAAGATAACCAATCATACATAAAAGAATTCAGAAAAGATTCAAATATTGTTCATAGATAATCTTGATCATAAACCCACAATTCATCGGTCTCAACAAACACACCGCATAAAGAAGATTACATCGAATAGATCTGCACGAGAGAGGGGGAGAACATTGTATTGAGATCCAAAAAGAGAGAAGAAGCCATCTAGCTACTAACTATGGACCCGAAGGTCTGAGGTAAACTACTCACACTTCATCGGAGAGGCTATGGTGTTGGTGTAGAAGCCCTCCGTGATGGATGCCCCCTCTGGTGGAGCTCCGGAATAGGCTCCAAGATGGGATCTCGTGGGTACAGAAGGTTGCGGCGGTGGAATTTGGTTTTTGGCTCCCTATCTGATCGTTTGGGGGTACGTAGGCATATATAGGAGGAAGGAGTACATCGGTGGAGCAACAGGGGGCCCACGAGGGTGGAGGGCGCGCCCTGGGGGGTGGGTGCACCCCCCCTACCTCGTGGCCTCCTCTTTTGTTTCTTGACGTAGGGTCCAAGTCTCCTGGATCATAATCTTCCTAAAAATCGCGTTCCCGAAGGTTTCATTCCCTTTGGACTCCGTTTGATATTCCTTTTCTGCGAAACTCTGAAATAGGCAAAAAACAACAATTCTGGGTTGGGCCTCCGGTTAATAGGTTAGTCCCAAAAATAATATAGAAGTGAATAATAAAGCCCAATAATGTCCAAAACAGTAGATAATATAGCATGGAGCAATCAAAAATTATAGATACGTTGGAGACGTATCTCTCTTGCTCTCGTTCGTGCTACTGCTCTGCTCTTGCTCTCGCTCACGCTGCTACTGCATGACCTCCGACAGCTACAGGAGTTGCTGCTTTAGCACTCGCTCGCGATGCTGCTGCATGACTTGCTCTCTGCTAGTGTGTTCCCTGCTAGAGTGTCTGCTGATTTAGATCACTGCTTCTCCACTACTAGTGCTCGAACGCCCTAAACATCTATTGCAATGCTCTACTACTAGTTTAATCAGTTTCGACAGTAAAATTCAGTTTTGACTGTAAAGTTTAGTTTCTTCAGTTAAGTTCAGAGTGAACAGTATTTACAACATCTGTCGGAGCTGTCGTGGTGCGGCTGATGCGTTTTACATCTAGCACTTTTTGGTGATGTATTTTACATCATCTATTGCAGATGATATTAGACTCCCACTTCAAATTAACGGTGTCTGTCTTATCCTGCTTCAGCCTCGCTGCCATACACCTCATAGGAGCTGCTCCAACGACGGAACAGTCCATCATAGCGGAGCAGTACCCTCGGCGCTGTTTCGAGAGGCCTTAGATCTTATTCTCTGCCTCCGACAGTCACACCAGCATCACCATCCTCCACGTCCAACCCAATGATGCTAAGGTCGACAAGGCTATGCCAAAGAGGTTGTACACCTGTTGCATCACTTTGTTACTCTGCATTCATTTCGATCCCTCGGGGATCCTTTCCTATGGAACTATTATGGTACTACTATTCGTGCATTTGGTTACAAGGAGTGGAGGAAAGCAAAAGTGGAGGATTTTTTCCTTTGGTGTCTCTTTTAAAGAAAAACGTACGAATTTTAATATCCACTTGGACATCCTTTTCAAATTAATATGCATGAAGAACATGACTAATTGCATTACTGGCATAATAAGATTCTTATTCTTTCATTTTCACGTGGTTTGACTTTAATTTGACCATGTTTATCCATTCATGTGTTCTTCCAATTCATGTGAACCAAACACCCAGGTTGACAGAAATCCTATGTTTCCAAATGCTTTGTTTTGCACGTGCATTCCTATCCTATTCCTGTATTTTTCCTGTCCCTGCGTTTATAGAATCCTCCGATTCTAAGGAGCCCTTACAGATTTACTTCATTTTCAAATAGGCGTCAAATAAAACTATGTGTGTTATGTCCTACTCCTGCCGTGCCGTCATCCACCCCACCTGAGGTGCACCATCGACAGAAGCGTTCACTACAGCAGAGATTCCCCCTACAGACTTTCTTTCGCCGCCTCAGATCATCTTCCCTGTTGTCGGTAGCCACGCCAACTGCATTACCATCATCGACTGAGCAGATGAACCTGAGGACTACACAGTTCCGGAAGAGAGGTCGCAGTCTTTTGTGTTTGCTTACGTTATACATCGGTTATTATTACCTGCTACTTTATCGTTCAAACTTGAGTTTTAAAATGTCCATGGGTCTTATATCGAGGTAGCAACGAATAGCATTTGTCTACTATCTGGTTCATCTGGGGTCTTCTATGTGTTTCATGTTGGGTGGGCAACAAACAATAGATGATCCATTCTCTATCTTTTTAAAACTGAAGCTATAATCTACCTGCTATCATTAGTTTTTGATCTATCCACTCGTTTGCTACCATCAGTCTTGATTTCTACATGCACCCCTTAGGCCTTACAAAATCTTTTTTTATTATGCATGTCAGTTATTATACACAATTGTACTGAACATGTAGAGAAAAAGAGAAGACCGTTGCGTGGGAATATAATGTCATGCAAACGCCGCTCCATGGTGGTGAAGTGGGCCCCCCTACTGCCATTCCAGATTGTATTCCAGAGGAGGATAACTGTTCAGATGGGGACTCAGAGAGAGCCAACCACTCCTATTTACCACCTGAGGTGTTTGCTCTAACCTGGCATGGTGATGTTGGTCATATCATGCATATGGCGCCTTGCATTGCTTACATTATACATCTTATATGTCATCGGCTTAGTTTAGATTTGCTTTGTGTGAATGCCACCTGTTTGGTTTCTATATCATACTCCCACCATTCCTAAATATTTGTCTTTTTAGATATTTCAACAAGTGACTACATACGAAGCAAAATGAGTGAATCTACACTCTAAAATATGTCTATATATATTCGTATGTGGTAGTCCATTTGAAATCTCTAAAAAGACAAATATTTAGGAACAGAGGGAGTATATGGGAATTATGAAATGCCATCTTCTTTAGCCAGGCATCATGTACGTGAATCATGCAATGCCATCCTGTTTAGCCAGTCATCGTATATGTGAATTGTATCGTGCCATATTTTTTTCATAATGTATTCCATTTGTCAACAATGTTTATACATTCATCTACTCTTCCTGTGCATCAGCCATTTGAGTCGGCCATGGGAAAATCTGGAGTGAAAACAAGGTCTTCTGAGCAGTCAGTGGTACCTGTCGATGCAAATTTCTTGCTGGTTACAGATAGCTCCTCAGAGGAGGATTTAGAGACAGATGACCAGTTGTATCCCCCCCACCCCCCGAGTTGCATGCTCTAACTTGGCAGGGTTATATTGCTCATATCATGCATATGGTGTCTTGCATTGTCATGCCATCTGCTTAGATTAGACATGCTTTGTGTGAATGCCTCCTTTTTGCTTTCTATATCAGATATGTGAATTATGCAATGCCATGTTTTTCAGCCAGTTATCATATATGTGAATTATGCACCGCCATGTAGCCAGGCATCATATATGTAAATTATCTCATGCCATCTTTTTTTTCATTACGTATTCCATTTGTCGACAATCTGTGTATATTGAACTACTCTTCATGTGTATCAGCCATTTGAGCCGGTTATGGAAAAATCAAGAGTGAAAACAAGGTCTTCAGAGCAGGCAATGGTACCTGTTGACGCATATATCTCGATGGTTATAGGGAGCTCCTCAGAGGAGGATTCAGAGACAGATGACCAGTCCTATATCCCACCTGAGGTGTATGCTCTAAGTTGCAATGTTTATATTTCTCATATCATGCGGTGTCTTGCATTGCTTAGTTTAGACATCATATGCACAATATTGAATTCCATCTGCTTAGTGTAGAGATCATACATGTGAGTGTCAGCTGCTTAGTATATGAATCAATTATGTCAATTGTATCATGCCATCCTGTATACTTAGACAACATGTATGTGAATTATTTCATCCCAACCTATTTTAGAAAGACGTCATATAATTTTGTCATTTCATCCTATTTAGATACTCATCATATGTTGAATTATGCCATTATATCCTGTTAAGTTATCCATCATATATCTGAAACTGTGTCATGCTATCCTATTTAGTTAGGCATCATATATGTGAAATTGTGTCATGTTGTCATGTTTGGTTAGACAACATATATGTGAATTACCACATCTGTCTATCATACAATGTCTGTACATTCAATTTCTTTTCTTGTTTATCAGCCATTTGAATTGGAGGGGGTGATGTAGTATCTAAGGGAGCAAAAACCCGTTCTTCACAAAAGACAGTGCTACCTGTCAATGCAGATAGAACCATGGTTGTACTGGCCCACAAACTAGCCCCACCACACATAATCGAGACTCTTCCAGATTGCATACTTACACCATTGGGCAGAGAACCAGCTACAACCCATCTAACCCCAACCCCAGCGGATAGTAACCCACTTCTAGTTGACAAAGCACCATGTCCACCACAGAGTACCCCCACATGAGCAGTTTGTAAAGCAATTGCAGTGCCCGAAGCATGAAGACCACCATAGCGAACCCAAACTCCACGTTAAAAGCAGAAGAGCAACTGTTCTCAGGACAGATTCCATAGCTATGGTCCATACTCCTTTGTTGTTGCATCACTGTATTTACTCATACCAACTACTTTTGAATTTGAAGGATCCAATTGAAACTCCAATGGCGCAACAGGTATGTTTTAAACCTATTTCTTTAACTGGATTGTTGTTCTAACTTCTTGCTCTATGTTGATTTCAGTTTTAGTTGTATAAACAGTTATGTTCTCATGTGATGCACATTACAAGTGTTGCAAATGTTGTGTAGTTTCTCACACTTATATTTTGTCTATGTTGTTGTGTCTTCAAAATATATGAGTTGAACCGTGTCTCTATCTTGCTTTGGAAACATAAACTAGAATGATATGGATAATACAGTGACCATAGTACATAGATATATGTTTGTTTCATGCTATTATCTTGTCCACCTTAATACTAAACCGGTCTACCAAAATGAGTTTCGTATACTACATGCTAAACATGTGATGTGTCTTCTTGTTTCTCGTGTAGTATGCAAACAAAATATTAGAGAAGAGCACCCCACTATGCAATGCTAGAGAAAGTAATGCAGATAAGGTTCAAGATAGTGAGAGAGCCCTGTTGGTCTCCAAGAAAGGTGATAAAAACGAACTTGTAGACAGTGAGAAAACCCCACAGTCCTGGGTTGATGTAGTGTTCGAGTTACTGGCCAGTACCGCTGGCACAAGCTCTTCAAACTCGTTGCCTGAATCACTTCGGCTTCATCAGTCTCAGCTACAAGCTGAAAGGCATCAGTCAGCTATGCTGCGGCAAGAAGCCAAAGGACTGAGGAAGTCCCTGCAGAATTCAGGTGCATACTTTTTTGTGCAACAGCAAGTGCTGGAGGATTTAAGCGCCAAACAAGAGAAAGTTAATAAGCTTGCTAAGCATCTTGCCAGCATTATGGGTACCCAGGATATTGTTTCTTGAGCTCTTCTAAAGTGGTTTCAGTTCTGGACTTGTTTTGTTGTGGCGTTTATTTGCACCGGTCGCCTGATGTCTACTACACAACCTTCTTCTTGTAGATGTTGTTCGGCCTCCAAGTGCAGAGGTTTGTACGACAGTAGAAAATTTCCCTCAAGTGGATGACCTAAGGTTTATCAATCCGTGGGAGGCGTAGGATGAAGATGGTCTCTCTTAAACAACCCTGCAACCAAATAACAAAGAGTCTCTTGTGTCCCCAACACACCCAATACAATGGTAAATTGTATAGGTGGACTAGTTCGGTGAAGAGATGGTGATACAAGTGAAAGATGGATGGTAGACATAGGTTTTTGTAATCTGAAAATATAGAAACAACAAGGTAGAAAGTGATAAAAAGTGAGCGTAAACGGTATTGCAATGCTAGGAAACAAGGCCTAGGGTTCATACTTTCGCTAGTGCAAGTTCTCTCAACAATAATAACATAACTGGATCATATAAATCCCTCAACATGCAACAAAGAGTCACCCCAAAGTCACTAATAGCGGAGAACAAACGAATAGATTATTGTAGGGTACGAAACCATCTCAAAGTTATTCTTTCGAATCGATCTATCATAGAGTTTGTACTAGAATAACACCTTAAGATACAAATCAACCAAGACCCTAATGTCACCTAGATACTCCAATGTCACCTCAAGTATTCGTGGGTATGATTATACGATATGCATCACACAATCTCAGATTCATCTATTCAAACCAACACAAAGTACTTCAAAGAGTGCCCCAAAGATTCTACCGGAGAGTCAAGACGAAAATGTGTGCCAACCCCTATGCATAAGTTCACGAGGTCACGGAACCCGCAAGTTGATCACCAAAACATACATCGAGTGAATCACGTGATATCCCATTGTCACCACAGATAAGCACATGCAAGACATACATCAAGTGTTCTCAAATCCTTAAAGACTCAATCCAATAAGATAACTTCAAAGGGAAAACTCAATCCATTACAAGAGAGTAGAGGGGGAGAAACATCATAAGATCCAACTATAATAGCAAAGCTCGCGATACATCAAGATCGTACCACCTCAAGAACACGAGAGAGAGAGAGAGAGAGAGAGATCAAACACATAGCTACTGGTACATACCCTCAGCCCTGAGGGTGAACTACTCCTTCCTCGTCATGGCAAGCGCCGAGATGATGAAGATGGCCACCGGTGAGGGTTCGCCCCTCCGGCAGGGTGCCGGAACAGGGTCCCGATTGGTTTTTGGTGGCTACAGAGGCTTGCGGCGGCGGAACTCCCGATCTATTCTGCTCTTCGATGTTTTTAGGGTATATGGATATATATATAGGCGAAAGAAGTCGGTCAGGGGAGCCACGAGGGACCCACGAGGGTGGGGGCGCGCCCAGGGGGCAGGCGCGCCTCACTGCCTCGTGGCCACCTCGAAGCTTCCCTGACGTCTACTCCAAGTCTCCTGGATTTCTTCCGTTTCAAAAATAACTCTCCCGAAGGTTTCATTCAATTGGACTCCATTTGATATTCCTTTTCTTCGAAACACTGAAATGGGCAAGAAAACAGCAATTTGGGCTGGGCCTCCAGTTAATAGATTAGTCCCAAAAATAATATAAAAGTGTATAATAAAGTCCATAAGCATGCAAAACAGATAATATAATAGCATGGAACAATCAAAAATTATAGATACGTTGGAGACGTATCAAGCATCCCCAAGCTTAATTCCTGCTCGTCCTCGAGTAGGTAAATGATAAAAACAGAATTTTTAATGTGGAATGCTACCTAGCATATTTCTCAATGTAATTTTCTTTATTGTGGCATGAATATCCAGATCCATAAGATTCAAGACAAAAGTTTAATATTGACATGAAAATAATAATACTTCAAGCATACTAACAAAGCAATCATGTCTTCTCAAAATAACATGGACAAAGAAAGTTATCCCTACAAAATCATATAGTCTGGCTATGCTCTATCTTCATCACACAAAGTATTTAATCATGCACAACCCTGATGACAAGCCAAGCAATTGTTTCATACTTATGATGTTCTCAAACTTTTTCAATCTTCACGCAATACATGAGCGTGAGCCATGGACATGGCACTATAGGTGGAATAGAATGGTGGTTGTGGAGAAAACAAAAAGGAGAAGATAGTCTCACATCAACCAGGCGTATCAACGGGCTATGGATATGCCCATCAATAGATATCAATGTGAGTGAGTAGGGATTGCCATGCAACGGATCCACTAGAGCTATAAGTGTATGAAAGCTCATAAAGAAACTAAGTGGGTGTACATCCAACTTGCTTGCTCACGAAGACCTAGGGCAATTTTGAGGAAGCCCATCATTGGAATATACAAGCCAAGTTCTATAATGAAAATTTCCCACTAGTATATGAAAGTGACAACATAGGAGACTCTCTATCATGAAGATCATGGTGCTACTTTGAAGCACAAGTGTGGTAAAAGGATAGTAGAATTGCCCCTTCTCTCTTTTTCTCTCATTTTTTTTTGTTTTTTTGGGTCTTCTCTTTTTTATGGCCTCTTTTTTTATTTGGAATTCTTTGGCCTCTTTTATTTATTTATTTTCGTCCGGAGTCTCATCCCGACTTGTGGGGGAATCATAGTCTCCATCATCCTTTCCTCACTGGGACAATGCTCTAATAATGATGATCATCACACTTTTATTTACTTACAACTCAATACTTAGAACAAAACATGACTCTATATGAATGCCTCCGGCGGTGTACCGGTATGTGTAATGAATCAAGAGTGACATGTATCAAAGAATTATGAACGGTGGCTTTGCCACAAATACGATGTCAACTACATGATCATGCAAAGCAATATGACAATGATGAAGCGTGTCATAATAAACGGAACGGTGGAAAGTTGCATGGCAATATATCTCAGAATGGCTATGGAAATGCCATAATAGGTAGGTATGGTGGATGTTTTGAGGAAGGTATATGGGGGGTGTATGATACCGGTGAAAGGTGTGCGGTATTAGAGAGGCTAGCAACGGGGGAAGGGTGAGAGTGCGTATAATCCATGGACTCAACATTAGTCATAAAGAACTCACATACTTATTGCAAAAATCTATTAGTTATCGAAACAAAGTACTACGTGCATGCTCCTAGGGGGATAGATTGGTAGGAAAAGACCATCGCTCGTCCCCGACCGCCACTCATAAGGAAGACAATCAATAAATAAATCATGCTCCGACTTCATCACATAATGGTTCACCATACGTGCATGGTACGGGAATCACAAACTTTAGAACAAGTATTTCTCAAATTCACAATTACTCCGCTAGCATGACTCTAACATCACCATCTTCATATCTCAAAACAATCATAAAGAATCAAACTTCTCATAGTATTCAATGCACTTTATATGATAGTTTTTATTATATCCCTCTTGGATGCCCATCGTATTAGGACCAAATTCATAACCAAAGCAAATTACCATGCTGTTCTAAAGACTCTCAAAATGATATAAGTGAAGCATGAGAGTTCAGCAATTTTTCAAAATAAAACCACCGTCGTGCTCTAAAAGGATATAAGTGAAGCACTAGAGCAAAAGACAAACTACTCCGAAAGATATAAGTGAAGATCAATGAGTAGACATAGTAAAAAAATCAATGAGTAGTCGAATAATTATGTAACTATGTGGAGACTCTCTAACATTTAAGAATTACAGATCTTGGTATTTTATTCAAACAGCAAGCAAAACAAAATAAAAGAAAATGACGCTCCAAGCAAAACACATATCATGTGGTGAATAAAAATATAGCTCCAAGTAAAGTTACCGATGAACAAAGATGAAAGAGGGAATGCCATACGGGACATCCCCAAGCTTAGCCTCTTGGTTATCCTTTAATATTACCTTGGGGTGCCTTGGGCATCCCCAAGCATAGGCTCTTTCCACTCCTTATTCCATAGTCCATCGAATCTTTACCCAAAACTTGAAAACTTCACAACACAAAACTTAACAAAAAACTCATAAGCTCCGTTAGTATAAGAAAAATAAATCACCACTTAGGTACTGTTGTGAACTCATTCTAAATTCATATTGGTGTAATATATACTGCATTCCAACTTATCTATGGTTCATACCCTCCGATACAACTCATAGATTCATCAAAATAAGCAAACAACACAATGAAAACAGAATCTGTCAAAAACAAAACAGTCTGTAGTAATCTGTATCAAACGCATACTTCTGGAACTCCAAAAATTCTGAAATAAATTGGTGGACCTGAGGAATTTTTCTATTAATCATCTGCAAAAGTAATCAACTAAATAGCACTCTCCAGTAAAAAATGGCAGCTAATCTCATGAGCGCTAAAGTTTCTGTTTTTTACAGCATGATCATAAAGACTTCACCCAAGTCTTCCCAAAGGTTCTACTTGGTACAAACACTAATTAAAACATAAAGCCACATCTAACCAGAGTCTAGATGATTTATTTATTACTAAACAGGAACAAAAATCAAGGAACAAAAATAAAATTGGGTTGCCTCCCAACAAGCGCTAACGTTTAACGCCCCTGGCTAGGCATGATGATTTCAATGATGCTCACATAAAAGATAAGAATTTAAACATAAAGAGAGAATCATGAAGAATAAGACTAACACATTTAAGTCTAACCCACTTCCTATGCATAGGTATTTTGTGAGCAAACAATTTATGGGAACAATAATCAACTAGCATAGGAAGGCAAAATAAGCATAACTTTAAAACTTTAAGCACATAGAGAGGAAACTTGATATTATTGCAATTCCTACAAGCATATATTCCTCCCTCATAATAATTTTCAGTAGCATCATGAATGAATTCAACAATATAAATATCATATAAAGCATTCTTTTCATGATCTACAAGCATAGAAATTTTATTACTCTCCTCATAAGAAAAATTCTTCTCTTTCGGAAAAGTGGGAGTATCATAAGAGACTCGAATACTATAAATTGTTTCCACATTAAAAGAGTAATGTTCAGAAAAAGGGTAATCGTAATCATGACAAGTTTTATAAATATAATCATCACTACTTTTTATAGCATAAGTGTCATCACAATAATCATCATAAGTAGCAACATTGTTCTCATCATAATCAATTGAAACCTCTTCCCAAATAGTGGATTCATCACTAAATAAGTCATGACCTCTCCCAATCCACTTTCATAAATATAACCATCATAAATAGGAGGCATGTTATCATCATAATAAATTTTCTCATTAAAACTTGGGAGGCTAAACATATCATCTTCATAAAACATATCATCCCTAAGCTTGGGACAAACATTAATTTCAGCAAATATATTCTCGAACTTGTCATTCTCATCTAACATAGCATACCCAAGCTTGGGCCTTTTCATATCATAAGCATAATCACTCTCATCATTAATAGTATGGATAGCACCAATAGTATTGAGGGAGTCCTGGACTAAGGGGTCCTTGGGCGTCCGGCCTGTTACTCATTGGGCCGGACTGATGGGTTGTGAAGATACGAAGGCCGAAGACAATACCTGTGTCCGGATTGAACTTTCCTTGGCATGGAAGGCAAGCTAGGCGACCAGCTGTGAAGATTCCATCTTATGTAACCGACTCTATGTAACCCTAGATCTCTCCGGTGTCTATATAAACCGGAGAGCATAGTCCGGATAGGACACATTCATTACCATATTCATAGGCTAGGCTTTTAGGGTTTAGCCATTACGATCTCGTGGTAGATCAACTCTTGTAACACTCATATTCATCAAGATCAATCAAGCAGGAAGTAGGGTATTACCTCCATAGAGAGGGCCCGAACGTGGGTAAACATCGTGTCCCCCATCTCTGGTTACCATCGATCCTAGACGCATAGTTTAGGACCCCCTACCCGAGATCCGCCGGTTTTGACACCGACATTGGTGCTTTCATTGAGAGTCCACTATTCCATCGTCAAAGGACTCGATGGCCCCGTCGACCGTCGGTAATGGCGCTATTCAGGGAGAAACCTTCCTCCCCAGACAAACCTTTGTGTTCGGCGATTTCGTACTATGGGCCAACTCGCTTGGCCATCTGGAGCAGGTCGATAGCCATGCCCCTGGCCATCAGGTCAGATCTGGAAGCTTGAAATGCGGAGACTTGATCTCTGATGGATTCAAGACTGCAGCAGTCGCTCCCCCTCTCTCCGATGAACATGACTTAAATCTGTCAACGGATCACACCAAGGAGATGGATCCTGTTGCTGCAACGGCCTCAGAACCGAAGCAGATCGTGCCCTTCGAGGTCACAAAGTCCACGGCGTTGGAGCCGCACACGGACTCGACATCTTGCAATACTTGCGTCAATGGAACTCCAGACTTGTTTTCGTCTACAGGTTCCAGATCAGGTGCGCTTGCTAATGCAGAGCCGGATCGGTTATCGATTTTCGAATTTGGCGCCGCGGACTTCTTCTAGCACTCACCTTTTGGTGACATGCTAAATTCTTTAAAGAACTTATCCTTGGAGGAGGACTCACAGCCGAACTATGTTCGGGTCGAGCTAGAGATGGATGATGAGGAATTTTGCTTCCCACCCACCACCCACTTCGTAGCAACTGTCGATGACTTAACCGACGTGCTTGACTATGGCTCCGAAGACATCGACGGTATGGACGACGATGCCAATATGGAGCAAGGCCAAGACCCGCCATTCACCAGACGTTGGACGGCTACCTCTTCATACGATGTGTACATGGTCGATACACCCAAAGGATCTGGCGACGACAACGAAGAGCCAAATGCGAATAAAACCTCTGAGACACAGTCCAAGCGCCGACGCCCCAAGCGCCGTTCTAAGCCTCGCCGCTCAAAAGATAGAAATACTGGCACTAGAGAAAATAGTACTCCGGGCGACGCCGAAAACAATGAAGACCCTGTCGGAGCTACATCCGAACAGGGGGAACACGACAACAGGCAAGACAACCCTGATGAACAGGCCATAGAAGATGACTCGGAGGACGATAGTTATCGTCCACCCTCCGAGGAGGAGACAAGCCTCGGTAACGAAGACTTCATCATGCCGGAAGATCCTCTGGAGCAGGAGCGCTTTAAGCTTCAGCTCATAGCCACTACAAAGAGCCTGAAAAAGAAACAACAACAGCTTCAAGCCAAACAAGATCTACTCGTCGACAAATGGACTGATGTCCTGATAGCCGAAGAATACGGCCCCAGGCGCCCAGCCAAGAGCTACCCAAAACGCAGACTGCTACCTCAATTCGATGAGGAAGCACCGGAGCGCACATCTCCCTCGCGTAATGCAGAACGACCACCACGTGGTTGAGACAGGGTGGCCGACCGGCCACCCCGTGGCCGGGATAAAGCGGAAACACAGGCCGAACAGCAACCTGCCCCACCGCCTCGTAAAAACAGAGACAGAAGAGTTCGGGGTCACACATACGACCTCCGGCAGATCCTGGACGATGGAGCAGGACATACAAGATCGATCTACGGATCACGAGCGCGTGCCCCGAGGCACGATGACGGCTACCTATTCGTACGTGATAAATCTAACCACGCCCGGGCCGAATACCGCAGACGGACTCCGTCAGAGCTACGCCACGACGCGGCCCGATATAGAGGCGTCGCACACCCTCTCTGCTTCACAGACGAAGTACTGGATCACGAATTCCCCGAGGGGTTCAAGCCTGTCAACATTGAATCATACGATGGCACAACCGATCCCGCAGTATGGATCAAGGAATTCATTCTCCATATCCATATGGCTCGAGGAGATGACCTCCACGCCATTAAATACCTCCCACTGAAACTCAAAGGGCCAGCTCGGCACTGGCTTAACAGCCTGCCTGAAAATTCTATCGGCAGCTGGGAGTACTTGGAAGAAGCTTTCCTGGACAACTTCCAAGGAACCTATATTCGGCCACCAGACGTCGATGACTTAAGCCACATAGTTCAACAACCTAGAGAATCAGCCAGAAAATTTTGGACTAGGTTCCTAACCAAAAAGAACCAGATCGTTGACTATCTGGATGCCGAGGCCTTAGCAGCCTTCAAACACAGCATCCATGACGAATGGCTAGCACGCCACCTCGGCCAAGAAAAGTCGAAGTCCATGGCAGCCCTCACGGCACTCATGACCCGCTTTTGCGCGGGAGAGGACAGTTGGTTGGCCCATAGTAACAACACAGCCAGCGAGACAGGCCCCTCCGAGGCCAAGAATAGCACTAGCAAGCTCCGGCGCAATAGACACAAACGTCGAAGCAATGGCAACAACACCGATGACACCACGGTCAACGCCGGATTCACTGGCTCCAAGTCCGACCAACGGAAGAATCCCTACAAAAGGAACAATGAAGGACCTTCCAGCCTGGACCGCATACTCGACCATCCGTGCTAGATACATGGCACCCTGGATAAGCAAGCTAATCATACCAACAGAGATTGTTGGGTTTTCAAGGAGGCAGGCAAGTTAAATGCCGAAAACAAGGAAAAGGGATCACAAAGTGAGGACGAGGACGAAGAGCCCCGGCAGTCGAACACTGGGGGGCAGAAGAAATTTCCCCCTCAAGTCAAAACGATGAACAAGATATATGCTATGCACATCCCCAAAAGGGAGTGTAAGCGAGCACTTAGGGACGTCTATGCGGTAGAGCCAGTCGCCCCAAGATTCAATTCGTGGTCATCATTCCCGATCACCTTCGATCGTCGGGATCACCCAACTAGTATCCGACATGGCGGTTCAGCCGCACTAGTCCTCGACCCAATCATTGACGGGTTTCACCTAACACGAGTCCTGATGGACGGTGGTAGCAGCCTCAACCTACTTTATCAGGACACAGTGAGGAAGATGGGCATTAACCCCTCGCGAATCAAACCAACAAAGACTACCTTTAAAGGAGTCATACCAGGCGTAGAGGCCCGCTGTACGGGCTCAATCACAATGGAGGTGGTCTTCGGTTCCCCGGACAACTTCCGAAGCGAAGAGTTAATCTTCGATATCGTCCCCTTCCGCAGCGGCTATCACGCACTGCTCGGACGAACCGCGTTCGATAGATTCAACGTAGTGCCACACTATGCTTATCTCAAGTTCAAGATGCTCGGTCCACGCGGCGTCATAACAGTCAACGGCAATACGGAACGCTCCTTCCGAACAGAGGAGCACACCGCCGCCCTAGCAGCAGAAGTACAGAGCGGCCTTCTCAAGCAGCACCATAGTACGGCTGTAGAGCCCTCGGACATCATTAAGAGGTTTTGGACTACGCTGCAACAGGACTGCACGGCTCGTCAAGAGCTCGACTAGCAATTCGTCCTCCATCCCAGTCCCAATGAGGTAGTGGCATTCGTACCACGCGTACACAATCACGCACTCAAAATTCCATGGACATCGACGGAGGCACAAGATAACCCGGGGGCTACAATTAGGCCAGACCGATCCCGGATACACATACTTTAACTTTTTTGTTTCAGGTTCCCTTTTTTTCGCGGGTCTGATCGCAAGTCCTTTAGAAGGATTGGCATACAACAGAGGCAAGCAACACGGGTGTGTAGGGTAACCTTTATACGTTCTTCTTAACGGTATTCATACTTATTTCCCAGGACCCGCACGCTGCGCCCTACTGATTCCAGCATGTCAAATAGCCCGGATACTTCTCGCACCATCTGTACAAGATACGCCTTGACGTATCCATCCAGTTATAATAAAAATGGTTCGCGGCCCAGTTTTTGTGGTTTTGCTTCTTACTTCGTTTTATTTCGATCCGCTTATTTGCGGCATCGATACCCTCCTTTACGTTTCATATTCATCAGGGGCTACTTGTTGCCCCACAATATGACAGCAAAGTCCGAACACTTCTTATATATAAGTTCGGCACCCCGAATTTAGCATTATATGCATTGGCTGTGAATCATGTCTTTGGTCAATAGTTGGGTTGCCCGGCTCCTGTTCTTGCTACCCTACGTTCCGCTCTATCGGCTAGGGTAGTAAAGGGAGAACTACTGCGATTGTGCCCTGGCCTTGACCGGATGAGCACCTCAGTAGAGAAAGCCGAAAACTGACTGTCATGATACGGCGAGAGCCGGTCAGCTGTTCAAGGGTTACAAAATCGTTGGAGATTTTTTCCGCGTCATGCGAAGGATCGGCACTTCCTGATCAGATCTTGACAGCACCCTGGCCTGGACCAGGGGCTGCACACTTGCTTAATTATAAAACTCCTATGGCTAAGTGAGGGTGTTCAAGCCGCACAGTCCGATTGCCTTGTTCATTGCGCTAAACAACTCATCCAAAGGACCATATAATTGGATCAAGATTGTTTAGAATCCATCCCGAACACCTCCGTACTACCTACGTGAGGGCAGAAGCCGACAACTGGCCAACCCTCAGATTACAAATAACACGGCCGCACAGGAGGAAACAATTCAAAGCATAATAAAGTTATTTTACAAACACCGCCTTTGTTCCCATAATACAAGGCAAAGGCAACATGAATACATTTATTCAAATACAATGTCCTACGAACATGCGCCGCCACAAGTCGAGACCCCTCTACGACATCCGCGAAATATCGCTCGGGTGTGCGGTGCTCCTTGCCCTCCGGCGGCCCGCTGGCAACTTCAACAGCATTCATCTTCGCCCACCACATCTTGCAGTGAGCGAAGGCCATACAGGCACCTTCAATACAAGCGGAGCGCTTGATGACGTCCAGCCGCGGACAGGCCTCCACCAGACGCCTCACGAGTCCGAAGTAGCTGTCGGGCATAGCTTCGGCTAGCCATAGCTGGATTGCCAAATCCTTCATGGCTAGTTCGGCCACCCTGTGCAGCTCCATCAGCTGCTTCAACTGATCGATGAAGGACACGAGATGCTCTAGTGTCGCGTACTGCGACCAGAATAACTTCTCCATAGAACCTCCTCCTTCGGCTCGGTAGAACTCGGCAGCGTCTGATACGCTGCGTGGTAGATCCGCAAAAGCCCCTGGGGAACTCCGAACCCGGGTTAGTAAAAGGTATTGCTTCTCCGCATACTTGCTTTGCATCTTAAATGCCTTACCCTCCGTGATCTTCTTGGCCTCCTGGATCTCCTAGAGGGCGGCTTGGGCCTCATTCCGTGCGGTCTCCGCGCTCTAACGAGCCTTGGTGAGCTCGGCCTCTTTAGCCCATGCATCATTCTCCAAGGTCTCACATTTTTTCACCGCATCTTGGAGCTCCTGTTGGACTTCTTTGACCCGGGCCTTGAGCTTTTTTCGAGCGGCCTGCTGTTGGACAGCTTTCTCCTCGGCTTTGCCCAGGGCCTTCCTCAGAGCCTCGACCTCGGTCGCGGCTCCTGCACATATTACGACACTACAGTCAATATACATCGCCTACGCTTTCCGAACATACAGCAAGTCGTTATTCACCTTGCTTCTCCCGGAGCCGAACCCTAACCTCGCCGAGCTCGTTCTCAGTCCGCTCTAGCCTTTGCCTCAATTCAGAGACTTCGGCAGCATGCGAGGTTGTGGCTAACAACGACACCTGCTTATGCATATGTATTATGTTAGTCTCCTGCAACAGAAGATTGATCCTCTGTCCGGTCCTCCTCGCCGAACACCAGGCAGTGTCTCAGGGGCTACTGACTACAGGTTTTTTCTCTTTCTGTGTCACTTACCTCGAAGCCTGTCAATAGGTTGTTGCAGGCGTCGTTCAGTCCACTCTTGGCGGACCGAACCTTCTCAATCACCGCGTCCATAAGGACGCGGTGCTCGTCCATAACGGAGGCACCTCGTAGCGCCTCCATCAGGTTGTCCGGCGCCCCAGGATGGACAGGGACCACACCGGCGGAAGCGGGGCACCCCCTCCTTCAAAGGGGGCTGCTCGCCCGACTCCAGAGCCATATGGGTCTCCGGAATCGTATTCGACTTAGGGCCAAACTGGATGCGGCCCTCTTCGCCAGTCTCCATGGGGATCGTCTCCTCCATGTGTCCGGCAGTGGAGGCTTCGCCTCGTGGCGCCTCTCGGACAACGTCCTGGGCTCCTCCACGGTTTGGATCGGCCCTCCGGGACAACACTTCGGTGTCGTCCCTGGCCCCGGGGGAGTAAGCAGGCGGTGGCGACTGGCTCGCCATCTCCGACGGAGCCAACGAACCTTTAGATGAGGATCATTGGACAAGGTCATGGGCCGGACTGCAATAGTATAGTTAAACTACATCAAGATAATGGAGAGAAAGGGCCGGATGTGCGCACAAGAGAGCCCTCTCACTTATGATGCGGCCTGGGGCTTAGTGCGGGGCCGTCGTTCCGGACTGCTGTCAACGTCCCACGCAGTGTTGACCGCTGGAACGCCCTTCCCCTTCTTGGGCGTCTCCGCCTCCAGATGCGCTGGAGCCGCCCTCTTCTTCTTCCTCTCCTCAGGGGAAGGATTGTTTTCTTCCTCCTCCTCCTCTTCCTCGTCATTGTCCTCGGGGACAGAGGAATGAGTTTCGTCATCTCCGGACGCCACGTCCGAAGTGCCCTTACGGCGGAGGCCACTCTTGGCCCCCTTGGCCTTCTTCTTGACCTTCTTCTCCGGCGCCTTGTATGGCGCCGGCACCAGCATCTTTGCTAGACGTGGGATGACTGGTTCTTCAGGCAGCGGAGCCGAACACCGGATCCGCTTCGCCCTCTCCATCCAGTCCTAAAAGAGCAATAATAAAAACTTAGATATCATCCTCGAACACATTTAAGTCGGGGATATGTCAGAAAAAATATATACATATACCTCGCTGGCGGGGTGTTTACAATCGTGACCACGGTCTGAGTCTGTGGCCGGTGGCTTCTCATTGCCCTTAAAGAGCAATTTCCAGGCCCCTTCGTGAGAAGTCTCAAAGAGCCTTTTCAAGGTCTGGTGCTTCTTCGAATTGAACTCCCACAAAGGGCGGCTTCAGCGCTGGCATGGAAGAATCCGGCAGACCAGCATCACCTGGATGACGTCAACGAGCTTGACGTTCTTGGTCACCATGCTTTGGACGCGCGTCTGCAGCACTATCAGCTCGTCAAGTGAACACCAGCCCGGACTCTTCTCGACCCAAGAGGTGAGTCGCATGGGAGCACCGGAGCGGAGTTCGGCAGCCGCGGCCTAGGTGGTGCCGCGAGGTTCTGTGATGTAGAACCACTGCTTCTGCCATTCCTTTACTGTCTCCACAAAAGTGCCTTTGGGCCAGGAGACGTTGGAGAGCTTGCTCACCATGGCTCCTCCGCACTCCATGTGCTGGCCATCCACCACCTTCGGCTTCACGTTGAAGACTTTGAGCCACAACCCGAAGTGGGGATGGATGCGGAGGAAGGCCTCACACACGACGATAAATGCCAAGATGTTGAGGAAGGAATTCGAGGACAGATCATGGAAATCTATCCCGTAATAATACATCATCCCGCGGACAAAAGGGTGGAGTGGAAACCGTAGCCCGCGAAGGAAATGAGGGATGAATACTACCCTCGCTGTGGGCTCCGGCGTGGGGACGATTTGTCCCTCGGCTGGCAAGCGGTGGGCGATTCCCTTCGTGAAATATCCGAACGCTTGGAGCTCAGTAATGTCCTCCTCCTTGACGGAGGAGACCATCCACTTGCCCTAAGCACTGGATCCGGACATGGTTGTTTGAGTGGAAAGGAGATGAGAACTTGGGCGCTGGAGCTCGAGATTGGGAAGGCGGAGACAGAGAGAAGAGGAAGAGGGAATCCTTATCCTCTTATAAAGGCAGCAAACATTAAACGCCTCCTCACTCGCCTTAAGATTCGCCTATTCCCAAGGGCTGTGCAAACGACACGGTTGGGTTACCCATGCCCGCATTGATGAGAATCCCGCAATAAGGGGACACGATCTATGCTTCTACAAGACATGCCAATAGCTACCGCGTCTCAAAACGTGGGAAGGCAGAAGAAAAATGGTTCAAAATTATAACCGGACAAACGCAATGTCGCGTTGTAAAGAAGCTGTCAACAGATTAGATTCGTGCAAATATTATATTCTCTCTGCTGTTGTGTATGGTGTGTGTAACAGGTTCGGATACAATCATCGCATCCAAAGACTATCTTGGAGTTCAGAGAAAGGGTAACCCGCCTTGCAATGCCGAAGACAATTTGCGCACCGGACTCCTCGTCATTGGAGCCAGGTTCATGGGCTACTGAGGGAGTCCTGGACTAAGGGGTCCTCGGGCGTCCGGCCTGTTACTCATTGGGCCGGACTGATGGGCTATGAAGATACGAAGGCCGAAGACTATACCCGTGTCCGGATTGGACTTTCCTTGGCATGGAAGGCAAGCTAGGCGACCAGCTGTGAAGATTCCTTCTTATGTAACCGACTCCATGTAACCCTAGATCTCTCCAATGTCTATATAAACCGGAGAGCATAGTCCGGATAGGAAACATTCATTACCATATGCATAGGCTAGGCTTTTAGGGTTTAGCCGTTACGATCTCGTGGTAGATCAACTCTTGTAACACTCATATTCATCAAGATCAATCAAGCAGGAAGTAGGGTATTACCTCCATAAAGAGGGCCTGAACCTGGGTAAACATCGTGTCCCCCGTCTCCTATTACCATCGATCCTAGACGCACAGTTCGGGACCCCCTACCCGAGATTCGCCGGTTTTGACACCGACAAGTATATCAATTATCATCATCACAATGAGTAGTAGGAGCAACACCATTTGGGAGGGATAACTTTCTACCTTTTCTTCTCCGTCTTTTCTTTTTCTTCTTCACATCATGTGTGGGTTTAACCCTCTATTTTGAGCTCCTTATTGATGAGATTGGTTGAATAGAAGGCTCCTCCTCGTTACCTGATTCATCATAAGAAATAATAGGAAGATATTGGGAAATCTCTTCCCTTTCGTTAGTATTCTCTTCATCTTCTATTTGTTTTATTTTCTTTATCTAATTGGCAATATAAGGATTTTCAATGCAATTCACCGCACAATACATAAAAATTTCTTCTAGATCAAAATCAAGAAATCTATCAAGATTAAATTTTGGAATACCCTCAGTTATACGTTTCATTTCTTCATACCCCAAAAGAAGACTAAGCTCTTTATGATGCTCAAGGGTAATCAAGTTATCACAATTTTTGGACACGATTTGATCATGAAACAAATAGCATTGGAGCTTTAAATGACCATGTTCATTGCAAAGTTCACAAGGATGGCGATAAATATTGAATCTTTCAGCACAATCATCTAGCCTTTCTTGCAACCATTTAGTTTCCATATACTTATGCCTCTTGCAAAATCTGTCTTCCCTATTTGGTGTGTCCTTGCAAGCTCTATGTATTCCACAAAAGTTGACATTCTTATAAGAGACATTTTCATCATGACTAGTGCAATCATCATTAGTACTATGGATATTCAAAGAGTTCATACTAACAACATTGCAATCATGCTCATCATTCAAAGATTTAGTGCCAAACATTCTAATGCATTCTTCCTCTAGCAATTGAGCACAATTATCAGAATCCTTATTTTCATGAAAGATATTAAAAAGATGAAGCATATGAGGCACCCTCAATTCCATTTTTTTGTAGTTTTATTTTATAGACTAAACTAGTGATAAAATAAGAAACTAAAAGATTCGATTGCAAGATCTAAAGATATACCTTCAAGCACTCACCTCCCCGACAATGGCGCCAGGAACTGCTTGATGTCTACTACACAACCTTCTTCTTGTAGACGTTGTTGGGCCTCCAAGTGCAGAGGTTTGTAGGACAGTAGCAAATTTCCCTCAAGTGGATGACCTAAGGTTTATCAATCCATGGGAGGCGTAGGATGAAGATGGTCTCTCTCAAACAACCCTGCAACCAAATAACAAAGAGTCTCTTATGTCCCCAACACACCCAATACAATGGTAAATTGTATACATGCACTAGTTCGGCGAAGAGATGGTGATACAAGTGCAAGATGGATGGTAGATACAGGTTTTTGTAATCTGAAAATATAAAAACAGCAAGGTAGAAAGTGATAAAAGTGAGCGTAAACGGTATTGCAATGCTAGGAAACAAGGCCTAGGGTTCATAATTTCGCTAGTGCAAGTTCTCTCAACAATAATAACATAACTGGATCATATAACTATCCCTCAACGTGCAACAAAGAGTCACCCCAAAGTCACTAATAGCGAAGAACAAACGAAGAGATTATTGTAGGGTACGAAACCACCTCAAAGTTATTCTTTCGGATCGATCTATCATAGAGTTCGTACTAGAATAACACCTTAAGATACAAATCAACCAAGACCCTAATGTCACCTAGATACTCCAATGTCACCTCAAGTATCCGTGGGTATGATTATACGATATGCATCACACAATCTCAGATTCATCTATTCAAACCAACACAAAGTACTTCAAAGAGTGCCCCAAAGATTCTACCGGAGAGTCAAGACGGAAACGTGTGCCAACCCCTATGCATAAGTTCATGAGGTCACAGAACCCGCAAGTTGATCACCAAAACGTACATCAAGTGAATCATGTGATATCCCATTGTCACCACAGATAAGCACATGCAAGACATACATCAAGTGTTCTCAAATCCTTAAAGACTCAATCCGATAAGATAACTTCAAAGGGAAAACTCAATCCATTACAAGAGAGTAGAGGGGGAGAAACATCTTAAGATCCAACTATAATAGCAAACCTCTCGATACATCAAGATTGTACCACCTCAAGAACACGAGAGAGAGAGAGATCAAACACATAGCTACTGGTACATACCCTCAGCCCCGAGGGTGAACTACTCCCTCCTCAGCACCGGGATGATGAAGATGGCCACCGGTGAGGGTTCCCCCTCCGGAAGGGTGCTGGAACAGGGTCCCGATTGGTTTTTGGTGGCTACAGAGGCTTGCGGCGGCGGAACTCCCGATCTATTCTGCTCTTCGATGTTTTTAGGGTATATGGATATATATAGGCGAAAGAAGTCGGTCAGGGGAGCCACGAGGGGCCCACGAGGGTGGAGGGCGTGCCCAGGGGGCAGGCGCGCCTCCCTGCCTCGTGGCCACCTTGAAGCTTCCCTGACGTCTACTCCAAGTCTCCTGGATTGCTTCCATTCCAAAAATAACTCTCCCGAAGGTTTCATTCCGTTTGGACTCCGTTTGATATTCCTTTTTTTTAAACACTGAAATAGGCAATAAAACAACAATTTGGGCTGGGCCTTTGTCAGTGTGGAACGACACCTATGGGATCACAAGAATCCCTACTACGGTTGCCGGGGCGCGGGGTTACGAGAAGAGCAGGGTTAGTAGACAGCACAAAGATCGTTTACCCAGGTTCGGGCCACGAAGATGCGTAAAACCCTAGTCCTGCTTTGGTGGGTGTATTTCAGAGAGTTCTTGAGCTCCTAAACTAGCTGTGGTCAGTGCATGGTTCGAAAGAGCTGAATCCTTCTCCAGTATGCCATGGGCCTCCTTTTATAGTTGGAAGGGGCTGCCACAGTGGCACACATGAGGTGGAAAGGCGTACAATGCCCCGAGCTTATCGCTCGTATTACAGGACAAGACGCATTTAATGCGTAGCTTAGGTGTCCCCATGCTTTATTGGGGACGGGGGCGAGGCCTGTCCCGTCCATCGCCGCTCCTCCTCGCGTTGACACGCGCCCTGGCCAGCTATGCGTGTGGCGCCATGTAGGCAGGCAGGCAACTGAGGTGGCGCGGTGGTGGAGCCTTCACGAAGATCTGCATGCCGCCACACAGGCACTCGATGAGTTGGCCTGGGAGCTGCATGTTGCCACGCAAGTGCCCGCCCAGCTGGTTGGGCTAGCAGCTGCATGCGAACATCGGCGGAGGCTTGGTTGGCACGGGCGTGGCGGTGGCCCTGTTGGCGCCCTTGACGAGGGCCTTGCCGAGTGGCCCGGCAAGGGTCGTGCCGTGGTGCGCTGTCGTCCCCGGCAAGGGCCTTGCCGGGTGTGATGCCCGGATAATTAAGCTACAGTAAACCTCTGTTAATGATGCCACGTCACCACGGTTACCGTTGTTAATCTCGCTTTAGTTCAAAACCGATTCAAATTTGAATTTGAATTTAAGTCAAACAATAAATTTGAATTTGAATTTTTCCGAATAAATTTTTTGCCTTTTGTATTATGTAAAATACTAAACTGTTTTGTTTAGGGTAAATCTTTTTATGACAGTGGGTTTAGCGGCATTGCTAAATTTAAGAGTTGAAATTATATTTTACAAAATTAAAATAAATTGAAAAGTCAAAAGAAAACAGAAATAAAAATATAAAAAAAGGAATGAAATAAACCCCCCGACTAGGCCTCTTGGCTCAGCTGCTAGCCAGGCCAAACCCCAGGCCGGCCCACCCCCTGGCCTATAACCAACCGGAGTGAAACCCTAGCCCCATCCCACTCTCCACTCCCCCCCCCCACATCGCTCGATCCCCACCCTCTCCCTCTAGCGCCGCCAGGAGAGCCCCATGCATGAACCCCCCCACTCTCCCTCGTCGGTCGGCGTCGTCCTCCGCCCCGCAGATGCTGGCCGCCCATGTCGTCGGCGCCGTCCTCGCTGCGCGCCTTCCTTGGCCGCGCACGGCCGTGGCCGGCGCATGTGCGTGCTCGCCGGAGCCAGTCGGCCTCGCCTCGTCGCCCCTCACCGGAAGCGTCCTCGCCGGATCTCCTCTCCGTCAACGCCATCGTCCCCGTCTCCCTCCTCGACAACCACTGCCATAGACCCTACGGCCCCACCGTGAGCGCCGACCTTCCCTCCTCTTCCCCCTGCCCCGCCGCGTGCTCATCGCCGCCTCCTCTCTGCGCCCCTTCCCTTCTGATCTCGGGGCCGCGTGCGCCGCACTCCGGCTCGCACACCGGCACCCTGCTCGCGTCCCGCGACCTGCGTCACCGCGCCCGCTGCACTCCGCTGGCCCCGCCCCATCCCCGTGCCTCGCCTAGCTTCCCCGAAGCCCGCCGGAGCCACATGCCGGTGCCCCGTAGCTCCCTCCGCCGCGCTGCTTGGTCCCCGGCCGCGCTCGCACCACCACGCCAGTGGCCGCGCCGCCCGCGAGCCTGCTCGTCGCCGGCCTCGCTCCCCGCCTCCGCCACCGCTACTTGCTCCACTCGCTGCTGCCGCCTCGGCTTCCCGCGCCGTCACCCCGCTTCTGCCCCGCGGTGGTCCTGCCGCTTCCCACGGCCCCGCGCCATCTCGGCGCCCAGCGCCCGCCACCACAGCTACCCCCTCCCTGGGCGGGTTGCGCCCCGTGCCCGATCCATCTCCCCGTGCCCGTTAAGGCTCCCAGAACCACTGATGTTGGGGCCCCACTCCCTTTTGGACAGAATAGAACAAAAACAAAAAAAGGATAAAAATAAAAATAATAAAAATAATTAATTAATTAACTTAATTAATCCTGTTTATTTAACCTAATTAATTAACTAGCCTAACTAACCTGTTAATTAAACTAATTAAATTGGTTAATTAGTTAGCGGTGTATGACATGCGGGGCCCACCTGCAGGGTTGACCTAGTCAACCTTTGGTCCTGCTGACATCATGCTGATGTCACGCTGACATCATAATTGCAATTTCTAAATTAATTTAATTATGCTAATTTCTAGAAAATGGTTTAAAATCTTTAAAAATTAATATAAAATAATCCGTGACTCGGATGAAAATACTTTGTACATGAAAGTTGCTCAGATCGACGAGACGAACCCGCAAACGCAGCCCGCTCGTCCACCACGCATCCCTAACCTATCCAACTCACAACTTTCCCCCTCCGGCTCCTCTGCCCGAAAACGCGAAACGCGGGGGATACTTTCCCGGATGTTTCCCCCCTTCACCGGTATCATCTCATACCGCGTTAGGGCACGCCTAGCATCACGCTTTGCTTTGTCATGCATCGTTATGCATCTGTTTGCATTGTATTTATTGTTTCTCCCCCCTCTTCTCTCGATAGACGCCGAGACTGACGCTGCTGCTGCCCCGTTCGACTACAGAGTTGACGATCCCTCTCTCTTGCCAGAGCAACCAGGCAAGCCCCCCCCCCCTTGATCACCAGATATCGCCTACTCTCCTCTATACTACTTGCATTAGAGTAGTGTAGCATGTTACTGCTTTCGTTATTCCTATCCTGATGCATAGCCTGTCTTTGATACTGCTGTTGATACCTTTACCTGCAATCCTACTTGCTTAGTATAGGATGCTAGTGTTCCATCAGTGGCCCTACACTCTTGTCTGTCTGCCATGCTATACTACTGGGTTGTGATCACCTCGGGAGGTGATCATTGATATATATTATACTAATTACATGATACATGTGGTGACCAAAGTCGGGTTGGCTCGAGGAGTACCCGCGAGTGGATCTTTGAGGCGGAGCGGCAGGGCAGTTCGGGGCTACCTGGGTGTGAGGTGAGCCTAGCCCTGTTGGCGTTCGCGGATACTTAACACGCTTAACGAGATCTGGGTATTTGATCTGAGTCTGGCCATTTGGTCTATACGCACTAACCAACTACGCGGGAAAGATATGGGCACTCGGCATCGTGGTATCAGCCGAAGCACTTTTTGACGTCAGCGACTGAGTGGCGCGCGCCGCATTGGATCGTAAGCTCGCACTTGTATTAAGGGGGCTAGATCTGCTTCCGGCCGCGTACGCAACGTGCAGGTGTGCTCAGGGCGATGGGCCCAGACCCCTGCGCGCATAGGTTAAGACCGGCGTGCTGACCGCTCTGTTGTGCCTAGGTGGGGCTACGACGTGTTGATCTTCCGAGGCCGGGCATGACCCAGGAAAGTGTGTCCGGCCAAATGGGATCAAGCGTGTTGGGCTATGTGGTGCACCCCTGCAGGGAAGTTTATCTATTCGAATAGCCGTGTCCCTCGGTAAAAGGACGACCCAGAGTTGTACCTTGACCTTATGATAACTAGAACCGGATACTTAATAAAACACACCCTTCCAAGTGCCAGATACAACCCGGTGATCGCTCTCTGACAGGGCATCGAGGAGGGGATTGCTGGGTAGGATTATGCTATGCGATGCTACTTGGAGGACTTCAGTCTACTCTCTTCTATATGCTACAAGACGGAGGTGACCAGAAGCGTAGTCTTCGATAAGACTAGCTATCCCCCTCTTATTCTGGCATTCTGCAGTTCAGCCCACTGATATGGCCCTTTACACATATATCCATGCATATGTAGAGTAGCTCCTTGCTTGCGAGTACTTTGGATGAGTACTCACGGTTGCTTTTCTCCCCCTTTTCCCCCTTTCCCTTCTACCCGGTTGCCGCAACCAGATGATGGAGCCCAGGATCCAGACGCCACCGTCGATGACGACTACTATCCCGGAGGTGCCTACTACTACGTGCAGCCCGCTGACGACGACCAGGAGTAGTTAGGAGGATCCCAGGCAGGAGGCCTGCGCCTCGTTCGATCTGTATCCCAGTTTGTGCTAGCCTTCTTAAGGCAAACTTGTTTAACTTATGTCTGTACTCAGATATTGTTGCTTCCGCTGACTCGTCTATGATCGAGCACTTGTATTCGAGCCGTCAAGGCCCCTGGTTTGTATTATGATGCTTGTATGACTTTTTTTTTATTTGTAGAGTTGTGTTGTGATATCTTCCCGTGAGTCCCTGATCTTGATCGTACACATTTGCGTGCAAGATTAGTGTACGATTGAATCGGGGGCGTCACAAGTTGGTATCAGAGCCGACTGCCTGTAGGAATCCCCCTTCCACACTCCTTGGCCGAAGTCGAGTCTAGACATTGCAAAAACTTTTACTAACATGGATGTGTGCCTTACGGGCCCACGTCGCCATTGGGTGGTACTAGGATCTTTTACTCCTCGACCTTTACTCTGGGACTCTGATCTCTCTTCTATTCGGGTTAAATGATTTTGCCAAAATCTAACTCTAGGTTCTCGTTACCACTTCCTTCCGGAGAGCCCTTTCATTACGGAGGACCGACTGCTTCAACAGAAGATTCTGACAATACTCTCCGATATTCTCTCGAGACCTTGTGCCTGTTGCTTTTGCAATTCCCTACCACCGAAATATCCCTATGGATAAATACTTACACCTGTCGTGCTTACTTTTATTCCCAGTCGATCTTGTTATTACAAGGTACTCCGAGAATCCTTTGAGCTTACTGCCTTGCTGTTCCTTGTCACCTGAATACCCCTACGGATAATTCTCGCACTTATCGAGTATCCCTCATTCCCCGTTGTTCATGTGTTTCGCCAAAGACTTCAAAATATCATTCGATCTTCCGAAAATCCCGAGTAGCCTATTGCTCTTGAAATTCTCGCTTGCTTGCATTATGGTTAATCCCATAAGTTTCGTAATCTTATTGGCCTCCCTTGTCTTTATCATTTTAAGTCCATTGATTCAATATGTTGAGGATGCTCGCATTCCTCAGTCGAATCCTAGGATTCATCCTTCTGGCTCAGACGTCATTTGGATATGAGCTGGTTCTTGACCAATCAATGCCTTGATCGTTAGTGCTTCCAAGTCTGTTGAACTTATTCATTTTCGATCAGAACGATTGCTTCTGATCCCTTGATCTGGAGATCATAAAATTTCTATGCATTAAGCTTTGAATTAGTCAGTTGTTTCTATAACCCGATGCCATGGCATTCCTTCTTCCTTTGGTTGAGTACCGATACTCACAACAGCCCCGTTGTGGATCGCCTTACCCATTGCCGGGTTATTATCCGACAATGTCCTTCACAACCAAAAAACTTTTGAGTTCTTTACCTAATACATAATGCCCTTGGTAAATGGTATCATGTGCTTGGCCAACCATGCTCTGCTTTCGAGCTGGTGATATCTACTCTTGAATATTGTGGTATATGTTTCCACGATACCCTGACGGGTTGATCCGATGCCTTCCTTTATATGTGTGAACTCGGAAGTTTTCACGAGTCATACTCATCTGGTATTTCACCAGGTATAACTTTCAACACTAATGCCTTTATCAAAGCGAGGAGTGAATGGAAGGTTATACATTGAAGAAGTGGGAGTCGACCTTGAACTTTGTGTTCATGCCCATGGACACGATGTAGATCCTATCATGGAAGCTTCTTGTAACTATTTCCTTGATATAGTATCCTTTGGTATCGGTGAATTGATCCTTTGCAATCATGGTTCCGACCATGTTATCCTTTAAATACCATTTCCTGTGCAAGTTTAAGCACTTGCCTTCTATAGAGCAATACCCCAGTCCAACCTCTACTTTGATCTACCGTCGAGTATTACCCCCTGGTATCTCGAGATTATCTTGGAACTGCATAATTTCTTATGAGTTCTTCTTCAAGTACTACATACTCACCGATTACAATTTTTCATGGGCTCTGAGTTATTAAACACTCAAAGACACCGATAACTAAACCGAGTCTGCACTACGGTTCAACGACACTTGATAATCTTCTTTAAGTACGAGTTTGTACCCGATCACGCCATTCCTAGCGTGTATGGCTATATCATTGTCGTGGTGATTTTAACTGTGCTCCCTGGTCCTTATTCTCGGAGCAGCACCTCGACGATGAGCTAAGCTTACGTCGATCTTTCTCGTCATATCAGTTCACCTTGAACAACAAGCTTGATTTCAAGTTTGTGTCCTACCCATGGTTCCAATAACCTTCCGCTTCATCATTCCTTTGACTTGATGTCGTCGCTGATTGATTACATCTTGAAATCTCTCGACAAAAGTGTCGTGAACCTCATCAACCTTATGAGGTCTTCCAAGATATCTATCGAATTCTTGATGAGAGATAGCACCCTTTGCCCTCGATGATTTGGGTTATCATCGACAACATTATTGCATTCCCTCCAACACAAAACTCGTTCCTGTTTTGTGTTGTACCTTGGGTTCCTTGCTATCCAACTTTGTTATGTTCTACCGCGGAGTATTACCATCTTTGATGTCAAGAATGTTGTGAGGATTGCTCCACCTCTTGAGAATTCTTCCTATAATGATACTTCTCACCATCACCATTCTTTCTTGGTCCTCGTGTCGATTCCAACCGGGGTACCCACAAGTGAACGGTGTTGTTTGGATTCTGCACTTCTAGCAACCCTATTGCTTTGAAGTTAATGATCGATAATTCATTCTTAGCCTATCGGTTGCTGAACCACCATTCTAACGTTGATCATACTACTATAAGCCCATATTTCGGGTGCACTTTTCAACCAATGTTTAACTGTATATGATTTCCTCGAGCATACCTCATTACATCATTTGATCTGACAAATGTTATCTCCTTGTTCACATAAGTGTGAAAATCCATCCTTCGGAAATCTCGATGATTTGTCGCTGAGTCCATCAGCCACCTCCTCATCCTCTCCTTGGTTTACTGATGAACTCTTGTTTCGGAACTCGGTTCCATAGTTCATTTTGCCGTGAATCTTATAATGTCTTCTCGTCATTTTGTCGCACCTTTTCTTCTCAGGCATCCTGAGCCTGAGGTATCCTAACACCGATCAGATCTGAATCTCGGTCAGATATGGTGGTTGGAACATTTTTCCAATAGTTATAACACTGGTGTTTTATGACCCGGTAAGGTGATGTCATGCCTAGCACACCTGGTCGGAGGACCTATTGTTATAGTTTTCTTTAGCAAGGTTATCCATTCGTCCATGGGGAAATTGTAAGACTTATCCTATAAGTTGTTTCCGATGAATCCTTTGGGTTTCCAAAGTCTGACCTTTGCTTGAATACCCTGTCCATGCTATCTCGAAACATGTCTGTGGTACTCCGATTTTTGATAAGAACATTTGAAGCCCAATGCTAAATGTTTTCTTGCTCAATTATCCAAACACCATTGTACGGGTAATGTCATGAAAATTATCTCCCTTTTTCCTAAAGGATTTTCTATGTTATATCCTATCATGGATATCTGGCTCTGCTTGTCCTTGGGAAGGATATACCCTTGAAATATGTGTTAAAAACATTTTCCTTTCCATTGTCCTGTTAATCTGATGATCACAATTCCTTTACATTGGTTTGTTTAACCTTTCCGATGATCTGTATGATCTAAGAAGTAGTATTCTTCTGCTTATGTAAACACCTTGATGTAAACCTCTGTCAGTAAGACCCTGTTACTATTGTTGATGACATTCCGGTGACCACTGTTGGACGAGAACTTTGCCTATTGGTCCGCCTCGTTCAACGAGCAGGAAAATGGTTCTCTTCGTCCCTCGCCCTTGGTTTGATGTTGTTGCCGACATAACTAACAGGCTACCCTCTGACATGCCTTGCTATCATGACCGTGCAAGATGTCACCGTCCTTCCTACTTTAAACCACATGGTGGGCCCATAACCCACAGGTCCCAGGATCGAAACCTGACTCTCCTGTACACCCTTTTGTCCAAGTTATTCCTCGCGCTTGACTTCGTATGTAATTCACGGGCCACCTGCCTAGTGATCTATTCTGGTATCAGACGCAATACTTATTCCCGATTGCTTTGAGCCCCTTTCACGCCCTGTTTCAGGCATCGAACGGTTGCCTGCTCGCTTGAAACTTCCCAAGAAACCTCATTACTTTGCTCTAGATATTTTCTTAAGTTTCAATTCGAGAGTTACGTTCTGCCACCTTCCCCGATGTTATCGACCAGATAGTCAACCTTGTAGAGGTTCGTTCTCTCGGAATACCCCCTTATTCTTTCGTAAGTACGATGGAAACCCCGAAGAAAGCATGCTGACTTCATCATGATGACTTGAAGTAGAAAAATGAAGACATCAATGCAATGGATCGACCTCTTCGGAAAGAGCAACTATGACCAAAAAAAGAATCATTAAGAATTTCGTAACCTATTCTTCCCCCTTACTCCCCTCTTAAATCTCGGGACGAGATTTCTTGTAGTGGAGGAGAATTGTGACGCCCGAATAATTAAGCTACAGTAAACCTCTGTTAATGATGCCACGTCACCAAGGTTACCGTTGTTAATCTCGCTTTAGTTCAAAACCGATTCAAATTTGAATTTGAATTTAAGTCAAACAATAACTTTTTTCGAATATCAAACTAAAATGTTCGGGTGTGCCAAATAATGCGTATGTAATTATGGTGGAGAAACCACACTTTTATAAAATATTTAAATATTGTAAGATGAATAAAACTGTAGATAAAACAATTAATAAAATGCCTTTTGTATTATGTAAAATACTAAACTGTTTTGTTTAGGGTAAATCTTTTTATGACAGTGGGTTTAGTGGCATTGCTAAATTTAAGAGTTGAAATTATATTTTACAAAATTAAAATAAATTGAAAAGTCAAAAGAAAACAGAAATAAAAATATAAAAAAAAGGAATGAAACAAACCCCCCGACTGGGCCTCCTGGCCCAGCTGCTAGCCAGGCCAAACCCCAGGCCGGCCCACCCCCTGGCCTATAACCAACCGGAGTGAAACCCTAGCCCCATCCCACTCTCCACTCCCCCCCACATCGCTCGATCCCCACCCTCTCCCTCCAGCGCCGCTAGGAGAGCCCCACGCACGAACCCCCCCACTCTCCCTCGCCGGTCGGCGTCGTCCTTCGCCCCGCAGATGCTGGCCGCCCATGCCGTCGGCGCCGTCCTTGCTGCGCGCCTTCCTTGGCCGCGCACGGCCGTGGCCGGCGCATGTGCGTGCTCGCCGGAGCCAGTCGGCCTCGCCTCGTCGCCCCTCGCCGGAAGCGTCCTCGCCGGATTTCCTCTCCGTCAACGCCATCGTCCCCGTCTCCCTCCTCGACAACCACTGCCATAGACCCTACGACCCCACCGTGAGCGCCGACCTTCCCTCCTCTTCCCCCTGCCCCACCGCGTGCTCATCGCCGCCTCCTCTCTGCGCCCCTTCCCTTCTGACCTCGAGGCCGCGTGCGCCGCACTCCGGCTCGCGCACCGGCACCCCGCTCGCGTCCCGCTGTTGGAAATATGCCCTAGAGGCAATAATAAAAGCATTATTATTATATTTCCTTATTCATGATAATTGTCTTTATTCGTGCTATAATTGTGTTATCCGGAAATCATAATACATGTGTGAATAACAGACAACAACGTGTCCCTAGTAAGCCTCTAGTTGACTAGCTCGTTGATCAACAGATAGTCATGGTTTCCTGACTATGGGCATTGGATGTCAATGATAACGAGATCACATCATTAGGAGAATGATGTGATGGACGAGACCCAATCCTAAACATAGCATAAGATCGCATAGTTCGTTTGCTAGAGTTTTCCAATGTCAAGTATCTTTTCCTTAGACCATGAGATCGTGTAACTCTCGGATACCGTAGGAGTGCTTTGGGTGTACCAAACGTCACAACGTAACTGGGTGACTATAAAGGTATACTACGGGTATCTCCGAAAGTATCTGTTGGGTTGACACGCATCGAGACTGGGATTTTGTCACTCCGCTTGACGGAGAGGTATCACCGGGCCCTCTCGGTAATGCATCATCATAATGAGCTCAATGTGATCAAAGTGTTTGATCATGGGATCATGCATTAAGGTACGAGAAAAGTAACTTGCAGGTAATGAGATTGAACGAGGTATTGGGATACCGACGATCGAATCTCGGGCAAGTAAAATACCGAATGACAAAGGGAATCGTATACGGGATTAATTGAATCCTCGACATCGTGGTTCATCCGATGAGATCATCGTGGAGCATGTGGGAGCCAACATGGGTATCCAGATCCCGCTGTTGGTTATTGCCCGAGAGCCGTCTCGGTCATGTCTGCATGTCTCCCGAACCCGTAGGGTCTACACACTTAAGGTTCGGTGACGCTAGGGTTGTGAAGATATGTATATGCAGTAACCCGAATGTTGGTCGGAGTCTCGGATGAGATCCCGGACATCACGAGGAGTTTCGGAATAGTCCGGAGGTAAAGATTTATATATGGGAGGTCGTCATACGGACACCGGGAAGTTTCGGGGGCATATCGGTATTGTACCGGGGCCATCGAAGGAGTTCTGGGGGTCCACCGGGAGGGGCCACCTCTCCCGTAGGGCCTCATGGGCTGTATGAGGAAGGGAACCAGCCCAAAGTGGGCTGGTGCGCCTCCCCCCAAGGGCCCATGCGCCTAGGGTTGGGGGGGAACCCTAAAGGGGGCTCCCCCCTTGCTTGGTGGGCAAGCCCCACCCTTGGCCGCCGCCCCCCCTAGGAGATTGCATCTCCTAGGGACGGCGCCCCCCCTAGGGGGCTATATAAAGGGGGGAGGGGAGGGGGGCAGCGCACCCTTGCTCCTGGCGCCTCCCTCTCCCTCTCCAACACCTCCTCCTCCTCCGTAGGGCTCGGCGAAGCCCTGTCGGAGTACTGTAGCTCCACCATCACCACGCTGTCGTGCTGCTGTTGGAGCCTTCTTCCCCAACCTCTCATTTGCCTTGCTGGATCAAGAAGAAGGAGACGTTACGCTGACCGTACGTGTGTTGAACGCGGAGGTGCCGTCCTTTCGGTGCTAGGATCTCCGGTGATTTGGATCACGTCGTGTACGACTACCTCATCCCCGTTCGTTGAACGCTTCCGCTCGCGATCTACAAAGTGGTATGTAGATGCAATCTCTCTCCCATGACTCGTTGCTAGATGAAGATATAGATGGATCTTGGTGAAACCATAGGAAATTTTTTGTTTTTCTGCAACGTTCCCCAACACCCGCGACCTGCGTCACCGCGCCCGCTGCACTCCGCTGGCCCCGTCCCATCCCCGTGCCTCGCCTAGCTTCCCCGAAGCCCGCCGGAGCCACATGCCGGCGCCCCGCAGCTCCCTCCGCCCCGCCGCTTGGTCCCCGGCCGCGCCCGCACCACCACGCCAGTGGCCGCGCCGCCCGCGAGCCTGCTCGTCGCCGGCCTCGCTCCCCGCCTCCGCCACCGCTACTTGCTCCGTTCGCTGCTGTCGCCTCGGCTTCCCGCGCCGTCACCCCGCTTCTGCCCCGCGGTGGTCCTGCCGCTGCCCACGGCCCCGCGCCGTCTCGGCGCCCAGCGCCCGCCACCACAGCTACCCCCTCCCTGGGCGGGTTGCGCCCCGTGCCCGATCCATCGCCCCGTGCCCGTTAAGGCTCCCAGAACCACTGACGTTGGGGCCCCACTCCCTTTTGGACAGAATAAAACAAAAACAAAAAAAGGATAAAAATAAAAATAATAAAAATAATTAATTAATTAACTTAATTAATCCTGTTTATTTAACCTAATTAATTAACTAGCCTAACTAACCTGTTAATTAAACTAATTAAATTGGTTAATTAGTTAGCGGTGTATGACATGCGGGGCCCACCTGCAGGGTTGACCTAGTCAACCTTTGGTCCTGCTGACATCATGCTGATGTCACGCTGACATCATAATTGTAATTTCTAAATTAATTTAATTATGCTAATTTCTAGAAAATGATTTAAAATCTTTAAAAATTAATATAAAATAATCCGTGACTCGGATGAAAATACTTTGTACATGAAAGTTGCTCAGATCGACGAGACGAACCTGGATACGCAGCCCATTCGTCCACCACACATCCCTAACCTATCCAACTCGCAACTTTCCCCCTCCGGCTCCTCTGCCCGAAAACGCGAAACGCCGGGGATACTTTCCCGGATGTTTCCCCCCTTCACCGGTATCATCTCATACCGCGTTAGGGCACGCCTAGCATCACGCTTTGCTTTGTCATGCATCGTTATGCATCTGTTTGCATTGTATTTATTGTTTCTCCCCCTCTTCTCTCGATAGACGCCGAGACTGACGCTGCTGCTGCCCCGTTCGACTACGGAGTTGACGATCCCTCTCTCTTGCCAGAGCAACCAGGCAAGCCCCCCCCCCCCCTTGATCACCAGATATCGCCTACTCTCCTCTATACTGCTTGCATTAGAGTAGTGTAGCATGTTACTGCTTTCGTTATTCCTATCCTGATGCATAGCCTGTCTTTGATACTATTGTTGATACCTTTACCTGCAATCCTACTTGCTTAGTATAGGATGCTAGTGTTCCATCAGTGGCCCTACACTCTTGTCTGTCTGCCATGCTATACTACTGGGCTGTGATCACCTCGGGAGGTGATCATGGATATATATTATACTAATTACATGATACATGTGGTGACCAAAGTCGGGTTGGCTCGAGGAGTACCCGCGAGTGGATCTTTGAGGCGGCGCGGCAGGGCAGTTCGGGGCTACCTGGGTGTGAGGTGAGCCTGGCCCTGTTGGCGTTCGTGGATACTTAACACGCTTAACGAGATCTGGGTATTTGATCTGAGTCTGGCCATTTGGTCTATACGCACTAACCAACTACGCGGGAAAGATATGGGCACTCGGCATCGTGGTATCAGCCGAAGCACTTTTTGACGTCAGCGACTGAGTGGCGCGCGCCGCATTGGATCGTAAGCTCGCACTTGTATTAAGGGGGCTAGATCTGCTTCCGGCCGAGTACGCAACGTGCAGGTGTGCTCATGGCGATGGGCCCAGACCCCTGCGCGCATAGGTTTAGACCGGCGTGCTGACCGCTCTATTGTGCCTAGGTGGGACTGCGACGTGTTGATCTTTCGAGGCCGGGCATGACCCAGGAAAGTGTGTCCGGCCAAATGGGATCAAGCGTGTTGGGCTATGTGGTGCACCCCTGCAGGGAAGTTTATCTATTCGAATAGCCGTGTCCCTCGGTAAAAGGATGACCCGGAGTTGTACCTTGACCTTATGACAACTAGAACCGGATACTTAATAAAACACACAAGTGCCAGATACAACCCGGTGATCGCTCTCTGACAGGGCATCGAGGAGGGGATCGCCGGGTAGGATTATGCTATGCGATGCTACTTGGAGGACTTCAGTCTACTCTCTTCTATATGCTACAAGACGGAGGCGACCAGAAGCGTAGTCTTCGATAAGACTAGCTATCCCCCCTCTTATTCTGGCATTCTGCAGTTCAGCCCACTGATATGGCCCTTTACACATATATCCATGCATATGTAGAGTAGCTCCTTGCTTGCGAGTACTTTGGATGAGTACTCACGGTTGCTTTTCTCCCCCTTTTCCCCCTTTCCCTTCTACCCGGTTGCCGCAACCAGATGATGGAGCCCAGGATCCAGACGCCACCGTCGATGACGACTACTATCCCGGAGGTGCCTACTACTACGTGCAGCCCGCTGACGACGACCAGGAGTAGTTAGGAGGATCCCAGGCAGGAGGCCTGCGCCTTGTTCGATCTGTATCCCAGTTTGTGCTAGCCTTCTTAAGGCGCGGCGAGGAGGGGTGTGCGTGACGTGGGCGGCATGCGTGGGGTGGTTTCCACACGCATGCGTCACATCACACCAAATGGGCAGCGCGCCCCGCGGCTTCCCCATAAAAAGGGATAATCGCAAGCGCACTGTTCCTTTTACCCTTTGTGCAACCCCAGTCTCGGAAACCTCCGCTTGCCTTCCTCTTCTCCTCCAAGCTTCGTTCTTGCTTGCCGCCGTTGCCCTTTCGCCGCCCTCTATCCTGCCTTCCTCCCCTAGCCACCATGGCACCAAAATCCACCAAGGGCAAGGGAGTGGCCAAGGACGCCAGAGCCGCGGAGCCGCCGGAGAGCGCGCTGGTGGTGCAGCGGACGCAGTCCGCCTTCTTCCCCTTGACAGTTGATGTGTTTGTGCTTCGGGATTCCTTCAGGTCCCTGTGGGGAGTGAAGACGGGGGGAATTTGGGGCATCCGGCCACGCGCGTCATCCCTGCCGACTGCGCCGAGGCTGCCCCAAATCGGTACCCTTTCTTTGTTGATTATTTTTCCTGCGAGCTCTGTCCTCCCTTCTCCGACTTCTTCAGCGACGTCATGCATACCTTTGGCTTCCGCCTTCTGGATTTTAATCCGAATGCGGTGGCGTGCATGGCCCTTTTCGCGCATCTCTGCGAGGGCTTCGCCGGGGTGCACCCCAACACGGTGCTCTTCCGCCATTACTTCTCCCCTCGGATCCAACCAGGGGGCGCCATCTCCGGTTGCATTGCCTGGGTCTCAAGATCCAAGGGAGCGTATCTAGAGGGTGCCATGAAGGAGAGGTGGGAAGAATGGTGGGGCCGGTGGTGCTGGATCGAGGAGAAGGACCCGCCGGCGTTCTGCGAAGTTAGCCGGGCGCCGCCAGTCCGCAGAAGCGATTGGAGCGACGTCAATGCTGATGATGAGAAGCTCACGGTCGCCACCACCAGGATCCTCCGGCTCACCAAGGCCGGCCTCACCCTTGAGATGATTGGGGCGGACTTCATCCGCCGCCGGATCACTCACTGCATAATAAGGGGAGGCCAGCCTGGCTCTTCACGAACCCCGCCGACATCATGCGGCTTCGTCCCGGCCTCAACCACAACTTCATAGTGATGAGGCATGCCCATTTCTGCCAACGGCTCTTCCAGCTTGACGTGGGCCGCGACGGCGAGGACGAGCGGACTGGAAAGGTCGCGAGGGCCGCCACGAAGGCCGGCAAGGTCCTCAAGGGGCCTCTATTCAAGCTGCCGACGGGGGTGGTCCCGTTGTGCAACAACTCGCGCCAGTCCGATATCATTGCTATGATGCTGGACTGCAACGCGCATGGCCCCGACCCGAGCTGGAAGGAGCCAGGGGATGCCGAGGTGCAACAGTTCTTTGACACTCTGCATGAGGGGTACGTCAACGCCGACGCCGAGCGGCTACTTGTCCAGGACACCACTCAGGCGGAGCTGGACTACATTGCCACCAGGGCGAGGGAGGCACAGCTTGCCAGGGAGGCCGGCAGCACTGGCGGTGTGGAGGACAAGGCCGCGACGGCCGCGGAGGAGGAGGAGCTCGCCCGGTGGGTGGCAGCCGCCGGGGGAGCCAGCAGCGCCGGCACCGAGGCTCCTCTGGTTGAAGATGTGACCGGCGAGTCGTTGGAGGAGGAGGCCGAGACCGCAGGCCCGACGATGACCGTGGGGAGAGGGCGAGTCCTGCGGTAGGCCAGTTCTGGCGAGTCGGTCCGGCCCGGCAGGGCTGCGCGGCCACAGCTGACCTTGGAGGGGTACGGGCGCCATACGAGGGCCGCAGCGGCAAAGAAGCCGGCGAAGGCCGCGGTGAAGAAGAAGACAGCCGCTCCTTCTTCGTCCACGCGCGCCCAAACACCACCTCCTTCTCCTCCTCCGGCAGACATTGATACGGAGGTTACTTTTGATTATGGATCCCTCAGCCCGAGGAGGAAGAGGAAAACAACAAAGGAGGAGGTGGACGACGAGTAAGTATCTGGTTCCTTTTCGTTATCTCTGCCTCCTCAATCTGTGTTGCTCATCTTGACTTGTCTTCATTTTTGTAGGGACGGGGAGACGCTGGCCCAGCGAGTGAAGAGGGCCACGGTCTCGGCGGGTGGCCAGCCCCTAGATGGTACCTCGGGGGCGCAATTGGTGGTGTTGAGCAGCCCGGACAGCAGCCCCCGGCATAGCCCCCAGCGTAAGTTCATCACTCTTCCCCCATCAACATGTGTCAGGGGCACGACACTTTGGTGCTGACCTTGCCAGGTATGCAGGAGGGGAGCAGCAGCAGGAAGAGCCACAGAGGGCTATTCCCAACACGCCGCCCCCATCGACCACGCCGCCCTGAGGGGCGTCCCTGGCAAGGGCGCCAGGCACCGGGCCCACGCACATGGAGGAGGAGGAGGAGAACTAGGGCGCCGGCAACTTTGCCTCGACGCCAAATTTTGGCGGAGAGGGGACTTCCGTTTCCCAGCCGAGTACTGGCACAGGTAAGTCGTTTGCCGTTCGTCCCTGCTTCTTTTTCCTTCTGGCTTTTGGTCCTGGCCTTGCCTCACCCCTTCTTCGGCGTCCAGATCCCTCCTCGGTGAATCCAGAGGACGTGGACGCTGTCATAGAGGGCGTCTCCAAGGCCACCGAGGCGGATGCCGAGAAGATCGTCGCCGAGGAGGCCGCCAGGAGTGTTGTCGAGGACATCGCCATGGGGCCTGCCGGGGAGGCCGGCAAGGCTGCCGCTAAAGAGGCCAGCAAGGGGCCTGCCGGAGAGGCCGGCGGGGCCGCTGCCGAGGAGGAGCAGGAGGTGGCTAGTGACCAGCCTTCCTCTTTCGCTGCTTTCGGCTCCGGCAAGTACTTGAGGGTGAGCGACGACTTGTTCCTCCACCTTCCAGGCGCGTCGAGCACCAGGACACCCGTCGAGGGAGAGGTGTTCGACAACGAAGTGCTTGCCGCTGCCGGGCTTGAAGTCGTCGACGAGCCAATCGTTGGCGGCGATGGTTCGCAGGAAGAGCGGCTCCTCCACATCATGGGCGCCAGCTTCCGGAAGCTCCACGAGCTCCACCGCGCTCGCCTGGACAAGGTTAAGTCCAGGACGGCGATGGTGGATAAGGCGGAAGCGGACCTCCAGGAGCGCTTCGCTGAGACGCAGGACTGGTTCCGCGAGGCCCACAAGGAGCTCAAGGCTGCCCAGGGCGAGCTGGCCAAGCGCGACGTGGAGCTCACCATGAAGCTCGCCGACATCGAGAAAGCTCAAGAGGCGGCGAAGAACTTGGCCGCGGCCGCGCCCAAACCCAGCACGAGGCCGCGCTGAACTCCCAGGAGGAGGACCTCGTTACACGCGAAGGAAAGCTTGCTGTCATGCTTCACGATAAGGATGCGGAGGTGGAGAAGCTTTTCTTGCAGCGGACCAGTGAGCTGGAGCAGAGGCACAAAGAGGCACTCAATGCCCAGGCTCAGATTCACACCGGCAAGGTGGAGGAGTTAGAGGCGGAGCGCGACAGGCTGAAGGAGCAGGCCCTGAAGCTGTCCTGGGAGAGGGACACGCTTAACAGTGCCCTGACAAAGGCGCAGGGCGCGGTCGTCAGCAAGGCTGGGGAGCTCTCCGAGGCCAACAACTCCATCAAAGACCTCAAGCTGAAGCTGAAGGGTCTCGAGAAGGTGCTGGAGGAGGCCAAAACCCGAGAGGGGACCCTGGGCAAGGAGCTGGAGGCCGAGAAGTAGTTGTGAGAGAACGAGGGCCTCGACTTCGCGGATCACGTGGCGGGCGAGAACCGTTGGCTCGATCGCCTCGCCACCGTCGCCAACCAGGCCGTCGCGTAGCTGGCCATCATGGGGATGCCGGACGTGAGGTATGTCCTGGAGTGGAGCGTGAGCGCCAATTGCAGCCTGACCATGTTCTTCGAGAAGGTCGTCGGCACTCTGGAGCGACTCCATGCCAACCGGGCGGCCTCACTGGCCGACGAGTCCCGGAGGTTTTGCCAGGGTGCCATGACCAGGGTTCTCACCAAGGTGGCGCACTGGTACCCCGACCTCGACTTCGACGCCGTGCTGGACAGCTTGCCGGAGGGTACTGACCTCGCGTCGCTCAGGGAGCGCATCTAGCCCATCATCAGCCAAGTCGGCGGAATTCTGAGGGTGGAGGGCCAGCGTCGGGATTAGGCATCCCGCTCTTTATCGCCGATACAGGTTCACAACTAAGACAATCGCTATATCTAGTTAGAACCGCAACAACAATTTGATGTAATATAACCCTGCAGCACTTTCAGTATTATGCACATTATCTTCCTGTTTGACTTTCCTTTGTATGTCCTCCCTACGTTACTGGGTAGGCACGCCAGCGCGTAAACCCAGGGTGGCATCTTGGGGACGGATCCCCATTGGCCTGCCAGGTGTGCTTGCTGCCGGGCGAACCACCTTGCCACCCTTAGCGCGGCCGCCCGAACTGTCGATCTTGACTCGAGTCAGAGTCAGGAGTGTTGCCAGGTGCGGAAGGCTACCCCGCCACTCTCGACGCGACCGCTTTGAGCTGTTGAGCGGACTCGAAACAGAACAAAGGACGTTGCCAATCGCGGGAGGGCCCCTTTGCGTGCAGGTTTCTCATACATAGGCAAGATTTCCGAGGACGATAACCTTATGCATAGGAGGAAATAACTCAAAGCTCTGAATGAATTAGCTTTCCTGTTGCCGAGCCGGCGTCGTTCCTCCAGCCGCCTTCTTCTCAGGAGCCATGGCGATGAAGAACTACTAGGCTAACTACTAGACCAGATTCTCACAATTGCGCGCCCCTACCTGGCGCGCCAAGGATGTCGGTGTGGAACGGCACCTATGGGATCACAAGAATCCCTACTACGGTTGCCGGGGCGCGGGGTTGCGAGAAGAGCAGGGCTAGTAGACAACACAAAGATCGTTTACCCAGGTTCGGGACGCGAAGATGCGTAAAACCCTAGTCCTGCTTTGGTGGGTGTATTTCAGAGAGTTCTTGAGCTCCTGAACTAGCTGTGGTCAGTGCATGGTTCGAAAGAGCCGAATCCTTCTCTAGTATGCCATGGGCCTCCTTTTATAGTTGGAAGGGGCTGCCACAGTGGCACACAGGAGGTGGAAAGGCATACAGTGCCCTGAGCTTATCGCTTGTATTACAGGACAAGACGCATTTAATGCGTAGCTTAGGTGTCCCCTTGCTTTATTAGGGATGGGGGCGAGGCCCGTCCCGTCCGTCGCCGCTCCTCCTCGCGTTGACACGCGCCCTCGCCAGCTATGCGTGCGGTGCCATGTAGGCAGGCAAGCAACTGAGGTGGCGCGGTGGTGGAGCCTTCACGAAGATCTGCATGCCGCCACGCAGGCGCTCGATGAGTTGGCCTGGGAGCTGCATGTTGCCACACAGGTGCCCGCCCAACTGGTTGGGCTGGCAGCTGCATGCAAACGTAGGTGGAGGCTTGGTTGGCGCTGGCCTGGCGGTGGCCCTGCTGGCGCCCTTGGCGAGGGCCTTGCCAGGTGGCCTGGCAAGGGTCTTGCCGTGGCGCGCTGTCGTCCCCGGCAAGGGCCTTGCCGGGGGTCTGGTGGCCTTCCTCGGCAAGGATCTTGCCGAGAATCGTCGTCTTCTAATCCTCATCTGATCTTGAGTATGTCTTCACAAAGATCTGCATGCCACCACAGAGGTGCCTTCCCGAGCCCTAGCCCCACGTGGACGATGGCGTTGGGGGTCCGTGGGCTCAAGGGTGGCTCTCTCTATTGGTGTGGGGCGTGCTGCCCCGGCAAGGGTCTTGTCGGGGGAACCTGCTTCGTCCCTCTGCTCTTTGTGGTCTTGGCCTTGGCGTTGCTCTTATCGTCTTTGGCCTCGGTCTTACCTTGGCTCACCTCCCCTGTTCTGCTTGGTGTGACCCTAGGCGCGGCTCCGACTGCCCGTGCACAAGTATAGGGGTACAAAAACGCACCCCTCTTTTGTACACCAACAGCCTTCGGTTAATAGGTTAGTCCCAAAAATAATATAAATGTGTATAATAAAGCCCATAAACATCCAAAACAGATAATATAATATCATGGAACAATAAAAAATTATAGATACATTGGAGACGTACCATCGCCAAGTTTGACAACCAATGTATCTGTTATGCGGCTTTGTTCCCTATATTTGCAGTGGTGGAGAACTTTGATGCCCAGCGGATGTAATATGTGTAATAGCCGTGATAGCCTAGCGTAATTTGCTTGCTTATTTATTTCCTTATTGTCTTGTTTATTTGTTGGCTTGTAGTGAGTGCAGTTCTTTTTTCGTGGTTTGCTAGTGGCCACAATAACCTATTTTTTTAAAACTAGTCCACAATAACCATGGGCTACATATTACTGTAGTTACCATGGGCCTCCTACGGGTCGTAGAAACAATGGGCCTTCTAAGGGCCGTAGAAACGATGGGCCATAGCATCAATGGGCCTTCTACGGGCCGTATGATCGATTGGCCAAACATGGGCCAATAACAGACCGCATTATGGGCCGTAAACGGGCTAGATTTGGAATCGTCCGTTCATGGGCCGACCATAACATGCCATCGTTAATCTGCCGTGTTTGATGACGCTACGAAAACGGCCCAACGGATTAACGGGCCGCAAACGGGCCGATTGTAACCACGAGCTGAATTTGGCCCACAAGCAGAAAAGGCCAGTAACGGGCCGTAAGTAACCGAATGCTAGAAATAAGCCCAAGAATAAATGGGCCCTGAGAAGGCCGAAAGATAACACGGATTGGAAACGGCCCAATGGAATAATGGGTCGTTAATGGGTATAAAGCGGTACACTGTTCATTGCGGGCCAGATTCACCACGGGCCATTAATGGGCTAAGAGTTACAAATGGCCTCGTATGGGTCGAAAGACATCATGGGCCATACATGGGCTGGAAGTTACAACGGGCTGGAATCATATTGGACAGCCCAGATGAAGCTACTGGGCTTTATTCCAGTAGGTCGTAACAGGCCGTGAGTTAGCGGGCCATAAATGGGCTATATACGAACATGTTGTTAACAGGCTTTCCGTGGGCCGACCCGTTACTGTTTGACCAAGTCAAACGGGCCGGCCTTTTCATCGGAATGGGCCTCTGTTGGGCCATGCCACATGTCGACGTATCATAGGTGCCTCATGTCCAATGAATGGATGACATATGTCCCAACAGTGAGCCAACACGTGTTTCCTCCAGCCAATGACAAGTTGACACGTGAAAAATCCTCATTGATCTAGGCTGTTAACGGGTTATCGGATCCAAAACCGGACCGGACAGCTTAACGGCGACCCGTTATGGTGGATGCCACGTGTTGATCACCCTTGACGAAAGCACTTCTATGACGCGCGATTTATCGCCATGGAAGTGGACACTTCCGTGACGATAATTTTGGTAATGTCATGGAACACTTCTACGACAGCACAGGTATGACTATCTTGATTCTGTCATAAAATAGTCATGCATGTACATGCATGACAGAAAACGTGACCTACTGTGACAAACAAGTATCATCACGGAATTGTCTTTTTTTGTAGTGCTTAGTTTGATCCTTTTGGTTATATCTTGATCTAGTAGAATAAAGTTTTAGTATGATCTAGCTTTGAGTTTTGTTTTGATCTCTATCTATGTAATCGAGTCCGTGAGTTATATATAATAAAGAGTAGGGCTTTGCTATCTTGCTATGATCTTGAGGGAATAGAAGTTATATTGTCATGGATCCTCCAACATGTTGAGCTTGCCTTTCCCTCTCATGCTAGCCAAATTCCTTGCGCCAAGTAGAGATAATACTTGTGCTTCCAAACATCCCTAAACCCAATTTTGCCATGAGAGTCCACCATACCTACCTATGGATTGAGTAAGATCCTTCAAGTAAGTTGTCATCGGTGCAAGCAATAAAAATTGCTCTCTAAATATGTATGATCTATTAGTGTGAAGAAAATAAGCTTTATACAAACTTGTGATATGGAAGAAATAAAAGCGATAGACTGCATAATAAAGTTTTTTATCACAAGCGGCAATATAAAGTGACGTTCTTTTGCAATAAGATTTTGTGCATCCAACCATAAAAGCGCATGACAAACTCTGCTTCCCTCTGTGAAGGGCCTATCTTTTACTTTATCTTCTACCCTTATACAAGAGTCATGGTGATCTTCACCTTTCCTTTTGACACCTTTTCCTTTGGCAAGCTCTATGTGTTGGATATATATATATATATATATATATATATATATATATATATATATATATCCACTCGGATGTAGGTTTTCATAAAGTATTATTGTTGACATTACCCTTGAGGTAAAAGCTTGGGAGGCAAAACTATAAGCCCCTATCTTTCTCTCTGTCCGATTGGAACTTTGTACCATAAGTATCGCGTGAGTGTTAACAATTGTGAAAGACTAAATGATAGTTGAGTATGTGGACTTGCTGAAAAGCTCTTATATTGACTCTTTTCGATGTTATGATAAATTGCAATTGCTTCAATGACTGAGATCATAGTTTGTTAGTTTTCAATGAAGGTTCTGATTCATACTCTACCTTGTGAAAGGATTGTTACTTTAACATAAGAAATTATATGACAATATATGTTGTTGTTCTAAAAGATGATCATGATGCCCTCATGTCCGTATTTTATTTTATCGACACCTTTGTCTCTAAACATGTGGACATATTGTTCGATATAGGCTTTCGCTTGAGGACAAACGAGGTCTAAGCTTGGGAGAGTTGATACGTCCATTTTGCATCATGCTTTTATATTGATATTTATTACATTATGGGCTGTTATTACACATTATATCACAATACTTATGCCTATTATTTCTTATTTTATAAGGTTTGCATGAAGAGGGAGAATGCCGGCGGCTGGAATTTTGGACTGGGAAAGGAGCAAATATTGGAGACCTATTCTTCACAACTCCAAAAGTCCTGAAACTTTACGGAGAATCATTTTGGAATAAAAAAAATATTAGGCGAAGAAAGTACCAGAGGGGGGCCACCTGCCATCCACAAGGGTGGAGGGCGCGCCCTCCGTCCTTGTGGGCCCCCTGGCAGGCCCCCGACGTCCATCCTCTGCTATACGGTGTGTTTTGACCTGGAAAAAATAAGGAGGAAGCTTTCGGGATGAAGCGTTGCCGTCTTGAGGCGGAACCTGGGCAGGGCCAATTTAGGGCTCCGGCGGAGCTGTTCTGTCAGGGAAACATCCCTTCGGGAGGGGGAAATCATCGCCAATCAATCCTGTCATCGAGAGGGGGTCAATCTCCATCAACATCTTCACCAACACCATCTCCTCTCAAACCCTAGTTCATCTCTTGTATCCGATCTTTGTCTCAAAACCTCAAATTGGTACCTGTGGGTTGCTAGTAGTGTTGATTACTCCTTGTAGTTGATGCTAGTTGGTTTATCGGGTGGAAGATTATATTTTCAGATCCTTAATGATAATTAATACTCCTATGATTATGAACATGAATATGCTTTGTGAGTAGTTACGTTTGTTCCTAAGGACATGGGAGAAGTCTTGTTATAAGTAATCATGTGAATTTGGTATTCGTTCGATATTTTGATGAGATGTATGTTGTCTTTCCTCTAGTGGTGTTATGTGAACGTCGACTACATGACACTTCACCATGATTTGGGCCTAGGGGAAGGCATTGGGAAGTAATAAGTAGATGATGGGTTGCTAGAGTGATAGAAGCTTAAACCCTAGTTTATACGTTGCTTCGTAAGGGGCTGATTTGGATCCATATGTTTCATGCTATGGTTATGTTTACCTTAATTCTTCTTTCGTAGTTGCGGATACTTGCGAGAGGGGTTAATAATAAGTGAGAGGCTTGTCCAAGGAAGGGCAACACCCAAGCACCGGTCCACCCACATATTAAATTGTCAAAGTAACGAGCGCGAATCATATGAGCATGATAAAAACTAACTTGACAATAATTCCCATGTGTCCTCGGGAGCGCTTTGCTTTATATAAGAGTTTGTCCAGGCTTGTCCTTTACTACAAAAATGATTGTGCCACCTTGCTGCACCTTAGTTACTTTTGTTACTTGTTACCCGTTACGGATTATCTTATCACACAACTATCTGTCATCGATGATTTCAGTGCTTGCAGAGAATACCTTGCTGAAAACCTCTTGTCATTTCCTTCTACTCCTTGTTGGGTTCGGCACTCTTACTTATCGAAAGGACTACGACAGAACCCCTATACTTGTGGGTCAGCAGGGAGCTTAGTGATTTAGTAGATTTCCTAAGGATTGGTCTGGACACGACAGCTGAATCCTTTACTTTACCTATTCCTACAATTTAAGATTCATGTAAAACAAATGTGCCCATAACTTGCCATCAAGGGCCTATAATGGTAATACAGGACTATTCCATTTGTTTCACATCTAACATTGACCATCATTACATAATTTATAGTTCCTCTTGCTGTTGGCTGGTAGCCTTTAGTAACAATTTGGATATTTGTGTGCATATTATGTGTGATTTTGTGGCAAGAAAGGTCGGGAATTCTTGTGTGGGTGGAATATGGCCTCCGGAACAATGCACACCATAAGGTGGCCAGAGTGCACGGTGCCTTCATCCTTTTCTCTTTGGAGTAATACAAAGCAACTCAAATTTCTCTCTGAAGAAAATATGTCTCTTTTTGTTCGATTTGAGTTCTTGCTCTCCCAGCTTAGAACATTTAGAATGCAATTTTGGAGAACTTCTAGAAGACAAGAATAAGAGCACTACGCCGTCATATTGAACCAAAGCTGATGCATGCTACGTGAAATGATTTTATTTACAAAAAGGTAAGGATTGAGCATACTTGAATTGTTGGTGGTGGTTGACCAGTGACTAGGTTGTCGCATGTTACTATTACATGTCATGACGTGGGATAAATATTGCCATTAACACCTACCATTACACATGAATTCACCCATCTGATAAGATTAGTGAAATTTTGCACTATTTTGCCTATTATAGCTAGAAAGCTTGATCAATAGCAAATGTTATCTTGCAATCATTTTGCATGATGATCAAATCTACCTTTTCTTCCGTTGCAACGCACAGGCATATTTGCTAGTAAAATAAATAACAGTATATATTACAACACAATACTCAAGTATTCAAACACAGATAATGTATGTTTTCTCATCAGTGCCAACGGAACACCATGGAAAAGTAATTCTCCACATAGCAATCCTTTTGCTCAAGGGACTTCAGTACACAACTACTAATTGCATTTGCCCGAACTTAGCATAAAATACATCCAAAACACGAAAAGGGCTCGTAGCTGGTGTTGTACAACCAGCCTAACGCTGACACTTGTCTTTTACAATCAACTTTTTTAATGTTCAGGACTTTACTTTCTAGTTATCGACTAAAAGGGGGGGTGAATAGGCGGTTTTTATGAAAGTCTTGAAAACAGGCAATATCTTCGAAGACACGGAAGCAAAACAGTATCTAGACAGAGTATAGCGGAATATAAATTATGCCAAGCATGCTATCATAGCAAGAGTAAGGATACAAGAAATGAAAGCACCAAGCTATTGCTAGGAATCAAACCCATCATATTCAGTGATCTACAAGTTCATGCAAGTTTTTCACTTTTATTATACCACCGTTATATATACCCATTATTTTTGGACCGACCATATTCATGCAAATTACCACCTCCTATTCAACTCTCTCAAAAGATTTAAGTGAAGCAATCACCGTGATCAATCAAATATAAGTGAAGTATAAGAGCAATTGCCTCAATTCAAGTAGATATAAGTGAAGAACCAATGAGAATTATACAAATATAAGATGAATGCGTGTCTCTCCTAATAGGTGTGATCAGGAAATAATGATCATAAAGAACATCAAACAAAACTAAATAAAAGCAAATGACGCTCCAAGAAAAACACACTAGTACTCCCTGTTGGAAATATGCCCTAGAGGCAATAATAAAAGCATTATTATTATATTTCCTTGTTCATGATAATTGTCTTTATTCGTGCTATAATTGTGTTATCCGGAAATCGTAATACATGTGTGAATAACAGACAACAACGTGTCCCTAGTGAGCCTCTAGTTGACTAGCTCGTTGATCAACAGATAGTCATGGTTTCCTGACTATGGACATTGGATGTCATTTGATAACGGGATCACATCATTAGGAGAATGATGTGATGGACAAGACCCAATCCTAAACATAGCATAAGATCGCATAGTTCGTTTGCTAGAGTTTTCCAATGTCAAGTATCCTTTCCTTAGACCATGAGATCGTGTAACTCCCGGATACCGTAGGAGTGCTTTGGGTGTGCCAAACGTCACAAGTAACTGGGTGACTATAAAGGTATACTACGGGTATCTCTGAAAGTGTCTGTTGGGTTGACATGGATCGAGACTGGGATTTGTCACTCCGCTTGACGGAGAGGTATCACCGGGCCCTCTCGGTAATGCATCATCATAATGAGCTCAATGTGATCAAAGTGTTTGATCACGGGATCATGCATTACGGAACGAGAAAAGTGACTTGCCGGTAACGAGATTGAACGAGGTATTGGGATACCGACGATCGAATCTCGGGCAAGTAAAATACCGATTGACAAAGGGAATCGTATACGGGATTAATTGAATCCTCGACATCGTGGTTCATCCGATGAGATCATCGTGGAGCATGTGGGAGCCAACATGGGTATCCAGATCCCGCTGTTGGTTATTGCCCGAGAGTCGTCTCGGTCATGTCTGCATGTCTCCCGAACCCGTAGGGTCTACACACTTAAGGTTCGGTGACGCTAGGGTTGTGAAGATATGTATATGCAGTAACCCGAATGTTGTTCGGAGTCCCGGATGAGATCTCGGACGTCACGAGGAGTTCCGGAATGGTCCGGAGGTAAAGAATTATATATAGGAAGTGCTATTTCGGCCATCGGGACAAGTTTCGGTGTTATCGGTATTGTACCGGGACCACCGGAGGGGTCCCGGGGGTCCACCAGGTGGGGCCACCTACCCCGGTGGGCCACATGGGCCTTAGGGGGTGCGCCTTGGCCTGCATGGGCCAAGGGGAACCAGCCCCAAAGGGGCCCATGCGCCTAGGGTTCCAAAAGGGAGGAGTCCTAGTGGTGGAAGGCACCTCCTAGATGGCTTGGGGGGAGGGAAACCTCCCTGGCCGCCGCCCCCCTTGGGAGATCAGATCTCCCAGGGCCGGCACCCCCCAGAGGCCTATATAAAGGGGGGAGGGGAGGGGGGCTGCGCACCCTTTGCCCTGGCGCCTCCCTCTCCCTCTCCAACACCTCCTCCTCCTCCGTAAGAACTCGGCGAAGCCCTGTCGGAGTACTGCGGCTCCACCATCACCACGCCGTCGTGCTGCTGCTGGAGTCTTCTTCCCCAACCTCTCCTTTGCCTTGATGGATCAAGAAGAAGGAGACGTTACGCTGACCGTACGTGTGTTGAACGCGGAGGTGCCGTGCTTTCGGTGCTAGGATCTCCGGTGATTTGGATCACGGTGTGTACGACTACTTCATCCCCGTTCGTTGAACGCTTCCGCTCGCGATCTACAAAGTGGTATGTAGATGCAATATCTCTCTCCCATGACTCGTTGCTAGATGAACTCATAGATGGATCTTGGTGAAACCGTAGGAAAAAATTTAATTTTCTGCCACGTTCCCCAAAAGTGGCATCATGAGCTAGGTCTATGCGTAGTTCTCTATTGCACGAGTAGAACACAATTTGTTGTGGGCGTAGATGTTGTCAACTCTTCTTGCCGCTACTAGTCTTATCTTGCTTCAGCGGTATTGTGGGATGAAGCGGCCCAGACCAACCTTACACATACGCTTACGTGAGACCGGTTCCACCGACTAACATGCACTAGTTGCATAAGGTGGCTGGCGGGTGTCTGTCTCTCCCACTTTAGTTGGAGCGGATTCGATGAAAAGGGTCCTTATGAAGGGTAAATAGAAGTTGACAAATCACGTTGTGGTTTTCACGTAGGTAAGAAAACGTTCTTGCTAGAACCCTAATTCAGCCACGTAAAACTTGCAACAACAATTAGAGGACGTCTAACTTGTTTTTGCAGCAAGTGCTTTGTGATATGATGTGGCCAAAGTTGTGATGAATGATGAATGATCTATATGTGATGTATGAGATGTTCATGCTATTGTAATAGGAATCACGACTTGCATGTCGATGAGTATGACAACCGGCAGGAGCCATAGGAGTTGTCTTTATTTTTTGTATGACCTGCGTGTCATTGAGAATCGCCATGTAAATTACTTTACTTTATTGCTAAACGCGTTAGCCATAGTAGTAGAAGTAATAGTTGGCGAGCAACTTCATGGAGACACGATGATGAAGATCATGATGATGAAGATCATGGTGTCAAGCCGGTGACAAGATGATCATGGAGCCCCAAGATGGAGATCGAAGGAGCTATGTGATATTGGCCATATCATGTCACGTTTATTATTTGATTGCATGTGATGTTTATCATGTTTTGCATCTTGTTTACTTAGAACGACGATAGTAAATAAGATGATCCCTCATAATAATTTCAAGAAAGTGTTCCCCCTAACTGTGCACCGTTGCGACAGTTCGTTGTTTCGAAGCACCACGTGATGATCGGGTGTGATAGATTCTAACGTTCACATACAACGGGTGTAAGACAGATTTACACACGCAAAACACTTAGGTTGACTTGACGAGCCTAGCATGTACAGACATGGCCTCGGAACACAGAAGACCGAAAGGTCGAGCATGAGTCGTATAGAAGATACGATCAACATGAAGATGTTCACCGATGTTGACTAGTCCGTCTCACGTGATGATCGGACACGGCCTAGTTGACTCGGATCATGTAATACTTAGATGACTAGAAGAGGGATGTCTATCTAAGTGGGAGTTCATTAAATAATTTGATTAAATGAACTTTATTATCATGAACTTAGTCTAAATATTTACAATATGTCTTGTAGATCAAATGGCCAACGTAGTCCTCAACTTCAACGCGTTCCTAGAGAAAACCAAGCTGAAAGACGATGGTAGCAACTATACGGACTGGGTCCGGAACCTGAGGATCATCCTCATAGCTGCCAAGAAAGATTATGTCCTACGAGCACCGCTGGGTGACGCACCTATTCTCCCTGCAGAACAAGACGTTATGAACGCTTGGCAGTCACGCTGCGATGATTACTCCCTTGTTCAGTGCGGCATGCTTTACAGCTTAGAGCCGGGGCTCCAAAAACGTTTTGAGAGACATGGAGCATATGAGATGTTCGAAGAGCTGAAAATGGTTTTCCAAGCTCATGCCCGGGTCGAGAGATATGAAGTCTCCAACAAATTCTTTAGCTGTAAGATGGAGGAAAATGGCTCTGTCAGTGAACACATACTCAAAATGTCTGGGTTGCACAACCGCTTGACTCAACTGGAAGTTAATCTCCCGGATGAAGCGGTCATTGACAGAATCCTCCAGTCGCTTCCACCTAGCTACAAGAGCTTTGTGATGAACTACAATATGCAGGGGATGGTAAAGACCATTCCTGAGGTATATGCTATGCTGAAATCAGCAGAGGTAGAAATCAAGAAGGAGCATCAAGTGTTGATGGTGAATAAAACCACTAAGTTCAAGAAGGGCAAGGGTAAAAAGAACTTCAAGAAGGACGGCAAGGAAGTTGCCGCGCCCGGTAAGCAAGTTGCCGGGAAGAAGCCAAAGAATGGACCCAAGCCCGAGACTGAGTGTTTTTATTGCAAGGGAAGTGGTCACTGGAAGCGGAACTGCCCCAAATACTTAGCGGACAAGAAGGCCGGAAAAACAAAAGGTATATGTGATATACATGTAATTGATGTGTACCTTACCAGTACTCGTAGTAGCTCTTGGGTATTTGATACCGGTGCAGTTGCTCACATTTCTAACTCAAAGCAGGAGCTGCGGAATAAACGGAGACTGGCGAAGGACGAGGTGACGATGCGCGTCGGGAATGGTTCCAAGGTCGATGTGATCGCCGTCGGCATGCTACCTCTACATTTACCTACGGGATTAGTTTTAAACCTCAATAATTGTTATTTAGTGCCAAGTTTGAGCATGAACATTGTGTCTGGATCTCGTTTAATACGAGATGGCTACTCATTTAAATCCGAGAATAATGGTTGTTCTATTTATATGAGAGATATGTTTTATGGTCATGCTCCGATGGTTAATGGTTTATTCTTAATGAATCTCGTACGTGATGATACACATATTCATAGTGTGAATACCAAAAGAGTTAAAGTTGATAACAATAGTCCCACATATTTGTGGCACCGCCGCCTTGGTCACATAGGTGTCAAACGCATGAAGAAGCTCCATGCAGATGGACTTTTAGAGTCTCTTGATTATGAATCATTTGACACGTGCGAACCATGCCTCATGGGTAAAATGACCAAGACTCCGTTCTCAGGAACAATGGAGCGAGCAACCAACTTATTGGAAATCATACATACCGATGTGTGCGGTCCAATGAGTGTTGAGGCTCGTGGTGGCTATCGTTATGTTCTCACCCTCACTGATGACTTGAGTAGATATGGTTATATCTACTTAATGAAACACAAGTCTGAAACCTTTGAAAAGTTCAAGGAATTTCAGAGTGAGGTTGAAAATCAACGTGATAAAAAGATCAAGTTTCTACGATCAGATCGTGGAGGAGAATACTTGAGTCACGAATTTGGCACACATTAAGAAAATGTGGAATAGTTTCACAACTCACGCCGCCTGGAACACCTCAGCGTAATGGTGTGTCCGAACGTCGTAATCGCACTCTATTAGATATGGTGCGATCTATGATGTCTCTTACCGACTTACCGCTATCTTTTTGGGGCTATGCTTTAGAGACTGCCGCATTCACTTTAAATAGGGCTCCGTCGAAATCCGTTGAGACGACACCGTATGAATTATGGTTTGGGAAGAAACCTAAGCTGTCGTTTCTAAAAGTTTGGGGATGCGATGCTTATGTCAAGAAACTTCAACCTGAAAAGCTCGAACCCAAGTCGGAAAAATGCGTCTTCATAGGATACCCGAAAGAAACTGTTGGGTATACCTTCTACCTCAGATCCGAAGGCAAGATCTTTTATACCCGAAAGAAACTGTTGGATCATCGAAAGAAGTAAGTGGGAGGAAAGTAGAACTTGATGAAGTGTTACCTCTTGAACCGGAAAATGGCGAAACTCAAGAAAACGTTTCTGAGGTGCCTGCACCGACTAGAGAGGAAATTAATGATGATGATCAAGATGCTTCTAATCAAGCTCCTACTGAAATTCGAAGGTCCACAAGGACACGTTCCGCACCAGAGTGGTACGGCAACCCTGTCTTGGAAATCATGTTGTTAGACAACGGTGAACCTTCGAACTATGAGGAAGCAATGGCGGGCCCGGATTCCGACAAATGGCTGGAAGCCATGAAATCCGAGATAGGATCCATGTATGAAAACGAAGTATGGACTTTGACTGACTTGCCCGTTGAGCGGCGAGCCATAGAAAATAAATGGATCTTTAAGAAGAAGACAGACGTGGATGGTAATGTGACCATCTATAAAGCTCGGCTTGTCGCTAAGGGTTATCGACAAGTTCAAGGGGTTGACTACGATGAGACTTTCTCACCGGTAGCGAAGCTGAAGTCCGTCCGAATCATGTTAGCAATTGCCGCATTCTATGATTATGAAATATGGCAAATGGACGTCAAAACGGCATTCCTTAATGGTTTCCTTAAGGAAGAATTGTATATGATGCAGCCGGAAGGTTTTGTCGATCCTAAGAATGCTGACAAGGTGTGCAAGCTCCAACGCTCAGTTTATGGGCTGGTGCAAGCATCTCGGAGTTGGAACATTCGCTTTGATGAGATGATCAAAGCGTTTGGGTTTACACAGACTTATGGAGAAGCCTGTGTTTACAAGAAAGTGAGTGGGAGCTCTGTAGCATTTCTCATATTATATGTAGATGACATACTTTTGATGGGAAATGATATAGAACTCTTGGACAGCATTAAGGCCTACTTGAATAAAAGTTTTTCAATGAAGGACCTTGGAGAAGCTGCTTATATATTAGGCATCAAGATCTATAGAGATAGATCGAGACGCCTCATAGGTCTTTCACAAAGCACATACCTTGATAAGATATTGAAGAAATTCAATATGGATCAATCTAAGAAAGGGATCTTACTTGTGTTACAAGGTGTGAAATTGAGCTCAGCTCAATGTCCGACCACGGCAGAAGATATAGAAGAGATGAGTGTCATCCCCTATGCCTCAGCCATAGGTTCTATTATGTATGCCATGCTGTGTACCAGACCTGATGTAAACCTTGCCGTAAGTTTGGTAGGAAGGTACCAAAGTAATCCCGGCAAGGAACACTGGACAGCGGTCAAGAATATCCTGAAGTACCTGAAAAGGACTAAGGAAATGTTTCTCGTTTATGGAGGTGACGAAGAGCTCGTCGTAAAGGGTTACGTCGACGCTAGCTTTGACACAGATCTGGATGACTCTAAGTCACAAACCGGATACGTGTATATTTTGAATGGTGGGGCAGTAAGCTGGTGCAGTTGCAAGCAGAGCGTTGTGGCGGGATCTACATGTGAAGCGGAGTACATGGCAGCCTCGGAGGCAGCACATGAAGCAATTTGGGTGAAGGAGTTCATCACCGACCTCGGAGTCATACCCAATGCGTCGGGGCCAATCAAACTCTTCTGTGACAACACTGGAGCTATTGCACTTGCCAAGGAGCCCAGGTTTCACAAGAAGACCAGGCACATCAAGCGTCGCTTCAACTCCATTCGTGAAAATGTTCAAGATGGAGACATAGAAATTTGTAAAGTGCACACGGATCTGAATGTCGCAGATCTGTTGGCTAAACCTCTCCCTAAGGCAAAACATGATCAGCACCAGAACTCTATGGGTATTCGATTCATCACAATGTAACTAGATTATTGACTCTAGTGCAAGTGGGAGACTGTTGGAAATATGCCCTAGAGGCAATAATAAAAGCATTATTATTATATTTCCTTGTTCATGATAATTGTCTTTATTCGTGCTATAATTGTGTTATCCGGAAATCGTAATACATGTGTGAATAACAGACAACAACGTGTCCCTAGTGAGCCTCTAGTTGACTAGCTCGTTGATCAACAGATAGTCATGGTTTCCTGACTATGGACATTGGATGTCATTTGATAACGGGATCACATCATTAGGAGAATGATGTGATGGACAAGACCCAATCCTAAACATAGCATAAGATCGCATAGTTCGTTTGCTAGAGTTTTCCAATGTCAAGTATCCTTTCCTTAGACCATGAGATCGTGTAACTCCCGGATACCGTAGGAGTGCTTTGGGTGTGCCAAACGTCACAACATAACTGGGTGACTATAAAGGTATACTACGGGTATCTCTGAAAGTGTCTGTTGGGTTGACATGGATCGAGACTGGGATTTGTCACTCCGCTTGACGGAGAGGTATCACCGGGCCCTCTCGGTAATGCATCATCATAATGAGCTCAATGTGATCAAAGTGGTTGATCACGGGATCATGCATTACGGTACGAGAAAAGTGACTTGCCGGTAACGAGATTGAACGAGGTATTGGGATACCGACGATCGAATCTCGGGCAAGTAAAATACCGATTGACAAAGGGAATCGTATACGGGATTAATTGAATCCTCGACATCGTGGTTCATCCGATGAGATCATTGTGGAGCATGTGGGAGCCAACATGGGTATCCAGATCCCGCTGTTGGTTATTGCCCGAGAGTCGTCTCGGTCATGTCTGCATGTCTCCCGAACCCGTAGGGTCTACACACTTAAGGTTCGGTGACGCTAGGGTTGTGAAAATTTGTATATGCAGTAACCCGAATGTTGTTCGGAGTCCCGGATGAGATCCCGGACGTCACGAGGAGTTCCGGAATGGTCCGGAGGTAAAGAATTATATATAGGAAGTGCTATTTCGGCCATCGGGACAAGTTTCGGTGTTATCGGTATTGTACCGGGACCACCGGAGGGGTCCCGGAGGTCCACCAGGTGGGGCCACCTGCCCCGGTGGGCCACATGGGCCTTAGGGGGTGCGCCTTGGCCTGCATGGGCCAAGGGGAACCAGCCCCAAAGGGGCCCATGCGCCTAGGGTTCCAAAAGGGAGGAGTCCTAGTGGTGGAAGGCACCTCCTAGATGGCTTGGGGGGAGGGAAACCTCCCTGGACGCCGCCCCCCTTGGGAGATCAGATCTCCCAGGGCCGGCGCCCCCCCAGAGGCCTATATAAAGGGGGGAGGGGAGGGGGGCTGCGCACCCTTTGCCATGGCGCCTCCCTCTCCCTCTCCAACACCTCCTCCTCCTCCGTAAGAGCTCGGCGAAGCCCTGTCGGAGTACTGCGGCTCCACCATCACCACGCCGTCGTGCTGCTGCTGGAGTCTTCTTACCCAACCTCTCCTTTGCCTTGCTGGATCAAGAAGAAGGAGACGTTACGCTGACCGTACGTGTGTTGAACGCGGAGGTGCCGTGCTTTCGGTGCTAGGATCTCCGGTGATTTGGATCACGGTGTGTACGACTACTTCATCCCCGTTCGTTGAACGCTTCCGCTCGCGATCTATAAAGTGGTATGTAGATGCAATCTCTCTCTCCCATGACTCGTTGCTAGATGAACTCATAGATGGATCTTGGTGAAACCGTAGGAAAATTTTTAATTTTCTGCAACGTTCCCCAACACTCCCGGCTGCTATTCACACGATTTTTACCCCTTGCAGACACTTTCTGGAACTGTGTGCTCGAGTGAGTTGGGGAGGGGGAGGGGGGGTCGATTGTTGATGGTGACGAAAATCATGTGCGATAACGAAGATGTCCCAGACATTTAAATCGGAGCAAAACAACTGCGATTATCCACCCTCCATCCATTACACCGGGCGTAATAACAAAGTTACGTTCATAATAATATCTGCAGTTGGTCCCTTAAAATAGTTTACTTAACTTTCATTTTATTTTTCAAGTAGTTCACTTAATTTTTGAGTACCAGTTGGTCAGTTGATCTTTTCAAATAGTTAATTTGACTTTCATTTTATATTTCATAGTTTGTTTAACTTCTAGGCTACAGTTTGATCTGTGCGTCAATTGGTGCAACGGTCGAGCAACTCCAACGGGCCGACCCAAACGGACGGCGCAGTTGTCCGCTTTTTGTCCATTTGGGTCGCCCCCCTACCCGACGACCGCCCTGTTTTGCATTTGGTTCGGCCGTCCGCACTCAATTTTTAAAAAAGGCCCGCGGCGCGTAGATCATGCCAGCGGCCCTGTCTCATGTCGGCACCATGCCAGCGCCGGCATACATTGCTGGCTTCAAAAAATATCACCACACAGTTCGCGCTGGCGCACTCGCCAGCGGCCGGCACACATGCCAACACACAAAAGGGGTGGGAGTTGAGTTCGACCACGCCATCGCAACCCCGTGGTCATGTCAGCACACAAGCCGGCATACAAAAAAGGAAGGTGCTCATGGCCACGAGATCACTCGTCGGCGAACTTGAGCATGTCAGCCTGCATCTCGAACCACGACCTCTTCCTTGGTGACACGGTGTTGAGATCCACCTTCATGATCTCCACCCTGGTCATCATGCTCGCAAGAGCCACTTCTTTCGCCTTGGTCTTGGCGCCGGCGGCCTCGATCTCTAGCATCTTGGCTTGCTTCTCCGCCTCCAGCTCAAGCATCTTGGCTTGCTTCTCTGCGTCCATCTCAAGCCTCCTCCTTTGGATCTCCATGAAGGCGTTCATTTGCTCTTCTTTGAAATGCCGGCGCTCCTCCTCCCTTGAGTCCTTCTTGTTCATCATGCCCTCCACGCTTGCGATCAAGGCGTTGGATGCCGCATCCCACTTGTCCTCCTTATTGGAGTTGATCTTCCTCTGCGGCCGTGCCGTCCCCAACCTCCTCCACGGCTTGCTTCCCCCCACGCGACTTGAGGGCGGCATATTGCACATTGAACTTCTCCTCTGTTGGAGATATGCCCTAGAGGCAATCATGTATGATGATATTTCCTATGTGTTTATGAATAAAGATAGTCCTTGGACATTATCAATGATGTGTATCAGCAAGTATGTGACTTTTTTGTGGGACTATGCATTATATGATGACTGTCCTAAAAAGGTCCCTATTCGAAAGGGTTGTGTGGACACGCAACCAACTAGACTAGCATATGACACGGTTGATGGCTTGGTCTCACTAGCCATGAAGCATTGGATGCTAACTGGATAATATGGGCTTGGAAAGGTCTGGTCAGATTCGACATAGTCGGATCCGAGTTGACATAAGGTCCGAGTCGGACAGACCCAACTATGAGACGCAACGATATGTCATATGTGAGTCTCTAGTACAACGTACGTTCTATGTCCTAAGACCTGAGCTGACGCATGTACTCGGGATGGTGATAGACTTGCTTTGGGCCGACCAAATGCTACTCCGTGACTGGGTAGTTACAAAGGTAGGTTTCAGGCTTGTCCAGACCCATGCTGCGAGACATGGTTGAGCAAGATGGGATTTGCCCCTCCGACCAGGAGAGATATACTCTGGGCCCCTCGTGTGATCCGACCAGGAACAACATGGCCTTGCAACAAGGATTATGAGATAATCCGGATTGTGGTCGACATCGCTGGAACGAGAAAGAGGTCGGGCTAGCACAAGGATGACAGTCTCGCCTTGAGCCCGACAACATATATCGTGCGGCAAAGGGAACAGAAGTGTGACACATTGTACATGTTCGCCTAACCAGCTTCATAGTCTGCTTGGTGGTCGGTACGCCTTGCTAGAGGCCGCTACCAACCGTGCAGGTCGGAGGTGATCCGAACTGTGACTAAGCTGTCTAAGGGGTCGCGCGCTTAAGGGAAGGAACCTACGAGGTCAGTTCATAGGACACTGGTCGGATGTGCTCCGAACTGGACTAGGAATGTGACCGAGTAGACTTTGGGCTTTAGGGTCCGTGCGAAGCCCAAGTGTTGAGCCTGCGACAGACGCCTATATAAAGTGGAGGTGCGGCACACTCATAAAGTTGATCGCTTCGGCGCTGTCACTAGGGTTTGCATGTGTTGCGAATAGACACCTCCACTCGCCGCCGGTTGTGTGATCGGACCTAGCAGTCCGCCGCACGACGTTCCTCCTGCACGCGCGGATACCATTAGAGGCGGTGTACCTGCGCCGCTCCGGCGAACTTGTACGTGGGATCGAACAATCGGCTGTTCAAGGGAGATCGGACGAGGAGGAGACGATCCACGCGGACGTGCTGCCCCAACTCTTCTTCCGCTGCACGACACTTCACGTCTAGTGGTAACGAACTGTGATCCATCTCCCGTAGCATGTTCTTGATTGTTCTACGCGTAGGAAATTTTAAATTGCAGTCGAAGCACCCTACCGTAGAACCCAACATCCTCGTCCTTGATGACCCGAAAGCAATGGGAGAGGTTGAATCACTTGCCATTGTGTTGGACCTTGAATGTCTCCAAAGCTTGAAATGCCTACAAATGTTTCCATGCAAGCATATTGGCAAATGGGATGCAAATGAACATGCAAGCATGAACTTGATGACACAAAAGAGGGCGGCTTGCTAGAATACCATGTCTTGCATGCCGATGCCGCTCACGGGGCGGGCCTTGATGCTCTCAAGAGTGGCACAAAACTTGTTGCACTCTTGTTGGATCACCCTCCATCGCTTCAAAATGGACACCTACCCGCGCATGCTCACAATTTGGTAAGGCGAAAACTTCTTGCGCTCATGAAACTCCCGGTGGACACGAATCCAAAAGGTTGAATGCTTTTGTTGGCGCCCGTCTTGGGGTCTTGTCCAATGTCTCGCCAACACTCGCAAAGAAGCTTGTCCTCGGCCGCCGTGTATGCCTTCGTGCGCTTGCTCTTGCGTTATGGCTTCGGACCGGCAGCTTGGTTGGCGAGCTCGTCCTCGAACAAAGGCTCCACTTCGATGTCGCACTCGTCCTCTTCCTCTTGCCCGTAGTCGTCCGGAAACTCGTGGTGAAGTGGGAAGCCGTCCAGGTCCATTCGGACCTGATCACGCATGAAGGCTGCCTGATCGGGATCATAGCCAGCGGCCGGCGTGAATGCCCCGCGGCCGTCCTGGCTTTGTGTCTCATCGGGATCATAGCCAGCGGCCGGCGCACCGCCCTCAGAGATGAGGTTCTGCATGTAGTCCTCGTCGATGGCAGACGACATTCCCTCGAACAGGTTGCGGGCGTCCGGCATCTGCCGCGTGCGTTTCCTCGCGCCTCCTGATGACGAGCCATTGGCCACCGGTGCGGCGTTGAGGTCGATGGGCGCGGGCGTGGGCGTGGAAGGCCCCACCACGCTCACGTCGGCCGAGCACTCCCTGGAGAGGCGGGAGGCCTGCGGGTACACGTGGAAGTCGGACATCGGGGTGCAAGCCAACGCGCGGGGTGAGTCGGGCAGCATCATCCGAGGGAACGTCGATGAGCCGGTGCTGGCCACGACGACGACGACGTTGATGAGGCCGTGCTGGCTAGGGCTTAACCCTAGCATGTAGAGCGCCTTCCTCGTTGCCGCCGCGACGCGGGTGTTGGTGACCTCCTGCTGCGCGGCGGCGGCAGCAGTGACGGCTTCATCCCTCGCTCCACGGCGTGCCTCCGGCCCTTCCTCTTGGCTGACTCCCTTGCCCGCTGTTCGGGCATCAACGCCTTCTTTGGCCTGGGCGCGACGACGGCCTTGCGCGGGGCATGAGGCTTGCCTTTGCCGGAGGAGGCGGTCATCATGCCGGACGAGGCGAGGGAGGCGAGGCCGGCGGCGGCGTCGAAGTCGAGGTCGTCGTCCTTGGCGGGTGTGGGGCGGGAGCGCGCGCGGGCGGGAGGGTTTTTGGGGGAAATGGGGTGGCTGCCACCGACCGGCGGGCACGGGAAGAGAAGTAGTCGCGCGCGTCCGTCTCGTGTTCGCGCCGACGCAAATCTGGCTCAAAATTGAGCCGAGAATGGGTCGCCATGAGGACGCCAAGCGGACGAGCGTCCGTTTGGGTCGACGCGCTGGGCCGCCTTTTGTGTCCGCGCCGTTTGGACGCCGGCGGATGAAATGGGCCGCCTTGTTGGAGTTGCTCTTATAAATAATAGATTTGGGTCCTTTCTAAAAAAAGGTGAACATCACATGATACCCTCACTAGTTAGAAAATTAATCCTCGAAGTCAAGGGCTGGTCATTGTCAGGACCTGAGGTCGGAGCCAACTGCTCCAATCCGCCCCGTCCATTTTGCACGAGTGAATCTAGGAACCGACGCTGCCACGTGCCCGGGGCCCACGTCGTGCTTCCTCTACCAAGTGGGCCCCTCCCACGACCCTAATCCCAATTATAGAGAAAATTAAGGATTACTCCACACCCATCCCAAAAAACAAACACTCATGGCACAGTGAAAAAAGCGTACTCTACTATTTACACCTTAACACCTCAACTAAATACAAGTGAGTCCAGTACAGGCTCGGGGCCCGCGGATCAGAGGGAAATAACTCCTGCGCCAGCGCCCGCAATAAAAGTCATAAAACCCTAGAGGGTTCTTGAGGCGGGGAAGATCTCGTCCGCCGATTCACCCGATCGGACGGCTGGGGTTCCGGGGGGAGCTCGTGCTTATCAGTCCGCCGTCTCCTTCCTCGGGCTCCGTTCCTGACTGCTGCTGCAGCTCCTTTACTGTGCTCTCTCTCTCTCTCCCTCCCCCACCCCCCCTTCTCCAAGCAGCTCGAAGCCTTGGGTCCGGTGCCCCCCAAAAATGGCGAAATCGCCGGCCGATCGGAGCCCAATCTGAGCCCGCACGCTCCGCAGTAGCCCGATCTCCCGAATCCCCAAAAGCGCCCCGGTTGGAAATGGCCGCCACTGTCCCGATCGGGCTCGCGGCGCGCGATTCGGTGGCGCTTTGGCCCGGGGGACCCGAGGGCTGCAGGTTTTCTGATTGACTCTGACCGAGCCGTGGTTGCTCTCGCTCTTCGGCGGGGTTCCGGGCGTCCTGCGGAGAGAGCAGCGTCCGCGACGGGTAATCGGCGGTGCGGCTTTTGCACGAGCTTTCCATTTCGGTTTTGGTGTTTGTTTGCTTTGCGTGATTTGGTGGTTCGTGTTCTCCAGGATTGAAGGAATGCTCAGCGAGAGCCCTTTGGCGATGCGTCAGGAGATGGGCGGCGTGAGAGAGGAGGAGGAGCCGGAGGACGAGCTTGAGGCGCTGCTCCGTGCCGGTGGCGGCGGAGCGCGTCGGCGAGGGGAGGAGGCTGGTGAGAAGGAGCGGCTCAGCATATTCCGAAGTGGGTCGGCGCCACCGACCATAGAGGGTTCGCTGAACGCCATCGGCGGCCTGCTCCGCGGTGGTGGTGAGACGCCCCGGGCTGCTGCCGCCGTTCCTGACGCTGAGGAGTTGAACGGACATGGCGGACTCCTATCAGAGGAGGAGCTCCGGGCTGACCCAGCCTACCTGTCGTACTACTACTCGCACGCCAATCTTAACCCGAGGTTGCCACCGCCAGTCCTGACAAAGGAGGACTGGCGGTCAACACAGCGGCTGAAGGCAGGGGTAGGGGTGGTGGGAGGGATTGGGGACAGGAGAAAGGCAGTGCAGGAGGAGGCTGGACAGGGGATGGCCGCCGGGATGTCGCTGTTTCCGCAGAGTCCTGGTTTCGATCGGGAGGGGGATGGAAGCAAGGGTGTGGGCGGTGCTGCAGAGTGGGTGGATAGAGGAGGTGATGGGCTCATTGGGTTATCACTAGGACGGCAACGCAGCTTTGCTGATATGTTTCAGGTTGGTCTCCCTTGGCACCACAAAGGTTGCTATTTGTTATCATAGACTCTCATAGCTGACTGAGGTTTATCCATTGGGTTATCATATCATAGACTCTTTTGCTGTAGTACTCCCTCTCTCTCAGTTTACAGGGCATGCACGTATCCCTAGGTCGTAAATTTGATCAACCTAATACAAGTTATATATTACAAAAAATATACCAATATAAACTTCCGATGTTCTATTTTCAAGTGGTATAAATTTTGTGTTATATAGTTTATATTAGGGTGATAAAATTGACAACCTAGGTATACGCGCAGGACTTGTAAACCGAAACGGAGGGTGTACTATGTCGCTTGCTATTGTAAACTAGATACTTCTGGGATTTAGATCCCCTCCCTTGGATTGAATAAGCAAGCCCTGGCCATTTCCAGCACACGCTATCCAGTTAGAAGTTGGACTGTGGGTGCATGGTGTCTGGCTAGAAGTTTTGAATTTCTTTCCTGCCTGAGTTTGGGCACCTGTGAAAGCATGCGCTGGGTGGACCTCACCAGTTATTACAAATCACATAATAGTGGTGCGGTTCTGTAGTTTGCACAAACATGCGATATTTGGTTTCTGTGCTGTGGTACGTCTCAAAAGTTAAAAAGAGCTATATATTTGAGACGTGCAGACCTGTAAGGCTGCAACTAATGTGATTTATTTGTGTTAAGGAGTCATTAACTGATTTTTACTTCAAGACAACTGCAATCCATTTGCTGTTTAAGCGAGATCTTTTTTCTTCTTGGTAGTTACTACTCCAGCAGCGCAATTTATCCTTGGAACATGAATAACACCTTCTTCTTATTTATGTTTTATTTTTTAGTACCTTAATTTATCGATTTCCTCTGCAGTTCTTTGCTCACTGGGCAACTGATTTTGTTTAATTTCTGTTATTTCAGGATAACCTTGGCCGCAGAACACCTACTTCAGAACATTCCTCTCGTGCAGCCAGTCGCAATTCATTTCTTGACAACCAGGAATCAGTTGATCCTTCTGAGAACAAATACTCTTTACATAATGATACTATGGATGCACAGCTCTCTGTTGGAAATGCACAAAGTGTCGGCGGTCTTTCCAGTATTAATGCATCTGCGTCTCAAACTTTTGCTTCTGTTCTGGGTTCATCAGCTTCAAGGAATGCGACACCAGATTCCCATTATATCCCTAGGGTTCCTAGCCCTGGCCTTCCACCTGTTGGCGCTAGGATTAGTTCTAATGAGAAGAGACTGAATTGTTCATCGTCATCATTCAACACAGTATCATCAAAAGCACTTGAGCCTGATGATATATTAACTGCACTATCTAGCATGAACTTGTCAAAAGGTGGCACTTTGAACGACAACAGCAACATTAGTCAATCAAAGTTTCAGAGAGAGATAAGTGACTACCATAATTTTGCTCTTGGCCCGCAAGCTGCTCAAGTCAGCAGTAGGCAGTATTCTGCGATGTTGGAAGGAGATGCTGAATATGCAGGTGTACCATCAAATTCTTCATTTGCTGATATTAAGAATAGTGCACCTAATCCAGCAGACTTCAGAGGTCCCACAAACACACGGTTTGATGGACACGGGGAGATAAAAAGATCTTCTATTCTTTCTGCCCGTTCATATCAGAAGTCTCCACCATCTTCTAATGCAAGTCCAGGTGGTTCTCCTGCTCAACATCAGAATCTTGATGGCACAAATTCAGCATTTCTTAACTATGGGCTCAGTGGATATCCACTCAATCCGGGTTTCAACTCTATGATGATGAATAACATGGGTTCAGGTAGCATGCCTCCTCTGTTTGAAAATGGTGCAGCAGCATCTGCTATAGCTTCACTCGGGTCAGATTCAAGAAACCTTGGTAGCAATATTTCATCACCACCTGCCTTAAGTCTATCTGATCTGCATAACCTTGGTAGATCCAATAATCAAACAGCCACTGGTCTTCAGTCTCCTCTCTCCGATCCTTTTTATATTCAGTATCTGAAGACAGCTCAATATACAGCGCAGGAAGCAGCCAACTACAGTGATCCTTACTTGGAAAGAGGTTTCATGGGTAGTTCGTATGCTGATTTAACACCAGTTCAGAAAGCTTATGTTGAAGCTTTGCTTCAGCAGAAGCAATATGGAATGCCACTTGGTAAATCAGTAGCCTCAAATCATGGTTATTATAGCAATCTGGGTTACGGCATGGGTATGGCATACCCTGGAAGCCCTTTGGGAAGTCCTGTTGCTTCCCCATCAGGTCCTGGCAGTCCAATTAGGCTCGGTGAGCGGACTCTGAGGTTTCCTTCTAACACAAGAAGCTTGACTGGTTGGAATGTTGATCCAAGTGGCTATATGAATGGGAACTTTCCATCTTCACTTTTGGATGAATTCAAAAGCAATAAGGCCAGAAGCTTTGACCTTGCTGAGATTGCTGGGAATGTGGTGGAGTTCAGGTATACTTGATCATTTCATACCTTTGCAATACCAGTATGGTTTCGCCCCTCCCTCCTTGTTCTTATCTTTCTCCTTCCTCTATGTCTAACCTCTTCTCCTCACCCTTGACCATGGCATGGCCACACTTGTTCACTGAATACTCGAGCTTGCTCCAATGATGTAGCTTCCTGCACACTCAAGCTTGCTACCATGATGTAGTTTTCTGCACACTCGAGCTTGCTCCTGTGACGTAGCTCCACCTTGGGAGCTTCGTCCCAGGGTGTTGCGCATAGACTCTGCCGCTAGCTGCTAGATACAGCTACGGCGATTGCGCCCCTCCAGCGTGGATCCATTGTTTCCAAATGCACAGGGGAGAGGGAGCAGCCTGATGGTACCACTGTTGGCTGGGACCTTGTCATCCTCTTCATGAGATGGATTGACGGTAGCCTGGTGTCAACTCTCTTCATTGTCATCTCACACTCAAATATTTGAAAGATCGCAAAATCTACACTCAACAAGTAGAGCGATACATTCTGGATTACAATTGGCAGGGGCATATTTTCTCTAGTGCCTTTCCTCACAGGGGCATAGTGTGTCATTCTGTCAAAGCTGTCTACCAGCTTATTCTCTGCACTTAACATGCTAAGGAAAAAAGAGCAAAAGTGTGCGCCCACTCGATTTTGCCAGTTTAGATTTTGCCATCTTTTCAAAGGGGAGCCTTGGCGCAGTGGTAAAGCTGCTGCCTTGTGACCATGAGGTCACGGGTTCAAGTCCTGGAAACGGCCTCTTACAGAAATGTAGGGAAAGGCTTCGTACAATAGACCCAAAGTGGTCGGACCCTGCGCAAGCGGGAGCTACATGCACCGGGCTGCCCCTTTTTTTAGATTTTGCCATCTTCTAAAAAACTGAGACCTTTTCCCTGTCTAGTGTTAGACCCTGCCACATGATGGATTTGCCCCTCCTCCCATTGTTCCTATCTTTGTCTTTCCTCTAACCTCTTCTCACTCTTCACCATGGTGCGGCCACAGCTGGTTCACTGCACACTCAAGCTTGCTCCCCATGATTGAGCTCCACCTTGGGAGCATTGTACCAGGGTGTGTTGTGCATAGACTTGGCCACTAGCTACTAGATGCAGCTAATGCACTTGCCCCCCTCTGACGTGGATCCCTCGGTTCCAAACACACGGGGGAGAGGGAGCTGCTTGATGGCATCGGCATGGGCTGGGACCTCGCCTTCCTCCGCATGAGATGGATTTGATGTCAATTTTCTGAACACTCAAATATCTGAAAGATAACAAAATCTGCACTAGCACAACAAGTAGAGCAGCACATTGTGGATAAAGGCAGGGGCGTATTTTCTCTAGCACTATTCTTTACGTGGGCTTATAATAGATGATTCCTAAATAGTACTCCCTCTGTAACTTAATATAAGACGTTTTCTGACACTGTCATAGTTTCACAAAACATCATATTTTAAGTTAGGGGGGGGGGGGGTGTATCTGTCAAAGCAGTCTACCAGCTTATTCTTAACACTTGAATGTTAGAACCGAGTGCTGGCTCGGATGGCTAGAACTTACGGGTGTAAGCTAGCCCACCCGCATTTGATCCACACGGAGGTCCGATTTCTACCTAAATAATGTACCGTTAAGGGAGGGAACTCTTCCCCCTTAAACCACATCTCTTTTCTTGTTTTCTCAGCAACCCTTTGCAGTAATGATGATCCTGTGATTACTAATATTTTTTTATTGATGCATTCTGAATCCTCATAGGGTGTTTGCTTTGATTATGCAGCGCTGACCAATATGGAAGTCGTTTCATACAGCAAAAACTTGAAACCGCGACAGTTGAGGAAAAAAACATGGTTTTTGAGGAGATCATGCCTCACGCTCTCTCATTGATGACTGATGTATTTGGGAATTATGTAGTGCAGAAGGTATTCGTTACTGAGACACTGGTGCTGCTCACTGACATTGAGAACACTCAGTTTCTTTCTTCAGTTCTCATAGCATTTTCTAAATTACATTTTCTTAAGGATGCCTGGACTTGCCACTATTTATTTTTCAGTTTTTTGAGCATGGGAGCTCCACACAACGCAGGGAGTTGGCTAATAAACTATTTGGACATGTACTAACTCTTAGCATTCAGATGTATGGTTGTCGAGTTATCCAAAAGGTACTACATAATTCATGTAGTTCCATGTTTCATAGATTCTTCTAGGATTACTGACTCAAGTATATTCATATGCACATTACTGAAGGCAATAGAGGTTGTTGATCTGGACCAGAAGACAAAAATGGTTACTGAGCTTGATGGTCATATCATGCGATGTGTGCGTGATCAAAATGGAAACCATGTTATCCAGAAATGTATTGAGTGTATACCAGAAGATTCCATTCAGTTTATTATCTCGACATTCTATGGTGAAGTCGTTACACTGTCCACTCACCCCTATGGCTGCAGAGTCATACAGGTTGGTCTTTGAATTCTGTGCATTCAGTTTTGAAGCTCTGAATTTTAAGTTCAGAAAGTTAGATCAGTATTATCAGAAAGAGGTATAGAAGGAAAATACCATCCCATGTGAAGATGACATGTGGAGTATAGGGGCCACATGTCAGTGACATTCGGTTATATTTCCAACTCGGTGATCTTTGTGATGATACTGATCAGCATTACTCTTTTATCTCAGTTAAACTCATGAATTTATTTCCTTTACTCAGAGAGTACTGGAGCATTGCACTGATACAAACACACAGCAAATTGTCATGGATGAGATATTGCAATCTGTATGCATGCTGGCACAAGACCAGTATGGAAATTATGTTATCCAGGTTTGTTACTATATCTCCTAATTTCTAGCTGCAACATCGGCCTTGATGTGGCATCCTGATCTTTCCTTCAGCAGCTTTGTTTCTTTAGAGAATAGATTCCAGCCCCGCTTTTATAAAGCATTAGTCTCACTGGAGCGACCAGCGTCACATTGAAGAAACAGACCAAAGAAATCACAACAGCCTGCAGGAAATGAGAACAAAAGGAAGAAACTGGCGCGCACAGGATGCCACACATATCAGCTACTCAACATCACAGCAAAACATATCATCTATGCCACGCCGCTGCGACAGCCCCAAAGGCCCAAACAAAGCAACTTTGTTATAGCTACACCTACCTTGTATGAAACTAGAACGATATACCACTTCTGAACCATACTTAAATCATATGTAGTATGCTTTGATGCCAGAATTTGGAATTTCAACCATTAACCATTGGGGAAATAAAGATTATGGTATCAAAGCCTTTCCCTGTGATACCGTAATTGTACTAATTCATGGCGAAGTGCAGTTGAGGCCTGCCATTAAGGAATATTGCATCTAATTTTTGCCCAAAATGACTTGTAAAACCAATTAGACCTGGTTTGATGTCCCAATTTATCCAGAAATAATAATTTTCTAGTAAAATTGGTATTCTAGCCCTGGCATCTGCTGACAATTTTGACTGGTCACCTGATAATTAGCCTTTTTTACCACCATTCCTAGTAAAGCATGCTCTTGATCAAGTTGTGCATAACGTTACATGAGATACACCTGTTTGTGCCTGACCATGTCTCTGTATTTACATATAAAGTACATGCATTTGTGCCTGATCATGTCACTGTGTTTTCATGAATGAGCATGTATGTGCACTTTTTTGTGATATTCACGTTCATATTTGTAAATATCCTGTATATATGAAAACGCCGCAGTAAGGATTCCGTAATGTTTTTTTGTCAATAATTAAATATTCATCTTTAATCTAATACCTTCTGGCAACTAGTGAAGTGGTGATATTCAGGATGTGTGTAGCAAAGGAAGTGCATATACACTAATCCACCTTGTTGGACTGAAGTATGATAATATACCATTAATTTTGGAGAATAAAATTCACCATTGTTTTTGTTACTGCTGCAAGTGATAAAGCGCATAAAATCTTATGTGTAGGAGTTGATCAGGAACTTCAGTTAAAACTTAAACCAACAAATTCAATCAACTGATATACATTGAAAATATGATGTATGTAGTCTATTCTAGATAGAGTACATACGTAGTCCTTGTTACCCCTCCAGCCTAAGAGCTCACTTGAATTTATGATGGGTCACTCCTTTATGGTAGAGAGCCCAGTCCTATGTTCTGTATTTCCTTTGTATTTTAACGGATATTGTCTATTGATGATGTCTGATTTATTCTCGTGCAGCATGTTATGCAGCATGGGAAGCCTCATGAACGGTCTTTTATTATTGAAAAGCTAGCTGGACAGATCATCCAGATGAGCCAACAGAAATTTGCCTCAAATGTTGTCGAGAAGTGTCTAACATTTGGAGGACCTTCAGAGCGGGAAGTTATCATAAATGAAATGCTTGGAACTACTGACGAGAATGAGCCTCTCCAGGTATTTTAACTTCGCGCAGATAAACTATTTTGGCCACACCCTCGTACAGTGATGTGATTATAATAGCAGCATGGAGTCCGATGGGAAGAATTTATTGGGATTAGCAGTTTTCAAGATTTTATATGAGGGGTCACCATGAAAATTCAGATTATTCTAGAAAGCCATAATAAATTGGTACGCGTGAAGTTATTAAAGTAGCACAATGAAGAACTTTTTGAAATGAAACTACTATTGAGGATCGTACAATGTCAATTCTCTATGGTATCAATGATTTAACAATGTCACCTCCAAGTCAGAAAATGAGTATTACTAAAGGGTTTGTTTGGATCAGAAGTATTTTTGGTGTTTGTTCAGTAATACCATGGTTTGTTGAAAATATTGTAGTATTCAAAACTTTGAGGTGCTTTCGTGCTACAAAAACTGTGTTACCTCTTATTTATAACAAAACCTGGTGACCTATACAGTCTAGAGGTGTGCTGGAACTAACTTTGAGATCGTTTACAAAGAAAACACACTGTAATTATGTGATACTATGAACTTGTGAGTTTAAGATGTACACATATCTCTATCCATTGAGCTTTAAATATGGTTAACCTTTGTGAGAAGAACTATGCACTTCCCTAGATATTGTTTAATCACACTCAGCGTTGAATGATATAATTGATAAACCTAGATAGGTAATATCATACATGTATTGAGACATGTAAAATGTTGAGTGAGTTTGACATACTCTGTATTTGCTATATCTGAAAACTTCTCAGAGAGAGAAAATAGTCCTACTGAACAGTGGTTTCCAAACGTTTTATTTAAAAAATAATGGCTAGTTATTGTAACAGCTATGGTTTAATGAAAAGACATTGCAAATGGTAAACATGTCATAGTTGTACCTAATAGGCCACTAATACTGCAAAATATACCGTGTTCATAAATGTAGTGTGTCACTGTGGCTTTGAAATACGTTATCATCCAACTGAACTGGGCGGTAATTGCTTTTGCTCCCGATCTCTAGTGATCCCTTTATATTGAAGAATCCAGAAGGTGCATTTACAATTTTAAAAAAATCCAGGGCAATCACACATGTATACGCGAGAACACGCTAAATCTGCAAAGTTCATGAAAAATTCTTTCATCTGTGGGCTGCACCAAATCGAAGCTGTCATTCAATGGATACTTGTACACATTATTATTGATCACATTATGTTTTTGGTTACAGTCCGCAAATGACACATTGTTTTTTATCTGTATATGCACCTTTTGGGCTTTGCAAAATATAGTTTATTTAAAAAATGAGAAATTATATTCTCGTAAAGGGCTGCTCAACTTTCTGACGTCTCTACCTTGATCGCATGCAGGCCATGATGAAGGATCAGTTCGGCAACTATGTTGTACAGAAAGTACTAGAGACTTGTGATGATCAGCAGAGAGAGCTGATTCTTTCACGAATAAAGGTTCATTTAAATGCGCTGAAGAAATATACATATGGGAAGCACATTGTTGCTCGAGTGGAAAAACTTGTTGCTGCTGGTGGTAAGATGCAGTGTTCAATCTTTTCTACTGATACATCATTGAAATAAATTGGTCTTGGGCATTCCTACTGATCTATCTCTCTTCTGATGAACTGTTCATTTAACGTGTGTTTATATATACTTTAAATTCAGAGAGGAGGATTGGACTTCAGTCGTCGCAGTATCCCTCCTAATGGCATAGGAATGACCATGTACAGCTAACCATGGCCACCGAGATCTACCTTCTGCCGCCTGCTTTTGGGCTGCTGCAAGCCAAGTTAGAAATAAACATGTTGTACTGAGACTTTGTACATTTTGTAGTTTGAGCTTATAGTCATGTCAGGGTTTGGCTCAGCGAGTTTATCTACCTGATGCCACCGCGGAGAAGATAGGCGTCATGTATAAGTTGTCGTCTAGGTGTAAAAAGGGGAGGAGAGTCGATATTTTGCGAGTGTACAAATCTGCAATCCTGAGAGAGAAAGCTATCAGAGCTGTCTAGAACAAATTTTATCGCCATCCCGTGTGTATAACTGAGTAGCTGCCGTTCATTTCCTGTAATTCTCTATGATCCTGTCTGGCCTATAAGGGTCTGTTATTTTTCTTGCATGAAAATGTGGTAACATGGTAGGAATAGAAGTGCAAAATAACTCTAAAAAAGAAGTGCAAAATATGATTGAAAAAAGAATATTCGTTTTGCAAATTTGGATAAAAGATTGTACTTGTGCCAATATAAAGATCAATGTCCAACCAAGGGATCAAATCTGTTTGTACAATTTAAAAGCTTTTCAGAAACTTCGTACCAATTTTTAAATGAATGGATGCCACCAAAGAAGCATTTTATACTACGAGAAACATCCATTTGCTTGGATGGTGGCTGTTTCATCCACCATGATCAAAATCGAGTTCGATGTCACCCGTTCCTTGTTAAAACTAGTTATTTTTCAGTAGAGTTTGGAACTAAAACAAACTTCTCCTCCGGAGGATAGATGGGGCATTTAAGGGCTCATTCGGTTTGAAGAAAACCAAAACATAGGAATTAGGAGTAGTATAGGAATTTGAGAGGATGACACTTGCTATCTTGCCTCGTTTCTCCGCGCAAAATGAGTTTTGATTGGATATGTAGTTTCCTCAAAAAAATAGGAAATGAGTAGTATTTCTACAAAATTCATTCCTATACGCATTTCCATAAAACGAATACATATATAGGAATTTTTCCTCTAGAATTCTTGTTTCTATGTTTTTCCTATGAAAATCCTCCAAGCCGAATAAGGCCTAAGTGATATCTGCGGATTTAGTTTTCTACTCGCCCATGGGATCCAGTGGTGGCGGGCAGGATTCCTTCTCTAGAATTCATACACCCCTTATCCAATGTATGGAGCTGGACATATTGAGGTTCATCCTTAATAAAAAAAATGGAGCACTTAATAATGTATTTTCATATCAAGAACTTTGAGATCATAAAACAAAAAAAGTAACCGGAATTCATTACCTAAATTTTCCATGAAGGCCAACATTGATGCTTCTTTCGACGAGGATAATCTCTCAGGGAGACAGGGACTACAAGGGTCATAATCAAGGACAATAGGGCCCGCTTTGTTGCTGCTAGAAACTTCAAATTATCAACGATGTATGATGTTGTTTCAACAGAAGCTATGGCTTTGAAGGATGGACTGCTACTTGCTGATTCAATTAGGTGCTCACCCGCAAAAAAAGAAGAAGAGGATTCAATTAGGTGCAATAGACTGATTGTTTGCTCGAATAACAGTGAAGTAATTGAAGCCATGAACAATGACATGCAGGCAACAAGAAGTGCATCACCAATACTTACCGAATGTGACTTCATGACTTCAGAATTTGCCAAAGTGTTCTTTGAACATGAGTTTCGTGAACTCTGGTTGCCCAAGAACTGACCCAGCTAGCAAAGTTCAATGAAGCTGGTTCTTGGATTAAAGTTCCACCCCCTCAATTGTATCTCTTTTAGTTAATGATGTAACGATTTATACCAATGAATAAAGAGATACGTTTTGATGGTAAAAAAACTTTGAGATCATCCATTTCAGTCTGGGGTGATGGAGGGAACATATGATTCAAGCCTTTTTTTCAAGCTTTTGCTGGCTATAGCCGCCAACAACAGTGTGATTACTTCCAATCTTCAGGATCCAAAATGCTTGTATTCGCATTCACATGTTGTACTTAGCGTTTCTGTAAAAAGCGAAACTTCACATTTATAGGTTTTCTCTAGGCTTTATATCAAGTAAAAGAGCCCTTAAGCATTGCAACATATTTTACGTTTATTACCTTATAGTAGTTACGTACATGAATCACAACAACCATATTAAATATGGCAATGTGTTGGATTTTGCACGAACCAAGCGATATCATACACATGTCCATGCCCACTAGGGTGTCCGCCTTTGCCCTAAAGGTACCCATGGACAGCCATACCCATCGAATTTTCCAAATTATGTACAAATAACAGCTAAAAGTAAAATAAAAATAAAAATTCTATTCTTATACTGGTTTATTCATATTAAGATAACATAGTTTTTGTTATTCATAAACAACTACTTTAGGGGGAATGTTTTATGTTATGTTACGTGACTACGTGAGGTTAGAGCTGTTGTGAACGGCAGAACCGACATGCAACGAGCAGAGCAGAGGAGAGGGAGGAAGATGACTCACAATAATCAGGAGGGAAGACGTCGAACAGGCGGACGAGATGAGCGGATGGAGGCGCCTCCGCACCGCCGGCGAACTCCGGCGATGACGCGTTGGTGTTTGGCGTCATCATCAGCCGATCGCCCACCCGTGAGTTCCTGTCGCCCTCGCAGGATAGAACCTGGGTGTGTCGAACGACACAGAGAGGGAGACAAAATTTATGCAGGTGGGCTGTCTGCGGGTCGAATAGAGAAAATAGTAGGGGAGGTTTTGTGCAAAAGTCCAGACGACGACCGGTCTGGCCAGCTTTCATGGGAACGGATCTGACGGTAGAGATGGGGGGTACATAGGAGAGGGCAGAGTCCTAGCTACGGTGAAGTTGTACACTCGGATTTACGAGTTCAGACCCCTCTCGGAGGAGGTAAAAGCCCTACGTCTCGGTGCCTCAGAGGCTCTGTTGATTAGAGTGTGAGTTACAGGGGGTGCGAACCCTTGTGCAAGAGGGGAGGGGTGGATTATATAGGGTGCGCCGACCCCTCGCAGCCCTCAGTTACACGAGGGTTCAATGAGGATTAAGTCACGTACGTTACTGGTAACACCTGTATTAAATGATCTTTATGACAACGGAGTGAATGCCTGACCGTTGCCATCCAGGGGTGGCTCTAGGTCTTCTGAACTCCGAGTGGATTCTTGTCTTCCGAGTGAATAACGTCGGTCGAGTGGAATTGGGATATCCGAGTGAGTTCTGCTTTCGAGCGTACCGCACTTCATGAGGATTTCAGTCGGTATCTTTGTTGAACTTTATAGGTCTTAGATTCTTGTGCAGTGTCCTTGAGTAGGGTGTCTAGGTCAGACCTAAGACCCTACCCTAGGTACATGTCATCGCCATTAGCCCCCAAATGGATTGAGGACCGAGTGAAGAAGGGTTGAAGTTGATTCCGACCCGATTCAATGTCTAGGAGACATTTCCTCATGGACCTGAAAGTATGCTCGTATTTTAACCCTTCGTCATTCGCTTTGATCGATTCTGTCTTCTTGATCTTCCGAGTGAAATAGGTAGCATGCTCCTGATCAGACTGGATCTGGCTATCTTTGGCGAGATTGGTCGGTTTGCTGGACCCGAATTTTACGGGATTCGAAATTTGGAGAAGCGCGTGGGTCGAGGCGTGGCGCAGTAAGCGGGGTAAGTAGAGAAGAACTCCTCGATCCGTGCGCCACCTTTTTCGCCACGTATCGAGCGAGCGCCGGTTGCAGGATGTGCTGAAATTACATGGGCCCACAAGTCAGTCACTCGGACGCTCGGTCAGTTAAGGCGTCACCGCCGATGCGAGGAACAGTGCCTATCATTCTCCCCCTTCTCCTCCGCCCCTCCGCCTCGTCTACCACAACGGGACGCTCCCTCGCCCACTCTCCTTGAGCTCCGTGGCAATGGCGAAGGACAAGACCGCGACTCTGGAGCGCGTGAAGAAGTCAACGGCCAAGGGCAAGAAGGCGGCGAAGGGGTCGACCTCGCGGTTCGCTCCGCCTCCAGGTTGGATCTAGGGGGATTGGATCCGCTCCTCCGTCACGGAGGAGGACCTGGAAAAACTTGCCACCGACGGACTAATCGCGGAAGGATCTTGGAGGCTGTCAGAGGGGGAGTCGGAGCCTACGCCACGCGACGGTGAACACGTTCTCCTCACGACGCATGTCGACAGAGGTCTTGTAGGATCGAAAGTATGTCTAGAGGGGGGTGATTAGACTACTTGACCAAATAAAAATCTAGCCTTTTCCCAATTTCAAGTCTTGGCAGATTTTAACAACTTAGCACAAGTCAAACAATCAACCTACACATGCAAGTCTAAGAGTATAGCAGCGGAATGTAAAACATTGCACATGAAGGTAAATGGAGGAGTGATGTCTACTACACAACCTTCTTCTTGTAGACGTTGTTGGACCTCCAAGTGCAGAGGTTTGTAGGACAGTAGCAAATTTCCCTAAAGTGGATGACCTAAGATTTATCAATCCGTGGGAGGCGTAGGATGAAGATGGTCTCTCTCAAGCAACCCTGCAACCAAATAACAAAGAGTCTCTTGTGTCCCCAACACACCAATACAATAGTAAATTGTATAGGTGCACTAGTTCGGCGAAGAGATGGTGATACAAGTGCAATATGGATGGTAGATATAGGTTTTTGTAATCTGAAAATATAAAAACAGCAAGGTAACAAGTGGTAAAAGTGAGCGTAAACGGTATTGCAATGATAGTAAACAAGGCCTAGGGTTCATACTTTCACTAGTGCAAGTTCTCTCAACAATAATAACATAGTTGGATCATATAACTACCCCTCAACATGCAACAAAGAGTCACTCCAAGTCACTAATAGCGGAGAACAAACGAAGAGATAATGGTAGGGTACGAAACCACCTCAAAGTTATTCTTTCCAATCAATCCAATGGGCTATTCCTATAAGTGTCACAAACAACCCTAGAGTTCTTACTAGAATAACACCCTAAGACACAAATCAACCAAAACCCTAATGTCACCTAGATACTCCAATGTCACCTCAAGTATCCGTGGGTATGATTATATGATATGCATCACAGAATCTCAGATTCATCTATTCAATCGAACACAAAGTACTTCAAAGAGTGCCCAAAAGTTTCTACCGGAGAATCAAGACGAAAACGTGTGCCAACCCCTATGCATAGGTTCATGGGCGGAACCCGCAAGTTGATCACCAAGACATACATCAAGTGAATCACGTGATATCCCATTGTCACCACAGATACGCACGGCAAGACATACATCAAGTGTTCTCAAGTCATTAAAGACTCAATCCGATAAGATTACTTCAAGGGAAAACTCAATCCATTACAAGAGAGTAGAGGGGGGAGAAGCAACATAAGATCCAACTATAATAGCAAAGCTCGCGATACATCAAGATCATGCCAAATCAAGAACACGAGAGAGAGAGAGAGAGAGAGAGAGAGAGAGAGAGAGAGAGAGAGAGATATCAAACACATAGCTACTGGTACATACCCTCAGCCCCGAGGGTGAACTACTCCCTCCTCGTCATGGAGAGCGCCGGGATGATGAAGATGGCCACCTGTGAGGGTTCCCCCCTCCGGCAGGGTGCCGGAACAGGGTCCTGATTGACTTTTGGTGGCTACAGAGGTTTGCGGCGGCGGAACTCCCGATCTATTCTCCTCTCTTGAAGTTTTAGGGTACGTAGGTATATATGGGTGAAAGAAGTACGTCGGTGGACCGAAGGGGGGGCCACGAGGCAGGGGGGCGCGCCCTAGGGGGGGGGGCGCCCCCACCCTCGTGAGCACCTCCCTTCTTTCCTGACGTGCACTCCAAGCTTTTCCGGTAGCTTTCCTTCCAAAAATAACTTCTTTAGTTGATTTCGTTCCGTTTCGACTTCGTTTGATATTCCTTTTCTTCGAAACACTGAAATAGGCAAAAAAAAAAACAGCAATTCTGGGCTGGGCCTCCGGTTAATAGGTTAGTCCCAAAAATAATATAAAGGTGGATAATAAAGCCCAATATCGTCTAAAACAGTAAATAATATAGCATGGAGCAATAAAAAATTATAGATACGGAGATTTTTGGCGGGAGCAAACGTAATGTAGACACGGAGATTTTTGGCGTGGTTCCGATAGGTGGTGCTATTGTACATCCACGTTGATGGAGACTTCAACCCACGAAGGGTAATGGTTGCGCGAGTCCACGGAGGGCTCCACCCAAGAAGGGTCCGCGAAGAAGCAACCTTGTCTATCCCACCATGGCCATCGCCCACGAAGGACTTGCCTCACTAGGGTAGATTGATGTCTACTACGCAACCTTCTCCTTGTAGACGTTCTTGGGACTCCAAGTGCAGAGGTTTGTAGGACAGTAGCAAGTTTCCCTAAAGTGGATGACCTAAGGTTTATCAATCCGTGGGAGGCGAAGGATGAAGATGGTCTCTCTCAAACAACCCTGCAACCAAATAACAAAGAGTCTCTTGTGTCCCCAACAGACCCAATACAATGGTAAATTATATAGGTGCACTAGTTCGGCGAAGAGATGGTGATACAAGTGCAATATGGATGGTAGATATAGGTTTTTGTAAACTGAAAATATAAAAATAGCAAGGGAACTAAAGATAAAAGTGAGCGTAAACGGTATTGCAATGATAGGAAACAAGGCCTAGGGTTCATACTTTCACTAGTGCAAGTTCTCTCAACAATAATAACATAATTGGATCATATAACTATCCCTCAACATGAAACAAAGAGTCACTCCAAAGCCACTAATAGCGGAGAACAAACGAAGAGATTATGGTAGGGTACGAAACCACCTCAAAGTTATTCTTTCCAATCAATCCATTGGGCTATTCCTATAAGTGTCACAAACAACCCTAGAGTTCGTACTAGAATAACACCTTAAGATACAAATCAAACAAAACCCTAATGTCACCTAGATACTCCAATGTCACCTCAAGTATCCGTGGGTATGATTATACGATATGCATCACACAATCTCAGATTCATCTATTCAATCCAACACAAAGTACTTGAAAGAGTGCCCCGAAGTTTCTACCGGAGAATCAAGACAAAAACGTGTGCCAACCCCTATGCATAGATTCATGGGCGGAACCCGCAAGTTGATCACCAAAACATACATCAAGTGAATCACGTGATATCCCATTGTCACCACAGATACGCACGACAAGACATACATCAAGTGTTCTCAAGTCATTACAGACTCAATCCAATAAGATTACTTCAAAGGGAAAACTGAATCCATTACAAGAGAGAAGAGGGGGAGAAGCAACATAAGATCCAACTCTAATAGCAAAGCTCGCAATACATCAAGATCGTGCCAAATCAAGAACACGAGAGAGAGAGAGAGATCAAACACATAGCTACTGGTACATACGCTCAGCCCCGAGGGTGAACTACTCCCTCCTCGTCATGGAGAGCGCCGGGATGATGAAGATGGCCACCAGTGAGGGTTCCCCCCCTCCGACAGGGTGCCGGAACAGGGTCCCGATTGAATTTTGGTGGCTACAGAGGCTTGCGGCGGCGGAACTCCCGATCTAATCTCCGTTCTGGAAGTTTTAGGGTACGTGAGTATATATGGGTGCAGGAAGTATGTCGGTGGAGCTTCAGGGGCCCCACGAGGCAGGGGCGCGCGCCTTCCTTCTCTCCTGACGTGGGGTCCAAGTCCATCCGGTAGCTTTCCTTCCAAAAATAACTTCTCCAGTGTATTTCGTTCCGTTTTGACTCCGTTTGATATTCCTTTTCTTCGAAACACTGAAATAGGTAAAAAAAAACAACAATTCTGGGCTGGGCCTCCGGTTAATAGGTTAGTCCCAAAAATAATATAAAAGTGGAAAATAAAGCCCAATATTGTCTAAAACAGTAGATAATATAGCATGGAGCAATAAAAAATTATAGATACGTTGGAGACGTATCAAGCATCCCCAAGCTTAATTCCTGCTCGTCCTCGAGTAGGTAAATGATAAAAAAGATAATTTTTGATGTGGAATGCTAGTTGGCATAATTTCATTGTAATTCTTCTTAATTGTGATATGAATATTCAGATCCAAAAGATTCAAGACAAAAGTTCATATTCACATAAAAGTAATAATACTTCAAGCATACTAACTAAGCAATTATGTCTTCTCAAAATAACATGGCCAAAGAGAGTTCATCCCTACAAAATCATATAGTTTAGTCATGCTCCATTTTCGTCACACAAGAATGCTCTCATCATGCACAACCCCGATGACAAGCCAAACAATTATTTCATACTTTAATAATTTCAAACTCATACACCTTCACGCAATACATGAGCATGAGCCATGGATATAACACTATGGGTGGAATAGATGATGATGGGGGTTATGTGGAGAAGACAAAAAGGGAGAAAGTCTCACATCAATGAGGCTAATCAATGGTCTATGGAGATGCCCACCGATTGATGTTAATGCAAGGAGTAGGGATTGCCATGCAACGGATGCACTAGATCTATAAATGTATGAAAGCTCAACAAAAGAAACTAAGTGGGTGTGCATCCAACTTGCTTGCTCACGAAGACCTAGGGCATTTGAGGAACCCATTGGAATATACAAGCCAAGTTCTATAATGAAAAATTCCCACTGGTATATGAAAGTGACAAAACAAGAGACTCTCTATCATGATGATTATGGTGCTACTTTGAAGCACAAGTGTGGTAAAAGGATAGTAGCCTTGCCCCTTTATATATTTTTTTGGGCCTTCCTTTTTTTTTCTTTTGGCCTTTTTTTTGGGACAATGCTCTATTGAATGATGATCATCACACTTCTATTTGTTTACAACTCAATGATTACAACTCGATACTAGAACAAAGTATGACTCTATATGAATGCCTCCGGTGGTGTACCGGGATATGCAATGAACCAAGAGTGACATGTATGAAAGAATTATGAACGGTGGCTTTGCCACAAATACTATGTCAACTACGTGATCATGCTAAGCAATATGACAATGATGAATGTGTCATGATAAACAGAATGGTGGAAAGTTGCATGGCAATATATCTCGGAATGACTATGGAAATGCCATAATAGGTAGGTATGGTGGCTGTTCTGAGGAAGATATAAGGAGGTTTATGTGTGAAAGAGCGTATCATATCACGGGGTTTGGATGCACCGACGAAGTTTGCACCAACTCTCAATGTGAGAAAGGGCAATGCACGGTACCGAAGAGGCTAGCAATGATGGAAGGGTGAGAGTGCGTATAATCCTTGGACTCAACATTAGTCATAAAGAACTCATATACTTACTGCAAAAATCTACAAGCCATCAAAAACCAAAGTACTACGCGCATGCTCCTAGGGGGATAGATTGGTAGGAAAAGACCATCGCTCGTCCCCGACCACCACTCATAAGGAGGACAATCAAATAACACCTCATGTTTCAAATTTGTTACATAACGTTTACCATACGTGCATGCTACGGGACTTGCAAACTTCAACACAAGCATTTCTCAAATTCACAACTATCCAACTAGCACGACTTTAATATTATCACCTCCATATCTCAAAACAATTATCAAGTATCAAACTTTTCTTAGTATTCAACACACTCATAAAAAAGATTTTACTATATTTTTTTACCTAGCATATTAGGATTATTTAAGCAAATTACCATGCTATTTAAGACTCTCGAAATAATATAAGTGAAGCATGAGAGTTCATGTATTTCTTCAAAATAAAACTACCACTATGCTCTAAAAGATATAAGTGAAGCACTAGAGCAAACAACAAACTACTCCGAAAGATATAAGTGAAGATAGATGAGTAGTCAAATAATTATGCGACTTTGTGAAGACTCTCTAACATTTAAGGATTTCAGATCTTGATACTTTATTCAAACAGAAAGCAAAGCAAAAGAAAATGACATGACGCTCCAAGCAAAACACATATCATGTGGTGAATAAAAATATAGCTCCAAGTAAAGTTACCGATGAACAAAGACGAAAGAGGGGATGCCTTCCGGGGCATCCCCAAGCTTAGACACTTGGTTATCCTTGAATATTACCTTGGGGTGCCTTGGGAATCCCCAATCTTAGGCTCTTGCCACTCCTTATTCCATAGTCCATCTAATCTTTACCCAAAACATGAAAACTTCACAACACAAAACTTAACAGAAAACTCGTGAGCTCCGTTAGCGAAAGAAAACAAAACACCACTTCAAGGTACTGTAATGAACTAATTCTTTATTTATATTGGTGTTAAACCTAATGTATTCCAACTTCTCTATGGTTTATAAACTATTTTACTAGCCATAGAGTCATCAAAATAAGCAAACAACACAATGAAAACAGAATCTGTCAAAAAACAGAACAATCTGTAGTAATCTGTAACTAACGCAAACTTATTGAACTCCAAAAATTCAAAAATAAATTGTGGACCTGAGGAATTTGTCTAGTAATCATCTGCAAAAATAATCAACTAAATAGCGCTCTCCAGTAAAAAGTTGTAGCTAATCTCGTGAGCGCTAAAGTTTCTGTTTTTTACAGCATGATCATAAGACTTCACCCAAGTCTTCCCAAAGGTTCTACTTGGCACAAACACTAATTAAAACATGAAACCACATATAAACAGAAGCTAGATGGATTATTTATTCCTAAACATAACCAAAAGGCAAGAAACTAAAATAAAATTGGGTTGCCTCCCAACAAGCGCTATCGTTTAATGCCCCTAGCTAGGCATGATGATTTCAATGATGCTCACATAAAAAATAAGAATTGAAACATAAAGAGAGCATCATGAAGAATATGACTAGCACATTTAAGCCTAACCCACTTCCTATGCATAGGGATTTTGTGAGCAAACAACTTATATGAACAACAATCAACTAGCATAAGAAGGCAAAACAAGCATAACTTTAAAACTTTAAGCACATAGAGAGGAAACTTGATATTATTGAAATTCCTACAAGCATATGTTCCTCCCTCATAATAATTTTCAGTAGTATCATGAATGAATTCAACAATATAACCAGCACCTAAAGCATTCTTTTCATGATCTACAAGCATAGAAATTTTATTACTCTCCACATAAGCAAAATTCTTCTCATTCGGAATAGTTGGAGTATCAAAAGAGACTTGAATACTATAAATTGTTTCCACATTAAAAGAGTAATGTTCAGAAAAAGGGTAATAATAATCATGACAAGTATTATAAATATAATCATCACTACTTTTTATAGCATAAGTTTTATCACAATAATCATCATAAGTAGCAACTTTGTTCTCATCATAATCAATTGAAACCTCTTCCGAAATAGTGGACACATCACTAAATAAAGTCATGACCTCTCCAAATCCACTTTCATAAATATTATAAGATTCAACATCCTCCAATATTGTGGGATCACTACTTCCTAAAGTTGACACTCTTCCAAACCCACTTTCATCAATATAATCATCATAAGTAGAAGGCATGCTATCATCATAACAACTTTTCATATCAAAACTTGGGAGGCTAAAAATATTATCATTATTAAGCATAGCATCCCCAAGCTTGGGACAAACATTAATTACAGCAAATATATTCTCTAATATGTCATCCTCATCAAACATAGCTTCCCCAAGCTTGGGCCTCTTCATATCATAAGCATAATCACTCTCATCATTAATAGCATAGATAGCACCGATAGTATAGCAATTATTATATTCTTCCAAGCAAGTGCCAAAAATATTTTCAAGATCATAAGAAGTATCATTATCTTCCCAATCATAATCATCACAACAAGCAATAGGCATAACGAGATCATCATCAACTGCATCATCTTCCATAATTATTTTTGATTCATTTTCATGAGGAAAAACAATAATAGGAGCAACATTATTTGGGAGAGATACCTTTTTACCTCTCTTCCTTTTTTCTTTTCTTCTTCTTCACCACATCATGTGTGGGTTCAATCCTCTTTTTGGAGCTCCTTATTAATGATATTGGTTGAATAGAAGGCTCCTCCTCGTTACTTGATTCATCATAAGAAATAATAGGAGGATATTGGGAAGTCTCTTCCCTTTCGTTAGTATTCTCTTCATCCTCTCTTTGCTTTCTTTTCTTTATGTAATTGGCAATATAAGGATTTTCAATGCAATTCACTGCACAATACATATAAATTTTCTCTACAACAAAATGAAGAACCTTATCAAGGGCAAATTTTGGAATATCCTTAGTTATACGTTTAGTTTCTTCATAACCCAAGAGCAAACTAAGTTCATTATGATGTGCAAGGGAAATCAAGTCATCACAGTTTTTGGACACGATATGATCATGAAACAATTTGCATTGGGTACTAAAATGATCAAGTTCATTGCAAAGTTCACAAGTAGGGCTAAGAAAAAATTAATTTTCAGCACATGCATCTAGATCTTCTTGCAACAATTTGGTTTCTAAGTACTTATGCCTCTTGCAATATCTATCTTCCCTATTTGGTGTGTACTTGCAAACCCAATGCACTCCACAAAAATTGACATGTTTATAGGAGATGTTTTCATCATGACTAGTGCAATCATCATTAGTACCATGGATATTCAAGGAGTTCATACTAACAACATTGCAATCATGCTCATCATTCAAAGATTTAGTGCCAAACATTTTAATGCATTCTTCTTCTAACACTTTGGCACAATTTTCTTTTCCATCATACTCACGAAAGATATTAAAAAGATGAAGCGTATGAGGCAAGCTCAATTCCATTTTTTTTGTAATTTTCTTTTATAAACTAACTAGTGCTAGAACAAGAAACAAAAATATTCGATTGCAAGATCTAAAGATATACCTTCAAGCACTCACCTCCCCGGCAACGGCACCAAAAAAGAGCTTGATGTCTACTACGCAACCTTCTCCTTGTAGACGTTGTTGGGCCTCCAAGTGCAGAGATTTGTAGGACAGTAGCAAATTTCCCTCAAGTGGATGACCTAAGGTTTATCAATTCGTGGGAGGCGAAGGATGAAGATGGTCTCTCTCAAACAACCTTGCAACCAAATAACAAAGAGTCTCTTGTGTCCCCAACACACCCAATACAATGGTAAATTTTATAGGTGCACTAGTTCGGCGAAGAGATGGTGATACAAGTGCAATATGGATGGTAGATATAGGTTTTTGTAAACTGAAAATATAAAAACAGCAAGGTAACTAAAGATAAAAGTGAGCGTAAACGGTATTGCAATGATAGGAAACAAGGCCTAGGGTTCGTACTTTCACTAGTGCAAGTTCTCTCAACAATAATAACATAATTGGATCATATAACTATCCTTCAACATGCAACAAAGAGTCACTACAAATCCACTAATAGCGGAGAACAAACGAAGAGATTATGGTAGGGTACGAAACCACCTCAAAGTTATTCTTTCCAATCAATCCATTGGGCTATTCCTATAAGTGTCACAAACAGCCCTAGAGTTCGTACTAGAATAACACCTTAAGATACAAATCAACCAAAACCCTAATGTCACCTAGATACTCCAATGTCACCTCAAGTATCCGTGGGTATGATTATACGATATGCATCACACAATCTTAGATTCATCTATTCAATCCAACACAAAGTACTTCAAAGAGTGCACCGAAGTTTCTACCGGAGAATCAAGACGAAAACGTGTGCCAACCCCTATGCATAGGTTCATGGGCGGAACCCGCAAGTTGATCACCAAAACATACATCAAGTGAATCACGTGATATCCCATTGTCACCACAGATACGCACGGCAAGACATACATCAAGTGTTCTCAAGTTATTAAAGACTCAATCCGATAAGATTACTTCAAAGGGAAAACTCAATCCATTACAAGAGAGAAGAGGGGGAGAAGCAACATAAGATCCAACTATAATAGCAAAGCTCACGATACATCAAGATCGTGCCAAATCAAGAACACAAGAGAGAGAGAGAGAGAGAGATCAAACACATAGCTACTGGTACATACCCTCATCCCCGAGGGTGAACTACTCCCTCCTCATCATGGAGAGCACCGGGATGATGAATATGGCCACCAGTGAGGGTTCCCCCCCTCCGGCAGGGTGCCGGAACAGGGTCCCGATTGAATTTGGTGGCTACAGAGGCTTGCGGCGGCGGAACTCCCGATCTAATCTCCGTTCTGGAAGTTTTAGGGTACGTGAGTATATATGGGTGCAGGAAGTACGTCGGTGGAGCTTCGGGGGCCCCACGAGGCAGGAGGGCGTGCCCCCACCCTCGTGGGCACCTCCCTTCTCTCCTGACGTGGGGTCCAAGTCCATCCGGTAGCTTTCCTTCCAAAAATAACTTCTCCAGTTGATTTCGTTCCGTTTTGACTCCGTTTGATATTCCTTTTCTTCGAAACACTGAAATAGGCAAAAAATAGCAATTCTGGGCTGGGCCTCCGGTTAATAGGTTAGTCCCAAAAATAATATAAAAGTGGAAAATAAAGCCCAATATTGTCTAAAACAGTAGATAATATAGCATGGAGCAATAAAAAATTATAGATACATTGGAGACGTATCATAGATCTTCACAAAGTAGGCGATCTCCTTGCCTGTACAAACTCCGTGGTTCAACTCCACAATCTTGACGGAGGCTTCCAAGTGACACCTAACCAATCTAGGAGACACCACTCTCCAAAAGGTAATAGATGGTGTGTTAATGATGAATTCCTTGCTCTTGTGCTTCAAATTATAGTCTCCCCGACACTCAACTCTCTCTCACAGGTTTGGATTTGGTGGAAAGATGATTTGAGTGGAAAGTAACTTGGAGAAGGCTAGAGATCAAGATTTATGTGGTTGGAATGGAATATCTTGACCTCAATACATGAGTAGGTGGTTCTCTCTCAGAAAATGTATGCTCGAAGTGTAGGCATGTTCTGATGGCTCTCTCCTCGAATGAAGAGTGGGTGGAGGGGTATATATAGCCTCCACACAAAATCTAATCGTTACACACAATTCACCAAACTCGGTGGGACCGAATCAGAAAACTCGGTCAGACCGATTTAGTTCAAAATGTGAATGTTAGGATTCTCGGTGGGGCCGACATGTCAACTCGGTGGGACCAATTTCCTTAGGGTTAGGGCATAACGTAATCTTGGTGAGACCGATTACACAAACTCGGTGAGACCGACTTTGGTAATAAGCTAACCAGAGAGTTGGTCAGGCAAACTCGATGGGACCGATTCGCTCATCTCGGTGAGATCGAAACGTTACGAAGGGGAAACAGAGAGTTTGCATTGCAAACTCGGTGGGACTGATTGCTCATCTCGGTTGTACCAAAACGTTACGAAGGGAAACAGAGAGTTTGCAATCCCATCTCGGTGAGAGTGGGATCCCGTCGGTGAGACCGAATTGACTAGGGTTTGTGGCAGTGGCTATGTCAAGTGAACTCGGTGGCGCCGGATATAATATTTCGATGGGGCCGAGTTTGACTTTTGGTTTGGGACAAATGTGGATATGAGGAAGTGGTTGAGGGTTTTTGGAGCATATCACTAAGCATTTTGAGCAAGTAAGCCATTAAGCAGCACCCCATCCCCTTTTAATAGTATTGGCTTTTCCTATGGACTCAATGTGATCTTGGATCACTAAAGGTAAAATGTAGAGTCTTGAGCTTGAGCCAATATGTGTCCTTAGCATTTTGAGGGGTCCACATTCCTAATCCATGCCATGCCAATCATTAAACTTTCCTGAAATATTTATCTTGAAATAGCATTAGCTCAATGAGCTATATGTTGTTAATAATTAACAAACCACCCAGAGATAGTTGCACTTTCAATCTCCCCCTTTTTGGTAATTGATGACAACATGTAGATCAAAACCTTCGACAGATGATAATGAGATTGAAATACACCGTTGCTTTGAGAAGTATGTGATAAGCAAGAGCTCCCCCTAAATTTGTGCATTATTTAAAATTTGCTTTTGAATGCAAATGCACAATCGATTAGGATCTTGGGTTACTCTTCCATGTCACATACATTTTGGTGGAGCGCTCAAAATGATAGAGATTAAAAGGATGCACTCATCACCAAGCAAAGTGAATGATCATATATGGGATATAAGAGATAGTATCATCCAAGCAAGCATTAAAGTAGCATATGATCAAACACATGATCATACAAGTATCTCACACAAGGACATAGAGTATCAAACAAGCACAAAATAAAGTTCAACCAGATAGCAAGAGAGACAAAGAAGCAAAACACTCTCTCTTGAAGCCTATGATCTATACATTTCTCCCCCTTTGGCAATAAGTTACCAAAAAGTTCGAAAATGCATAGTGCTATGCGTCTCTCAGGCTTGGTCTTCGAGAGGTGATGTATAGAGAACTTCAAGGACGAAGGCATCAGTTGATGTAGTTGGAGCTGATGGAGTGGTTGCTGGAGGTGGCACAGAAGCTGTTGCTACTGGTGCAGATGATGTAGCTCTCGTATCTAGTACTAGCACTATAGCTGACCTCTGTCCTCTGGGCACTCGCCGAAAAGCACCTGCAGTACCTTGTCCTATATTCTCTTATGCTTCCTTCTGGAGCTGCTCAACTGCTGTCTGAATCTCAGTGACCTTCAGATCAAGATCATAAAACTTGGTATCTATGATCCTCTCCAAGCTCTCCTGATTCTGAGTCAGGATGGCCAAGCCCTTCTCAATCCTCAATGTATCTTGAATCAGATAGGCTAGTTGATCTTGTTTGCTCTTCAGGAACACTTCAGATGCCTCCTCAATACTTGGCATCTTTGCAACTTTCTCTGCCTTTGCCTTATCTCTCTTTTCTTGTGCTTGCACTGATGAAGGTTCATCCTCATTCATCACCACTGTGTTATCTTCAAAATCTGGGTGCAAGGGTAAATGATCCTTGTCCAACAAGTAATTACATGTGCCCATTTTGAGTTGATGAGCACCTGAATATGTGGAGCATACCCACAAGATCTTTTCTGGTCAGCAGTTGTCCTCTTGATTGTCTCCACAATCAGACTCATGACCTTGAATTTTTGTGGCACATCAAAGATTTGCATCAAGTTGATGGAATGTCCTCTAATCATCTTGTGATCTCCAGATTTCGGTAACAATGTATGCCTCAGGATGGTGTTGATTGTAGGCAGACCAGACAACAAGTAGTGTACATATTCAAACTTATGTGTGTCCAAAGCTTTATCTGGGATCTCTTTGTACATATTTGCCATTGAGTTGTGGTCTTTCTTCTTTTTGGCATACACATCCAAATCATCCTCATGTTCTTCTGGGGCATTGATTAACTTGGCCCATTCTTCAACAGTTGACTGGTACCTTGTACCTTCAGACATCCACACTATCCTTCATCTGGATAGAAGTGAGCAGTGGAGTAGAATTGCATGATTAGCTCATCATTCCATTTGGCGAGCTTCTGTCCAACAAATTTGTCAAGTCCACAAGCTTTGAAATTTTCATTTACACCTGGGAAGTGATCTTCATTCTCATCAATGAATTCCCAATCGACCCACTTCATATCACAGACAATTGGCTTCTTGTCAAGCAGAATAGTCTCATAGAAGTCTTGTTGTTCTTTGGTGTGGAATCTGTAGTCCACAACAGTCCTCCTACTCACAACATATGGATCAGACTATCTCCACAATCTCAGTCCTGCATCTTTCCTGATGTGCATGTCCTCAGCCACTGGATGAGTGTCATTGTGGTCTGGAATCTTTGGCTTCAGTTTTCTCAGCACTAGGGCTTCTTCATCCTCTTCTTCAACTTCAGGCACTGGGGCCTTGTTCTTCTTTTCTGCAGGAATGTTTCTGGTGCTTCTCTTTGGCTTAGTGGGCTTCTGAGCTTGAGCTATTGCTTTGGGAGCAGTTTTGGGCTTTGATGGAGCAGCCCCTAACTTGATAGCATCTCCCATAAGCTTCTGAGACTTGGGTGCTGGAGCAGCATCCTCTTCCTCTTCCTCTTCTTCAGAGTCTCTTACCATGGTTGATTTTCCAAGTACTTTTGCAGTTGTGGTTCTTGCCCTTTTCTTCTTGCCTTCAGCCACATCATCATCTGACTATTCTATAGTGAACTGCATGGTTTCTCCTGTTGGAACTTTCCTTGGCTTGGAAGTTTCATGAGTGGAGGATCTGGCCTTAGACATAGGAACTCTTTTTGCTGGTGCCTTCTTATTCAACCCTGGCTTGGTTGTAGCAGTTGTGCCATACTCCTTCTTCAAGACTTTCTTCTTTGAGATCACTTCTTCTTCAATAGCCACATAATCCTCATCCTCAGAATCTGAGGTTCTCTTCTTCCTTGATCTGGTGGCTGCTTTGGGCAAGTTACTTGGTGTGCTCCTGCTGCCCTCATCATAGCTGCTTGAGGGACTAGTGCCCTCACTCATTTACACTTGCTCTTCAGTTCTGTTCTGGCTGTCACTCTGGTCAGTCATCTTGGCAAGCAAACTGACAGCACACCCTGTGAATAGATATAGATGAGGTAGAATAGATGAGCATCACAAAGAGAAGAGTTTTTGCAAAACAGATGAGTCAAAAACTTAGTTTTAGTTCTCCACAGAAAGCATTTCAGAGCTACTGATTTGTTAAACTCGGTGACACCGAAGCAACTTTTGGAACCTAAACTAGTGAACTCGGTCAGACCGAGTCACAGTTCGGTGGCTCCGAGCTTGCTAGGGTTTCACAGAGAGTTGAACTTGGTCACACTGATTTGCAATTTCAGGTCAGAGCGAAAAGCGCATGTGCAATGGCCTAAGCCAAATCAGTGAGACCGATTTCTACAATTCGGTCAGTCCGAGATGAGTTCGGTGGAAACCTAACCCTATTTTTTTTGAATCAAACCTAACCTAAAGGATGTTTTCTCTGGATAGATTGTTTTCATATGTGGCAATGAACATGGCAAAGCAATGTGCTAGGAATCGGAGTAAGGAAATAGCACAAGGTATCGGACCCATACCCTAGTTCGGTGGGAGTTTGCTACGGCGACAACAGCAGAGCAGAATTCCGTTGACGGCGACGAAAACCAGCGGCTGGAGGTCGCTGGCGGCAAGGAGACGATCTGGAGACCCGAGGTGACAGAGCAGGATACGTGCGGGCTGAGGGCTTTTGAAGAAATTTCCAAAATCTCACCCATGGATATATATATCCCAACCCTGTCGGTGTGACTGAGTGGAACAACTCGGTGGCACTGAGATGCAGAATTGCAAGCGGTTACTGCAACTCGGTGTGACCGAAAAGTTCAAATCGGTTGCACCGAGATGGAAAACCTAGATCAACTTAGTGAACTCGGTGTGACCGAAGTGGATGACTCGGTCATACCGAAATGCACAAAGAGATTTTGGAAGTTTAAGCCTATGACGAATCGGGGACTCCGAGTGCTCCTTACACAGAGTGGTTCAAATCAGACTTGATCAAGCTTTGTGATATAGCATGAATAGAGTTTGAGATGAGAAAAGCATAGATAGCTAGAGGGAGTTCTTAGGCATTCTTGTCCATCCATTTGGTATAAGATAAAAAGCCAAACAATCAAAGCAACAAATGGATGTCCTCGAATGAGTAAAATATGCAATCAACATGCTCACACAATAAAATGGCAAATGAAATATGTGACAAAGCATGCACAAACACTCTAGCATCTATCAAGCAATTGGCGATGACTAGGTCATCTATATATGAGTATATTGACTTAGGAGTCAAATGAGAACATTTGATCATAGGTCATACTCATCGTTTAAGCACAAGTGGGGTTACCACTTTTACATAAAGCATTGTTGTGTTCACACCACTAGAGTTGCTTTAGCTCAGTTGATTAGAGTAAAGCTCCCCCTAGTTGTGATATCCCCCCTAAGAGGGATGAACTAACCTTGGGTTTTGTCGATGATGACTTCATGTAGGTGTTGAAGATGTGGACGCTCAATGTTGATCTAGATCATTTGGAGAAATCCATTGGAGTGAGTTGCACTTTCAATACCTACACGGGTTAGTCCCACAAGGAACAAACAAGGATATCCATAGACATAGAGTGATGTACACACAAGATGATGTCCATGAAAACATTTGGTTACCTTGTCCCTTGTCTTACCAGCAAGAGGGTTTGTGACTCCTTGAACTAGTGCAAGATGTGGAAGTTGTTTGCACTTGTCCTCGCCAAAATGATATGAGTGAAGTATGTTGGCGGAGTCACCCTCAAGAACTCTCTAGTTCTTATTCTTCGGGATCCACATCATCTTGATGGGAATCCTTGGAGTTGTAGTCATACTTGATGAAGTAGAACCTAATGTAGTCTTGGGAACCCACTTGACCAAGGTCTTAGGAGCTTCTTCAAATGCATCAATCTCCTCTTGAAGCTTGTCCTTGCCTTTTTGCTTGTGGTCTTGTGGTGGAAGATCATCTTGAGCTTGTGTTCCTTGGAAAGAAGTAGGATCGTACTTCTCTTGTTGAGGAACAAACTTTGTCTTGGGGTATTGATCTTCTTCCCACTCAACTCCATTGGCATTGAACTTTCGTTCAAAACCAATTTCTTGATTCTTCCGGTCCCTTCCTTGCTTGCGTACAATTCCCTCAAATTGCTTACTCCCGGCAAGGCTCTTGTAAACACCTTTCTCTATAATTCCCTTAAATAAGCTATTGTCTTGCTCAAGTGTAACTTGGCTAAGAGAATCATTAGTGGAATCAAGAGAACTACTAGAAGCAACAACATTGGATTTAACATGACTGTTGTTACTACTAGAAGAAGAATCTTTCTTACTCTTGTTACTAGATTTAACTTGAGGCATGTAAGTAGACAAGAGTAAACGCTTGGCAATGTAAGAAGAACTTTTCTTGCGAAGATCATCATTGATTGCTTTTAAGAACCCATGCTCTTGCTCAAGGTTGAGCTTTTCAAAGCGTAATTTTTCATGAGTCCTTAAAAGTTCTCGATGATCTTCCAAGATAGTTTCATGAGCTATCTTAAGAGTGTTTAGTTCTTTAGTTAGACGCTCAATCTCCTTCTTATCATCATCATTCGTTTTATCTTGATTATCATGATTAATAGCAAGTTCATCATAGTTTTCATCACTAGAGTTGTCAATAAGTAAATCATCTTCATCACTATTGAAATCAACATACTCGGGGTGTGATACCTTTGGGCCTTTAGCCATGAAGCATCTTCCAATTCCTTCATTAGGTGAATCAAATATGTCGTAGGAGTTGGTTGACACAAGTGCTAGACCGGCAACACCCTCATCTTGAGTATATTCGGAGTCGGGGTGATAACTTCTTTCGGAGTGATGGTCGGAGTCGGAGACGGATACCCATTCACCAACATGAGCTTGATGTCTTCGTTTTGTGTAGCTCCTTGATGACTTGTCCTTCCTTTCTGAATGCTTGCTTCTCCGAGAGGTTCTTCGTTCATAACGATCATCTCTACTCCTCCTCTCTCTCTAGGTGGTGATTCTTCACTTCTACTTATTCTTTTGGGTGAATCTTCTCTTCTTTTGTAGGGAGCCGTACACTCATTGGAGTAGTGTCCGGGTCTTCCACAATTGTAATAATTACGTTCACGACTCGAAGATCTTTTGTCATTGTAGGACCTTAACTTGGAAATTCTTTCATTGCCTCTACTCTTGTAGAACTTGTTGAAATTCTTCACCATTAGGCTCAATTCTTCATTGAAGGTTTGTTTCTCACTTGAAGATGTGGGAGCATCACATGAGGCTTTGTAAGCACCACTTGACTTGTTGTGAAGCTCTTCCTTATCCTTAAGTGACATCTCATGAGCAACAATTCTTCCAATGACTTCCGTAGGCTTGAGATGTTTGTAATTGGGCATCATTTGGATCAATGTGCACATGGTATCATATTTTCCATCCAAGGCCATTAGGATCTTCTTGATGATGAATCTATCGGTCTTCTCTTCACTTCCTAAGCCGGCAATCTCATTTGTGATGAGAGCAAGCCTAGAGTACATTTCAGCGACACCTTCACCATCCTTCATTTTGAACTTGTCAAGCTGACTTTAGAGCACATCCAATTTGGATTCCTTGACGGAATCAGTACCCTCGTGCATATCAATCAAAGTATCCCAAATTTCCTTTGCATTCTCAAGACGACCAATTTTGTTGAATTCTTCGGGGCACAATCCATTGAAGAGAATATCACAAGCTTGAGCATTGTATTGCAACATCTTCAACTCTTCCGCGGTAGCTTCACGGTTCGGTTCTCTCCCATCAAAGAATTCATCTTGCAAGCCAATACACACAATAGCCCAAACGGCGGGGCTATGTCCAAGAATATGCACTTTCATCTTATGCTTCCAACTAGCAAAATTAGTACCATCAAAGTAAGGACCTCTACGATGGTAATTTCCCTCGCTAGACGCCATACTCTCCTAGGTTGTGAAACCAAGGCTATGATCACCAAAAGCTATGGAAATCAAGGCAAATGGAGCAAAGCTCTGATACCACTTGTAGGATCGAAAGTATGTCTAGAGGGGGGTGATTAGACTACTTGACCAAATATAAATCTAGCCTTTTCCCAATTTTAAGTATTGGCAGATTTTAACAACTTAGCACAAGTCAAGCAATCAACCTACACATGCAAGTCTAAGAGTATAGCAGTGGAATGTAAACATTGCACATGAAGATAAAGGGAGGAGTTTGGGGGGAGCAAACACAATGTAGACACAGAGATTTTTGGTGTGGCTCCGATAGGTGGTGCTATCGTACATCCACGTTGATGGAGACTTCAGCCCACGAAGGGTAACGGTTGCGCGAGTCCACGAAAGGCTCCACCCAAGAAGGGTCCACGAAGAAGCAACCTTGTCTATACCACCATGGCCATCGCCCACGAAGGACTTGAAGGAAATATGCCCTAGAGGCAATAATAAAGTTATTATTTATTTCCTTATATCATGATAAATGTTTATTATTCATGCTAGAATTGTAGCAGAGTGTCACTAGTATGCCTCTACTTGACTAGCTCGTTAATCAAAGATGGTTATGTTTCCTGACCATAGACAAAGAGTTGTTATTTGATTAACGGGATCACATCATTAGTTGAATGATCTGATTGACATGACCCATTTCATTAGCTTAGCACCCGATCGTTTAGTATGTTGCTATTGCTTTCTTTATGACTTATACATGTTCCTATGACTATGAGATTATGCAACTCCCGTTTACCGGAGGAACACTTTGTGTGCTACCAAACGTCACAACGTAACTGGGTGATTATAAAGGAGCTCTACAGGTCTCTCCAAAGGTACATGTTGGGTTGGCGTATTTCGAGATTAGGATTTGTCACTCCGATTGACGGAGAGGTATCTCTGGGCCCTCTCGGTAATGCACATCACATAATCCTTGCAAGCATTGCAACTAATGTGTTAGTTGTGAGATGATGTATTACGGAACGAGTAAAGAGACTTGCCGGTAACGAGATTGAACTAGGTATTGGATACCGACGATCAAATCACGGGCAAGTAACATACCGATGACAAAGGGAACAACGTATGTTGTTATGCGGTCTGACCGATAAAGATCTTCGTAGAATATGTAGGAGCCAATATGGGAATCTAGGTCCCGCTATTGGTTATTGACCGGAGACGTGTGTCGGTCATGTCTACATTGTTCTCGAACCGTAGGTTCCGCACGCTTAAAGTTACGATGACAGTTTCATTATGAGTTTATGTATTTTGATGTACCGAAGGTTGTTCGGAGTCCCAGATGTGATCATGGACATGACAAGGAGTCTCGAAATGGTCGAGACATAAAGATCAATATATTGGACGGCTATATTCGGACACCGGAATTGTTCCGAGTGGTTTCGGAGAAAACCGGAGTGCCGGAGGGGTTACCGGAACCCCCCGGGGAAGTATTGGGCCTTAGTGGGCCTGAGGGGAGAGAGAGGGCAGCAGCCCAGGAGGTGGCGCCCCCCTCATGGGGAGTCTGAATAGGACTAGGAGGGGGGCACGACCCCCCTTTCCCTCTCCCTCTTCCTCTCTTTCCTTCCCCCTCTCTCTTACTAGTTGGACTAGGAAAGGGGAGTCCTACTCCCACTAGGAGGAGGACTCCCCCCTCCCTTTGGCGCGCCCCATAGGGCCGACCGGCCTCCCCCTCCCTCCTTTATATATGGGGGCAGGGGGGCACCCTAGGACACACAAGTTGATCTTCGTGATTGTTCCTTAGCCGTGTGCGGTGCCCCCCTCCATGATATTACACCTCGATTATATTGTAGCGGTGCTTAGGCAAAGCCCTGCGACAGTTGAACATCAAGATCGTCACCACGCCGTCGTGCTGACGGAACTCCTCCCCGAAGCTTTGCTGGATCGGAGCCCGGGGTGCGTCATCGAGCTGTACGTGTGTCAAGAACTCGGAGGTGCCGGAGTAACGGTGCTTGGATCGGTTGGACCGGGAAGACGTACGACTACTTCCTCTACGTTGCGTCAACGCTTCCGCTTCGGTCTACGAGGGTACATAGACAACACTCTCTCCTCTCGTTGCTATGCATCACCATGATCTTGCGTGTGCGTAGGATTTTTTTTGAAATTACTGCGTTCCCCAACAGTGGTATCAGAGCCAGGTTTTATGGTTTAATGTTATATGCATGAGTAGAATACAAGTGAGTTGTGGGCGATATAAGTCATACTACCTACCAGCATGTCATACTTTGGTTCGGCGGTATTGTTGGATGAAGCGGCCCAGACCGACATTACGCGTACGCTTACGCGAGACTGGTTCTACCACCGTGCTTTGCACACAGGTGGCTGGCGGGTGTCAGTTTCTCCAACTTTAGTTGAACCGAGTGTGTCTACACCCGGTCCTTGCGAAGGTTAAAACGGCATCAACTTGACAAACTATCGTTGTGGTTTTGATGCGTAGGTAAGATTGGTTCTTGCTTAAGCCCGTAGCAGCCACGTAAAACTTGCAACAAACAAAGTAGAGGACGTCTAACTTGTTTTTGCAGGGCATGTTGTGATGTGATATGGTCAAGACATGATGCTAAATTTTATTGTATGAGATGATCATGTTTTGTAACTGAGTTATCGGCAACTGGCAGGAGCCATATGGTTGTCGCTTTATTGTATGCAATGCAATCGCCCTGTAATGCTTTACTTTATCACTAAGTGGTAGCGGTAGTCGTAGAAGCATAAGATTGGCGAGACGACAACGATGCTACGATGGAGATCAAGGTGTCGTGCCGGTGACGATGGTGATCATGACGGTGCTTCAAAGATGGAGATCACAAGCACAAGATGATGATGGCCATATCATATCACTTATATTGATTGCATGTGATGTTTATCTTTTATGCATCTTATCTTGCTTTGATTGACGGTAGCATTTTAAGATGATCTCTCACTAATTATCAAGAAGTGTTCTCCCTGAGTATGCATCGTTGCGAAAGTTCTTTGTGCTGAGACACCACGTGATGATCGGGTGTGATAGGCTCTACGTTCAAATACAACCGGTGCAAAACAGTTGCACACGCGGAATACTCATGTTATACTTGACGAGCCAAGCATATACAGATATGGCCTCGGAACACGGAGACCGAAAGGTCGAGCGTGAATCATATAGTAGATATGATCAACATAGTGATGTTCACCATTGAAACTACTCCATCTCACGTGATGATCGGACATGGTTTAGTTGATATGGATCACGTGATCACTTAGAAGATTAGAGGGATGTCTATCTAAGTGGGAGTTCTTAAGTAATATGATTAATTGAACTTAAATTTATCATGAACTTAGTCCCTGATAGTATCTTGCTTGTTTATGTTTGATTGTAGATAGATGGCCCGTGCTGTTGTTCCGTTGAATTTTAATGCGTTCCCTGAGAAAGCAAAGTTGAAAGATGATGGTAGCAATTACACGGACTGGGTCCGTAACTTGAGGATTATCCTCATTGCTGCACAAAAGAGTTACGTCCTGGAAGCACCGCTGGGTGCCAGGCCTGCTGCTGATGCAACTGACGACGTTAAGAAAGTTTGGCAGAGCAAAGCTGATGACTACTCGATAGTTCAATGTGCCATGCTTTACGGCTTAGAACCGGGACTTCAACGACGTTTTGAATGTCATGGGGCATATGAGATGTTCTAGGAGCTGAAGTTAATATTCCAGCAGAATGCCCGGATTGAGAGATATGAAGTCTCCAATAAATTCTGTAGCTGCAAGATGGAGGAGATAGTTCTGTCAGTGAGCATATACTCAAAATGTCTGGGTATTGTAATCACTTGATTCAACTGGGAGTTAATCTTCTGGATGATAGCGTCATTGACAGAATTCTCCAATCACTTCCACCAAGCTACAAGAGCTTCGTGATGAACTATAATATGCAAGGGATGGATCAGACAATTCCCGAGCTCTTCGCAATGCTAAAGGCTGCGGAGGTAGAAATCAAGAAGGAGCATCAAGTGTTGATGGTCAACAAGACCACTAGTTTCAATAAAAAGGGCAAAGGGAAGAAGAAGGGGAACTTCAAGAAGAACAGCAAGCAAGTTGCTGCTCAAGAGAAGAAAACCAAGTCTGGACCTAAGCCTGAAACTGAGTGCTTCTACTGCAAGCAGACTGGTCACTGGAAGTGGAACTGCCCCAAGTATTTGGCGGATAAGAAGGATGGCAAGGTGAACAAAGGTATATATGATATACATGTTATTGATGTGTACCTTACTAATACTCGCAGTAGCACCTGGGTATTTGATACTGGTTCTGTTGCTAATATTTGCAACTCGAAAGAGGGACTACGAATTAAGCGAAGATTGGCTAAGGACGAGGTGACGATGCGCGTGGGGAATGGTTCCAAAGTCGATGTGATCGCAGTCGGCACGCTACCTCTACATCTACCTTCGGGATTAGTTTTACACCTAAATAATTGTTATTTGGTGCCAGCGTTGAGCATGAACATTATATCTGGATTTTGTTTGATGCGAGACGGTTATTCATTTAAATCTAAGAATAATGGTAGTTCTATTTATATGAGTAATATCTTTTATGGTCATGCACCCTTGAAGAATGGTCTATTCTTATTGAATCTCGATAGTAGTGACACACTATTCATAATGTTGAAGCCAAAAGATGCAGAGTTGATAATGATAGTGCAACTTATTTGTGGCACTGCCGTTTAGGTCATATCGGTATAAAGCGCATGAAGAAACTCCATACAGATGGACTTTTGGAACCACTTGATTATGAATCACTTGGTACTTGCGAACCGTGCCTCATGGGCAAGATGACTAAAACACCGTTCTCCGGCACTATGGAGAGAGCAACAGATTTGTTAGAAATCATACATACAGATGTATGTGGTCCGATGAATGTTGAGGCTTGTGGCGGATATCGTTATTTTCTCACCTTCACAGATGATTTAAGCATATATGGGTATATCTACTTAATGAAGTACAAGTCTGAAACATTTGAAAAGTTCAAAGAATTTCAAAGTGAAGTGGAAAATCATCGTAACAAGAAAATAAAGTTTCTACGATCTGATCGTGGAGGAGAATATTTGAGTTACGAGTTTGGTGTACATTTGAAACAATGCAGAATAGTTTCGCAACTCACGCCACCCGGAACACCACAACGTAATGGTGTGTCCGAACGTCGTAATCGTACTTTACTTGATATGGTACGATCTATGATGTCTCTTATAGATTTACCGCTATCGTTTTGGGGTTATGCTTTAGAGACGGCCGCATTCACGTTAAATAGGGCACCATCAAAATCCATTGAGACGACGCCTTATGAACTATGTGTAACGCCCCGGATCTGATGCGCCAGGTGTCCGCCAGTTATTCGCCGTCGTTGCCATGTCATGTGCTTGCGTGTCGCTCTTTGCCATGTCATCATCTTCTTTTCATATCATGTCATCATGTGCATCGCATTCACATACGTGTTCGTTTCATGCATCTGAGCATTTTCCCCGTTGTCCGTTTTGCAATCCGGCGCTCCTATGTTCCCCGGCGTCCCCTTTTACCTTTTTCCGTGAGCGGGTATTAAACTTTCTTGGAATGGACCGAGGTTTGCCAAGCGGCCTTGGTATAGCACCGATAGACCGCCTGTCAAGTTTCGGGTCAATCGGAGTCCGTTTGATACTCCAACGGTTAACCGGGTAACCGCAAAGGCCTCTTTTGGTGCAGCCCAACACCCCTTCTAAGTGGCCCAAAACCCACCTAAGTCACTTCCATCATCTCGGTCGTTCGATCACGATCGCGTGGCCGAAAACCGCACTCTATTTTGAGCTTCCTAGCCCCCTCTACCTATAAATATGTGCTCCCCCCGGATTTTCGCGCAGATGAACCCTAGCCCCGCTCCCCTCGCGCCGCTGGACACGTCCGCCCGGCGCCGGACATGTCCAGCGCCCTGCAGCCACGTCGCCCAGCCAATGGCGTCGCGCCACGTCATCGCCGCCGCCCCCGCGCCAATCCCACCGCGCCACCTGTCCAGCGCCCGCGCATCTCTCTCCTCCCCGCCGCCGCGGCCCGGCGAGCCCGGATCGGGCCCGCCCGGCCCACCGCCGCCCGCGCCGCCCCGCCGCCTGCGTCGCGCCGCCCCGCCGCCGCCCGCGTCCCGCCCGCCTCCGCCGCGCCGCGCCGCCGCCCCCACCGCGCCGCGCGGCCGCCTCCACCGCGGTCGCGCCGTCCCTCGCCGTCCGGGCTCGCCGCCACCGGATCCGGCCTCCTCCTCGCCGGATCCGCCCATCTCCTTCCTCTCCGGCCTCCTCCCTCGACGCCGGCGCCGCCCAACTCCGGCGTGCCTCGATTTCCGTGCGGAGGTTGACTTTTTCTCCCCATCCCGTATATTTCCAAGTCCTAGGATTTTGCAATATTGTCACATGTTCATCGCATCATATCTCTGCATCTGTGGCTCTGCTTTGGGCGTATAATATGTCAAATTGTTCGCCTCGATGAGTACATCATTTCATATCATTGCATCATTTTCATTTGAGCTCATCTTGATGCCCGAAATGCTGCTAGAAGAGGGCTATGTGATGTTAGTTTCAGATCTGTTTCATTATATGCACTTGTCATTTTTGCCATGATTGATGTGTGCATCCTATGAAGTTGAGTCCTACATGTGTTTTGTAATATGCCATGCCATCTTTTCATAGATTTATGCCATGTGTTTTTGTGATCTTTGTGGTGACTAGCACAAGCATGCATACTAGGGTACTTATTGTTGCTGATTTCAGAGACTTGGTAGTTTCACTAAGTCCCTGCCTGCTGTTATTTTTATGCCATGTGTTCATGTTGTTTCAGAGAGATCTATGCCTCTTTTGAGCATTATCAGTAAGAGTGTTTTGAGCATATGGGTTTTCTCTATCCATCCATGCCTTTGTTTGTAATTATGGAGTGCCATAGCTTGAGTCAATCGAGCTCTACTTTTGCTATAAAATGTTCCTGGCAGATTGTTTACTTGTTATTCGATTTTGCCAAGCTTGTTGTAGTTGGTCCTTGCATGCTATGATGGTGTTATTGCCATGTATAGCTTCTATGCCACGTCTTATTGATGTATGTATGATTAGTTTATCATGCAATGCTCTGTAGTGAGTGAATCGAGCTCGTAAACATGCCTACTTGTTATCTGTTTTTGACATGTCCAGTTTTCTGCCAAGTCTGAAATCTGTAACGAAACTTACTTGATTAACATGGGTGTTATTATGTTTTTTGATCCCTTTTGGCTCATGGTCAGTAAGGGACTTTTGTTAAGTGCTTTGAGTAGATTCATGCCATGCCTTATTTTTCTATGTCCTGATCCTGTAGCATGTTGTTTCATTGCTCTAAACATGTCATCCTGATGTTAATTTCTGCTATGTTGTTATTTTCACTAAGTCTGTGAACCTGTTATCTTTTGCACTTTTGCCATGCTTGTTTGAACCTGTTGTGGTGTGATTTAGCCGTAGCTTAGTGTTCATCTTTTGTCAAGCATCTTGAGTAGATCACTGTCATATGCTTTGTTGATATGTTTGGTTGCAGTAGCTTAATTTCCTGTTGCTTGCTAAGTAGCATCATGCTGTTAATGACAGATTCTTGTCATTCTTGTTTTGCTTGTCATTTGCAAACCGTGCATCCGATTCCGGTGATCTTTATATCGATTTCAACCGAAATCCCCTCACCTTTCCAGTGGCATACTTGGTTTGCCAAGATTATGCCTTGTTCATATTTTCCCTTCCCGCGCATGCATATGTATTGCATACCACATCTCGCATATCATGCCATGTTTATGTGGTGGTTGTTTACTTTGTTGTTTGCTTCTTTACGGTGTTGCTTCCTTGGGTTAGTTCTGATAACGTTGCGATTATGACGATCCGTGCATCTATGTCCGTTTGTCTTCTTCATGGACTCGTTCTTCTTCCTTGCGGGATCTCAGGCAAGATGACCATACCCTCGAAATCACTTCTATCTTTGCTTGCTAGATTGCTCGCTCTTTTGCTATGCCTATGCTGCGATACCTACCACTTGCTTATCATGCCTCCCATATTGTAAACCAAGCCTCTAACCCACCTTGTCCTAGCAAACCGTTGCTTGGTTTGTTACCGCTCTGCTCAGCCCCTCTTATAGCGTTGTTAGTTGCAGGTGAAGATGAAGTTTGTTCCTTGTTGGAACATGGAGACGTTGTTCCTGGATTGGAACATGTTTACTTGCTGGGATATCACAATATATCTTATTTAATTAATGCATCTATATATTTGGTAAAGGGTGGAAGGCTCGGCCTTATGCCTGGTGTTTTGTTCCACTCTTGCCGCCCTAGTTTCCGTCATATCGGTGTTATGTTCCCGGATTTTGCGTCCCTAACGCGGTCGTTGTGATTTATGGGACCCCCTTGACAGTTCGCTTTGAATAAGACTCTTCCAGCAAGGCCCAACCTTGGTTTTACCATTTGCCTACCACCTATCCCTTTCCCTTGGGTCTGATCAGCCTGAGGGTCATCTTTATTTAGCCCCCCGGGACAATGCTTGTCTAAGTGTTGGTCCAAACTAGAGCACCGTGCGGGACCGTCCCTTGGCAACTTGGGTTATGTTGGTACCTGTACGCTTAGCTTATCCGGTGTTACCCTGAGAACGAGATATGTGCAGCTCCTATCAGGATGTCGGCGCATCGGGCGGCTTTGCTGGACTTGTTTTATTGCTATCGAAATGTCTTGTAGCCGGGATTCCGAGACTGGTCGGGTCTTCCCGGGGAGAAGGAATATCCTTCGTTGATCGCGAGAGCTTATAATGGGCTAAGTTGGGACACCCCTGCAGGGTTTGATCTTTCGAAAGCCGTGCCCGCGGTTATGTGGCAGATGGGAATTTGTTAATGTCCGGTTGTAGAAAACCCGAAGTTGATCTTAATTAAAATACACCAACCGCATGTGTAACCGTGATGGTCTCTTCTCGGCGGGGTCCGGGAAGTGAACACGGTTGTTGGAGTTATGCTTGACGTAAGTAGTTTTAGGATCACTTCTTGATCATAGTTGTTCGACCGTGCTTTTGCCTTCTCTTCTAGCTCTCATTTGCGCTTGTTAGCCACCATATATGCTAGTCGCTTGCTGCAGCTCCACCTCATACCTTTTACCCTACCTATAAGCTTAAATAGTCTTGATCTCGCGGGTGTGAGATTGCCGAGTCCCCGTGACTCACAGATACTTCCAAAACCAGTTTGCAGGTGCCGATGAATCCGTGCAGGTGACGCACCTGAGCTCAAGGAGGAGCTTGATGAAGATCTTATTATTTATGTTGTTTCGTTCTAGTCGATCAGTAGTGGAGCCCAGTTGAGGTCAATCGGGAGCCTTTGTCGCTTTTGGGGTTTCTTCTTTTATTTTGGCTCCGTAGTCGGGCCCTGATTGTAACTGTTTGATGTAATGTTTTATTCATGTATTTGTGTGAAGTGGCGATTGTAAGCCAACTATGTATCTCTTTTCCCTTATGTTTTACATGGGTTGTGCGAAGATTACCTCACTTGCGACATTGCTTTCAATGCGGTTATGCCTCTAAGTCGTGCTTTGACACGTGGGAGATATAGCCGCATCGAGGGAGTGACAAGTTGGTATCAGAGCCTTCCCCGACCTTAGGAGCCCCCACTGATTGATCGTTTTTTAGCGGCCGAGTTGTGTCTAGAAAAATGTTTTGAGTCATTTAGGAATAATGTATCGGAGAGTTTAGGAATTCTTTTTACTTCCCAGTCTCCTCATCGCTCTGGTAAGGCATCCTGACGTAGAGTTTTGACTCTTCTCTTCTCAAATTTCACTAAAATTTTTTTTAGGATCACACGGGTATCTTAGAATCGTTTCGATGGTTTTGTGATGACAACATTGTCTTGGTGCCTCCTGTCAGCAGGGGTTTAGTGGAGGTGTCCCGGGGAGTTGAGCTCCGAGGTGTTGTCGTCATAATTTTATCGTTGCAGTTCTAGAATACCTGAGTTTAGTACGCCGACATCAAAAATCTCTTTTGTACAGTTGTTGGTGAGATAACCCTGATAGCCCAGTACTGAGGCGAGTGCGGGAGTATTGCCATAACTCGTATAACGGATGCTTTTCGAAGTTTGAGGTAGACGATTTCCGAAGGTTTCTTGGTTATGTGTTGAAGGATGGATACAGCTGGATCTAGGTATTGTTAGTTTGGGTGATATATTTTGTGTCCCCTGTATCCCCAACACCAGATTGCATAACCAGAAAGTTTCGGGAGTTTATAAGTGGGAATTCAAGTATCTCGTAGGATATCCTTCCAACAGACACATGATACGATATGGGATCTATCATATGTTTGTTTCCGGCTTATTCTGCGAGCTAATCCTTTGTTTTTGTTTTGTTTTGTGGTATTCGAGTTGCTTCGATGTCAAGTGTTGAATCCATACCTTTCCTAAACGGTGTTCTCATATTCCTATGTGGATACTAATCCTTCTTGATCATCGAGGTTGTCATGTTAATTCTTTTTCAACCGGTGTGTCCCTCTTCAAGTGGATCCGATCACTTCAACATTCGCAAGATCAATTATCACTTCTTCTCAACGGTGTTTGTTTCATCCGTCCCAAGTTGTCTTTGTTTTCCCGCCCTCCCACCCTTATTTCTTCAAGGACGCAGATTTCTTGATCAAGTATCTATCTTATTGATGTGAAGCCTCTCCATTCTTCTCCTTCATGTTCTTACCCGGTGCTTCTCATGAAGATGCTAACGGAGCCTCAAGTTTATAATTATTTGTTCTTTTATCTTCCCCGGCGTGTTCAATGCAATCTTTCGATGGTGATCACATCTTTTCCTCGTTGCAATACCTTCTCATACCGGTGCACCTCATAATAATTCACTTCTCGTTATTCATTTGTTCCGGAGTGATGAAGATATCTCAGAAGATTCAAGTTTCCATTCTAAATTCACTCAAGTTCTTTTGAGGATGTTATCTCATTCAAGCCATTTAATTCAACCGATGTAATCTCTCTTTTCAAGCAATCTTTTCAACGGTTTTTCTTTTGAGTGGGCCCTAACCCACATGTCTTTTCCCAGGATCTTACCTAACTCTTCTAATCATCCCGAAGCGATTCCCAAATACTTTTCAAAGTTTGACGTAAGAATGAATTTTTCATCAGTCATATGTCTTTCTCCAAGATCGCTTTCAAATTCTTTTCATCTTTGGCTCAACCTTTCCTCTCGTAATCCTTCCGGAGTTTCTCAACAGTTTGGTGGTGTTTCTCCTCGTCATTCTCAGGATTTGAAGACCGAAGAAGAGTTTCTCTTAAATTTTGCTCCATTCTCTTCAAGATTCATGGTTCTAGCTTGATGCCATCCTCTCATAATCGTTTTCGATTGTGAAAATTCTTTTCACCCATCCGGAGCATTTCAGGAGTCTTCTCAGTTTCATTCTTCGAAGCCCATCATCTCAGTATTATTCATTCTCAGCTTTCAGGTCTCGTTCTCCAAATCATACCGGTGCAATATTCAAGTATTATCTAATCCGCTCGTGATCTCTTGTTCTCATGTATCTAAATTATATCAAGTATCTTTATTCGTTTTCTAATTCTTCCCGGTGAATGGTGTCTTTGCTACTTTCATTTCCAATTCTCACGGTGGTTAGTTCAAGAGTTCTCTTCCTTCGTTATCATATAGATTCATTCATTCTTTCCAATCCTACCGGTGGTTCGTTGAAGACCTTCCCAAATTTGCGCAATATCTATCTTGATCCTTCTACGAGAATAAGTAGTATGCCAAATCCATTGCGTGCCATCAATTTAATGGGTGAAGGATAAGCATAATGTAATTCTTATTCTTGTTTCATCGAGTAAATTCTATTCCTTATTCCGGAGGTTTATCAAAATTCTTGATTTCATTTGTTCATCTTTCTTTCCGGAGTTCAAAGTTTTCTCGGTTATATCATTTCTAAGTTCCATCTAATCATTGCAAAGCTTTACCTTGTGTTTTCAACTTCTCGTTATTTTTATCATCCCTTTATTACCGGAGTTCTTTATGGAGGCTACATGATGATTCACAAAGGATTTAATTCCTTCTCCAAGTGTTCATCGAGACTCTTTTCAGAGGAGCTCAAGTATTATTTATCTCACATTTTAAAGTGCAATCCTTTCAACCGTATCATTCGAGGTGGTATTATGTCATTCTTGATAATTGGAGTTCAGGCCTCATGACTCACATGTTGTCAAGAATGAGGTATTTTAAATCCATCAATCTCTTGTTGGAGTTATCTTGGGATATGTTTCACCTAAAGCCTTCCATTGAGAATGTTGCTAATTGTGGTGCTTATAAATGACCCAAGTTCTTCGTTTGTTCTCCCGGTGAAACAAGTTTCTCGTCTCCTTGTTGATATCAATCCAATCTATTGTTTTCCGGTTGTGGCAGATGTTGTCATTTTCGTTTTTGTCCTTTATCCCAACGATCTATCTTCTATTCTTTCTTTCGGAGGCATTATGATGTTTTCTTCAACCCATCATCTCATTTTGGAGATCATGTTCTTTTCCTTGCTTATCCATTTAACCGGAGTGTCGTGTTTTCATTCGAGCTCTCTCATCTTATCAAGTCTTGCATCTATTCTCAACCGGAGTGCTGTCTGAAATCTTTCTTACCCCTTGTGCCATTCTTTCAATACTCCCGGAGGCAGGGTGCTGTTGTTCTCTTCAAGTATCCTCTCATTTTGCCAAGTTCAAATTCTATTCCTCCATTTTCAACCGGAGTGTTGTATCATCTCTTCAATATTGTATCATCTTATCAAGCTTTCATCTCTTTTCTACCGGAGTGCTGCCCGAATTTGTTATTCCTTGTTCCTTGTCCAAGGGAGTGTTTTCATCTCGTCCATCTCCATGGGATTCTTTCTTTCATTTTTCTCAACCGCTCAAGGTTCTTTGGTTTCACTCTTTTGTCAAAGAAGCAACTTAACTTTACCGCTTCTCTTTCTCTTCCGTTTTTTCCCTCCGGTGCCATTCTAGATCTCGGGACGAGATCCTCTCGTAGTGGTGGAGTGTTGTAACGCCCCGGATCTGATGCGCCAGGTGTCCGCCAGTTATTCACCGTCGTTGCCATGTCATGTGCTTGCGTGTCACTCTTTGCCATGTCATCATCTTCTTTTCATATCATGTCATCATGTGCATCGCATTCACATACGTGTTCGTTTCATGTATCCGAGCATTTTTCCCGTTGTCCGTTTTGCAATCCGGCGCTCCTATGTTCCCCGGCGTCCCCTTTTACCTTTTTCCGTGAGCGGGTATTAAACTTTCTCGGAATGGACCGAGGTTTGCCAAGCGGCGTTGGTATAGCACCGATAGACCGCCTGTCAAGTTTCGGGTCAATCGGAGTCCGTTTGATACTCCAACGGTTAACCGGGTAACCGCAAAGTTTTTTTTGGTGCAGCCCAACACGCCTTCTAAGTGGACCAAAACCCACCTAAGTCACTTCCATTATCTCGGTCGTTCGATCACGATCGCGTGGCCGAAAACCGCACTCCACTTGGAGCTTCCTAGCCCCCTCTACCTATAAATATGTGCTCCCCCCCGGATTTTCGCGCAGATGAACCCTAGCCCCGCTCCCCTCGCGCCGCCGGACACGTCCGCCCGGCGCCGGACATGTCCAGTGCCCCGCAGCCACGTCGCCCAGCCAATGGCGTCGCGCCACGTCATCGCCGCCGCCCCCGCGCCCAATCCCACCGCGCCACCTGTCCAGCGCCCGCGCCTCTCTCTCCTCCCCGCCGCCGTGGCCCGGCGAGCCCGGATCGGGCCCGCCCGGCCCATCGCCGCCCGCGCCGCCCCGCCGCCGCCCGCCCCGCCGCCTCCGCCGCGCCACGCCACCGCCCCCACCGCGCCGCGCCGCCGCCTCCACCGCGGCCGCGCCGTCCCTAGCCGTCCGGGCTCGCCGCCACCGGATCTGGCCTCCTCCTCGCTGGATCCGCCCATCTCCTCCCTCTCCGGCCTCCTCCCTCGTCGCCGGCGCCGCCCAACTCCGGCGTGCCTCGATTTCCGTGCGGAGGTTTGACTTTTTCTCCCCATCCCGTATATTTCTAAGTCCTAGGATTTTGCAATATTGTCACATGTTCATCGCATCATATCTCTGCATCCGTGGCTCTGTTTTGGGCGTATAATATGTCAAATTGTTCGTCCCGATGAGTACATCATTTCGTATCATTGCATCATTTTCATTTGAGCTCATCTTGATGCCCGAAATGATGCTAGAAGAGGGCTATGTGATGTTAGTTTCAGATCTGTTTCAGTATATGCACTTTTGTCATTTTTGCCATGATTGATGTGTGCATCCTATGAAGTTGAGTCCTACATGTGTTTTGTAATATGCCATGCCATCTTTTCATAGATTTATGCCATGTGTTTTTGTGATCTTTGTGGTGACTAGCACAAGCATGCATACTAGGGTACTTATTGTTGCTGATTTCAGAGACCTCAGTAGTTTCACTAAGTCCCTGCCTGCTGTTATTTTTATGCCATGTGTTCATGTTGTTTCAGAGAGATCTATGCCTCTTTTGAGCATTATCAGTAAGAGTGTTTTGAGCATATGGGTTTTCTCTATCCATCCATGCCTTTGTTTGTAATTATGGAGTGCCATAGCTTGAGTCAATCGAGCTCTACTTTTGCTATAAAATGTTCCTGGCAGATTGTTTACTTGTTATTCGATTTTGCCAAGCTTGTTGTAGTTGGTCCTTGCATGCTATGATGGTGTTATTGCCATGTATAGCTTCTATGCCACGTCTTCTTGATGTATGTATGATTAGTTTATCATGCAATGCTCTGTAGTGAGTGAATCGAGCTCGTAAACATGCCTACTTGTTATCTGTTTTTGACATGTCCAGTTTTCTGCCGTCTGAAATCTGTAATGAAACTTGCTTAATTAACATCGGTGTTATTATGTTTTTTGATCCCTTTTGGCTCATGGTCAGTAAGGGACTTTTGTTAAGTGCTTTGAGTAGATTCATGCCATGCCTTATTTTGCTATGTCCTGATCCTGTAGCATGTTGTTTCATTGCTCTAAACATGTCATCCTGATGTTAATTTCTGCTATGTTGTTATTTTCACTAAGTCTGTGAACCTGCTATCTTTTGCACTTTTGCCATGCTTGTTTGAACCTGTTGTGGTGTGATTTAGCCGTAGCTCAGTGTTCATCTTTTGTAAAGCATCTTGAGTAGATCACTGCCATATGCTTTGTTGATATGTTTGGTTGCAGTAGCTTAATTTCTTGTTGCTTGCTAAGTAGCATCATGCTGTTAATGACAGATTCTTGTCATTCTTGTTTTGCTTGTCATTTGCAAACCGTGCATCCGATTCCGGTGATCTTTATATCGATTTCAACCGAAATCCCCTCACCTTTCCAGTGGCATACTTGGTTTGCCAAGATTATGCCTTGTTCATCTTTTCCCTTCCCGCGCATGCATATGCATTGCATACCACATCTCGCATATCATGCCATGTTTATGTGGTGGTTGTTTACTTTGTTGTTTGCTTCTTTACGGTGTTGCTTCCTCGAGTTAGTTCTGATAACGTTGCGATTGTGACGATCCGTGCATCTATGTCCGTTTGTCTTCTTCATGGACTCGTTCTTCTTCCTTGCGGGATCTCAGGCAAGATGACCATACCCTCGAAATCACTTCTATCTTTGCTTGCTAGATTGCTCGCTCTTTTGCTATGCCTATGCTGCGATACCTACCACTTGCTTATCATGCCTCCCATATTGTAAACCAAGCCTCTAACCCACCTTGTCCTAGCAAACCGTTGCTTGGTTTGTTACCGCTCTGCTCAGCCCCTCTTATAACGTTGTTAGTTGCAGGTGAAGATGAAGTTTGTTCCTTGTTGGAACATGGAGATGTTGTTCCTGGATTGGAACATGTTTACTTGCTGGGATATCACAATATATCTTATTTAATTAATGCATCTATATATTTGGTAAAGGGTGGAAGGCTCGGCCTTATGCCTGGTGTTTTGTTCCACTCTTGCCGCCCTAGTTTCCGTCATATCGGTGTTATGTTCCCGGATTTTGCGTCCCTAACGCGGTCGGGTGATTTATGGGACCCCCTTGACAGTTCGCTTTGAATAAGACTCTTCCAGCAAGGCCCAACCTTGGTTTTACCATTTGCCTACCACCTATCCCTTTCCCTTGGGTCTGATCAGCCTGAGGGTCATCTTTATTTAGCCCCCCGGGACAATGCTTGTCTAAGTGTTGGTCCAAACTAGAGCACCGTGTGGGACCGTCCCTTGGCAACTTGGGTTATATTGGTACCTGTACGCTTAGCTTATCCGGTGTTGCCCTGAGAACGAGATATGTGCAGCTCCTATCAGGATGTCGGCGCATCGGGCGGCTTTGCTGGACTTGTTTTATTGCTGTCAAAATGTCTTGTAGCCGGGATTCCGAGACTGATCGGGTCTTCCCGGGGAGAAGGAATATCCTTCGTTGATCGCGAGAGCTTATAATGGGCTAAGTTGGGACACCCCTGCAGGGTTTGATCTTTCGAAAAGCCGTGCCCGCGGTTATGTGGCAGATGGGAATTTGTTAATGTCCGGTTGTAGAAAACCCGAAGTTGATCTTAATTAAAATACACCAACCGCATGTGTAACCGTGATGGTCTCTTCTCGGCGGGGTCCGGGAAGTGAACACGGTTGTTGGAGTTATGCTTGACGTAAGTAGTTTCAGGATCACTTCTTGATCATAGTTGTTCGACCGTGCTTTTGCCTTCTCTTCTCGCTCTCATTTGCGCTTGTTAGCCACCATATATGCTAGTCGCTTGCTGCAGCTCCACCTCATACCTTTTACCCTACCTATAAGCTTAAATAGTCTTGATCTCGCGGGTGTGAGATTGCTGAGTCCCCGTGACTCACAGATACTTCCAAAACCAGTTTGCAGGTGCCGATGAATCCGTGCAGGTGACGCACCTGAGCTCAAGGAGGAGCTTGATGAAGATCTTATCCTTTATGTTATTTCGTTCTAGTCGATCAGTAGTGGAGCCCAGTTGGGGTCGATCGGGAACCTTTGTCGCTTTTGGAGTTTCTTCTTTTATTTTGGCTCCGTAGTCGGGCCCTGATTGTAACTGTTTGATGTAATGTTTTATTCATGTATTTGTGTGAAGTGGCTATTGTAAGCCAACTATGTATCTCTTTTCCCTTATGTTTTACATGGGTTGTGCGAAGATTACCTCACTTGCGACATTGCTTTCAATGCGGTTATGCCTCTAAGTCGTGCTTCGACACGTGGGAGATATAGCCGCATCGAGGGAGTGACACTATGGTTTGGCAAGAAACCAAAGTTGTCATTTCTAAAAGTTTGGGGTTGCGATGCTTATGTGAAAAAACTTCAACCTGATAAGCTCGAACCCAAATCGGAGAAATGTGTCTTCATAGGATATGCAAAGGAAACTATTGGATACACCTTCTATCACAAATCCGAAGGCAAGACTTTTGTTGCTAAATTCGGAAACTTTCTAGAGAAGGAGTTTCTCTCGAAAGAAGTGAGTGGGAGGAAAGTAGAACTTGATGAGGTAACCGTACCTGCTCCCTTATTGGAAAGTAGTTCATCACAGAAACCGGTTTCTGCGACACCTATTCCAATTAGTGAGGAAGTTAATGATGATGATCATGAAATTTCAGATCAAGTTACTACTGAGCCTCGTAGATCAACCAGAGTAAGATCCGCACCAGAGTGGTACGGTAATCCTGTTCTGGAAGTCATGCTACTAGATCATGATGAACCTACGAACTATGAAGAAGCGATGGTGAGCCCAGATTCCGCAAAATGGCTTGAAGCCATGAAATCTGAGATGGGATCCATGTATGAGAACAAAGTGTGGACTTTGGTTGACTTGCCCGATGATCGGCAAGCAATTGAGAATAAATGGATCTTCAAGAAGAGGACTGACGCTGACGGTAATGTTACTGTCTACAAAGCTCGACTTGTCGCAAAAGGTTTTCGACAAGTTCAAGGGATTGACTACGATGAGACCTTCTCACCCGTAGCGATTCTTAAGTCTGTACGAATCATGTTAGTGATTGCCGCATTTTATGATTATGAAATTTGGCAGATGGATGAAAAAACTGCATTCCTGAATGGATTTATGGAAGAAGAGTTGTATATGATGCAACCAGAAGGTTTTATCGATCCAAAGGGAGCTAACAAAGTGTGCAAGCTCCAGCGATCCATTTATGGACTGGTGCAAGCCTCTCGGAGTTGGAATAAATGCTTTGATAGTGTGATCAAAGCATTTGGGTTTGTGCAGACTTTTGGAGAAGCCTGTATTTACAAGAAAGTGAGTGGGAGCTCTGTAGCATTTCTGATATTATACGTGGATGACATATTACTAATCAGAAATGATATAGAATTTCTGGATAGCATAAAGGGATACTTGAATAAGAGTTTTTCAATGAAAGACCTCGGTGAAGCTGCTTACATATTGGGTATTAAGATCTATAGAGATAGATCAAGGCGCTTGATAGGACTTTCACAAAGCACATACCTTGACAAAGTTTTGAAGAAGTTCAAAATGGATCAAGCAAAGAAAGGGTTCTTGCCTGTGTTACAAGGTGTGAAGTTGAGTAAGACTCAATTCCCGACCACTGCAGAAGATAGAGAGAAAATGAAAGATGTTCCCTATGCTTCAGCCATAGGCTCTATCATGTATGCAATGCTGTGTACCAGACTTGATGTGTGCCTTGCTATAAGTTTAGCAGGGAGGTACCAAAGTAATCCAGGAGTGGATCACTGGACAGCGGTCAGGAACATCCTGAAGTACCTGAAAAGGACTAAGGATATGTTTCTCGTATATGGAGGTGACAAAGAGCTCATCGTAAACGGTTACGTTGATGCAAGCTTTGACACTGATCCGGACGATTCTAAATCGCAAACCGGATACGTGTTTACATTAAACAGTGGAGCTGTCAGTTGGTGCAGTTCTAAACAAAGCGTCGTGGCGGGATCTACATGTGAAGCGGAGTACATAGCTGCTTTGGAAGCAGCAAATGAAGGAGTCTGGATGAAGGAGTTCATATCTGATCTAGGTGTCATACCTAGTGCATCAGGTCCAATTAAAATCTTTTGTGACAATACTGGTGCAATTGCCTTGGCAAAGGAATCCAGATTTCACAAGAGAACCAAGCACATCAAGAGACGCTTCAATTCCATCCGGGATCTAGTCCAGGTGGGAGACATAGAAATTTGCAAGATACATATGGATCTGAATGTAGCAGACCCGTTGACTAAGCCTCTTCCATGAGCAAAACATGATCAGCACCAAGACTCCATGGGTGTTAGAATCATTACTGTGTAATCTAGATTATTGACTATAGTGCAAGTGGGAGACTGAAGGAAATATGCCCTAGAGGCAATAATAAAGTTATTATTTATTTCCTTATATCATGATAAATGTTTATTATTCATGCTAGAATTGTATTAACCGGAAACATAATACATGTGTGAATACATAGACAAACAGAGTGTCACTAGTATGCCTCTACTTGACTAGCTCGTTAATCAAAGATGGTTATGTTTCCTGACCATAGACAAAGAGTTGTTATTTGATTAACGGGATCACATCATTAGTTGAATGATCTGATTGACATGACCCATTTCATTAGCTTAGCACCCGATCGTTTAGTATGTTGCTATTGCTTTCTTCATGACTTATACATGTTCCTATGACTATGAGATTATGCAACTCCCGTTTACCGGAGGAACACTTTGTGTGCTACCAAACGTCACAACGTAACTGGGTGATTATAAAGGAGCTCTATAGGTGTCTCCAAAGGTACATGTTGGGTTGGCGTATTTCGAGATTAGGATTTGTCACTCCGATTGACGGAGAGGTATCTCTGGGCCCTCTCGGTAATGCACACCACATAAGCCTTGCAAGCATTGCAACTAATGTGTTAGTTGTGAGATGATGTATTACGGAACGAGTAAAGAGACTTGCCGGTAACGAGATTGAACTAGGTATTGGATACCGACGATCAAATCTCGGGCAAGTAACATACCGATGACAAAGGGAACAACGTATGTTGTTATGCGGTCTGACCGATAAAGATCTTCGTAGAATATGTAGGAGCCAATATGGGCATCCAGGTCCCGCTATTGGTTATTTACGGGAGACGTGTCTCGGTCATGTCTACATTGTTCTCGAACCGTAGGGTCCGCACGCTTAAAGTTACGATGACAGTTTCATTATGAGTTTATGTATTTTGATGTACCGAAGGTTGTTCGGAGTCCCAGATGTGATCATGGACATGACAAGGAGTCTCGAAATGGTCGAGACATAAAGATCGATATATTGGACGGCTATATTCGGACATCGGAATTGTTCCAAGTGGTTTCGGAGAAAACCGGGGTGCCGGAGGGGTTACCGGAACCCCCCGGGGAAGTATTGGGCCTTAGTGGGCCTGAGGGGGGAGAGAGGGCAGCAGCCCACGAGGTGGCGCGCCCCCCCTCATGGGGAGTCCGAATAGGACTAGGAGGGGGGCGCGGCCCCCCTTTCCCTCTCCCTCTCCCTCTCTTTCCTTCCCCCTCTCTATTCCTAGTTGGACTAGGAAAGGGGAGTCCTACTCCCACTAGGAGGAGGACTCCCCCTCCCTTTGGCGCGCCCCATAGGGCCGGCCGGCCTCCCCCTCCCTCCTTTATATACAGGGGTAGGGGGGCACCCTAGGACACACAAGTTGATCTTCGTGATCGTTCCTTAGCCGTGTGCGGTGCCCCCCTCCACGATATTACACCTCGGTCATATTGTAGCGGTGCTTAGGCAAAGCCCTGCGACAGTTAAACATCAAGATCGTCACCACGCCGTCGTGCTGACGGATCCCGTCGGTGAGACCGAATTGACTAGGGTTTGTGGCAGTGGCTATGTCAAGTGAACTCGGTGGCGCCGGATATAATATTTCGATGGGGCCGAGTTTGACTTTTGGTTTGGGACAAATGTGGATATGAGGAAGTGGTTGAGGGTTTTTGGAGCATATCACTAAGCATTTTGAGCAAGTAAGCCATTAAGCAGCACCCCATCCCCTTTTAATAGTATTGGCTTTTCCTATGGACTCAATGTGATCTTGGATCACTAAAGGTAAAATGTAGAGTCTTGAGCTTGAGCCAATATGTGTCCTTAGCATTTTGAGGGGTCCACATTCCTAATCCATGCCATGCCAATCATTGAACTTTCCTGAAATATTTATCTTGAAATAGCATTAGCTCAATGAGCTATATGTTGTTAATAATTACCAAAACCACCAAGGGATAGTTGCACTTTTAGGTCTCTCACTGCCCCCACATCCCTTCTTCCGAGGTTTTCTGAACTTCTTTGGTGCTCAGATCCATCACTTTCCCCCCAACACCATGTCATATCTCGCTGTGTTCATTTTGATATGTGAGAACTTCCTGGGATGCCACCCACATTGGGGATTGTTTAAGCAAATTTTCACTTGCCGATCTCAGACGGTGAAGAAAGCTAATCCGACCGATGAGAGGACGCATGTGATCCAAATGTGCGGGGGGCTAGGAGTCCAGATGAGGGGCATAAGCTCTTTCCCTCCTATGACCTTTCCTGAATCGGTTAGGGGATGGCAGTCGACCTGGTTTTATTGCAAGGATGTCTCGACTCCGGGCCATTCGGCTGGTCTTCCCCCTTTCTCTCTGGAGAAACCCCGCACTCCTTGTTCTTTGACTGTATCTGTAGAGGAGAAGGGTGAGGTAGCCATTTTAGTTGACGCGGTTGTTGCGCTGGTCCGGGGTGGAGTGACTGGTATGGATCTGCTGGAGGCGTTCCTCAGTCGACGCATCCAGCCCTTGCAAGCTCGTGACCATCCCATGTGGCTGTACTCAGGCCCAGAAGACACCACTTGGAGGAAGTCAGCAAAGTGGCTTCGGAGTATCACTGGGAACAAGGACAATCCACGCGGAGTGAAACGGGTCTTGCCATTCCACGCCGAGCATCTTCCGGATGAGGTTTGGCATGCCTTGCCGAGTGTTTCGCCTTTTTTCTTTTCAGAATGCAACAATACTGGAATTCGACTGACTTTTGCAATTTGTGCCTTGCAGGTTTTCATGAATATATACTCGCCTGTGCCGAACGGGGAACAACCCCTTTAAGAAGGGGAAAGCGAAGGTGGGAACGCGGACATTCCGTATGATGACGTAAGTGAGGACAAGAGAGATGACTCTGACGATAGTGAAGAAGTCAATTCACCGCCGCACTCTGAGCGTCATTCTAAGCAATCACAAGACCCTGCGGCTGATCATGGCAAGGTCGCGGCGTCGAGTGTGAAGACCCAGAAGCGCACTCGGACGACCACTCCCGAGCCGACTGAGAAAGTCGCCAAGCAAGCAAAGGTCAATCCTCCTAAGCCTTGGAAGGCCTTGCCCAGGATCAAGGTTGTTGTGCATGTTGCTTTGGCATAAGTACTTGTTCTTTTTGTTCATTACGGTTGTGGACCTTTTTGTTTGTGTTTGACCGAATGGGAATTTGGACCTCCAGGGTTGCTACTTCTAGGACGTCTCGCATGGAGAACGATGATGAACAAGCTGACACAGAGACTGCAGACATGGCCACTTCTCGAGCAGGTATGATATTGCAGATATGCTCATACTTCGTCGACTATCTTGGTGGTCGATTGGAATCTCATTGTCGAGTGGTTGCAGTGCCGACATACATTATTTAGCTCCCAGATGATGATGATGAGGAGCTTCCAAAGAACACACGAGGGAGAGGCAGGGGCTCGACCACTTCGCGGAACCTCTCCAGGATAGTGCCATGTAGCGGGGCGTCTCACCTGCCGACTGAACCTGTAGTCCAAGAACTTGGTGGCTCGTCTCGAACTGCCGTTACTTTTGCTGTCCCTTTTTCGACTGCCCAGCCTCCAATGTCGACTGGTCAAACTTCTAATCTAACTGGGCAACTTCAGACATTGATCCCTCCAGCTGCGTCACCAACTCCAGCGCCGACTGAGTTCACTCTGCATCATGTCCCTGAGGACCAAAAAGGAGCTGCTAAGGAATCAATGATCCAAGCTGGCCTGATGATGGAGCGACTGAAGGTGGTGTACAAGTCTAGAAAGGCTGCATACGACGTAAATACGATCGTAAGGTTACTTTCGATTGGTTTTTCTTCGTCTTGAACTTTTCTCTATTAGGATATGCTATCTAAAACTGTTGCTTTATTATTCGCAAGATGTCCGTGGATGAGCGTTTTGGAACCTTTAATGTGCATCTATCATGGGTTTGTACACCCACTGGGTGTTTTCTTTTGCTGTGTAGTTCTTCCACTTGAGGAGGTCATGCCGTGTCGAGTGGGTTCCTGGTCTAGTGGGGGCACACTGAGTGCACCCACTGGGTGCAGTCCCCGAGACCACCGTCGAATGTTTGATTCTCCGGGGGTCTTTAGAATGTACTTGTTTGCAACTCTTCACTTGGGTCGGCCGGGTCGTGCCGAGTGGGTAACTGATCCTGTGGGGGCACGCTGAGTGCACCCACTGGGTGTAGTCCCCGAGACTACTGTCGACTGCGGGCAGTCGGCGGAGGTCTGAGAACAAGGGATTTTTTTACTCGGGCTGGACAGGCCGTGCCAAGAGGGAGATCGAACCAGTGGGGGCACGCTGAGTGCACCCACTAGGTGTAGTCCTCGAGACCGCCGTCGAATGTTTGATTCGGCGGTGGTCTTAGAACTCCTTTGATAATCAGCAATCTTAATTGCTCTTCCCCACTCAGAAGTGAAGCGTCTTTTCTGTTTGTCGACCTAATTGTCTTTTTGTTGACTGTAGAAATCTTGTGAGCTTGGAACTCAGTATGTTGCCTTGGAGAAGGAGAAGATCCAACTCCGACCAGATCTGGAACTTGCCAGGAAGAATCTGAAGGATTTTCAGGATGAAGTGAAGACCATGGGAGGTAATAGCTTACTGACTGTATGCCTTATCGTTTCTTCTTTTCTATCCTCTGAATCGAGTGACTCCACTCGAACAGATGTGCGTAGTAAAAACCGTCAACTCCAAGCACAACTAAAGAATGTTATTTCTTTAAACACCATGAAGCAGGCACTGGAGAGGAAGGACACTGAACTTGTGGGAGCATAGAAGGTGGCGCGTGAGAAGACTGAACTAGCCGAGAAAAAGCTAGCTTCAGTCGGCAAACTGGAAGAGGAAAATGCCAGTCTGAAGACTGCTGTCGACGAGGCGAGGAAAGAAGCTGCACAACTGAAAGAAGAGAAGGTGGTCCTAGCCGACAAGGTGGATGAGCTCACTTGGAAGAGGGACGAGCTGGAGGTTTACTTGGGAGGTCTTGCCAAGAAGTTGTATGTCATGCTTGAAGGTACCTTTCTCCATCCGAGTGAATCCAGAAAGCTTTCGTATAAATCTACTGTTGACTCATCTTTCTCTCTTGTGCAGAGTTTTTTAAGCATTTTGAGCAGGAGACCGAGCGGATTGAACCAGGCTTGGACCCCACAAAGTCACTCGTCAAAGATGAAGCCGTGATGAATGTAATGCGACTTGAAGCTCGTCTTGATAGAGTCTTGGGGTACATCGCTCGACTGAAGGTTGCTGTCCAAGATAGACCAAGAGCTATGACCGGAGGACAAACTTTAGAATGACCTTGAGTCACTGATGGTTCGGCTCAATGAAATTCCTAGTCGAGTGCAGGCGTGGAAGAAGTCAGCTGCTCGCTGTGGAGCCGACATGTCCCTTTCACTCGTCAGAGTCCATTGTAAGGATGCCAAGGACGAAAAACTGAAGGCTCTCCAAGTGGCAAACACGAAGAAACTCCAGTTCCAATCTTTCATGGACACCTTTATTGAAGTAGCCACTCGCATAGCTGAGAGCATCGACTTGGACACCTTCGTCGAGCCAGCGAGTTCTCCTCCCACCGAGTGAAGAAGAAAAAAATATTAATGATCCAAACTTATTTGCCTCGGAATGCCGAGTGAACGTGTAACCATTAAACTCTTTCGGGCCTGTCGCCCGAGTACTTTTGCTTGTGGTTCTGAAACTTGCCGGATTTATCCGAACTTGGTGGTTTTACTCGAATGTTGCTTTCTCGCTTCCAGAATGTTTTGAGTGATCAAAATTTTTGACTTAGGCAAAGCTGGTTCGCGGCTAAGCCTCCGAGTGGAGGATTGCTCTTCACTCAAAGTAGATTTTAACTTAGGCGAGTATGGGGTCGCAGCTAAGCCCCCCAGTGGGAGGATTTCTCTCCACTCGGAGCAGTTTTTAACTTAGACGAGTACGGGGTCACAGCTAAGCCCCCGAGTGGGAGGATTGCTCTCCACTCTGAGAAGTTTTTAACTTAGGCGAGTACGGGGTCGCAGCTAAGCCCCTGAGTGGGAGGATTGCTCTCCACTCGGGGTAGTTTTTAACTTAGGCGAGTACGGGGTCGCAGCTAAGCCCCCGAGTAGGAGGATTGCTCTCCACTCGGGGTAGTTTTTAACTTAGGTGAGTACGGGGTCGCAGCTAAGGCCCCGAGTGGGAGGATTGCTCTCCACTTGGAGCAGTTTTTAACTTAGGCGAGTACGGGGTCGCAGCTAAGCCCTCGAGTGGGAGGATTGCTCTCCACTCGGAGTAGTATTTAACTTATGCGAGTACGAGGTCGCAGCTAAGCCCCCGAGTGGGAGGATTGCTCTCCACTCGGAGCAGTTTTTAACTTAGGCGAGTACGGGGTCGCAGCTAAGCCCCCGAGTGGGAGGATTGCTCTCCACTCGGAGAAGTTCTTAACTTAGGCGAGTACGGGGTCGCAGCTAAGCCCCCGAGTGGGAGTATTGCTCTCCACTCGGAGCAGTTTTTAACTTAGGCGAGTATGGGGTCGCAGCTAAGCCCCCAAGTGGGAGGATTGCGATCCACTCGGAGAAGTTTCTAACTTAGGAGAGTACAGGGTCGCAGCTGATCCCCCGTGTGAGAGGATTGCTCTCCACTCGGAGTAGTTTTTAACTTAGGCGAGTACGGGGTTGCAGCTAAGCCCCCGAGTTGGAGGATTGCTCTCCACTCGGAGAAGTTTTTAACTTAGGCGTGTACGGGGTCGCAGCTAAGCCCCCGAGTGGGAGGATTGCTCTCCAGTCAGAGTAGTTTTTAACATAGGCGAGTACGGGGTCGCAGCTAAGCCCTAGAGTGAGAGGATTGCTCTCCACTTGGAGTAGATTTTAACTTAGGCGAGTACGGGGTCGCAGCTAAGTCCCCGAGTGGGAGGATTGATCTCCACTCGGAGTAGTTTTTAACTTAGGCGAGTACGGGATCACAGCTAAGCCCCCGAGTGGGAGGATTGTTCTCCACTCGGAGTAGTTTTTAACTTAGGCGAGTACGGGGTCGCAGCTAAGCCCCCAAGTGGGAGGATTACTCTCCACTCGGAGTACTTTTCTAACTTAGGCGAAAAATGGGTTTCGCAGGTAAGCCACCCACTGGGGGATTTGAACACATGTTTATGCAAGAACAATCATTAAGAGACTGCCGGAATCATGTCTTGACAAACGATCTAACAAGTACTCTTATTACATCCTGACAATCTGACTATGAAGTATAATGCCGAAGACGATCTGCGTTCTAGGAGCGCGACTCATCTTTCTTCTGAGCCAGGTTGTAAAGGTGATAGGCTCCATTGTGAAGCACCTTGGTGATGATGAAAGGGCCTTCCCACGCAGGGGCGAGCTTATGCGGTCGTTGCTGATCCACTCGGAGCACTAGGTCTCCTTGAAACGCTTGACCCTTGATGTTCCTTGCATGGAATCGACGAAGATCTTGCTGATAAATAGTCGACCTGATCAAAGCCATTTCTCGTTCTTCTTCCACAAGGTCTACTGCATCTTGACGTGCCTGCTCTGCTTCAACTTCCTAATAAAGTTCCACTCGGGGCGCATTGTGTAGCAGGTCACTCGGAAGCACAGCTTCAGCTCCGTACACCATGAAGAAAGGGGTTCGGTTGGTGGAACAGTTGGGAGTTGTCCTCAATCCCCACAAGACAGACGACAATTCGGTTACCCAAGCTCCAGCTGCATGCTTAAGGTTGCACATGAGTCGACGCTTCAGACCTTGGAGGATCCGACCATTTGCTCTTTTAGCTTGACCATTCGACCGCAGGTGCACAACGAATGTGTAATCCACCCGAGTGCCCTGGGAGGCGCAGAATGCTCGGAATTCTTCCGAGTCAAAGTTTGAGCCAATGTCTATGATGATGCTGTGCGGAACTACATATCGGAATATCAACTCTCTTATGAAACTAATGGTTGTGCTTGAGTCTAAGTTCTTGAGAGGCTTGGCCTCAATCCACTTGGTGAACTTGTCGACTGCTACAAGTAGATGAGTGAAGCCACTTCTGTCGGTCCTGAGTGGTCCAACCATATCCAAACCCCACAGAGCGAACGGGTAGACGAGTGGGATGGTTTTCAAGGCAGATGCAGGCTTGTGGGACATGTTTGAGTAAAATTGGCAACCTTCACACTTCTCGACGATTTCTTTTGCAGTTTCATTGGCCCGTGGCCAATAGAATCCTGCTCGGTATGCTTTGGTCACGATGGTCCGAGAGGACGCATGGTGACCATAGGTCCCCGAGTGGATCTCATCCAATATTAGTCGACCCTCTTTTGGAGATATACATTGCTGAGCGACGCCAGTAACACTCTCTCCGTAGAGCTGTCCTTTAATCACTGTGAAAGATTTTGATCTGCGGACAATTTGATGTGCTTCAACTTCATCTTCTGGAAGCTCCTGCCTGAGCAGATATGCGATATACGGTACTGTCCAATCGGGGGTGATCATGAAGATTTCCATAACCAGGTCAATAACTGCTGGTACCTCAATTTTAGTCGGATTGGTAGGACTTATTGCTTGGGGAGGTTCCTCTATGAAACGGTCTTCTTGCACCGACGGGGAATGGAGATGCTCAAGAAACACATTATTGGGGATAGGTTTCCGAGTGGAACCTATTTTTGCCAGGTCCTCAGCTGCTTGATTCTTGATTCGAGGAATGTGGTGAAGCTCCAAACCCTCGAACTTTTTCTCCAACTTCCTCACTGCGTTGCAGTATCTAGTCATGGCAGGGTTTCTGACATCCCACTCCTTCATCACCTGATTGACCACCAAATCTGAGTCACCGTAGACCATCAGTCGACGGACGCCGAGTGAGATGGCCATACGCAACCTGTAGAGGAGTACTTCATACTCAGCTTCATTATTGGAGGAATCAAAGTGAATCTGGAGGACATAACTGAGTTTGTCACCTCTTGGGGACACCAGGACCACTCCGGCACCAGAACCATTTAACATCTTAGATCCATCAATGAACATGGTCCAGTGTTCCGAGTGAACTTGAGTCGGCTATTGCTGCTCAATCCACTCGGCCAGGTAATCCGCAATTGCTTGAGACTTGATTGCCTTCTTTGCTTCAAACTTGATATCTAGAGGAAGAAGTTCAATTGCCCACTTAGCCACTCGGCCGGTTGCATCTCGATTGTTCAAGATTTCAGACAATGGAGTGTTGTTGACGACAGAAACCGAGTGGTCTTGGAAATAATGTGCAACTTTCTTCGCAGTCAAATAAATTCCATATACAAGCTTCTGGTAATGCAGAAACCTTTGCTTGGATGGAGTCAAGACTTCGGAGATGTAATACACTGGGCGTTGAACTTTATAGGCCTTGCCTTCTTCTTCTCACTCCACTGTGAGCACTGTGCTGACAACATGACCAGTGGCTACAATATACAACAGTAGAGGATCTTTGCTGATCGGAGCAACAAGCATCGGCTGGGTGGAAAGCAGGGCTTTGAGCTCCACAAACACTACTTCAGCTTCAGGAGTCCACTCGAATGTATCAGACTTTTTCATCAGTCGGTAAAGAGGCAATGCCTTTTAACCGAGACGAGAAATGAATCAACTTAATGCAGCCAGACAACCTGTAAGCTTCTGAACGTCATGCACATGCACATGGCATTTCATTCAGAGAATTGCACCGATCTTTTCGGGATTTGCATCTATCCCTTGTTCGGAAACGAGAAAACCGAGCAACTTTCCTCCAGGAACTCCGAATGTGCACTTGGACGGATTCAGCTTGATGTCATATCTTCTCAGATTGGCAAAGGTTTCAGCAAGGTTAGACAGCAGGTTGGAACTCTTGCTTGACTTAACCACGATATCATCCATACATGCCTCCACATCCCGACTGATCTGAGTGAGTAGACACTTCTGGATCATGCGCATGAATGTGGCACCAGCATTCTTGAGACCGAAAGGCATGGTGGCATAGCAAAAACACCCGAACGGGGTGATGAAGGTCGTTTTTATTTCATCGGGCCCATACAGTCGGATCTGATGGTACCCAGAATATGCGTCCAGAAAAGACAAATGCTCACACCCCGCCGTCGAGTTGACTATCTGATGGATGCGGGGGGAGAGGAAAATGATCTTTCGGGCAGGCCTGATTGATATGCTTGAAATCAATACACATACGAAGTGAATTATCCTTCTTGGGGACCATGACGACGTTGGCGAGCCACTCGGAGTGGTATATCTCGCGGATGAACTCGACTGCCAGGAGCCGAGCCACTTCCTCTCCAATCGCCTTCCTCTTTTCCATGGCAGAACGACGGAGATGCTCTTTGACTGGTTTGGCTTTGCAGTCGACACACAAACGGTGCTCAACCAGTCCCTTAGGTACACATGGCATGTCTGAAGGTTTCCATGCAAAGATGTCCCAGTTCTCAAGGAGGAACTGGATGAGCGCGACTTCCTATTTGCTATCGAGTGTCGTTGAGATATGTGTCAAAGCAGCCATGGGATCTTCCGGGTGAATGTGAACTGGCTTCGTCTCCCCGGCCGACTGAAATGCGACTTAGAAGCCGGCTTCTTGGCTCGGAGCAGATCACTCGGATCAGCGTTCTTCTTGTATTCCTCTAGCTCAACCACTGCCATTTGCTTGTCAGTGATCTTGGACCCCTTCTGGAGGCGTTCCTTCGCTCTCTGCATGTTCCCAGTGACCGTGATCATGCCTTTGGGTCTGGGCATCTTCAACTTAAGATACATGTAACATGGACAGGCCATGAAACGAGCATATGCCGGCCTACCCAGAATAGCATGATATGCACTGTGGAAATCCACTACCTCAAACGTCAACTTCTCCTTGCGAAAATTCTTGGAATCACCAAAAACTACGTCCAGAGTAATATGTCCGAGTGACTTTGCCTTTTTCCCTGGTATGACTTCGTGGAAGTGCATGTTGCTTTCACCGAGTTGGGACATCGGAATGCCCATCCCATGGAGGGTCTCAGCATACAGAATGATCAAACCACTGCCACCATCCATGAGAACTTTCGTCAGTCGGGTGCCCCCAACGACTGGGTCGACCACCAAAGCTTGCCGCCCGAGGGTAGCAACGTGAGCTGGGTGATCGGACTAGTCGAATGTAATGGGAGTCTTCGACCACTTCAGGTATGTTGTAGTTGCCGGAGCAACCATGTTCACCTCTCTGTTTATGACTTTCAGTCGACTCTTGCTCTCAACATCAGCAAAAATCACCAAGGTAGCATTGACCTTCGGGTAACCATCATCCTTTTCTTCATCTTCGTCCTTATCAGAGTCCTTCTCACTGGGCTGACCATCTCGGAACTGTTGAATCAGGAGTCTGCATCGTAGAGTGGTATGCTTGGGCAGAATCAAGTTACCCTCCTCATCCTTCTTCGTGTGAATGTGACACGGCAAATCCGGGACATCTTGGCCCGACTGATCTTTGATCTTCTTGGGTGTCCATTGCCCCTTGGGCTTCCCCTTGAACTTTCCTTGGGTATTCACCACTGCGGCTTCTGCCTGACCTGAGGCTTCGGCTTTGCCTTTCTGCTTCCGACTGGTATTTCCCCTCCGGTGTCGGGGTCGACTGTCTTCCCTTTGCCATACCGGAGCCAGTTTTCCTCTTCGCCATTCTTGTACCGTGTGGCTATCTCCATCATCCGATTTATAGTCATGGCCCCGAAGCAACCAAATTTCAGTGTGAGCTCTCTGTACCATATGCCTTCCTTGAAAGTGCAGACCGCCTGATGCTCTGAAACATTCTCCACCAGATGATGAAGTGTAGTCCACCGCTGGATGTAATCTCTCAAAGTTTCATTCGGCTTCTGGACACAATGCTGCAACTCAGACAGCCCAGCGGGGCGTTTGCAAGTGCCTTCGAATGTCTTGATGAACACTCGGGCCAAATCTTCCCAACAGAATATGCTTCCAGGAGCCAACTGATTCAACCAAGCCCTGACCGAACCTTCAAGCATCAAGGGGAGGTGCTTCATGGCTACTTCGTCGTTGCCTCCACCAATCTGCACTGTCACTCGGTAATCTTCCAACCATGTGTCTGGCTTCGACTCGCCAGTGAACTTGCTCACTCCCGCAACCAATCTGAAGTTGGGCGGGATCTCAGCTGCTCGGATGGCTCTGCTGAAACATTCGGGCCCAGAGACGAACGCTCTGCTTCCACTCGGACGATCTATGTCCAATCCTTCTCTGTTGGCTCTACAAGGACCGACCTTGCACCAAATGCGGGCTCTCGAGGGTCGACTGGAACCCTCCGCCCGTCGCCGTACGGGCGCCTATCATCATACAGCCGGGGCGCGTACGAACCACCCCTCGGAGGGGGCGTAGGCACTCGACGGCGGTCATTGTGGTGATATCAAGGGTCAAACTGCCCGCGGCCTCGACCCAGGTACTGGTCCTGGTGAAAACCACGATCTTCACGCCGCATAGGCGATCTCGGGCTGTGTGCCGACTGAATTGTGTCTGCCATGACAGATCTGCTGTGAATCCTATTGCGCGACTGGGAAACAGCTGAGTGTTCACCAGCCGCCTTGAGCAGTGCTCGAATCTGCTGTAAACCTCTTCAAGCCTCAGAGCGGGACGGCTGGATAGAATCTGCAGTACGGGCCGCTGCCACAACATTCTGAATCGAAGTGCGGTATACCTGACACTCATCTCGAGGCCCAGTCGGAAACAACTGTCATTGACTGGAACATGGAATCTCCATGCGGGCGCGGTCGTCGAGTGCTTGTTGAAGATTCTCCAGACGCGCACGCTCGGCCAGATTGGCCACACGCGCAGCCTCCAGAGCTTGAGCCTCGGGGGTCTCCCCAATGATGGGGGTCTGGAGAGCCTCCTCATTCCTTCGCCGCAGTTCCTCCCTCTGCTCGGCAGTGAAGGCTTGGGGATAATACTCGTCGTTGCCGTGCGACGGGCCGCCGAATTCACCCCCACCATGGGGAAAACCCGACAGGCTACGTTGAGATCCAATCACGAGGACCTCAGCCGCTGGGTCGTTGCTTTCGCACTCGCAAAGCGTATCCAAATGACGAGTCGACAGATCGAACAAGCCATAAAGGGATTCATCGGGCTCGATTGCCGCGATTTGAGGCGTGGTCGACTGTCGAGCCACTGTGTGCTTCACCCACCGCTGAAGTCGCGAGCAGCCGGATCGCTTGCGGCGACGGACAGCGGGGGAGCGAAGATGCCGCGGGGGCCGACCGATATTGAGTCGACGGCTGCCGCAGGAGGACGACGCAGACACTCGCGTGGAAGTGCGCCGCCCCGCGAATGGGGAGCGCCTCGATGTCGAGGGGGGCCTCCTGGAGCCAGGCCGAGTCGTCGACGATGAAGGTGAGCGCGCCGAGACGGATCTCACGATCCAAGGACAATCCACCACCGGAAACCATGTTGACGAAGATCGAAGATTGCAACCTCATCGGGAGTCGCTTAGACGCCTGCCCCACGGTGGGCGCCAACTGTCGTGGGAATGGATCTTGTAGTAGAGATGGGGGGGGGGATACGTAGGAGAGGGCAGAGTCCTAGCTACGGTGAAGTTGTACACTCGGATTTACGAGTTCAGGCCCCTCTCGGAGGAGGTAAAAGCCCTACGTCTCGGTGCCTCGGAGGCTCTGTTGATTAGAGTGTGAGTTACAGGGGGTGCGAACCCTTGTGCAAGAGGGGAGGGGTGGCTTATATAGAGTGCGCCGACCCCTCGCAGCCCTCAGTTACACCAGGGTTCAATGGGAATTAAGTCACGTACGTTACTGGTAACGCCCGTATTAAATGATCTTTATGACGAGGAGTGAAGGCCTGACCGTTGCCATCAAGGGGTGGCTCTAGGTCTTCTGAACTCCGAGTGGATTCTTGTTTTCCGAGTGAATAACGTCGGTTGAGTGGAATTGGGATATCCGAGTGAGATCTGCTGTCGAGTGTACCACACTTCATGAGGATTTCAGTAGGTATCTTCTGTTGAACTTTATAGGTCTTGAATTCTTGTGCAGTGTCTTTGGGTAGGGTGTCTAGGTCAGGCTTAAGACCCTACCCTAGGTACATATCATCGTCACCATCTGGGTGCCACTTGGCTCTGCCTGATTGGCCTAGGACCAAATCGTCACATGTGCCACAAGTTTAAAGACGGCAGGGTCATATTTTATAATTTTTGGACCAAATCATCACAATTCCTGCAAGTTGTAGGACTGTTAACTCAAAAATAAGCCTAAAAAAGAAAAACTACTCGCGCCACTTGTCGTGGAAAGCATGCACGGGGCCGACTGACTCGCTCCACGTACGTGCCCGGGGCCGAGTGACGAGCGCAGCTCCCCGCGGCTCGCGCCCACGGATCAGCGGGGCATCGCCCACGTCGTCACATATCCAATCCTTTCTTCCCTCGAGAAATATCCTACCCCTTCCGCCTTTTGAGCCACCCCAGGCCCCACCCCGTCCTCAGCAAACCTGACCCCGCCCCCGCCCCCGCCGGGAAAGAGAAGAGAAGAGAAGACAAGAGTATATGCCATGTTATCCCCTCGCGTCGTCCGGCCCCAGCCCCACGACGGCGCGGCCTCCGCCGGCTCCTCCTCGTCGCGGCGCCACATGGTGGACCGCGTCTCCGAGTGGGAGCTCGGCCTCCCCTCGGCCGCCGAGCTGACGCCCGTCTCGCAGCCGCTCATCCCGCCGGCCCTCGCCGCGGCCTTCGGGATCGGCCCCGCGGACGCGCTCTCTTCCCCCGTCGACGCCGCCGGTTTCCTCCACGACTCGCCCACCTCCCACCTGACCCCCAGGTTCGACGAGTACGACGAGGAGGACGAGGAGGAGGGCGAGGGCGAGACCGACGACGCCGCCGCCCCCGGGGGCCGGAGGGGCGGCGGCGGCGGGAAGAAAGCGCGGATGGTGTGGACGCCGGAGCTGCACCACCGGTTTGTCGAGGCCGTGGAGCACCTCGGCGAGAAGGGCGCCGTGCCCAAGGCCATCGTGCGCCTCATGAACGTCGACGGCCTCACGCGGGAGAACGTCGCCAGCCACCTCCAGAAGTACCGCCTCTACCTCAAGCGCTCCAGCCCCGGCGCCGCCGCGCCCTCGCCGCCGCCACCGCCCTTCTTTCCCCGCTTCGACGTCCAGCGACCGCATCAAGACTCCGCCAACCGGAGCGGCTACTGCGCGTACCCGTATGTTTCCTACCAGAAGCTCGGATGCGATTAAGCAGTGAGCTCGATCGATGCTATTGCTCCGCGGTTTCCCCACACTGGAAATCGTTTTGAATTTTGTCTTCCAAAGAAAACAAACGGCAAACACAAACAGTGTATGAGATTCACACTTTTGAATCCACCCTGTCGTTTAAAACACGGAGTTTCCAATACATGTACTGCCATCAAAAGACCCTGGTGGCACAAATTTCAGGCACAGGTACAATCCATTTTCATACACCAAACTGACGCAGAACCTAAAGTTGCCAGGCTAAGTTTGCTAGTAGTAATTAATTAGTTTGCACTTCTACTCCACCTCTCTTGGCAATTTCTTTACTACATTATTGTAACGAGTATGTCCTTGCTTTGTTCTTTGGTTGTTTATAAATCAACTTGTATGTCTTCCAGAGTGTGATTTGTTGTTGCTACAATCAAAAGTTTATCAGTACATGGCGAAACTTAGTAATGCCTGTTTTCAGTAATGCGGTTGGGGAGATACTGGAAGCAACTTTATGGCCACACCAGTTTCTCTTCAGTTCATTGAGGCAGCTTCAGTTGTTTAGTTCCAGTAACTACTCCCTCCGTTCCTAAATATTTGTCTTTCTAGACATTTCAAATGACTACTACATACGGATGTATGTAGACATATTTTAAAGTGTAGATTCACTCATTTTGCTCCGTATGTAGTTCTGAATGACTGCTGGAGTTTTCCACATTTTGCTTTGCTGAAGTCGATTTGGATGCATGGTTGAGTACTTGGCAATTACCACCTTTGCGCCAATTTGATCTGGAGACCTATTTGTTGTTTTGACGAGGAACTCCTTTTTTATGCTGTCGATTCTTGCCAGGAAAAATCATTCTCTCTTTACAAAATACAAACACACATGTACTTTCACTTAAGTAACAAGCATACAATACAAGGTTGTACCCTGTCGATTCTGTGGTTTGGAGTTTAGGACTAATATCTGAAACTAGTACTGTCTTCCTGATTCATGGAGGTAGCCAGGGTAGAACGTCTGACCTTCCTTTTTTACTTTTGTTCTCGAAGTTCAGTTACTACTAAACTTTTGCCCCGATGTTAACTGCAACTAGATAGAAGAAGGAAATGTAAAGTAAGCAAGACACAGAGCTGAGGGAAATGGTGCATCTTTAATCATGAAAATAAATCCCTTGTTCTTTGAGCTATCCTGGGATCACTCGAAGTGTCTTCCATGGAGAGTTTGCACTGAAGTCTTAAGAAAGAAATAGAGTTACTGTTAAACTTTATGGTCCATCTATCTCAATGTGGATATCGGTATCTGAATCGATGGACGCAGACAACCCTCAAGTACTTATTGCAGAGTTTACAAGTATCCAAATAGGCAAATAGTATAAGTGCGATAAAAAATCCACAAGTGCAAACCAAGGAACAAATTACATCCAACTGCTATGTTCAGTTGGTTAGAGCAAAGCCCAGCCAAGGCGGAAGCTGCGGGTTCGAGCCGGCGCAGAAGTTCCTTGAAGAGAAGGGGATACCTGCAACCTGTGCTCTCCTTGAAGAGAAGGGGATACCTGCAACCAGTGCCTAAATAAAGGCATATGTCGAAATGTTCCACTACTAATAGATTCAGTAAAGGAAAGTCCGGAGCAAACAAGAAATATCAAGCTCCATGCATGATGCATCACATATCCTATTATTAGGTTACCACCTAAATCAGTTGAAAAGGCTCCGGATGATCATCTCCAATTGATTGCACGCAGAGACCATGGATGCATGGTCCTCCTCCCGGTGAAGAAAGAACTATGGATCTAAAGCCCTGTTTGTTTGAGCTTTTGCTTCTACTTTTGCAGCCTTTTAATTTTAGCAAAAAAGCCACAAATGCTCCTAAATAGGGGACGCAGAGTTTCTCAGCCCGATCTCAAATGAGCTTGTGTGAACAGTAAATAAAAAATTCAAACAAATTTAAAAATATATATATTTTTTGTGACTAAACACTAAAAAAACTTTCAAGTGCTTCCAAAAATTCGTCATGAAATCGCATTCCTAGAAGGTGTGGCAAATCAAAATTGATACTCTGAAAATGCTACTTTCAAAAGCATTTTGGAGCATTGATTTTTTTGCCATGCCTTACAGGAATGTGATTCCGTAACGAATTTTTGCAAGCCCTTGAAACTTTTGTCAATGTTTGTCACCAAAAGAATCCAGGTTTTTTTGTTTTTATTTCATTTTACTGTTCACCGAGCTCATTTGTGCTCGGAAACAGAAGGGCACTTTCGCTAAATAGAGGCTTTTTTGCTTCGGCTTTTGGCATATGAATTAGTATTGTTATACGATGGTATAAGCCAAAAGCTAAAGCAAAAAAACACATACTTAGGAGCTTTTTTTGGCTTTTTTGTCAAAGTGGAAAAGCTGCAAAAGCATAAGCAAAAGCCTAAACAAACAGGGCCTAGTATGTGTCTATGAAATGATCTGTATTTTTTTTGGCAACTTACGTTTAAAACAATCGCCGTGACAATTCCATATAGCTCAAAGTAAAACACAAACTCTCACAAAGATCCAAGCCTTAATATTAGGATGCACCACGCCAGCTAACTACCAAACAAATTTGTAACACCCGCAGGGGTGGTAGGTTGAAAGAAATATGAATAGAGCGCCACAAAATCTTAGCAAGTGGGCAATGTTGGAACAAATACTGAATAAATTCCTTATTTGCACAAAAACATATTTTTGTGCAATCTTGCCATCTGCGGTTTTTGAGGTTCTCTACGGTTAGGACACTTTCCCATCCAAGTGCCACATAAGGATATTATCATCAAAGGGACTTTAAGTTTAAAATAATTTGTGGTTATATAGGTCTGGCCATCATTGATGAGATAGAAATACATTGATTTAACAATGAAAACGGCCTGAGGCAATTAGTTTTCCATCGAAAAGTGTCCGATTCACGTTTTAGATTGATCGTCATCAATCTATTAACCAAATGCAACCATCGCACCCACTTCACACCGGTGAGTGCCTGATGGAAAGCAATATTTAGAGGGAATTGTCGTAGAACAGAAGCAACGAGAGCCCCTTTCTATTGAATAATGTTGTAGAGATGATGACACTGCAAGGCCAAGGGCGCATCCCCTGACCAAATGTCCTCCTAGAATCTAGTTGTTTGCACATCTCTTGGATCAGAAACACATCTACAGAGAAAATGCTCTTGACTCGTCAATCATTTCCAAAAGGGTTAATCTTGGCAGTTACTTGTGATAGGTTGTAGAGGGAAGATACTTGTTTCTAAGTAGCTCCTTCCAAACCCCATCCCCCTATAAGTAGCATGCACAATCATTTGCCGAGCAAGCACTTATTCTTAATCTCGAGATCTTCCACCCGTCACCTTGATCCTTAGGTCTACAAATAACATCTCACCTAGTTAGATGGTAATATGTTTGTGTTCATTAGATTGCCAAAACAATATGGATCCTTAATAGTCTAGTATCTTCCATACCCAATTGGTTGTCTCAAATAAAGACAACATGAGCATAGGTATGGTAGTGAGGAGCGTGTTGATTTGAACATGATGTGCCCCAAAAGGCATGAGCTTCTCCATCCAAATTGTCAAGCTTGTTTTCAAAGTGGTCACCAATGCACTTCCATTCCTTATGTAGGAGTTTATGAAAGTGCATCACAACACCAAGGTACTGAAAGGGAAGAGCTACAGATTCACAACCGAACAACAACTTGTAGTGATTCTCCTCTGCTCTGTCCTTTTCAAAACAGAAAAGTTCACCCTTATTGAAGTTTATTCAAAGGCCAGATAACAACTTACTATAGAGCGAGATCCCACCATCCGCAAGTTGCGGAATTTTTCTACCCACTTGGCCGACTTCCTTAGCTCTCCCAATGAGTAATGCCAACCTATCTACAACAATGTTGAAGAATATGGGTGAAAAGGGTTGCCTTGTTGCAGCCCCTCACTAGTCTGAAAAGAATTACCAATGCCATCGTTATGATGCCCATGCTACTGAAGGAAATATGCCCTAGAGGCAATAATAAAGTTATTATTTATTTCCTTATTTCATGATAAATGTTTATTATTCATGCTAGAATTGTATTAACCGGAAACATAATACATGTGTGGATACATAGACAAACAGAGTGTCACTAGTACGCCTCTACTTGACTAGCTCGTTAATCAAAGATGGTAAAGTTTCCTAACCATAGACAAAGGAGTTGTCATTTGATTAACAAGGTCACATCATTAGTTGAATGATCTGATTGACATGACCCATTCCATTAGCTTAGCACCCGATCGTTTAGTATGTTGCTATTGCTTTCTCCATGACTTATACATGTTCCTTTGACTATGAGATTATGCAACTCCCGTTTACCGTAGGAACACTTTGTGTGCTACCAAACGTCACAACGTAACTGGGTGATTATAAAGGAGCTCTACAAGTGTCCCTGAAAGTATTTGTTGGGTTGGCGTATTTCGAGATTAGGATTTGTCGCTCCGAATGTCGGAGAGGTATCTCAGGGCCTTCTCGGTAATGCACAGCACTTAAGCCTTGCAAGCATTGCAACTAATGAGTTAGTTGCGAGATGATGTATTACGGAACGAGTAAAGAGACTTGCCGGTAACGAGATTGAACTAGGTATTGGATACCGACGATCGAATCTCGGGAAAGTAACATACCGATGACAAAGGGAACAACGTATGTTGTTATGCGGTCTGACCGATAAAGATCTTCATAGAATGTGTAGGAGCCAATATGGGCATCCAGGTCCCGCTATTGGTTATTGACCAGAGATTTGTCTCAGTCATGTCTACACTGTTCTCGAACCGTAGGGTCCGCACGCTTAAGGTTACGATGACAGTTATTATGAGCTTATGCATTTTGATGTACCGAAGTTAGTTCAGAGTCCCGGATGAGATCACGGACATGACGAGGAGTCTCGGAATGGTCGAGACTTAAAGATTGATATATTGGACGACTATATTCGGACATCGGAATGGTTCCGAGTGGTTTCAGATAAAACCGGAGTGCCGGAAGGGTTACCGGAACCCCCCGGGGAAGTAATGGGCCTTATTGGGCCCAAGGGGAGAGAGAGCGCAGCAGCCAGGAGGTGGCACGCGCCCCTCCTCATGGGAGTCCGAATTGGACAAGGAGGGGGGGCGGCCCCCCTTTCCCTCTCCCTCTCCCTCTCTTTCCTCCCCCCCTCTCTTCCTAGTTGGACTAGGAAAGGGGAGTCCTACTCCCACTAGGAGGAGGACCCCCCTCCCTTTGGCGCGCACCAATAGGGCCGGCCGGCCTCCCCCTTGCTCCTTTATATACGGGGGCAGGGGGGCACCCCAAGACACACAAGTTGATCTTCGTGATCGTTCCTCAGCCGTGTGCGGTGCCCCCCTCCACCATATTCCACCTCGGTCATATTGTCGCGGTGCTTAGGCGAAGCCCTGCGTCGGTAGTTCATCAAGATCGTCACCACGCCGTCGTTCTGACGAAACTCGTCCCCGAGAGCTTTGCTGGATCGGAGCCCGGAGAACGTCATCGAGCTGTACGTGTGTCAAGAACTCGGAGGCGCCGGAGTAACGGTGCTTGGATCGGTCAGATCGGGAGGACGTACGACTACTTCCTCTACGTTGTGTCAACGCTTCCGCTTCGGTCTACGAGGGTACGTAGACAACACTCTCCCCTCTCGTTGCTATGCATCACCATGATCTTGCGTGTGCGTAGGATTTTTTTTGAAATTACTACGTTCCCCAACAGTGGTATCAGAGCCTAGGTTTTTATGGTTTGATGTTATGCACAAGTAGAACACAAGTGAGTTGTGGACGATATAAGTCATATTGCCTACCAGCATGTCATACTTTGGTTCGGCGGTATTGTTGGATGAAGCGGCCCGGACCGACATTACGCGTACGCTTACGCGAGACTGGTTCTACCGCCGTGCTTTGCACACAGGTGGCTAGCGGGTGTCAGTTTCTCCAACTTTAGTTGAACCGAGTATGGCTACGCCCGGTCCTTGAGAAGGTTAAAACGGAGTCTATTTGACAAACTATCGTTGTGGTTTTGATGCGTAGGTGAGATTGGTTCTTGCTTAAGCCCGTAGCAGCCACGTAAAACTTGCAACAACAAAGTAGAGGACGTCTAACTTGTTTTTGCAGGGCATGTTGTGATGTGATATGGTCAAGATGTGATGAGATATAAGTTGTTGTATGAGATGATCATGTTTTGTTGAAGTTATCGGCAACTGGCAGAAGCCTTACAGTTGTCTCATTATTGCATAAGATGCAAGTGCCAAATAATTACTTTACTTTATCGCTATGCGATAGCAATAGTTGCAAGAGCAATAGTTGGCGAGACGACCACGTGACGACACATTGATATAGATCAAGATGATGGAGATCATGGTGTCGTGGCGGTGATGATAGAGATCATGACGGTACTTTGGAGATGGAGATCAAAGGCCCAAGATGATCATGGCCATATCATGTCACATATATTGATTGCATGTGATGTTTATCTTTTATACATCTTATTTTGCTTAGTTTGACGGTAGCATTTTAAGATGATCTCTCACTAATTATCAAGAAGTGTTCTCCCTGAGTATGCACCGTTGCGAAAGTTCTTCGTGCTGAGACACCACGTGATGATCGGGTGTGATAGGCTCTACGTTCAAATACAACGGGTGCAAAACAGTTGCACACGCGGAATACTCAGGTTTAACTTGACGAGCCCAGCATATAACAGATATGGCCTCGGAACACGGAGACCGAAAGGTCGAGCGTGAATCATATAGTAGATATGATCTACATCGTGATGTTCACCATTGAAACTACTCCATCTCACGTGATGATCGGACATGGTTTAGTTGATTTGGATCACGTGATCACTTAGAGGATTAGAGAGATGTCTATCTAAGTGGGAGTTCTTAAGTAATATGATTAATTGAACTTAAATTTATCATGAACTTAGTCCCTGATAGTATCTTGCTTGTTTATGTTGATTGTAGATAGATAGCTCGTGTTGTTGTTCCGTTGAATTTTAATGCGCTCCTTGAGAAAGCAAAGTTGAAAGATGATGGTAGCAATTACATGGACTGGGTCCGTAACTTGAGGATTATCCTCATTGCTGCATAGAAGAGTTACGTCCTGGAAGCACCGCTGGGTGCCAGGCCTGCTGCTGGAGCAACGCCAGATGTTATGAACGTCTGGCAGAGCAAAGCTGATGACTACTCGATAGTTCAGTGTGCCATGCTTTACGACTTAGAACCGGGACTTCAACGACGTTTTGAACATCGTGGAGCATATGAGATGTTTCAGGAGTTGAAGTTAATATTCCAACAGAATGCCCGGATTGAGAGATATGAAGTCTCCAATAAGTTCTATAGCTGCAAGATGGAGGAGAATGGTTCTGTCAGTGAGCATATACTCAGAATGTCTGGGTATTATAATCACTTGAATCAACTGGGAGTCAATCTTCCGGATGATTGTGTCATTGACAGAATTCTCCAATCACTGCCACCAAGCTACAAAGGCTTCGTGATGAACTATAATATGCAAGGGATAGATAAGACAATGCCCGAGCTCTTCGCAATGCTAAAGGCTGCGGAGGTAGAAATCAAGAAGGAGCATCAAGTGTTGATGGTCAATAAGACCACTAGTTTCAAGAAAAAGGGCAAAGGGAAGAAGAAGGGGAACTTCAAGAAGAACAGCAAACAAGTTGCTGCTCAAGAGAAGAAACCCAAGTCTGGACCTAAGCCTGAAACTGAGTGCTTCTACTGCAAGCAGACTGGTCACTGGAAGCGGAACTGCCCCAAGTATTTGGCGGATAAGAAGGATGGCAAGGTGAACAAAGGTATATGTGATATACATGTTATTGATGTGTACCTTACTAATGCTCGCAGTAGCACCTGGGTATTTGATACTGGTTCTGTTGCTAATATTTGCAACTCGAAACAGGGACTACGGATTAAGCGAAGATTGGTTAAGGACGAGGTGACGATGCGCGTGGGAAACGGTTCCAAAGTCGATGTGATCGCAGTCGGCACGCTACCTCTACATCTACCTTCGGGATTAGTATTAGACCTGAATAATTGTTATTTGGTGCCAGCGTTGAGCATGAACATTATATCTGGATCTTGTTTGATGCGAGATGGTTATTCATTTAAATCAGAGAATAATGGTTGTTCTATTTATATGAGTAATATCTTTTATGGTCATGCACCCTTGAAGAGTGGTCTATTTTTGATGAATCTCGATAGTAGTGATACACATATTCATAGTGTTGAAGCCAAAAGATGCAGAGTTGATAATGATAGTGCAACTTATTTATGGCACTGCCGTTTAGGTCATATCGGCGTAAAACGCATGAAGAAACTCCATACTGATGGACTTTTGGAGCCACTTGATTATGAATCACTTGGCACTTGCGAATCGTGCCTCATGGGCAAGATGACCAAAACACCGTTCTCCGGTACTATGGAGAGAGCAACAGATTTATTGGAGATCGTACATACAGATGTATGTGGTCCGATGAATGTTGAGGCTCGTGGCGGATATCGTTATTTTCTCACCTTCACAAATGATTTAAGCAGATATGGTTATGTCTACTTAATGAAACACAAGTCTGAAACATTTGAAAAGTTCAAAGAATTTCAGAGTGAAGTTGAAAATCATCGTAACAAGAAAATAAAGTTTCTACGATCTGATCGTGGAGGAGAATATTTGAGTTACGAGTTTGGTCTACATTTGAAACAATGCGGAATAGTTTTACAACTCACGCCACCCGAAACACCACAACGCAATGGTGTATCTGGACGTCGTAATCGTACTTTACTAGATATGGTGCGATCTATGATGTCTCTTACAGATTTACCGCTATCGTTTTGGGGTTATGCTTTAGAGACGGCCGCATTCATGTTAAATAGGACACCGTCGAAATCCGTTGAGACGACGCCTTATGAACTATGGTTTAGCAAGAAACCGAAGTTGTCGTTTCTTAAAGTTTGGGGCAGGGATGCTTATGTGAAAAAGCTTCAACCTGATAAGCTCGAACCCAAATCGGAAAAATGTGTCTTCATAGGATATCCAAAAGAAACTGTTGGATACACCTTCTATCACAGATCCGAAGGCAAGACTTTTGTTGCTAAATTCGGAGTCTTTCTAGAAAAGGAGTTTCTCTCGAAAGAAGTGAGTGGGAGGAAAGTAGAACTTGATGAGGTAACTGTACCTGCTCCCTTATTGGAAAGTAGTACATCACAGAAATCTGTTTCTGTAGCACCTACACCAATTAGTGAGGAAGCTGATGATATTGATCATGAAACTTCAGATCAAGTTACTACAGAACCTCGTAGATCAACCATAGTAAGATCCGCACCAGAGTGGTACGACAATCCCGTTCTGGAAGTCATGCTACTAGATCATGACGAACCTACGAACTATGAAGAAGCGATGGTGAGCCCAGATTCCGCAAAATGGCTAGAAGCCATGAAATCTGAGATGGGATCCATGTATGACAACAAAGTATGGACTTTGGTTGACTTGCCCGAGGGTCGGCAAGCAATAGAGAATAAGTGGATCTTTAAGAAGAAGACTGACGTTGACGGTAATGTTACTGTCTACAAAGCTCGACTTGTCGCGAAAGGTTTTCGACAAGTTCAAGGGATTGACTACGATGAGACCTTCTCACCCGTAGCGATGCTTAAGTCTGTCCGAATCATGTTAGCAATTGCCGCATTTTATGATTATGAAATTTGGAAAATGGATGTAAAGACTGCATTCCTGAATGGATTTCTTAAAGAAGAGTTGTATATGATGCAACCAGAAGGTTTTGTCAATCCTAAAGGTGTTAACAAAATATGCAAGCTCCAGCGATCCATCTATGGACTGGTGCAAGCATCTCGGAGTTGGAATATACGCTTTGATAAGTTGATCAAAGC